>OX453006.1:30935240-32135240 GCA_949699075.1 Asteroscopus sphinx
GGTGTTAATTGTAATATTGCTAAAGTCGTGCCATTTATTCTAGATAGAAACGAGAATCGTGCACTTCTGTACAGAGGAGTGGCCAGAGGATAGGAAGAAGCAGTTCGGGATGCTGAGCTTCACATTAGTATACGCAATACCTGGTGAGTCTAGTTGTTTTGTTACTTAAATCATACTTGACATCATGCCTGTATTACCCAGAGGCGTTGTCAAGGGTTAACCGCTAGTGACCACGTAACATGTCCAAGAAGGTACCGGCAATAACGGAATTAAATACCAAAATTAAGATTAAATTAGACATTCGACAGCAAAGTAGTCGTGTTAACTTGTTTAGAATAACTTGTGAACCACAATTGTTTATACTTTTACGGCCAAAATTAATATCCAATCTATCCACGATTTACCCTACTGGAGATAGAAATTTGACATATTTTGTATGGAGGTTATGTCAAATTCCTATCTCTAGTAGGGCAAATCGTGGATAGATTGGATATTAATTTTGGCCGTAAGAAGCTTAAAATTATAAGAAAACAAAATAACTAATTTAGAAATCTGCTTACTCCTAATGTGCAATTAATTGTATTTTACATTTAGCTTATAATTATAGCTTCAAGTTTATCGTCAGCGTAACCAATACAACGCCTATATACTTACTTTATCTTCATTCTTCCTAAACATCAAAATGTCGTCAACATAAAATCTTAATTTCCTAACTACAGATACAGAGTTTGTTCTTAATAATGCGAAAAAATTGGACATAAAATTAAACGAAACAGAATCTTTTGAGGTTTGAGATAACTTTATTTCTCATAAGAATACAATCATTCACTTACATGAGAATTAACTAATACATTAATAAACAAGTTGTTGGGCATATTGCAAAAAAAAAAAAAGATATTAATATATAAAAAATCTTATTTTCCCATAGTGATGATAAATTTAAGTACTTGGAAAATTGTCTTATTAATAGTAGGTACTTGTTAAAAAGCTGCACAATGATCAACACGGCACGGGACTCAGTTAATTGAATAGATTAACATACCTACTTGATCGGCTAGGGACATCCTTATATCTACTCCATTACTACGACTTGTGCATTTAAATTACCTACGTATAACTGAATTAGGTCTACGAGAAACGTTTAGCGTCTAGCCATCTACAAAGATATTTGCATCTGTTTAAATGCACAATGTTATTTTTAGTAGCTAAGTTCAATTTTTATTATTTTAAAGTCTTATAACTTCGTTCTTGTCGTCTAGACGGCATATGTTTAGACCGCATATTGTGTTTAATGTTTTATGTTAATATTTCTAGGTATAAACAGCATACACAAGGGCTTATTACTATGGTCAGGAAAACAATCACTTAATTTTTTTATCAATGTGCTTGTGTTTGACCGCTACCTCACCTGGTTTGAAGTGATCGTACGGTCGAAGATAGTGCACGCTTACCCAGCAAAAACCTATTCGTGCCTTAAAGACCACCAGATTATACCTATCGAGAAACACAGACTGCCTCGTTGGTCTAGTGGTCGCAAGCGCGATTGCTGAGCGTGGGGTCCTGGGTTCGATTCCTGGGTCGGGCAAAGTGTTATTGGGTTTTTTCATTTGGAAATTCTCAGTAGCAGCCCGGAGTCTGGATTTGTGTCCGGTCAATGGCAATAGGCTCGCCCCCTATTACATGGGACTTATTACATAACTGGCAAAATGTGGGTGTACTATACACCTCTGCCTACCCCTTCGGGGAAATACAGGCGTGATGTTATGTTGTTATGTGAGAAACACAGACTAGGAATTCCACTCCTTGGCGGTAAGCATAATAAAAGTATAAACAAAACGCTTTGTGGATTGAACATCAACCATTTGAGAGTGGCGTATTGCCGTGCCGTATGGTCGTCCGAATGTAAAATGTGCTAGGGGAAATTAAATTACGCAATTCCGACGACTCGCTGAAACGCATCCGTTAAAATAACGGTAAGCTAGCAACTTTCTCTAACGCTCAAGGCTTTACAGTTTAGCGTCGGCTAATGCATCACTGCTAATGAGCCTCTTGGCACGTCTCAAGCTGGTATTTGGCCAAACCATCCGAAAGATGAGAGAAATACTTCATACATGACTGAACTCATGATTGTATGATCGACCGCATGCCGGTGGTAACACTTTGACATAAGTAGCATCTTTATTTCGTAAGCAGTAAGGGCGGTTTTCGAATTGAAGATTTACCACTGTCATGCAGTCGACTGTACAAATTGAGCAGCTGTTCCGGCGTGAAGTACCGCCTCACCTTAGAAAGGATGCCTAGCTTTTTGGCAGCAAGTTGAGCCTTTGACTCGATGTAAATGTGGATGTTAATGACACACCAAGAAGCTCAAGGTGGTCAGTTATCGACCGAGATGCATCTCCAAAAGTCGGAGTCAGTTCAAATTCACTCCATTTGGCAGATAAAAGACACGTCTAGGATTTTGCAACATTAAACTTGACCACGTTAGCATCACCCCATTCGGAGACTACTTTCAGGGACAAGATCAATTAAGTTTATGTTAGATGTTCAGTTAGTTTTAAGTCAATGTTTGCATATGATTCTGTAATACTGGAAACTCCCTTCAAATGAGGAGACTATTTATTAACCAAGTCAAGGGTACAGTTCGTTTATTTTGTTTGATAAATTTTTCAATATCTAACTTCAAATAACTGAAAAAACATAATTTACGTACTTGTAAATATACTATTTGAATCAATAGATACAAAAGAACCAGTGAAGTGAGCTGAAAAAAAATGCACATGCTCATTGTGCCTAAAAAAATAAAAATTGTGTTTGTTTTATTTGCTTCAGCGATACGAGTGAATACAAAGCTTCTAAGTTCTATAAAAGTATTGTATTATTACAATAACAAACAACAACTCAATATAAAATCAACGAAAATTGTTCAAGATATTAAGACTAATCTTGTTCTGGAATAATAAAGTCCCAGATTAATTATTTATCTGTAAGCTAGTCGACCAAAGTGCCCATCAATCAAGTCTGACACAACAGGGTGGTATAATATAGGACGTCTTTACTTACTTATTTAAACACCAACAAAAAAGTATGCTTATGTATTATAAGTATGTATTTACAAAAAAAAAAGTATATACGTATTATATCCATTGTCTAGTACCCATACCACAAGCTCTGCTTAGTTTGGGACTAGATGGTGCTGTGTAAAAATGTCCCAAAGATATTTATTTATTTATTTAATTATTGAACTCAAAAACTATTTTATACTATTGTAATGAGAACTAGGCAACAGCCTAGGCGGTATTGAAGTTGTCATGGGCAAAGGTAACCGCTTAACATCAGGTGGGCCTTTAGCTCGTTTCGCCATCCTACAGTATAAAAAAAATAAAAATAAACTAGTTCTTTTTTAAAACAGTTACTCAAATTTGACATAAACCTGTTAGATATTTCACCCAGAAAAGAATAAAATAAAGTTACTTATTTAATTGGACTAAAGTGGAACAAATTTTCAAAGGGTCGCCCTCAAGAGCGGTCTTTACAAACTACTTTTACTGGCTCGAAATCCCCCGGAAAGCAAATAACCCATGGCCCACAAAATTCCAACTATTTTCAACATCTAAAGAAACGTCTCTCAGTTTCCTTATTGGTTTTCCAAAGGTTTGTTTATATGGTCCCCATAATATTTGAATCGTAATGGTATTGTTTCTTTTTGGGACAGACTACATCTTTGCTCTGTTTTGTTATGGATATTTAAAGTGTAGTGAAACTGTTTTTTTATAAGGTGACATGAGAAAATTTATTGTTATTGTTTTATTTGTTACATACCAATTAATATTTACCAGATGTATTAATTAAACTCTAAAGCCTTAACATTTATGGGATGAATTATTTATTATTGGCACGACAACTTATTTTCGTGAAAATCTGTGCTAAAAAAACCTACGAGTTTATGAAATTAATAAAAAAATTGAATTCTGAATGTTTAACTCGTAATTCAGAGTAGATGACGTGAAGAGCTTTTAAAAGTACTCTTATTACAGAGACTCCATCCAAATAATAGGTCAAGTGTTTTGCAAGATTGTTTAATTTTAGTACCAAGTCATTTAAGTAGAATAATTAATCCCTGAAGACCATAATTGTTATGTGCTAAAATACAATATTACATCAGAAAAACGAGATAAATATCAGAATACTTCACAACATTCGTAATGTTTTTATGAAAATATCCAGAATATCAATAAAACCAGTAAGTAAGTACATACCAAATCAATCAATCAAAAGTAATTTAAATAGAATAAGTAATCCCAAAAGACCAAAATTATTATCTGCTAAAATACAATATTGCATCTGAAAAACGAGATAAATTGTGATATTTATCTCCTTTTTATGAAAATATCCAGAATGGCAATAAAACCAGTAAGTAAATACCCAATCTATAAATCCAAACTGTTTTAATAAATTCGGATCGAATCGTAAATTGTACTATAAAAATAAATATACTGCATGCAATATCTTCCGTTTTTTTTGCAAATAACAGTCATGTACACAACAAAAGATTTTTATACTTGTAAATCTATCATTTACTCATCATGTGAAGTGCCTATTTTGTTGCAAATGTGTCTATTTGTGGTCTTTTGTGCGTTAAAATGAGAACAATCTTCTATGGCCTTTGTAATATGAGTATCGAAGAAGATAGGTATCTAGATTAATCAATTATCGATGCTATAGTTCTGGGAAAAAAATTGATAGCATTCAATTTACGTAGTCTAGACCCTTTTTTCAATGTACACGAACGGGCAAAATTAGTATCATATCTATCCACGATTTTCCCTACTGGTGATATAAATATGACATAAGTTGTAATTGAGATTATGTCAATGAGAGACATTGCTAGGAATAGCCTCATTCTGTTACAAAGATAAAAAATATACGACAATTACAAAGACAAAGACATTTATTGCTCAAACTGTGTACAGATGTAGGTGTTTATCAAAGTTTGGTATCAACAGCTTACCCAAACGGGTGTAGCAATAGTAGGTACAAACTATGAACTATGTACTATGTACATGCGTATTTTTAGTATAAAAAGTATAAGTAAATTATAACTTGGCCTACTGTACGTGTTGGGCAACTGTAAGTACAGTAGGCAGCTGTTAAATAAATAAATACAGATAATTATCGTTGGTGAACTCAAGCCTTAGTTAGTTATTATTTAAATCAGTTCTATAAAACTATGTAGGTAGGTTTTATTAAGTTCCTGTTTATAACTTCACGGCAATGATTGACGAAGGATTGATTGTATAACCCAGTGATTGACGGATTGAATGATGACAATTTTAATATATCTGTCCAATCTATCATAGATTGATGACATCAATAATTTTTTCACTTGATTGACGGAAAAGATTGATGTCATATTGATCTTGTAAACTCCCTATCAGAACTGACCTACAAATTTTTTCACTACGACATTCTTCACCGGCTCGTATTCCTCGTGCCACAATAAAGCAGATCTAGTTATTTCGCGTAGGTACATTAATTTTGAACATGATAGTCAGGATTTTGAACTTTATCTACCCCAAACATTAATTACACGGCCAACATACCACCATGCAAACACCACAGTGATTGATGACACTCGATTAAGTTGGTGACTTTGCTTATCTTAGAAGGACGAAGGTAACATCGCCTACCGTGGATGGTGATGGATTTTAGGAGGTACCTAGTTACGCAGTTATGCATATTTTATTTATACTGTATTTGGAGAAGCAAAAAAATTATGTCAGCAATCTATGTACACACAGCGTCATTAATTGGTTACCCCTCTTGTTTGAGAGTTTTTCGTAAGTGGGATAACCGATTGGTACCGCTGACTGTACTACCCGCTTCAAAGTAATGCCTTTGTTAACAGGTGTCAATTACCTACATGAATCTTAAAAGCGATAAAATTGTAAAGCGAGTTTGTAGTACTTCGTTCGTATTAAAATGTGGATGTTAACGAATGTTGGTAGTAAAATGTGGATGTATAGGAAACCTCTCTCCAACCTTTGAGGAGTACAGGTATGGGTATGATTATTCAAAAGTTTATTTATATAAACTAAACTTTACATTTGTTTCCAGGTTCAATAACAATAATGTCGTACGCATGCATGGGGCGCACGCTCTGCTCGGTGCGACCTCCCTTCGACATCGACGAGGGTAACGTCAGCATGCAACAGGTTGGTGTCATGAATTCATACGTTTTTAGTGGAAACAGACAGAAAAGGAAAGAGCACTCACTTTTCCGAAAATACCGGATTGTGTTACCGTCTTTTAATTTCATTTTAATGTTATGAAAATCTTCGTCAATATTTTAATTAATTTTTATGATGGCATTGTACATGTAAAACCTTCTGAATAATGTTTTTAGATAAAATACTAAAATGTTTACCTATTTTTTAAATGATATCTTTTAATTTTTAAATTTCAATAATCGCTGTTTCTTTTAAATCCACACACATACAGATATTTTATTTAGTAATAAAAATAATGTAATCAACATCTGTACAGTTTGCGTTACGAAATTAAAGAATAACGATAGAATAAGTAGGTATCATTCCATACCACTGGGGTGTATTAAAAGAGCCTCCACGAGTGACGAACTTTAATTGATCGTCCGGCGCACCCTGGGCAGTCAGCCCCACTATCAACCTGCTAACTGGCTAATATTTTTACCACGACATGAGCTATTATCTTTATATACCTCATGTCGACACGATAGAAGAAGAGCAGGTACCAATATTAAACTTTTACTTAGATTACTGAAGATCACTTTTTTAAACGCTTACGTTTTTCTTACTGATGATTATGCCATTGTTCTTTTAAAATTAAATTGAACTCATAAGAACTGACTTCATCAACTTAGAATAATGCTTATTTTTACATAAATTATGTGTAAATTTTTTGATAAAGTATTATTAATTTATGCAGACAACTTTTCCCAGTTACCAATTTGCGTAAGACAGTTTATCACTTTAGATATTATTTCAAGAAATGTTTTTATCAAAGAAATAATATTATATAATTTGTTTATCACGGTTATTAAGAAGAAGTGCGGGCTGTCCTTTCTCCATACAAACGGTCTCGACGGTTTTCTTTCTAGTTTATAACCCTAGAGAAATTATTTTACAGTAAAATAATAACACTTTAGTGCACATCGTAATATTGTGACGACACTTTCTGCGGAAAATCCATTTGAACGAACTTACCCCGTGTCCCGACTTACCCCAAGGTTCTACTACCACCGAGTACTACCACCGTGCCTACTTCTCCGCCAAATGTGTTGCTTGCATTGATGTGTTACGGTGTGAAGGGTACGGGTGTCGGTGAAATTACATGAGACTTTCTACCTTCATGTCTCAGTTCGGCGAACCGACTTGCGGTACCATTTAGGCAACAGCCTAGGTGGTATTGCAGTTGTTATGGGCAAAGGTAACCGCTTAACTTCAGGTGGGCCTTTAGTTCGTTCGCCATCCTGTCCTATAGAAAAAAAAACTATATACGTACTTACGTATACTTACTTGAATTTAGTCCAAGCTGTCCGCTTAAAAATAATTTTATCATCGTTTTCCCAATTTTCTCGAAATCGTGAAACCGTAACACATTTTTGTGACACTTTAATTCAAAATATTTCTCGTCCGTTTTTTGTTAAATGTTCAGTTAAACGCGCTCAGTTTCAAAATACAGTTGCCATCAAAAGTGCTTCTACGTTTTGTATTTTGACGTCACAATAATTGTTTATCGAGATGTTAACAGGTGTCGCTTGTACGCCAATTTTTGTGAGAAAAATCGTTTGTACTTTTGATGTGTTACAAATATTTGTATTTTCTGAACTGTTAATAGTACTTGTTTTAAAGACGTTCTGAGTTTCAGTGTACGGTCACAATACTACTATATGATACATTTTGTCGACAAAATCCCTTGAAAGAATCCTGCTACATTACACGTAGTTACCGTTGCCATCGAACAATGTGTGCAAGCGATTTTAGCCTTAATGGTGGTTCATCGGAAAGATTTCTGAATGGAACCTACTATAGTATTAACTTTGAGTGCTTCTGTTACGAGTAGGTAGGTTCATTGTGTTTGTGTTGTTAGCATAAACAGCGCTTCATTGAAGATCGTTCAACCCTCGTCTAAATAATTGATTCTGCGCTATCTTTCGATCAAAGGAACAAAGTAAACACTAATAATAGAAGAACAATTTTAAATGATAACTTCTTAGGTTTTCGCGATCACTACACATTATAATAAAACAAAGTTTAACCGGATTAAATCGCGTATATTATTTAAATTGGTTTTCCTGACGTTTCGAAAGCTTTGCAGCATTTCGTGGTCGCAGGTAGACTAAGATGACAAACGTCTTTACAAATATTTCTAAAAAAAATATTTTAATCTACCGTACAATATATAAAATAATTTTTGCAAAGCTTTCGAAACGTCAGGAAAACCAATTTAAATAATATACGCGATTTAATCCGGTTAAACTTTGTTTTATTTCAATTTTAAATGATCAATAAAAAAAACGCTAATATTAGAAAAGGTTACAAGCTACATTTCTTTCTTCTTATTATTTATTTCTGATGATTTAGTTAATAACACGCCCTTTTAACTTTCCCACTTTACAGAGAGTTCATGCACTATGTCATTGTAAAATTCTCTCTAAGGTTACATAGTTTTTGAATATTCAAATGTCTTTTTAAGGTTTCATAGTTCCTACAAGGAACCCTCATAGTTTCGTCATGTCCGTCCGTCTGTCCGTCTGTCCTAATCCTTTTCAGCTTAATTACTTCTACAGTTATAAACATAAGTACGTGTAATTTTGTTAAAAAATAGTCTAGGATCTCAATTTTAAAAGAATATAAGAAAGAATACATGAGAAATGGGGATGAAAATATTTTTTTCGTTGCACCCCCTCGTGTGTGGTATAATTGAATAGGTCTACTAAAATGAAGGTAATGTTTGATACATTGCTTTTTTATCAGGTAAACCATCTGCGAAATATAGCCCACCAAAGTGGCTTGCAATGTTGTTCCTTGCCATTTCTAAACTATGCAACGTATAAACTTATAATCTTCCACGTTAACATACCTTTGTAAAAACTCTTTTAAAATGATTTTAAGTATATGATTATAAATTTTCGTGTTATACAGAGAAAACTGCAAAATACTTTAGACGTCCTAGTTCAAAGGTCACTGACCTTAGAGCAAAATGATCTTAACGAAGAATGCTCCTTTAGTTACATTCTCGTTGAAAAAATTATAAAAAAGTGTCTATGTGTTATGTTGACATGACACACTTCTTAAATTTGGCCCGCTCACACACGACACGCTCTGAGTCGCCAATTCTGCCGTCTATTGAAAAGAACGGAAAAAAAGAAAATAGCCATGATTAATACTAGATTTGATTCGTTTGTAATTACCTACAACAACCTACTGAACCCTATAATACTGAGCATGGCCCGACATGCTCTTGTTTCTTTTTCCACTTGAATGTTTCTGTATATACTCAAATGTGATTAAATGATAACAAAAGCCTAATTTACAGTAGCTCTTTAAATGTGTCATGACCAAAGCTTCGTACTAAGCGAATTAAACTTATCTTTAGAAGCGAAATCACAAAAGACCACCTAGAATAATTGTTTGATCAGTCAATTCTGTTTTAAAAGTTAACTTTTATTTGTACAAACAAAAGACCAGTTGAGTTGATTAGTATTGACATCTCATGAACGCGGCCCTGTGACATGGTTTGTAAGTTTATTCTCAGATTTATCTAGCCTAGGTTGGTCATTACAGGTATTTTTCTATGTGACCAGTTCCTTTACGTATATGTAATAACAATGCATTGTACAAAGTAATAACATCTTGTAAAAAGTAATAACATCTTGAAAAAAGTAATAATATCTTGTAAAAAGTAATAACATCTTGTAAAAAGTAATAACATCTTGAAAAAAGTAATAACATGTTGTAAAATGTAATAACATCTTGTAAAAAGTAATAATATCTTGTAAAAAGTAATAACATCATGTAAAAAGTAATAACATCTTGTAAAAAGTAATAAAATCTTGTAGAAAGTAATAACATCTTGTAAAAAGTAATAACATCTTGTAGTAAATAGTTACATCTTGTAGTAAATAGTTACATCTTTATGAATGTTTTTTTTTTTTTTTTTTATAGGTCCTTAAACTGGACGTTACGACATTATATTCAATTATTAACATGTGCGGGAAATCATCGTAGTCGAACGGCCTTCTAGGTGCGAACACGGCATGCATACGAATATCACACTCAAAATAACTACAATAAAACACAGACGTTACAATAAAACACAGATGTTACAATAAAACACAGATGTTACAATAAAACACAGACGTTACAATAAAACACAGGATTACAACAAGGTTAAGCTAAGGTTTTTATGTTACTTTACTTTCTATTTTTATACATAATTGTTTTTATGTTAGTTATATGTACAACGCATTAGTTTTAATTAAACTGTAATGTTGTGCATTATACTTGAAATAAATAAATAAACAAAGCAATAAACACTGCACAAACATTAACATCTTGTATAAATTAATAATATCTTGTAGAAAGTAATAACATCTTGTAAAAAGTTATATCATATTATTGCTTATTGGTATCTATAGTAAAAGCCCCAGTTACCGACAGTGCCCCATTGTTAGACAAAAAACAACCAACTTCAGAAAATAAGAGCAATATTATAATTTGGTATACGGTTAAATATTAACTAATAAACATTGAGCTGTTACAGAGTGCACCACAAGTACGTAAAAATCATTATTAATCCAAATATTTTAAAAATACTTGTGATCGTCCCTTATAGTGGCGATAATTGGGGATGTTACGTTATAGGGACATAACATAACATCACGCCTGTATTTCCCCGAAGGGGTAGACAGAGGTGTATAGTACACCCACATTTCGCCAGTTATGTTATTATAGTCCCATGTAATAGGGGGCGAGCCTATTGCCATTGTCCGGGCACAAATCCAGACTCCGGACTGCTAAACTGAGAATTTCCTAATGAAAAAACCCAATAACACTTTGCCCGACTCGGGAATCGAACACAGGACCCCACGCTCAGCAGTCACGCTTGCAACCACTAGACCAACGAGGCAGTTATAGTCATAGTTATAGGGACAGACTTTTTAAAATAAATTTCAAATTATGTAAGTTGCTATCAAATAAAGTGCTCAAATAAAGAGCTCAAATTGTCACACAGCATTTAGCTCAGCTTACCAAAAATATGTAACCAAAGCTTTAATTTTTTTTCCTATAAAATAATAAAGCATATTATAACTGACGTTCCACCATTGCGCCATTTAGGTTTACATCTGTAGCAATTTCAATAATTGAAAAACGTTACAGATAGTCATCTGTGTGTCTGTGCAGTCGCACAGGTACAGCTGATAATATTATTAGTGGGGTGAATGAACTTCCACAGTTTCTAGAGAGTTCAAGCAATTTATAAATTATATTAGTTCAGTAAAATAAACTTTTTTACATATCTTTGATTAGACGTAGGTACTGAAAACTGTATGAAAATTTGAGCACCTATTTTAGTAGGATCTTATATTGTCCTCTTAGCCGAATTTCGGTAACGGTGGCTAGTCTCAACGGAGACTAGCCATCTGCGCGGGACATATTATAGTGCACAAGTGTGTGCGCAAACACAGGTGCACTCTCTGTTTCCTGACTCTCATAATCCAATGGGACGGCAATCTGACACGACCGGAGACAGATCAGGCGCAGGACCAACGGCTTTACGTGCTCTCCGAAGCACGAAAGGGTCTCGATGTGTAACAAAACCGTCACTCATCCACAGACTGACCGCGGGTAGTGCAGCTTAACCTTGCAGATCGTACAATCCGCACGGTTGTTACTTAGCCACGAACTTAACGTGTTACATGATATCACTTTGATAAAAAAAAAAACCCATAGTTACCTACGTCATGTGGACTAACTTCGGGTTTGAGACAAATTGCCTTTTTTGCCTTAATATTTAAGGCAATTTAAACTTCCCCCAGACTTTTTTAGTACCCATGTGTTACATGTTAAATCAAGGGTAGAGCTTATAAAGTTAGGCATGATTTCTTTCATATTTTTTATGAAAAAATGTATAAGCACGTATTCAATTTTTCAGAAAAAAAGGAACACGAAAAAATAAATCGAGATAACATTTCACTCAGTACTCGTTAAAATATAAACCTCATTAAATACGAATAATGTAAGCAAATATTTCTTTCAATCTGCAAAGGTTAGAGCATATTTTTATGTACATTTTCGTTGAGTCGAATTCTGGATTTTTGTGTCATAAAACAACATATGTATCCAACGACGATACAGCCCAAAAGACGCCTAATGTTGAATAAAATACGTACAATAAATTCTGCCACTAACTGAGGCTACTGCGATCTGAGTATTATTTCATCCAGTTTTAACCTAAAAATATATAATAAAACAAAGTTTAACCGGATTAAATCGCATATAAGTATTATATCCATTATCTAGTATCCATAGCACAAGCTCTGCTTAGTTTGGGACTAGATGGTGCTGTGTAAAAATGTCCCAAAGATATTTATTTATTTATATATTATTTAAATTGGTTTCCCTGACGTTTCGAAAGCTTTGCAGCATTTCGTGGTCGCAGGTAGACTAAGATGACAATCGTCTTTACAAGTATTTCTAAAAAATATTTTAATCTACCGTACAATATTTATTAATTAAAATCGTTTCGATGCACGTAGTAATCACTCACAATATCATTATCTTTTACAGTGTTGCGTGCTGTTTGGAACTTGATTATTTTTAGGAATGGGTTCCAAACAGGTGGTAGCTGCCAACCAACTTCTCTATTAAAATAAGGATGTTTTTTAATTTCAATAGCCTCACGGAGCATTCTAGGTACATATCGGTTTTCCTTCGCCAGAACTTGTAGTTTATCAAATCGAAGAAAATGGTTGGGTTTGTCTAGGGCATGTACCTAGAATGCTCAGTGAGGCTATTGAAATTAAAAAACATCCTAATTTTAATAGAGAAGATGGTTGGCAGCTACCACTTGTTTGGAACCCAGTTCTAAAAATTATCAAGTCCCAAACAGCACGCATCACTGTAAAAGATAATGACATTGTGACTGATTACTGCGTGTATCGAAACAATTTTAATTAATAAATATTGTACAGTAGATTAAAATATTTTTTTAGAAATATCTGTAAAGACGATTGTCATCTTAGTCTACCTGCGACCACGAAATGCTGCAAAGCTTTCGAAACGTCAGGGAAACCAATTTAAATAATATATAAATAAATAAATATCTTTGGGACATTTTTACACAGCACCATCTAGTCCCAAACTAAGCAGAGCTTGTGCTATGGATACCCGATATGCCCGCCTCGCCTCGTGCGGTTAGTATTCTTTGTATGGACTTCTATGGATATGCGCTCACTACATCAACTCTGTAACGTCACCGGATCGCCTCGGTCGTAAGCTGTACACGCGCGGACGTCGAGTGGACCACTCGGTGACAACTCGCTGCTCGCATGCTTGCCTTGCGTTGCTGCGCATTGCTAACGCACGAGTACCGAGTGAAACGCGCGCAGCCCGCGAGTGGATCACCCGAGGACAATGCGTTAGCGATGCGACGCTCCCCACCCACCCTTCATTCCCAGCCTTTCTTTGAAACGTGTTGGACGAATCGTTTTTGCTTTCAAAATGGATAAAAAAAGCCTTATCGAATAAGTTCAGAAATATAATTGGTGCCAATTGCTGACATACTACTCGGAAATTCGTGTACCACAGATGCCCACTCGTTAACCACGTGTCGTTCACCCGTTGACCACGCGAGGTTCACTGGTTGACCAGGCGACGTTCAATGGTGACAACGTGGCATCTACCCGTGGACCACTGTCGACAACGAGTAGACGCCGAATGATGAGGCGGCACTGGTCGGGTGCTGGGTGACTAATGAGCTGTGTGTGACCTTTAATCCTCGTCAAAAATAAGATAGAGGTTGATACTCTGGGACGCTAGATTTTATACACTTGTCACTAGCGCTATCTACGTACAGTTAATTGGTCTTCTAAATGTTGCTTTAGGAGTAGTTGTATGGTCTGGTGGCTCAGAACTTTTAGCCTAGTCTTTAGTTTACTCACCTTAGTAAAGTGATGGAAACTTTAGTAGATTTTTGAGAGGATGTTGAAAAATTACGAAATTCACGTTTTCCAACTTTGTACCATTTACCCACACTTGTACACGTTAACGAGCACATAATATTTAATAATCCACCATTATTAATTACACATTAACCCTCGAAGAAACACAAAGAATAATGTCCATTCCCCATACATGCGTTGACCTGTCACTCAATGTTTTATTTTGCTGGGTTCTTCCGATTAATGGTGTTGTATTAGTACCATTCATGTCTACTACAATCAATTATCTCATTCTTTTTTTTCTGGGAAGACGAGGAAAGTTGTTATAATAAAATATATTTTTTGAGGTTAAGTATGAAAAAATTCTAGGTAGGTAATCTTTTTCTGGCAATTTTTTTTTCCCACGGCATGAGCTGTTATCATTAAGTAGCTCATGTCGACACGATAGAAGAAGAAGAAGGTGGGTAATGTCAGGGTTACACCTGCGCACATTTCATGAAAATTATGCTAGGGCAACACTTGCTTATATCGTAACGAACCTTCTTGAAGAAGAAATCATGACTCTACGAAAGAGAATATAATCACTAGGCACGTTATAGACGCAACTACAAGCTAGCGATGAGAGATTATCTCTAAATTAATAATGTTTCGTTTTGATCATTTATTGGGTGCGTTCAGTTATGTCACCAGATGACGCACGGAGCGTACTTTGAACGTTCAGTTACTCAGCTGATCGCATAGAAATAGTGAGTATGAGTATCAGAAGTTGATATTTTCAAAATTCAATTTAATTTTTTCTAGGCTTCTATTTAAAATTCTAGTAAGTGTTTTGAAATTAACTCAAAATCAGCAATTTTTTAAGATATATCATATCACTAGAACCGCCAATTGCCTAGCAGGTCAAAACTGGACATTGTTCTTTTGGTAAATAAACCAATATCCACAACATGATCTTTCCAAAATACATACAGTCAAGCGCATCTTAATGGTAACAAAAATAGTTTAAGCAGAACCTGTCATGTATGAAACTCACATACTAAGCCAGTTCAGCTTACAATGGTTTTGTTACCATTGATATGTTGATCGTATGTCCATAACCATTATTTTTATAAATATTCTTAAATGTTCGTTTTTAAAGTCCAAGTACTTTCAGGGTCTAAGACTGATGAAGGAGAGAAAGCGAGTGGCGTGGATCCTGCTGCTTCTAGCAGTATTGTTCGCGATGTGCTGGATGCCGTACAATATCATGCAACTCCTGCTTGACGTGAACTTGGTCAACGCTAAAGACCTGAGCATGTATCTGCCATATGCATTATTTATAGGTAAGTAGAAACTTTTAAAATGCGCTAAACTCATCCAAGTATAAGTTTCATCATCATTAGTCTAATAGCAGTCACTGCTGGACATAGGCCTCTTCTGCATACCGTTGACCTCAATATTCGGCTAGTCTTAGCCAGCTTCTACCATCTATGTTCGTCACTCCACCTAGCTTGAGGCCGTCCTACACTACTTTTTCCAATTCGCGATCTCACTCAAGAATACGTCTACGCCGATATATTATCTGTGACCCCGACGATCATCGATTCTTTGGGTAATATAGCGGACCCATTGTCACTTCAGCTTTCTTGTCCTAAGTTCTGTGTTGGATCACTTCTCACTTCTGTCGCAAGTTGGTATATAAAGTCTTTAAAAAATAAAAACCGGCCAAGAGCATGTCGGGCCATGCTCAGTATTATAGGGTTCCTTAAGTAGGTGTTACAAACAAATCAAATCGAATATTAATCACGGCTATTATAGTTTTTGCAATAGACGGCAGCATTGGCGACTCAGAGAGTGATGTCAGTAGCCGCTAGATGGCGCTATACAGTGCCAAATGTAATGCACGCATTGAATTAAGAAACCTACACGGCACTAGACGGCAGCATTGGCGACCCAGAGAGTGTTGTACGACGCCGCTAGATGGCGCCAAATTTAAGAAGTGTGTCGTCAACATAACACAAAGTTACTTTTTGTGATTTTTTCAAATATAAAGTAGCTAAAGGAGCATTATTTGCTATGATAATTTTTCTCTAAGGTCAATGACCTTTGAACTAGGACGTTTTAAGTATTTTTCAGTTTTCTGTCTATAACTCAAAAAATTATAATCACATTATACTCGAAATAATTTTAAAAGAGAGTTTTCACAAATGTCTATCAATGTGGAAGTTTCTACGTTGCATAGTTTAGAAATGGCAGGGGGGGGGACACATTGCAAGCCATTTTGGCGGGCTATATTTCGCAGATGGTACACCTGAAAAAAAAGTGATGTATGAAACATTACCTTCATTTTAGTAGACCTATTCAATGATACCCCACACGAGGGGGTGCAGCGAAAAAATTTTTTTTTTCTCCATTTCACATGTATGGGCGCCACCCCTAAAGAACGTAAAAACTATTTTTTTATTCTTTTAAAATTGAGATCTATACGCAGACTATTTTTTAACAAAATTTCATTTACTTATATTTATAACTGTAGAAGTTATTAAGCTGTAAAGGATTAGGACAGACGGACAGACGGACAGACGGACGGACATGACGAAACTATAAGGGTTCCTTGTAGGACTTCGGAACCCTAAAAAAACTCGTAAATTATGTTGTAGTGTATTATAAATTTCTCCAAAAAAATGCTTGCGTAAAACAATGATGAGCTAGGTATTGTAGGAACCATAGTTTATACCAAACGAAGCACTACACCAAAAACTCCGCTCATTAAAAAAAAAAATCAAAAGTTATGCCATTCCTATAAGGAAAGAATCCGTCGCCATCTGAACATCCTGGCAATCCATCTCATGAATGACTTTAAAGGTCTCCGAAAACTTAAATAAAAAATACCACAAGACCTATTACAAAATTAGTAAGATGCTACCCTAGTTTTTGGATGTGTCATGTGGGACATATACCATGCAAGATAATTAATGAAAGTCCCAACAATTACTAAATACCTTTTAATAGAGACAGATTGTAAGAAAAGAAGAGGCAAAAAAATATATTGAAGGTTTATTTCTTTCATACAATACAGTATTAAGTTTTGTTTTTCGTGTTTGACGACAAATACAAGACTGATTCATTATGTTTTCATTCGCCTCAGTCAGCCAATTCATTTCATTTTTGATACAAGTTATCATTCTTAGGCAGAAGACTTTTTTCTCATTATTTTTGATGTTAGTGAATGTGATACTGATCATTGAATATTTCTTGAAACCAAATAATCTATGATGATAATCTTGTTTATTTTTTTCAAGCTTTTCACTGGAGTCACTATAAATTTTTTGTAAACAGTTACTTAACACAACACACATAACATAACATCACGCCTGTATTTCCCCAAAGGGGTAGGCAGAGGTGTATAGTACACCCACATTTCGCCAGTTATGTTATAGTCCCATGTAATAGGGGGCGAGCCTATTGGCATTAACCGGGCACAAATCCATACTTCGGGCTGCGACTGAGAATTTCCTAATGAAAAAACCCGATAACACTTTGCCCGACCCGGGAATCGAACCCAGAACCCCACGCTCAGCAGTCGCGCTTGCGACCACTAGACCAACGAGGCAGTCAAAACAGTACTTATCTATGATAAAAGTCGAGATAAATAAGTACCTATTTAAAAAGTTTTGGACTATGATTCTATGTGGAATTTGAGGAGTTATTTCAATAACACACTGAAAAAAATCGGGTCAATCAAGCATGACATTTTGCTTGATAGAAAAAATTATGAATGAAGCAATCAAAAACTTATAAAAATATATTAATCACGGTTTGTTGTCACAATAAAATTAAAATGATCAACTCTTCTCTATCATTCACTTCATACAAGGAATAAAGATAGCATGATTAAGATAGTGTAAACATGGCACATCACAGATTTAATCAAGTCAGATGATCAATGTAAACACGCCCTTTGTTGTCGGTCGGGGTAGTCAGTGTTTCAGGTCTAGACTTGTTCATTCCGTTCGTTCGTGAGCCTAAGCATGGCACGCTTTTGTTACGCGGAGTAAATTATTTAGATTTCAAGTTATTGCACGGTTACACCCAAAAGCAAAACCCACTGATCGTTATTAACACACCAAGGTATCCTATGAACTCAGTGAATCGTGCTGTGAGTGAATCTCAGTAGCCGTCGTAGTGGTTTTATACTCCTGTTTGTGATGGAAGAAGTGTGCGTAATTCTCCAGGCTTGGAGGCTGCCCGAATTACGTGCCAATTTTATCAGTAAGTACCTAAACTACCCTTTTAGCAACGATGATAATATGTTGTTTTTCACACCAATTAATCGACGATTGTTTTGCAGAATATGAAAGCGCTTTCTGCGCTTACCGATGTCGATATCAAAGAGATGATTCCTCTGTTAAGGCCTAGAACCCTATTTCTACGCAGCTGGAAAATGTGGAAGTCGGATTTAGACGATAATATAAGACTTGAGCAGTATCAAGATATCTTTATAGTAGGTGTAAGTGTGTAGGTAGGAAAAATATTGATCTCTGTTTAGAAAGAAATAAAAACTTTTTATAATAACTTCTGTCATTATTATTTTTGAGAAATAGTCAGTGCTAGGTAAAAGCAATTTAGACATCTTAATTTATAATTCGTATCTAATGCTGATTAATCTAATTATACCACGTGTTATTGAAATAACTGAAAACCTCTAAAGGGTTCATTGTACTCATCAGTATGAACAACTTTTACTATGGGACCAAACGAGAAATAGCGAAAAAAAAAGCAGTTGATCTCTACATTTAGCCGATTCTTGTGAACACAAATGTAGGTAACATTTTTTATTTCGCGATTTCAGTGTTAGTCCCATAGTAAAAGTTGTTCAAACTGATGAGTACAATGAACCCTTTAGAGGTTTTCAGTTATTTCAATAACACGATTTATAAGAATAAATATCTTTCCTAATAGTCTCAATAAAAGTACTTTATAGCTTTAAACAAGATAACTGAATAACTTTACAATATTCATTATTACAAACAACTAAAATACGTGATAACCATTACCAAGTTCGTTAATAACACCAATTAACAGAAGTCATTGGCATGATAACCAAACTTGATTGTATTGACAATTACTTTGTTTGATTTTATCAAGACAACTTGTCTGTTACTTAATCAAGATAACTTTATTGCCATAATCATATTACTTTATGTGCTCGTATATAAACAAGTTCCTTGATTGCTGCAAACATTTTTTTTATTAATGTTATCAAGTTTTTTTTTCAGTGCACGTTGTATTTAATACTTACTTACATTGCGGACTCCGACCGCTACCCGACCTACTGACCTATCTCCTTGAGTGCAACAGTGCTTCCAACCGCTACCTGACCTACCTGACTACTTACCTACTCATAACACCTGTTACATTGGCACCCAATAAATATAACATAACATAACATCACGCCTGTATTTCCCCGAAGGGGAAGTCAGAGGTGTAACAGTACACCCACATTTCGCCAGTTATGTTATAGTCCCATATAATAGGGGGCGAGCCTATTGCCATTAACCGGGCACGAATCCAGACTCCGGGCTGCTACTGAGAATTTTCTAATGCAAAAACCCGATAACACTTTGCCCGACCCGGGAATCGAACCCAGGACCCCACGCTCAGCACTCGCGCTTGCAACCACTAGACCAACAAGGCAGTCATAAAAAAAAAATATGTATACATAAATATATACATTCTAGAATTTTTTAAGATCTCAACAACGATCTCGAACAGTCTACTGCAAATACACAGGGTGTGTATTTGCAGTAGACTGTTCATTAGTAACAAAACCATGAAAAAGTACAGCCTAAAAAGTCAATTATACTTTTCAATTTAACCTTTCAATCAACTTTTTTTCAACAGGTCACGCGAACTCGGCAATTAACCCGATCGTCTACTGCCTAATGACGCGCAACTTCCAGCGGTCAGCCCGCAAGCTGCTTTGCGGGCGCGGCGTCTGCCAACAAACCAACTTCACGGTAATTTATTTGTATAGCTAATTGATTTTTTTATTACTAAAAGTCCATTTATACTGTACGGCACTTCAAGGGGAAATACTAAGAGTCGTAGAGTCTCGCTGAAACGACGGAACGTAATTTTTCTTTGAAACTTATGCCGTTCCGTCTTCGTTTACTTTATCGCGCCGCCCCTTATAAATGAACCTGAAATTGATGTTTGGATGGTTATTCTTCAATGACCATATACCCCGTAGATGCTTCATAACAAGCGACCGATGTTTGTCAACAGGTCTATGAAATTTCACTAATGTAGATCGCCACTATTCGCTAGTTTCGAACACTTATATGAGCAGCCGAAAGAGTGGCTGGTGAAGACTGGTTTACAAAGGCAAAGAATAGAGAGACTTAGAGTAAAATGGAGGAGGCCTTTACTCGTTGAGAGGTACTTAATAAATATCACAAATATAAAAGAAAATAAAAATATTAATTAATTTTTTTAAAGCCTGACTCAATTTATATATTTGTAACAGAGAAAAAGTGACATACATTATCAATATCTTTATCACACTTATATATAATCATTGCTTTATCATAAGTATTTTATTTTTATGTTGAAAATTACTTATTTATTTGAAATGAATTGAAATGAAATGTTAATAAACAAAAATGAATGTATATTTAGGTATAATGAATTGTAATAATTAATTGAATGAATATGTTATCTATTTTTAAAATGAAATCTGTTTAACTTATCTATTTTTAAAATGAAATCTGTTTAACTTATTGCTAAAATGAAATGTAAATGAATTTTATTAAGGAAATAAAAGGCTATAATAATAATAATATGAGCCGTCAAAACTGCCGCGTCAGTGATTAGACAATAGCCGCATAGTAGGGCGAATCGGATTGCAATAGATAGTGGACAGGATTCATTATACGTATTATATTCTATATTAGGCGTCTATTGGGCTGTATGGTCGAATCGTTTCTTTTATACGTGTTTGAAGTATGGAGTGATTTTAATTAAAATGTGTTTTAACACAACGTGTGACATGTGTGATTTATATAATTCAACATGTTCAACGAGGGAATATGAACTTTGTCAGATCACGCGTTACTATAGCTTCTATCATGGCAAATAATAAACAAATTACATTTAACCATATAAGTTGTGTATATTTTTGTAAACCATTTATAAAACCCTTTCTTTTGATACACCACTCAACAGGTTTTGAGGGAAAGATAGTACATTATGATACAAGTGAGCTAAGTTGACTATTATACTCGAGGCTGGATTGCAGCCCGAGCCAAAGGCGAGGGCGTAATGGAGCCGAGAGTATAATGGTCAATACTCACGCGTGTCATACGACGTTTTTCAACACACTTGCGAGGGAAAAAACATAAATTACACATTTTAGACAAATATTGAAAAATGATAAAAATGGCGCGCGGACCGCGCGGTGACATACAGCTATGCGCGCGCTGGTGGTCGAAGGAAACCGCCATACAGCCTAATATAAAAATATTATAAATTGATTTTTTTATTTATAACACAAATTAATATTAATTTGTTGACAAAAAATAATAATTTGATGAAATGAAATGTTATATAGCATATTTTAATTAATACAGTTGATTTATTCCCAAAAATGTTTAATTTAGTTCAGGCATAAAAAATCTTTGCTGCGATTTAAAAATAAACTGTAAAGTAAAAACCACTAGTGCAATAATATAATGAAAAAAGCACGCGTGCGTTATAAGCCACATTATGAACCTAAAAACGATGCAATAAGAGCCACTTTACGAGCATGTGTGTTGAAAAATATATTTTTTGAAGACATATTACAATATGGCGCCAAAAGTCGCCCACTTTAATTTTTATAATTTTTATATAGCCAGTGACACTCTCACAATTAAGGCGAATCTAACGGCACCCCTCAAGCTAAAATCCATCAAGACGTTCAGACCACAGAGCGTGCCAAAGAAATATACATACATACATACACTCGAAAAACATAACCCTCCTTCTGGCGCAGTCGGGTTAAAATAAATGTAACACGGAAACCATAATGGAGTCTGACTCATACTTGCTGGTTTTTTATATTTAGCCAAATGCAAAATTAGAAGCAACATGTTATAAATTACAATCAATTAATTTATGATAATATTCTTGGAACCAAATTCATCAATAATTTATTTATTTTCATGATTCGAGTGCTTATTAATTCCAATCATCAATCATCATCAACTCAGCCTATTGCAGTCCACTGTTGGACATAGGCCTCTCCCAAGTTGCGCCATAACACTCGGTCCTCTACCTTCCGCATCCAGTCCCCCCCAGCCACGTTCTTCAGGTCGTCGGTCCACCGGGTGGGGGGGCGCCATACGCTGCGTTTGCCGATTCGCGGTCTCCACTCAAGGACTCGTCTGCTCCAGCGGCCATCGGTCCTTCGATAGACATGGCCAGCCTACTGCCACTTCAGCTTACTGATCCTACAAGCTATATCGGTCACTCCGGTTCTTTTCCGGATGATCTCGTTACGGTTTTTATCCTTCAAAGAAACTCCAAGTATAGCTCGCTCCATAGCTCGCTGAGCAACTTTGAATTTGTGGACTAGCCCAACTGTCAGTGTTCACGTCTCGGCACCGTCAAGTCATGACAGGCAGGATGCACTGGTTGACGACCTTTGTCTTCAAACTTTGCGGTACCTATAGGCGACGAGAAGACTCGGTGAAGTTTGCCAAATGCTGCCCAGCCCAAACGATTCAAGTTGACGTTTATGTAAAATGGCATTTAAATAAATCGGAGCACCGTTCTTCATTTCAGTTTTTAATTTCAATTTATTTATTTCTTCAAAGATAATAATGTTAACATAAGTAATTTAAACATCCGTAGGTATACTTGACTATTATTGAGAGTTAACAAAAACCATGTAGGTGATGCAACCAGAGCCCTTGCTAAGTTATAAAAATAACTTGTATTAAAGGCGCTGGTTCAAGCCCTTGACATAGTGTATGGTATAAAAATTGCACACAGAACAAGTGTGAGTCAAACTGGAGTTAACATTAATTAATTATATTTGCAGCAACCGAAATCCTAAAGTTATTTAATATTTAGTTTTGGTGTGTATGCATATGTCTGTGTACTTGGGAGTGTGGGATAGTGTGTTACGTGTGTGTAAGAGATTTAATAATAACAAGAAAATAATAATGTTATTTATTTGTGGGCTTTAATGATAAGAGGGTCCTTAGAGGCAGGATCAGATTAGAAACTAGAATAATTTCCTTAAATAATTATTTAAAAAAATCAAATTCATTTCAAAATATTGGAGAAAAATGATATCAACATTTTGTGTTGGATATAACGAGTTCGGAGAAAACCGGCCAAGAGCATGTCGGGCCATGCTCAGTATTATAGGGTTCCTTAAGTAGGTGTAATTACAAACGAATCAAATCGAATATTAATCATGGCTATTTTAGTTTTTGCAATAATCGGCAGCATTCGCGACTCAGAGCGTGTTGTTAGTAGCGCCATCTAGCGATAAATTCAAGAAGCCAAATTTAAGAAGAGTGTCATTTCAAAGTTACTTTTTGTGATGTTTTCAAATAGAAAGTAGCTAGAGGAGCATTATTTGCTATGATAATTTTTCTCTAAGGTCAATGACCTTTGAACTAGGACGTTTTAAGTATTTTTCAGTTTTCTCTCTATAACTCAAAAAATTATAATCACATTATACTCGAAATAATTTTAAAAGAGAGTTTTCACAAAGGTCTATCAATGTGGAAGATTATAAGTTTCTACATTGCATAGTTTAGAAATGGCAGGGGGGGGACACATTGCAAGCCACTTTGGCGGGCTATATTTCGCAGATGGTACACCTGATAAAAAAGTGGTGTATCAAACATTACCTTCATTTTAGTAGACCTATTTAATGATATCCCACACGAGGGGGTGCAGCGAAAAAAACATTTTTTTCCCCATTTCACATGTATGGACGCCACCCCTAAAATACGGAAAAACTATTTTTTTATTCTTTTAAAATTGAGATCTATATGTAGACTATTTTTTAACAAAATTTCATTTACTTATGTTTATAACTGTAGAAGTTATTAAGCTGTAAAGAATTAGGACAGACGGACAGACGGACAGACGGACAGACGGACAGACGGACGGACATGACGAAACTATAAGGGTTATAAAAAAAAAGTCTAAAACCAAAAATGCATGTTTTTCGGGTTTGTATCCACGGATCCCGGGTTGAGACTGAATTAGCCACGGATCCCGGAGCGTTGTATCCACTGATACCGTGATCCGTTTCCCATAAAGAAATTTCGAGGTTGGGGGGCCCATACAAGAAACCTCAAAAAACATGCATTTTTTTACAATTTTTTTCCTGCTTTATCTTGAAAACGGTGATACATACCAGCGTCAAACATAGTCATAATAAAGTGCATACTATGTAGTTTAGCAAAAAATACTAAAAATAGGGCAGACATTGAAATATGTGGTGGTAACTGTAAGAAAGAGATGCAAAAAATCATATTTCTTGCACGGTACGTTGATGTCTTTTGAAGAACTTCCGTAAATTAAATAAGTTTATATGGGGCATGATGTTGATCAGTGGTACGGAACCCATACTGCGTGAGCCCGACAACTCCGACACGCACTTGGCCGATTTTTATTTCACCTTACTTCACAAAAACTCAAATATTTCGAAAATAGATGCCAACATAAGGACCCTTTTATTATGGAAGCCCACATAATATGTATTTTAGCAAAACTACAATTTTGTTGAAAGGTTTTTAACACGATTCCAAAGGAAATAGAGAATTACCAACAAAATATTTATACGGGACAACTTCGCGGTGAATTGCCTAGCGGTGAACGTGGCCAACCACGTTTGGTGGACTAGAGACAGTTTCATATAATATACAGGAATATGTTGCAGCATATTCTAAAATCCTCACCACTTCTCTTGGGTGTCGTAAAAGGTGACTAAGGCACAGATTACTTATTAGTTACTACGTAAGGGGTTCACCAGAGGATGGGCATTCTCTGAGTATTTATTCAACCAACTGCGATCGCCAACCCGCCTGCCAACCGTGGCGATTATGACATATCCCCCATTTTGGGGGAGGCCTTTGTCAGCAGTGGATGTTTTTCGGCTGAAATGACGACATTTTACAAGTATTTTTGGGCTTCACCGGTAATCAAAGATCAAATTGTAGGTGATAATTTTTTCTGACACTAGAAACAGTGTCTGACCGCAGCTGCAACAGTTGTCGTCGATAGTAAGTCAAACTAGAGATAGTACGTGTTCCATTAAACATTATCACATAATAAATATTATGCATTGGCAAACATCGGAAACACTCGTATTTTACAAAAACGATTGAAAAAAGTAATTTGGTCCTAAAAACACTAGCAATTTCAGCTTTATCGGTCAAGTTGGTAACAGCAGCTCTATATTGTATACAGTCTGGATTCGGTCGGTCATGTTCAAAAATATGAAGTTAACTGATGCCCAATATTTATCCTGTACTGTAATCTATGAGATGTATGAAGGTATATTCTGAAAACGGCGATAATGTCATTTTAAAAATATAAACCAAACAGTGTCGCCTACGGTCTGCGGTCTGCCGTCGAGCTTCAAATCATGCCTTTATGCTCACACAAAAGTACTATACTATCTTAACGAGTCAGGGTCACCCGTCGTCGCAAATCTGATACAAATGACCCACCACGCCCACTCCACGTTCATTTGTTCGTCCGTCTAGACTTCTGCACACATCCTGAATCCAGGAATACGTAGGCAAACATATTGGTGTTTGATTACGTGGAGATTAATCTAGAACCGTTCGAGAATCTATGTCATTTATGTTTGTACAGTGCACAGATGCCTCTAGACCATTGTTTTACAAACTGTGGGTCGCGACCCTTGAGGAAGTCGTGAAGCATTACTCGGTGGGTCGCTGACAAAAAAAAACAAGTGTTTCTAGGTTCCACATAAAATAAACAATAAAAAAACAAAACAATTTCAGTTAGAAGGATGGGCTTGTATATTTTTCAAAAATTTGTCCAAACGTCCTTCTAATTTTGAAATGTTAGTGTGTCTATTTCTCTTTTTACTAAAAAGATAAATAGGCCTCAACCAGAAAAATAACTAAAAACTTTTCAGTTTTAATGTCCACGATTGAAGAGAACGTCAGTTCACATAGGTAAAAAGTGGTAAATGGCACCAATAATTTTACAGCGTCGCTTGCTCTGGATTTTCTTGTTTTCTCTGCATCCAGAACTCAGCTCAGAGTCTTTTAAATCACTAACATTTTGTTTGTTTGTGGCCCTAGGGCCTAGGGTGTTGCTAGAATTTTTATCTTGTAAAGGGGTCGCGTATTCAAAAATAATGAAAAAAACTGCTCTTGACGATATCCTCAAGTCACTGAGCATATGCTTGCACTGCATATCATACGCCTTACCGCCAATCGAGACGTCACTCAGTAAGCGAGCGGGACCAATCATATGGAATCATACCACCGAACTTTTGAGCCGACCAACCATAACGCGCCGGTGGTTACGTTATTTTACGACTGCGTTTTCATGCAAAACTTTGTTTATGCGGTGTTTTGAGGCTTACTGGTCTGTGGTACAGTGTAAATATCAACATTACAGTAAGCGATGATTTCTCAAATTTTCAAAATTAGTCTGTAAAGGAAACCTACTAATTATTTTAAAAAAAAGCGATAGAGAAGTTAATTAGCAAATACAACAACAACACTAAACTTATCATCTCTAATAATTATGAATTAATTAATTTAATCCTTTGCAGAACTGGGTACAAGGGCGGTTTTAACGCCGTAAGTGTTCTTTACCAGACAACCTAATTCTAATTCACCTTAATTTTGAAATTCTATTCAACGACTTTTGCTTAAAATTTTAATATTTTTGGTGGTTATAGTATGTCATTCATAGTTTTTAATTAAATTAATATCAAAAAAATCTAGAAAATAATTATGTTTTACCACATAGTTTAGTTTAAATAAATAATAAACAGTCTACAGAAAGTATTCGTTAAATTAAAAAAAAACCTTCAGAAAAGAATTTCAGAGAAAAGGTGTGTAACAATATACCTACCTAATTCATATTTAAATAAAATGAACAACAAAGAACCATGTGTGTACAAATTTGCAAAAAGAGAACTTATTTCAGCAATCCTAATAGAAAAATTTAATCAGACCAAGAAGATTAAATTTGGCTCAGCGAACACAATTCGCGAGACAAATTCAATAGACAAAGCTATACAAGTGACAATATAATTTCGACACACTCAGGTGGAGAAAGATTAAATAAAGAGAGAAGGAAACACAACGGAATGAAGTACAGCCAAGTGCATATCAAAAGTAACAAAACCATATTAAGTGGAACTGGTTTAATATGTAAGTTAAATGAAAGAGAAAGACAAGACAGGCTCTATAGTATAAACTGGTTTTGTTACCATCGGTATTCGGTATGCATTTGATTATAATACATTAAATTAAAATATACATCTCATGTTTAGACTTCTCTCTAAACATTGTCTAGTAGATGTAACCTACTTATTAGTTATAGTTAATTAACATATGAGAAAATGTTACTGAACCTTCTTTTGTCTATTTATAATAGATACGTATATGTATGGACTTGTTATAAAAAATATTGTAAGTTACGCGTCCTAATTATAATATGTGGAGAAATAAAACATCTGATAATGTCTAAACAGTAAGTAAATAAAACTTTTTAACAAAAAATTGAACCGACGAAAACAGAAACTGAAAAGCGAAAAATAACCAATTATGAGTCGGCGCCAAATGAACTTTTAACAAACAAAGTGCGTGCAAGTTGCAAGTGGCCGAGCGGAAAACGCATTTTTGGAAAGTAATTGTTTATCGTAGAAAATTTCACGTTGTATTTGATGTGACGTTGTTTTTATTATTTATTTAAAGTAATTTAATGATCTTCGTTGATTGGTTGTTTGGCGCCGACTCAAAATTGGTTATTTTTCGCTTTTCAGTTTCTGTTTTCGTCGGTTCAATTTTTTGTTAAAAAGTTTTATTTTTCATTTTTTTGTGGTTAAAATCTAACTCCAGGTCTCCATTATGTCGTAGGCTCTAGAACTATATTTATGTGTGTCAATTTTCAACAGGATCAGTTAACAGGTAAGAATTCAGTGGGTGAACAAACACTCATCCCCTGTTTTACTACCCTTAGGGGTGGATTTTGATTTTGAAATTTAAATGGGACCAACTTCGAGATATACCCTATCCATTAAAAAAAAATCATCAAAATCGGACCACTGTGTAAAAAGTTATGCGTGGTCATACATAAAAAAAAAATATATATATATACGCGTCGAATTGAGAACCTCCTCCTTTTTTTCGTCGGTTAAAAATCAGCAAGTGCGAGTCGAACTCACGCACTTACGGTTCCGTACCGCCCATGGTACCACCACAAAATTATGTCTATGTTTACTTACATTTTATTATTCTCTGTTAAACTATACTGCATGCACTACAATCACACCAAGTGTGACACTTGTTCTTAAGAGCAGAAACAAAATGCATTGATTTCGAGGTTTCTTGTATGGGAACTTTTATTTTTAGTGGACATTCAGACGGACGGACGAACATACGGCGTATAGGTAGAGTAATAAGGTCCCATTGGCATTTTTGCAGTAACCCCAAAAATTACTTTTTAACAAAAAAAAAAAAAAAATAATATTTATTCGCAATTTTTGTAACAAACCTAACAAAATGGAATATTAATATGAGTAAAAGCTTTTGCAAATAATAAGACCTTAAGAACGTAGATAAAGTTTCAACAAAGATTTAAATTATAGTTAAGTATTTACAACAGAAGTTACGAAGTTTCGTCTCAGAACTATTGTCAGTGTCATAACTATGTATTTTTTTAAACTTTAGATCTCGAGTTTCACTTTAGAAATTGGAACTCAAGTATAACAAAACAAATAGTTAAAACTGTAACAAATATCTCTTTGGAAAATAAAACCTTTTGCTTTTACCAAGAAGGCTATTCACTAATGTGGAAGTATTTACGGGTCGAAACTGATTTGAAGTTTTCACGTGGAAAATAGTGGTGATCTATATCAGTTTTTTTTTTTTTTGGGGATCGAGTCACCCACGTCCGTAGAAGAGTACCCCTTTTTCGAAGCCCTACACGTGGTGTAAATCAGGTAACATACTTGTGGTAGGCCACGGCCGACAGCTTGCGACCACCCAGCGGGGCCTTTGCCCTTTGCATTTTACGTCTTTATGTGCCGCCAAGCGACCTAGTCATGTTCCGGTATGATGTCCGGAGTAGCCACTTGAGAGGATGGGTCGAAATATTTCACTGCCATCCTCTGACATTTGCTGGGGAATCGTGAACCGTCGTCGACAGCACCATCACTTAAAATTAGGTGAGGTGGCGGTCAAACGCAAGCCCGTTAAGTGTAAAAAACCGGCCAAGTGCGAGTCGTACTCACGCAGTAAGGGTTCCGTACCACCCATCGACCTGATACCCCATAGAAACTGATTTAAGTTACGAGAGTTCATCAGAAGACATAAACGCACCGTGCGCGAAATATGAATTTTTACATCTCTTTCTTATGCAGGTACCACCACATATGTCTATGTTATGTTTACACTTTTTTTAGTATTTGTTGAAAAAAGAGCGGGGAAAAAAATATTAAAAAAAAATGCATGTTTTTCAAGGTTATGGGGTATGGGTATAGATAGACTTTTTAATTTTTTTTGTATTTGTCGTGATAGCACTATATATTCAAAAAGAAAACAACTGGCTACCTATTACCGTTCAAAAAATACATAGCCCTGTGACAGATAGATGGACGGAAGGACGGACAGACGGACGGACGGACGAATGGACGGACGGACAGCGTAGCGAGAGTAATAGAGTCCCGTTTGGTACTCAAAGGGCAACCCAAAAAAATGAATAATAGTGTTATCAGACATCGGCTGCATGTTATGAGGCGTCTATGGGTTGTAGAGTAGATGCCAACTGGCCATCACTAGAGCAAAACACAGAAAAAAATTAGAAATCAAGGGGGAGCAAGCCCACAACATAGCCCACAGCTGCACAAAGTCCAGACCACAAAAATTCGGTTCAATTTAAACTTAGTGGGTATATTAATAAAAGATTCATGTTTGTCAACAGTGGCGCTGTGCACAGAAGCCGGAAGGTTCGTCGAGCGACTACGAGTTGTACCATGAGCCCCATAAAAGATGTTATTTACAGGTAATTGTTTTTTTTTTATATCATAGGATGGCGAGACGAGCTAGAGGCCCACCTGATGTTAAGCGGTTACCTTTGCCTATAACAACTGCAATACCACCTAGTCTGTTGCCTAAATGGTACCGCAAGTCGGTTCGCTAAACTGAGACATGAAGATGGAAAGTCTCATGTGATTGTAATTTCACCGGCACCCGTACCCTTCAGACCGAAACACAATAAAAGCATCACTGTTTGGCGGAGAAGTAGGCACGGTGGTAGTACTTCCCCGGACGAGCTCTTTCACAAAGGAGCTCTACTACTATTAAAAAAAAAAACTTATTATTTGTCGATATAGATATTGATGGACCCTAGTGATTTATTACCCAGACGGTCAAAGGGCGCTCAGACAATTAGTAGGGGTCGCTCTTGAACATAATTACAATGAATCGACATAGGAGTTACATAAATTTCAATTTCTGAATACAAAAAAGAAAGCCGCCGAATACATAACCTCCTCCTTTTTTTGAAGACGGTTAAAAAGCAACAATGTGTTAGGTATATTGAGTTTAAATTGAATCATCATCATCATTTCAGCCGAAAGACGTCCACTGCTGGACATTGCCCTCATTGAATGAATTCATCAAAATCCTATCCTATCCTTCTAATATTTTAAATGCGAAGTGTGTTTGTTGATTTGCACTTCTTCCAAGTAGCAACAGATCGAGGTGGTTTTTTGCATAAAGTAGTTTATGGACCAAAAAGTGACAAAAGCCAATTTTATTTTAAAAGAAGGCCTCTCTTATGGTGGCATCTGGTTGCCATAAAGACGCATGTGTCAACCCGTCCTCTTGCGGTGGATTGGATCAGCGCCAGTGAGGGAATCTTCCTCCCTAACCCGCTAGGCCGCTTTCTTCTGCGAGATGACATCCTCGCAAAAGGACGTGACTGCTTACAAAGCCCTCTACTGTCAGCCATGGTCTTGACCACAGCTGGCAGCAAGATACCTCCCCCGATAGCTGCAGTGAGAGATGCAGCGCATGGCGCTGCTCCACCCAAGTGGGACACTGGGCAAGAGTATGAGGGGTTGTGTAAATACAGCCGACCTGGTTACAACTGAAGTAGCGTCCCGCCAGAATCAATATCGCCAGTCCTAGTCTATCTCCATTTTAAATTGCTTTAAATTATTTCATCGTAAACCTAAATATATTTTCTTCAGCGACCTCGTAAAGAAAACGGTCTTAAAATTGGTACACCCAATCTCGATATATTTCATAACATTAATAACTTTCTTAGTGGTTATTTTTAAGTTAATAGAACAGTTATTAGTTTAAACATAAACTAAAGGCTACTCCAGCCAATGATTCATTCGTCTAGAACTCAAGACATTTTTCATAGCAGAAGTATTTTAATTTTATTGGTGTCCAATGTATTGATAAAGTCAAGTGTGGTAGTTGTTTGATGTTTCCTTATTGGCTCATGGATAGATAATTGTATAACGTAATAAATGGAATAGGCCAACTTATGATTTAAACATATTTTTTTTTATTCTTAACGGGCTTGCGTTTGACCGCCACCTCACCTGATGTTAAGTGAAGGTGCGGTCGACGATGGTTTATGCTTGCCCAGCAAAAACCTATTCACTCGAGCCTTGAAGACCACCAGATTATACTTCTCGGGAAACACTGACGCTGCCCGGCACGAATTACAAAATTACACAAACGCAAACTTTTTTAATTAAACCAAATGTTTTCCACCAAACAGTTCTCTTTTTATTTTTTCAGATTTAAATCTTACTAATCCATGTAGTTTGATTATACAAATAACCGATTCTTCAGCTATCTTCTTCTATCGTTTTGACATGAGCTACGTACTGATATAGCTCATGCCGTGGGGAAAATATTAGCCAGTCCGAAGGCTGTTAGTAGGGCTGACTGCCCAGGGTGCGCCGGACGATCAATTAAATATCGTCACTCGTGGAATCTCTTTTAGTACATCCCCAACAATAAGCAATTGCAATTCAGCAATGATAAACCCGCAACCATCCGAATGTTATTTATCCAAGTTTGAAACAAAAATACTTTCGTAATCTGCTCCTACTTATGTGCTTTCTGATACGAAAGTTTTGTAAGTAAGTTCAGAAACTTTCTACATATCTCGACTTTATATCTGGGTCTATTTGTTTCGGGCTATCTATTAGATTTAAAGTGTTTTACACTCACTGCATCAAATAAAAGAGATGACCAAGTAAATTCCTAGCAGACATTAAATCTATATGCTTCAGAAAGTACATGTGTGTCTAGAACAAAGTGTCACATGGCTTTGTGTGGGATTTTAACCAGGCTTGTAGGAAAATGAATTATGTTATTTTAAATACCGGTTCAACCGATTCTTCTCGTCCAAAATACCGCAGTGTCTCAAGACGAAAGTCTTTGACCAGAGCCAGTAATTAATTATCGGCACTGAAACGTGGTCGCTCACAATGGGCCTGATAAGAAGGCTCAAAGTCACTCAAAGGGCAATTGAGAGGGCTAGGTTCGGAATGTCCCTGCGTGATCGAAACAGATATGAGGGGATTCGCAGGAGAACGAAGGTAACTGACATAGTCCGAAGGATTTCCAAACTTAAGTGGTAGTGAGAGGGGCACATTGCTCGTAGAACGGATGGCCGATGGGGCCGTAAAGTCCTGGAGGAGTGGCGGCCGCGTACTAGAAGGCGCAGCGTTGGTAGGCCCCGCACAAGGTGGACCGAAGACCTGGTGAAGGTCGCTGGAATCCGCTGGATACGAAAAGCGCAGGACCGGTAGTTGTGGCGATGCTTGGGGGAGGTTTATGTCCGGCAGTGGACGTCTTTCGGCTGAAATGATGATGATGAAATACCGATTCATTTGAATTGAAGATCCGCTCTGCATAAATAAATGCATTAAACATTATAAATAAGTGTAGGGACTTAGGAACTGCAAAGTTAATCGGGTCGGTAAAGTAACACGGTCAGTTTCTCAACGTCACTGGCGTCACCCAAAGCCGTAAGTGGAAGTTAAATTCGATACCACGAGCAGAGTTCAAAGTAGCTTAGCGAAGTGGTGAACCAGGAGTCGCAGGTCCAAATCCTGCTCGTAAGCGTTTTTTTTTCCACAATTTATATCTATTGTATCATCATCATCATCATTACAGCCGAAAGACGTCCACTACTGGACAAAGGCCTCCCCCAATTAAGGGGGGGATATGCCATAATCTATTGTATAGTTCTTCATAAACCTGGCATAAAACTATTATGGTCTAATAGTGGGTATCTTTTATCAACAGATGAACAACCTCCGGTACAACGGGCACGCGTACAACACGCACGTCGCGCGCGGCATCGAGACTCGCGCGCAGACCACGCAGCTCAGCCACGTCACGCGCTCCTCCCGACGGACGGCGCCCGCGCATGCGCTGTCTGTTGAAATGCTGCAGCGGCACGGGCTTATTGACTTCAAGCGTTGATGTTAAAGTTCCGTAAAAGACTTTCTTTAATGATAATTATGTTTTGAGTGTGTATCTACGGATTTAATTTGACAATGATATAAAAATTGGATGTTACAATAACATTTACAAGTCTGTTATCTTGAAAACTAGATGGCGTTGGCATAAATAAATAATAATATACAAAATCTTATATTTTGAGACATTTTACACATCACCATCTAGTCCCAAACCGAGCAGAGCTTGTACTATGGGAAAGTACTAGACAATGGATGTATACTTTTATACTTTTTTTTTTGTTATAGATTTATGTGAACACAAATGTAGGAAACAACTCATTAATATTTTTGCGGTTCAGGGTTGGTCTCATAGTAAAAGTTCTTCAAATTGATGAGTAGAATTGGTAATGAATTCAAAATCATTCTGTATATTATACTTACCTCTTTCTCTTTCTGGCAGCCGCAAATATCTACTAGTTTCGTTATATGGGTAAAAAATGGGTTTGGGCATGTAAACAGAATGGACGATAGGAGATTTGGCGAAACATTAGACAAACGCGGATGGAAGAGTTGAAGAGGGACGAACTCGGCGATATGTATGTACACACAGCGTCATTGATTGATTACCCTTCTCATTCGAGATTTTGTTCGTAAGTGGGGTAACCAATTGGTACAGCTGACTATACGAATGTATTGAATATTTTGCCTACCATGTTATGAAAAGACCAAAAATGTGTACGAATTGAACTACCTATTTAGATCCACAAATTAATATAATTTTAGACAGTAACAAGTTAGGAAAAGTTTATGTAAATATTAGGCGTGAGTATGTAGTGCAATTTATTTATGTACACAGTACACACACGATACTTAAAAAATAAAAATACAGTCTAATACACTTTAATTTTATAAGTAATTTTCTAATCTAAGTTAAGAGTTTTATTTCCTTAACTTTAATAATGTAAATACTTTGGATTCGTTTATAAAAGGCCTAATGTTGGAATGTAATTGAGCTTTTAAATTGTTGTTAGCTCTTAAGATTTTTAAGAATAATTTTATCGAGTTTGCCAACAGGTACAGATACTAAATTTCCTAAAGAATGAAACATGTTGTACTACGCTATTTTCTGTGTATATATTTGGCTCAACTTTACATATCCAAGCACACAAAATATTCATTATGTTTAAGCGACTTAAAGAGATCTCATTTGAGACTAAAATGAGAATTTATAGTTCAACTAAGTAAGCATAAGCAAGGGCAATGGTAATGTAAAAGACGAGCCTAAGTAAATGCTGTTATATTTTTTTACGTATACGAGTTGGTAATAAGAACTTAATTTATGTAAAATCAAAACTAGTTGAATAAGCGCTGAAAATGTTTTTATTTATATCACAGAAAACATCTTTGATAATACGTGGGATTTTGAAGTTGTGTTTTGTTTTTGTAAATAAAAATTATTTTATCTACTTACTTTAAATAAGTACCTAATCATATTCTATGTAGGAAATAAAAATCTAACCATCTTCTGGTCTTAAATATCTTTTGATTTAAATGGTTTTTACACCTGAGAAAAACATCGGAAAAGAAAACTCATCTGCGATTTCGCTTACGTCCTTCCTCCAGATTATATTTTTTTAATTAGTGCAGGAATTATTAAAGACTTTGGGCAAGAAATTTTGCCAACACTAATTAAAAATATGTGACAAAACGCTCAGAAGATTTTTATAGATATTAACTTTAATCTTCGTTTTTTATTTATTTGGATATAGAAGTTTTTAAACTTTCGCGAATTTCTCTCAAAACTCATTTTGAACTAAGTTTACGGGACTTGTCGCGCACAATTAAATCAAAATATAACAAACATTTTGACTAACCTCGACGTTTCGGTCAAGTTGCATTGGCCGTGGTCACGAGCAGACATTTTATTTGGATATCTTACTTATCGCAAAATACTTTGTAATACCAAACACTAGAGTAAGTATAATTAAAATAAATGTAAATATAAAATAATATTTATATTTTAAGAAGCCATGTCATGTTGTTTTATTTTAATAAGATGCATTTACTAAAAGATTCAGACGTTGTGGACTATTCACTCAACGCTTGTAATTTTCACCATTGAAAATATTAAATGCCTCAATATTTATAACTATGGTATAGGTACCACAATTCCGAAATAACGCCTATTCAGACGAGCACTCTAACACTTATTACGTAAATACCTCATTATGAAACCAAAAACCATAGCCATACCAAACCTCGGCCACTCAATACAATATAAATGCTAGCACCACCTACATATACAAGATTACGTATGTATACGAATGCACACACACGTGTAGGTTAGGGTTGTTCGCCGCTAGTAATGCCGACTGGGTTCGAAGCGCTTCTCAGTAGTTCTCAGAGATGGCGTGCTTGTATAGCGACAGGTGATTGACATCCATTGCAATATTGCAGTCCAATTGCCGTCAGACTGCGGGTGCGTGAGGGGCGCGGGCGAGGAATCATAAATAGGCGGGGGCGGTCAGTCGCCGTTCTGTACGTTAGTACTATTAGTTTTTCTGTGGCCATACTAAGCAGGGCTGCGACCAATGTCATAAATTCAAACAAAATAAGGCAAAGTGCTATCGCTAATGACCGTGAGAAAGGGCCATTATATGTTTTTAAGAAAATGTATCAACAGAATGTTTGGACCAAATGTAAATATGCTTGTAAATAATAATAATATGATGTACTTATCTAAATGTTTGTGCGTAAGTTAGCGTACTCGATGTTAGATTTTTTTATATTAAATGTGATACTAATCTATAAACAATGAAAGATGAATAAATTTATGGATATAATTCTTTTGGTGTTATTTATTGATAAAAATTTACTACCGTTTACAAGCAATGACTTTTGAGTTTTCTGGTAATACGAATTCTTATGTAGACCGTAACTTATAGTGCAAACCTGAAAGTGGTTTGTGCAAACCTGAAAGTGGTTTGTGCAAACCTGAAAAAAGTTTGTGCTTTGTAATTATTTATCTAGAAAGCTTTGTCAAGATGTAGTCGAAGATAGAGCGAGCGAAGTAATGTTTGACTTTTTACTAACACATTAAATACCATTTAAAAAAAAAAAACCTTCATCCAATATTTGAAATAATAAAAGAACATCTTAACTCGTACTACCGAATTTGTAAAAAAAGTACTGCATTTACGACCAGGAATTTAAATTTTAGTACAAAATATTTTTTTCTTACATTTTTATTTTTTAACGATACCTAAGCCTAAGTGCCAGAATTTTTCTTAAAGCACGAAGTTTGTGAGACTTCACAATCATTTTACAGTTCGCGAAGTTTCTAGAATAAAACAAGTGGGGATGAATGAGATGGGGGCGCCTCTATGCCTTTAAGGGTGCCACTGACGATGCATCCAAACGTCCAAATGCGTGGCCGCATTCCAAAATCTGTCCGTGAATGTTGAAAACGTATTTCTTTCTTAGATTTCGCTATGCATACGTAAATGCGTTAAAATAATAAAATAATTAGTAAGGGTCTATAATCTATACGACTTTGAATTAACTGCAAAGTTAGTCGAGTCGGTTAAGAAACACTGTTTCTTAATAAGATATCGCCAACGTCACTCAAAGACGTACCAAGTGGATGAGAATTTCAATACCACGAGCAGTGTTCACGGTAGCTTAGTGGCTAAAGCATTGGCGTACTGAGCCAGGAGTCGCAGGTTCGAATCCCGCTCGTGAGCGATTTTTTCTTTCCACAATTTAAATCGTTAATGTATGTTATTTTTAGTCAAGTCAAGCTTTTTTAGAAGTAGTCATTAAAACGACATCCGAATGGATACATCGTCAGTGCCCGCCTTTACAAGCGCGGATAGAAAACGCGAGCGAGTTAACGGTCACGTTTTTTCACGGTTTACGCTTTGCTTAAAAATTACAAAAAATTAATGTAGACTGCCATCCTGACTGAAAAGTAATAAAAAATAAAATCGGCTAAGTGCGAGTCGGACTCGCGCAGTAAGGGTTCCGTACCTCTCAACGACCTGATACCCTATAAAAACTGATTTAATTTACGAAAGTTTATCAGAAGACATCAACACACAGTGCGCGAAATATGAATTTTTGCATGTCTTTCTTACGCAGGTACCACCACATATGTCTATGTTTGTCTTACTTTTAGTATTTGTTGCTAAACTACATAATATGCACTATAATCTGACCAAGTTTGACGCTGGTATATATTACCGTTTTGAAGATAAAGCAGGAACAAAAATGTTGAAAAAAATGCATGTTTTTTGAGGTTTCTTGTATGGGGACCCCCTTATGTTTTAGACTTTTTTTTGTTTTCAGTATTTGTCGTGATATACCTCATAGCAACACAATTTCTGAGAAAATTTCAACCGGTTACCTATTTAGTTTCAAAAGATACAGCCCTGTGACAGACAGACGGACGGACGGACGGACGGACGGACGGACGAACAGCGTAGCGAGAGTGATAGGGTCCCGTTTGGCACCCTTCGGGTACGGAACCCTAACAAGACATTATATTAATTTTTTAGAAGCTGCGATAGCCTAGTGGTTGAGCGCTTGCCTTCCATGCAGGAGAGGCCCGCACAACTGACTTTTTGAATTCATGTGTGGATCAGAATTTGATTATCACTTGCTATAACGGTGTAGGAAAACATTGCGAGGAAACCTGCACACCTGAGAGTGCTCCATACAGTTCTCGATGGTGTGTGTCGTCCGCCAACCCGCAGTAGGCCAGCGTGGTGGACTAAGGCCTTAACCTTCTCATACTGGGAAGATACTTCATCGTAGGAAGAGACCCATGCCCAGCAGTGGGACAGTAAGAGACTGATGATGATGTTCATTTCACCGTTTTCTATCTGGCACATACGAGATCATCAACATCCTCCTCGCCTTTTCCCAACTATGTTGGGGTCGGCTTTCAGTCTAACCAGATGCGGCTGACCATCAGTATTTTACACGGAACGACTGCCATCAGACCCCCGCAACCCAGTTACTGGGTAATACCGACATTCGGAGGTTACACCAGTTGGCAGACTATCGGGTTTCTGACTACCCGTAACGACAGCCATAGATGTTCATATGACAACCGGGACCGACAGCTTAACGTGCTCTCTGAGGCACGGAGGGGTCTCGATGTGCAACGAAATGGATGGACTGACCATGCACGGACTGACCGCGGCAAGTACTAATATACGATGTTGTAAAATACACTTAATTTGGTTAAATTTAAATTCGAATTAAATTCAAATTTTTTGTATTAGGTATTTGATGTCAGATGTCTTCTTTCATTTACTATTTTTTTTTCTTGTACGCGTAAATTTCACTTTTAAGATATACAGATGGGAGGGACCAGCTGAAAATCAGTGCTGTGCATACCTACATGCACAACAAATACTGAGCTGGATCCCTTGCCACGTACATTATGTTGTATGCATGTTGTGTTCTCATTAATTTGTCCTGTTACGTTTGCATGTAATATGTATATTTTGTGTATGTGTGACAAAATAAATGGTTTAAATGGTTTAAGAGTAGCTTAACCTTGCAAATCATACAATCCGCGCAGTTGCTACTTAACCAGGAGCCCTTCCACTGGCACATACGAGATATGAAATCAAATTAGATTATCGAAAAAAAACCAGTGTGCTTAGACCACATGACTGAAGTAAAACTTCACTAACTTATCATCATCATCATCATCATCCTCCGAGCCTTTTCCCAATTATATTGGGGTCGGCTTCCAGTCTAGCCAGATGCGGCTGAACATCAGTATTTTACACGAAGCGACTGCCATCAGACCCCCGCAACCCAGTTACTGGGTAATACTGACATTCGGAGGTTAGACCAGTTACTACTAACTTATATCTCCCTCAATACTATTTCACCGTAATGTAAAGTAACGTAACACATTCACCAGCTTACTCCCCAAATCAAGCGTCCATTCGCCTCGCCCGAACACACTTTTCGTAACGCTTTCACCAGCTTACTCCCCAAGTCAAGCGTGCGTAAATTAGTTTTACTTCAAAAGAAAAAAGTAATCAAAAGTGATTAAAAACTTCTCCAATAAGTCCCACTGATGACGTCATAATCCTCACTCGGCACCGGATTACAGATCACGTAACTAATCAAAATGAAGGAAGGATGTAACTATGTATGTCACGATCCTTCCCGGTGATACATTTTGTTGACAAAGTCCCTTGAACGAATCCTGCTACATTACACGTACCTACGGCTGCCGTCAAACACTGAGCGCAAGCGATTTTAGCCTTTGTGGTGGTTCACCGGAAAGTTTGCTAATAGCACAGACATAGTAAAAAATATAGACACAACCATAGTGAAGTCAACAATAACCGCGCTCCTTCATGTACAACCAGTGCTCACGTACACACCATGCACCTGAAGGATATTTGTTTTCGCGATGCTTACTGGAAGATGCCGTGACATGTGAACTGAGAGGGGTGAGCACGGTTTAAGATGCATGTGTGTGCGTGAGCACTGGTTGTACATGAAGGAGCATGGTTTTTGTTGGCTTCACTATGGTTGTTCGCAGCACTTAGTCTATATTTTTTACTAAGTCTGTGGCTAATAGTACCTAACGGTAAACCAATATTTGTTTCAACTTGTTGTTTGTATAATAATTCCTGATTCAGGAATTCTGTCATAAACCGAATAATAAATGGTATTCGAGGAAACAACAAACAAATTGTAAACAAAGTACTACTCACTACTTTAAAATAATTTCGTTATTTAGTGTGAATTTCACGAAACAAAGGCGATAGGTACTTCTAAAATTCACGAGGATTGAAACTCATTTTCTTTTCTCAGTTATCAAATGTTTCGGGCGATTCCGCTGGATGCGGGAAGTGCAGGACGACGACAACGACCTGCGTTGTGACGATTGGCGATGCTTGTTGGGAGGTCTATGTCCAGCAGTTGATGTCTTTTGGCTGAAATGATGATGATGATGATCAAATGTTTGATAAGATGTGTTCTGAACTGATTGTGTTTCTCCAGCAATAACTATTTATTTATTTTTATTTTCTTTTTTGCCATTTTTCATGACTAGCAAAATTGCTGGTCGTAACAACATTAAATTATTCAGTATTTTTTAGCAGGTTATCGCGAAGGATGCAATCTCTAAGTTATAGTACAGTCACAACACAGGAGTTTTGAGTCACTTGCTAACATTCTTAATTCGGCCGTGTTGGCAAATCGAACGAGTATAATCGACTTTGCCCGATTTGTATAACACGGCCAAGTTAAGATGATAAGCTCAACTTTCGCGTGTTGTGACTGTACATTAAACCTTTTTTTTTTTTTTTTTTTTTTTTTTTTGCCGTGGGGAAATCCTCATGGACGCACTCCGCCCGGGGTAGGCGGAGCCAGTGTCGGGCTCTTACCGACTAAAACCACCACGGTGTTCCTTCAACTACCTTAGCCGGGGGCGTGGGAACCCGTGAGTATTCACACAACCACCCCCGACAGGTCCTGGCCCGCCACAAGCAGGCGAGCCCCTTCTCCCCGTGCGGCCTTACGTTGGCCGAACCCTCCTTGGTGGCGCACACGGAACACTGGACGCCACCTCACCTCATGGGCCTTTACCAGCTGCGCTAACTACGCCGGCTGTGCCAGCTACGCCAGCTGCTGGTCGGGCAGCAGACTACCCCGAGTCTGCTGCTCGCAGGCCCTACCTCCCGTAATTTTTTATAGAGGTTTTCTTCCTCGCGGTCCGGGCGGTGAAACCAAGACCCTCGGTCCCAAGAGGCGCGAGAACACTACTCAGCGGGCACTCCTGGGGTTACGAGATCGACGGGGGCAGGGAAAGACAATCCCCCCGCTGCCTGCCCAGTGGCAGGGTGAGTGCACACCGGGCCCGCCCCTGCTCCTCCACTGTGCCCTCTGCTGATATCAGAGGGACACGTGGAGCAACTCCCTACTGGCCCAGAACGGGCCCCTCCCGCGCCAGAATATTCGCCACAGGCAATAAAATCCCCCGAAGGTTAATCCCTCGGCAGGATTTTATTGCCCGTGCCCAGGATGCACCGGCCAAACAACTGCCGATCCCTCCAGACGTGTCCAGAAGGACAAGCAGCCGTCAGGCACACGTGGAGGTTTTCTGGCCAGCACCCCACTGTACATTAACCCTAATCAAACATATTTTTATTCATTTACCTATTTACGTCTCCTTATAAAAAAATAAGTTTTTTTTTTTTAATTTAATAATAAATTTAATTAAATTAAAAATAATATATATATATTTTTTTTTAATTTTTATTAAAAATTTAACATTACATGGTGAAAAACTCAATGTGATAGATCTCTCTCATTAAAATACATGATACAAATATCTTCTACGAGATAATATGACTAGATAACGAAAAAAAAAAAATTTTTTTTTGAAAAATATATATAAGATAAAACGATACTGTGCAACATAATCCAGTAACCTTTATTTATTATTTCAAGTGACGTGTGATGATGACGTAGTTTAAAAGGACAAAGCTAATTTTTATTTTTTTATAAGGTCTTTCTTTAATAACGGAAAATATTTAAAGTGGTGAATTTACTCATCATAACTAACAACATTTACTTTGGGAGCAACCCTGAAATCGCGAAAACAAAAACAGTTGATCGCCCCTTTTGTCGATTTAAACACCTGAGTTTTTTTTCCGCGATTTCATGGTTACAACCATAGTAAATTTTGTTCATTATGATGAGTAGATTTCATTTTAAATATTTCCCATTATTAAAGTAAGAACTTATATATTATATTATGTACTGAGCAGAGAGAACTGTTCTAAGTTTATTTAATCGTTAGAAAACCTTGAAGTAACAAAGTATAGGTAAATAAAATTCAAACGTGATTCAAATTAAAACAAACGTCAAACACAATTACATAGGATTTAATTTTCTCTTTGAAATTAGAATTGTTATAACTCTTAATAAAAGAGTTATTACAAAGGATGCGAACACATACGTGAATTCAACCAAAGTGATTATGGAGCCGCCGAAACTCAGGGAGAAAACTCCGCCGTACGTAGCTGAAACAATAGACACAACATTAATTATTATTATTTTGTTCTGAATAGCTAGAATAAATAATTAAAATTTACGTCAGCAGAGCTTTTAAACGATTTCCATAACACGACTGCATTCGTAAAAAAACCCTTGGGTGGAATTCTAATAATTACCAGGCCCCTCAGAAAGTATTGCGAAAAAAAGTTTTTATATATGGGAGACTGGCCAGTTATAATGTTTTTCGAAAATATGATTATTTATAAGTAAAAATAAGTAAGTTCCAATTTCAAAATTTCCCTCCACATTTTTTGCGAGTTAATTCAAAGTATTGTGTCTCACTGAAATATGGATCTGCGCCGGGAACATTTTAGAGCTATGATTTTATACGATTTCAAGTGTCGCCTGAAACCGGATGAATCGTACGATAGACTTCAAATGGCATTCATGGATGAAGGCCCTTCCAAGGCAACCGTGTATCGTTGGTATAATGAATTCAAGCGCGGTCGACCAACTTTGGGGGATGACGAAAGAAGCGGTCGCCCTTTGACGGCTGTTACCGAAGAAAACGTGCTAGCAGTGAAAAATTTAATCCAAGACAATAGGCGAATTACATATCAGGAGATTCAACACATATTGAAGATTGGATCGGGAAGCGTTCACGAGATTCTACACAGCCATCTTCGCGTGAGGAGGATAGTATCACGCTGGGTGCCGCACAACCTCACCGATGCTCAGAAGCAGGCCCGGGTGGAATGGTGCCGTGATATGCTTAACAAATTTGAAGCAGGCTCGTCTCGGCGTGTTTACGACATCGTTACAGGTGATGAGTCCTGGATTTATCAATACGACCCAGAAACCAAGCGCCAGTCGACTGTTTGGGTGTTTCAAAATGAGCCAACGCCTACCAAAGTGAAGCGATCTAGAAGCGGGGGTAAGATTTTGATCGCTAGCTTTTTTAATTTGACTGGCCACTTGGTATCAATTCCCTTACGGGATCAAAGAAGCATTAATGCCGAATGGTATACTACCAAATATTTGCCAGAAGTTTTCTCTGTTATAAGCAACAAGCGACCAAACACAGGGCTCCGCGGGCTACTGCTCCACCACGACAATGCACCTGCGCACACCGCACTCAAAACGAGGGACTTCCTGGACAGCACGCCAGTCAAACTCCTGGGTCACCCTCCTTACAGCCCTGATCTAGCACCGTGTGACTTCTTTTTATTCCCAAAAATAAAAAATCAGCTCAAAGGGATACAATTTTCGTCGCCGGAAGATGCGCTGGCTGCGTTCGAGCAGGCTGTAAACGAGGTGTCTGCGGCGGACTGGAAAAAGTGTTTTGAAAACTGGTTTAGGCGCATGAATCTTTGTATAGAGGCTGGTGGAAAGTACTTTGAAAAGATTTGATAAAAATATATGTACGTATAGAACAATTTTTTTTAGTTTCGCAAAACTTTCTGAGTGTCCCACGTATACTGCTATGACAGCTAACGGCAAAGAGGGGTTGTTTGTAAATTAATTCAAACAAACTACAGGCAAAAAAGTTTGTTTACTATACAGACTGATTGCAGGGTACGAGGTTGCCCCCGTGGTTGATCAAAATGATCCTCTGTGGAAGGCGACGATATACTACTTTTTAACCGACTTCAAAAAAAGGAGGAGGTTATGTACTCGACGGCTTTTTTTTTTTCATTTTTTTTTTCATGTATGTACACCGATTACTACGAGATTTGTGGGCCGATTTACGTGGTTATTTTTTTATTTGATAGAGGAAGCCCGCGCGGAGGTCCCATATGAATTTTATTGACTTAGGTTGAGCATTTTTTAACCAGCTTCAATAAATCAGTTTATTTTAGCTTCGCCTATCTAGATGATCTGCTCATTGGTTCGTTTTTCTGAGAATTGAATTCTTGGCTGATATGCGTGTTTTTTTTTTACGATAGTGATTGGATGTTTGGAAGAACATGACCTTTGCCCAGCAGTGGGATAGCAAAGGTTAAAAAAACTAAAAAGTATGAAATGAAAACTTTTTAACAAAAAATAAAACCGATTTCAAAAACCTTAACTAAAAAGTTAAAAATAATCATTGTATGTATTTTAAAATCTTAACATAAACCAACATTTTGAAGGCGGCGCGTAATTTTCATGTACGTTCACATAAACTGTTTTTTACTATAGATATGCGCTCGACTGTACATTATATTTACATGACGCAAAGGGTCAATCACGCGCCGCCTTCAAAATGTTGGTTTATGTTAAGATTTTAAAATACATACAATGATTATTTTTTACTTTTTAGTTAAGGTTTTTGAAGTCGGTTTTATTTTTTGTTAAAAAGTTTTTATAATTATTTCAGTATGAAGATCACGACTAAACGAGTAACAATTACGACTTAAAAAAAAATGTATGTTAAACTCACAGACATAGTAAAAAATAAAGACGAAGTGCTGCGAACAATAATAGTGAAGCCAAAAAAACTATGCTCCCTCGTGTACAACCAGCGTTCACGCACACACATGCACTTCAAACCGTGCTCACCGCTCTCAGTACTCATGTCGCGGCATCGTGCAGTCAGCATCGTGAAAACAAACATCCTTCAGGTGCATGGTGTATGCGTGAGCGCTGGTTGTACACGAAGGTGCATCGTTTTATAGTTTTTGGCTTCACTATGATTGTTCGCAGCACTTCGTATATATTTTTTACTTGGTATATAAATTAGAACATTTAAAAAAAAAAAAAATATTTAAACAAAGATATAAATTGTAGATTTAAAAAAATCCGCTAATGATGATGATGTACGCGGGCGATGGGTGTCAGAACAAGACTGATAACGGACGGGAGACTGGAGAAAGAGAGACAGAGAGAGACGGAGATATTCAAGGTCATTTACGACTATCTTTGCCTTAATTCAGGACATGATCTATCTGTCTGTCTATCCTTTCACCTGTTACAGCGTTATCCTTCAAAAACACAAACATTCAATTTTTTTTTGACTGATTGATTACACGGTACTGATGAAGGTCCAGACCCAGAGGACTCAGAGGTCACAGTTTCAGATCATGACACATATTTTTTATGCAAGCCATATAATATCAAATGTCAAAAACTGTTATGTTTTCCATATTACCAGTTAAAGGGTGGAAGCTATGGCCTTAATCGACTGGATATTTCCTAGAACTGTGCTGGAAACATGACGAGGGGTCGTGTAACCCAAATCACATTAAGACTAAATACCTTGTACCTACCTCCTATGTATACTTTGTATAAAAGTTTGCCTTCCTAATTACGTCAGTGTCGGTATTCAGTCTGATTAGATGGATTTATTATAGGCGGAATGTCTGTCACGTGATCTTTTGATTACGTTTAATATTTGTATCTGCTCGTTTGTTCAAACTCAATTAAGTATACATATTAGCACTTAGGTGTCAGTATTTTATACAGTTTCCATATAAAACGCTGTGACACCTAACCATAAGCGTCTAACCAAAAAGTAAGAAATATCAGAACACTAAAGTCTGGGTATAGACCCAGACTTTACACCTACACTTTAGTACCTTTCATAAAGGTTGAACGTGAAGTGACCAAAGTCAATGTGATAATTTGGAAAACTGACAAGCTGTTAAGATGACAACTGACAATTCACATCGCCAATGCCGCGCCATGCCTCGCCGCTGGCAAGCTATAACGAACTAGCGGCAGCGGCACGGCGTGGCACTGTGCCTCAAAATATTCTCCGGGAGCCAACTTTGCAGCGACGCGCCGCGCCATTCCGTTGCCGCGACGCCGTAGTGCGGTTTGGATCATACAAATCAATACAAAGAATACTTGGGGTTTCGCGCCTTTCCGCTGCTGTGCCGCGCCGCGCCGCGCTGCCCAAGTGCAAGTTAGGTAGACTGGAAACCGACCTCAATACTTTGGGAAAACACTGATGTCATGCTGACGATGACTATAATTATTATTATCTACTAGACTGCTTACAACTTCATCCGCGTATAATCTGGTTTATCACAGAAAGATGCTACCCCCTCGGGAAATATTTATCTTCTCGGGATGAAAAGTAGCATATAATTATATGGGTAATTGACGCCCCGATCAAGTTGCAGTGACGCTGCAGTTCGTTTCTGACAGCGATCGCCGTAGATAAGAGAATACGAAATGCGTTGTTTTGATCAAAACTTAACTGCAACTGCGCTACAACTGCGCTACAACTGCGCTACAACTGCACTTCTTTAGTTACGTGAATTGGCCTTCTGTTTTGTTGGCTTCACTATGATTGTTCGCTGGTCCGAGACGGGAGGCGAGGAAACATGCACAGTAACCTACTTCACTCCAGCCAAGTAATTTTGCGAGTATATCTACTATACATGCACCCTGAGATTATTAATCTGAGCATGCACCTAGAAGGATGATTCTTTTTGAAGTAAAACTTCTTTACGCACGCTTGACTTGGGGAGTAAGATGGTGAATGCGTTGCGAAAAGTGAGGCGAACGGAGGGAGTAGTGCGGGACGCGAGGAACGAGGAGCCCGCTAGGCCGGCCACGACATAGCGCCGGCAGATGTACGCGCGCCGCACCGCCATTCCCTTGTTCTCATTGAAATAGTATTGAGTGAAATATAAGTTAGTGAAGTTTTACTTCAGTCGTGTGCTCTAAAGCACACTCGTTTTTAGGGTTCCGTAGTCCTACAAGGAACCCTTATAGTTTCGTCATGTCTGTCCGTCTGTCCGTCTGTCCGTCTGTCCTAATCCTTTACAGCTTAATAACTTCCACAGTTATAAACATAAGTAAATGAAATTTTGTTAAAAAATAGTATATGTAGATATAGATCTCAATTTTATTAGAATAAAAAAATCATGATTACGTATTTTAGGGGTGGCGCCCATACATGTGAAATGGGGATGAAAAAAAATTTTTCGCTGCACACCCTCGTGTGGGGTATCATTAAATAGGTCTACTAAAATGAAGGTAATGTTTCATACATCACTTTTTTATCAGATGTACCATCTGCGAAACATAGCCTGCCTAAGTGGCTTGCAATGTGTCCCCCCCTGCCATTTCTAAATTATGCAATGAAGAAACTTATAATCTTCCACATTGATAGACCTTTGTAAAAACTTTCTTTTAAAATTATTTCGAGCATATTGTGATTATAAATTTTTGAGTTATAGAGAGAAAACTGAAAAATACTTAAAACGTCCTAGTTCAAAGGTCATTGACCTTAGAGAAAAATGATATTAGCAAATAATGCTCCTTTAGCTACTTTCTATTTGAAAAAATCACAAAAAGTAACTTTGTGTTATGTTGACGACACACTTCTTAAATTTGGCGCCATCTAGTGGCGTCTAACAACACTCTGGTCTCTCTCACGTCGCCAATGCTGCCGTCAAGTGCCGTCTATTACATTTGGCACTGTATAGCGCCATCTAGCGGCTACTGACATCACTCTCTGAGTCGCCAATGCAGCCGTCTATTGCAAAAACTAAAATAGCCGTGATTTATATTCGATTTGATTTGTTTGTAACACCTACTTAAGGAACCCTATAATACTGAGCATGGCCCGACATGCTCTTGGCCGGTTTTATTTTATAGAGTTTTCTCCCGAGATAGTCTCATGTATATTTGGTAACGATTTGATGAAAACCTGATGACATTATTTTTCGGTAATAAATAATTGTATAAAAATATATTCACGTTTGTAACGTCTAAATAAATTATATCTAGCTCAGCTTACGCTCCGAAAATTATCTTGACCCTATCGTTCTTCGAGGCCGTTTCTAAGTAGTTTTGATTACGGAATAGTTTCAACACTCTTGATCTCACCGCTTATATACCCTTGGGGAAGAAGCACTTAGCCGAGTGTTAACGTAACGGGTAATAAAGGTTAATATAAAATTAGATTCTTACAAAGGTAACTCAAGTTTTTACTTGACTGAGATTATATTTTTAATCGCGTTTGTATACAAATTAAATTACAAAATAAGTTTGGTTGTTTGTATTTTTTTTTTCTTTGAACATCTATCTAATCATCATCATCATCATCATTTTAGCCGAAAGACGTCCACTGCTGGACATAGGCCTCTCGCAATGGGGGGATATGCTATAATCGCCACGCTTGGCAGGCGGGTTGGCGATCGCAGTAGGTTGGTTAAATACTCAGAGAACGCTGCTGCCTATCCTCTGGTGAATCCCTTAGTCGCCTTTTACGACACCCATGAGAAGATAAAGGGTGGTGCAACTCTTTACGTCCGGCACCACACGGAACACGATCTATCTAATAAAATTCTAAAACTGACTGACAGACAACACACATACCCGAAACCATACAATTTAGAAAGACTCCCTAAACCTAAAAATTGCTACAATTTTTTCATAATTCTCTCGAAACATAATGCTATATTAAGCATAGCTTATAAAATAAATACAGGTATTTTAATATTAAATTACCTGAGATCAACAGAGCGAGGACAAAACATTTTATAATTAAAATACTCGTCGCTTACGCTCGCTTGAGTGTTAGCTTTGTCACCTTGTACGAATAAAAAAAGGCGGACGGAATATTGCTAAACAAAAAGTGAGGCATCCATAGTAAGACGGCTCGCTTAAAACTTAAAAGTACGGGCCGGCACGCACACGACATGTACATCCATAGTAAGAAAAAAAGCCGCGATTACGCAACAAATCTCGTGTGACGGTAGTCATTGTCGTAGTGTCATAAATAAAATAACAATATATATCTGGTGTGTTAAAATTATGTCAAAATTATAGTGGGTTTAGGAAAAAAAAAACTTCATTTTTTCTTAGCAAGATTGCGTCCGCCATTTTTATTCGGCCGTGGTTGTCACTGCGAAATCTTTTTTTGATCAGGACAGGTTTAAAATAAATATTGAAATATTAACCCACTAATAATGTAAATGTGAAAGTAAGGATGTTTGTTTGTCCTTCATTCACCCTGAAACGGCTGAACTGATATGGATAGTTAGAACATAGGTAACACGACTTAACATAATATAGGCTACTTTTCATCCCGAGAAGATAAACAGTTCCCGTGAGATGTGTAACGTTTTTCTGTTATAATACATTAAAAAAAAAGTTTTTTCAGTGGGAGAAAACGACGAGATTTTCTCGTTCTATTTTTTGTTTTCGATGCATGCAATGAAATCGATTTCATAACCTAGATTTGATGAATAGTCTGTCTGTGATAAGCCGAATTAAACGCAGGCAAAACCGCAAGCAAAGTTTAGTGAATAATAAAATACTGAAAAGAAAATGCGGAAGGAGGGAATTTAAAAAAACGGGCCAAGTGTGAGTCGGACTCACGCAGTAAGGGTTCCGTACCATCCATCGACCTGATACCCCATAGAAACTGGTTTAATTTACGAGAGTTTATCAAAAGACATCAACGAACGTACGCGAAATGTGAATTTTTGCATCTCTTTCTTACGTAGGTACCACCAGATATGTCTATGGTTGTCTTATTTTTAGTATTTGTTGCTAAACTACATAATATTTACTATAATCTGACCAAGTATGACGCTGGTATGTATTACCGTTTTGAAGAGAGAGCAGGAACAAAAACGTTCTTCTTCTTCTTCGTGTCGACATGAGCTACAAAATAATAATAGCTCATGTCGTGGGGAAAAGATAAGCCAGTCAGCAGGTTGATAGCGGGGCTGACTGCCCAGAGTACGCCGAACGATCAATTAAATATCGTCACTCGTGGAGGCTCTTTTAATGCACCCCAAAAAACAACAAAAACGTTGAAAAAAATGCATGTTTTTTGACGTTTCTTGTATGGGGACTACCTTTGGTTTTAGACTTTCTTTTGTTTTTAGTATTTGTCGTGATACACCTCATAGCAACACAATTTCTGAGAAAATTTCAACCGGTTACCTATTACCGTTCAAAAGATACAGCCCTGTGACAGACAGACGGACGGACGGACGGACGGACGGACGGACGGACGGATGGACGGACGGACGGATGGACGGACGGACGGACGGATGGACAGCGTAGCGAGAGTAATAGGGTCCCGTTTGGCACCCTTCGGGTACGGAACCCTAAAAATTAGGTACCTATTTGAAGAAACTATCGCTGTCGCTTTGCGAGCACTCGGCCTCGAATAAGTGCGATAAGGACATCTGCCGCTCCGACTGAATACGCTAACGGTCAAAATTAATATCCAATCTATCCACGATTTGCCCTCGTAGAGATAGGAATTTGACATAAGCTCCATACAAAATATGTCAAATTTCTATCTCCAGTAGGGTAAATCGTGGATAGATTGGATATTAATTTTGGCCGTAAGTAAATTAACAAAAAATAAAACCGACTTCAAAAACCTTAACTAAATAGTAAAAAATAATCATTGTATGTATTTTAAAATCTTAACATAAACCAACAAAGGCGGCGCGTGATTGACGCGCGTGTAAATATAATGTACAGTCGAGCGCATATCTATAGTAAAAACAGTTTATGTGAACGTACATGAAAATCACGCGCCGCCTTCAAAATGTTGGTTTATGTTAAGATTTTAAAATACATACAATTATTATTTTTTACTTTTTATTTAAGGTTTTGAATTCGGTTTTATTTTTTGTTAAAAAGTTTTTATTTCATACTTTTTAGTTGATAATTGCGAGGGTTGATTCATGAATGTTTATGTAACCAATTTGAGAATACATTTTTTATTAACCTTTGCTATCTCACTGCTGGGCAAAGGTCTCGCTCATGTTCTTCCAAACGTCCAATCACTATCGTGAAAAAAAAAACACGCATATCGGCCAAGAATTCTCAGAAAAACGAACCAATGAGCAGATCATCTAGATAGGCGAAGCTAAAATAAACTGATTTATTGAAGCTGGTTAAAAAACTGCTCAACCTAAGTCAATAAAATTTACATGGGACCACCGCGCGGGCTTCCTCTACAAAATAAAAAAAACAACCACGTCAATCGGCCCACAAATGTCGGAGTAATCGGTGTACATACATGAAAAAATAAAAAAAACCCGACGAATACATAACTTCCTCCATTTTTTAAGTCGGTTAAAAAGTCATAATTCGAGGTTTGGTTCTCGACTATTTTCTCCTCCAAAACTGGACGGATTAAAAAAATGCGGGTAGGCCTCTCACAAGGTGGACCGACGACTTGGTGAAGGTCGCGGAAATCCACTGGATGCGGGAAGCGCAGGACCGGTGGTTGTGGCCATGCTTGGGGGAGGCCTATGGCCAGCAGTGGACGTCTTTCAGCTGAAATGATGATGATGATGATACTCGTAGTTTCAATCTCTACCTTACTAATACTACGTATGTTTAACTATAATGTTATAGATTTAAACAAAATAATTAAAACCTCAACCGAAATCTCGCCACCGTCGTTTATACAATAAGTTTAATAACAAAATAATTAGTAACGGTAGGCATTTCTATATGACTCTGAATTAACTGGAAAGTTAGTCGAGTCGCTTAAGAAACACTGTTTCTTAATAAGATATCGCTGACGTCACCCAAATGTACAAAAAGTGGAGGTTAATTTCGATACCACGAGTAGTTTTCACGGTAGCTTAGTGGCTAAAGCACTGGCTACTGAGCCAGGAGACGCAGGTTCGAATCCTGCTCGTGAGTGATTTTTTCTTTCCACAATAATTTAGATGATTTAATGATATTGTTGTTTACTTCCTGACTGCTCACGATGAATCCCAATAAAAATCGTTCACTGTCACTCTGCTTCTAATATCGGTTAAATATGACACGACATGCCAATATCAGCCAATTTGTGGGTGCTAAATTGGGTCAGATTATATTACTGGTTACCAGCTCACATAATGAAGGTTTTAGGCGTGACGTCATCGGAGCCGACAGGCGTTACCTTATGGAAAGGTATTGAATTTTGTTGCATCTAATTTTTGTTTCGTGATTTAGGTACCTACAGTCAGCATAACAAATAATTTGGTAGGTATCATGTTTAGGTAGGTTACAAATAAAATTCATATTTGAACATATTTATATCCATATTGTCCATCCTAAGGTTGTCTGGAAGAAATCGCCTTGAGCGATAAGACCGCCCATTGTACATGTGTTCTATATAAGTCATATATATTGCTATTTTCTTTTGTGTACAATAAAGTATTTGTATTATATTGTATTGTATATATTTTTTCGTGATTTCCGGGTAGCTCCCATAGTAAATTTTGTTCGTTATGATTAGTAGATTTACCAAAAGTAAAACCTTAAATTAATGTAGGTGTTGAATGACCGAGTCACTGCTATTTCGTTTCTAGTGGCTATTATCGTATATAAATAGTAGTTTATGAAATTGTTGGATCATCATCATCATCATTTCAGCCGTAAGACGTCCACTGCTGGACACAGGCCTCCCCCAAGCATATATTGGGGGGATGTGCCATAATCGCCACGCATGGCAGGCAGGTTGGCAATCGCAGTTGGTTGGTTAAATACTCAGAGAACGCTGCTGCCCATCCTCTGGTGAATCCCTTAGTCGCCTTTTACGACACCCATGAGAAGATACAGGCTGGTACAATTCTTTACGTCTGGCACCACACGGAACAAATTGTTGGATATTATTATTAAAACACGAGTCAGATTTTAAAAAACGAGCCGTAAGTGAGGTTTTTAATGGTATCACACTCGTGTTTTAATACTTAGTTATGTGCAGTTTCTTGGAGTTATTTATCTTAACTCATGCAATAGTTAGATATCTATTTAAAATAAAATACCGAAGTTTAAACAGAATCTTGGTTGGTAATATTTTCTTGACTTTTCTGGTTTTTACTTTTTTGAATGTTCGTCATTTTGGTTACTGCTTCCAGAACGTCAGGTGGAGTGAAATTCTCCTCTGCATAACTTATCAGCCTTACTACTAACCTGCTGGCTGGCTATTATTTTTTCACGGCATAAGCATGGGCATGGACGATAAAATATTTCTATGATAAACCAAATCATACACTGGCGAAGCCGCGGGCATAGGCTAGTAATATATTAATACAATAAGAAAAAATAACATTATAGGATACAGAATTTTTTGACCCATTTCCAGAGTCCAATTTGACATAGTGTTTGGGATAAGATGGAGTGGCCATATCAGCCCATTCGTTATAAGTAACTTATTACTCTATGTATTTCCTCTATTGCCTCGCAAAAGTTATTTATCGTATAGATACGCTGAGTAAAAAAGCTAACTCTGTATCAATAAGGTATATAATTGATTGGTACCTAGTCAATTAAAAATAATTTTATGTTTTTTTATATGCCATGTTTATAAAACGAAGGCTATACCCGCGGCACGCTATGATGGCATTATTGACATTTTCCAATAGTGTTGTGTGACACATTTCAAATTATTAGCGATTGGGACCAGGTTTATTACTTTGACGAACTCCAACTAGCTATTATGAATAATATCTACATAAAGTAAATAATTTATCAAATTATTCAATTAACATAACGTCTAGCCATTTTGTTTAGTCGCTATTTAATCAAATTTTCTGTGACGTACATAAAAAAACAGTAGAAATAAATACAATTTGAATTTGTATAATAAATTCGAAATTCGAAAAATTATATTGCTGTAGCAGTTCATCACTATTGACAATAAAGTACGGAAATTGTTCCTTGATACGTAGCTGTCAATATTGACGGATCTTCATGAGTAGGAAAACGTAAAAAACGCCATCATAGCGTGCCGCACCTATAATAAATTATCATCGACAAATTAGTTCAAAATATATTGTACCAAACTGACAGTAAGGCAAGGCAGTGAGTTACATAATGTGTGTTCAGGATTACGAGGAGAATCGATTAAGATAGTTATTAATTTTCTTATTCACAAAATTACATGCTTTTAGAGTTAAGGAATTGATAGCTTAAAAATACCTTAAGTTTTACAGTAGGTAGTAAAAAAGTGAAGAATATCTTGCAGGGACTTCCTGATACACGGAAACGAATCGAGCCAAACTTTCTGGACCTTAAGGACCTATTCACGATCCACAGATGTACTGTAATTGACAATAATAACCAAAATAACTTTCTAATTATTTTTTTGTTTAAAATGTAACATGTTATAAAAACTATCCTAGTCGATTCTTCTAGTGATTCTCAACAAACTAGTTTCGCAAATTGCGTAAACAATAAAAACTTTTTTTTAACAAAAAATAAAACCGACTTCAAAAACCTTAACTAAAAAGTAAAAAATAATCATTGTATGTATTTTAAAATCTTAACATAAACAACATTTTTAAGGCGGCGCGTGGTTTACCCTTTGCGTCATGTAATGTATAGTCGAGCGCAATATCTATAGTAAAAACAGTTTATGTGAACGTACATGAAAATAACGCGCCGCCTTCAAAATGTTGTTTATGTTAAGATTTTAAAATACATACAATGATTATTTTTTACTTTTTAGTTAAGGTTTTTGAAGTCGATTTTATTTATTGTTAAAAAGTTTTTATTTCATACTTTTTAGTTGAGGGTTGATTCATAAATGTTTATATAACCAATTTGAGAATATGTTTTTTATTAACCTTTGCTATCCCACTGCTGGGCAAAGGTCTCGCTTATGTTCTTCCAAACGTCCAATCACTATCGTGAAAAAAAAACACGCATATCGACCAAGAATTCTCAGAAAAACGAACCAATGAGCAGATCATCTAGATAGGCGAAGCTAAAATAAACTGATTTATTGAAGCTAGACCACCGCGCGGACTTTCTCTATCAAATAAAAAAACAACCACGTAAATCGGCCCACAAATCTCGGAGTAATCGGTTTACATACATACAAAAAAAAAAAAAAAACCGCGGAATACGTAACCTCCTCCTTTTCTTGAAGTCGTTTAAAAATGAGTACCCTTCTCAGTTCTGTAAATGTAATCAATTTTCATAAGCTCTTATTAGCCAAAATCGGATAATATCGTAGAAATTATGATTGATGTAAGTAAGTCTTAACAAGGCAGACTTTTGTTCAAGATAATTATTATTATTCCTAAGACTGAATTCCATTCATAATGGATTCAAACATTTTCATTCACGGTTTTTGAATGTTGTACGAATGCTTTTTATTCTTCTTACTTTTATTTATTACGTCACAGCACTTACAACTTGACCTTTTAGAAAAGCAAAACATAAATAAATTGCCATTTCTTTCTCGTTTTCGTATTCTGTGAGTTTCTGTGTACTTATTTGATTTTAGTGGACGACACTCTTCGAATTTTCTTTGCCGTGTGTATTTTATAAATAGCCAAAGTTTGGAGGTCACAGCCGGTGGCTTCAAAAAGCAAGTTTTAATAAAAGATAAGATGGATATGTAAGTAGTTTGAAAACTTCACACACAAGGATTAGTTTTTGAAGATAATGTGAAAGTCCTTTGATTCATCCGTATCAAACTACAACACTAATACTCACGTCTTCGCTCACGTAGTCTATGTCGATAAAAGTATTTATGTGTTCACCCAGGACATTCATGGCCGATTTGTGTGCCAAATTTCATCCACATCCGTTCAACCGTTTCAGTGTGATTGAAGGACAAACAAAAAAACAAACATCCATATTTCGCATTTATTATATTAGTAGAATAGTAATGTGCTGTTATACCACGCGTATGCCATGGTCTATGATATAAACGTGAATTACGCTTGAAACTTAAGGAGCAGAATCCGCTCATCTATCTATCTATCTATACTATAATAAAACTGTAAAGGTCGAAAAGTCTGTACATTGAGTTTTTTTCGCGAAAACCGGCTAGGGGGACTAGAAATAAGCTATAGAACACGAATCTTATGTCTGTCTGTCTGTCTGTTTGTTACCTCATCACGTGAAAACGGCTGAACGGATCGTAATGAAACTTAGCATTTGTATTGGTATTAGTCTAACTTAAAATATAGGGTATGTTTTATCTCAATCGGTTGAGTAGATCCAGCGATACAGCTTGACCCCTCTATTGTATTAAGTTGCATACAAAGTAGAGGTCATGATTGTTGGTTGTATGCAGGTTGCAGGTTCCTAAAAATACAACTGGATTCTATTAGTATTATAGAAAATATAGAATAACATAACATAGCCCATCACTGTCCCGCTGCTGGGCATGGCCCTCTTCTTGGAATGAGAAGAGTTAAGGAACTGGATATTGTTAGTGTAATAGATTATCATAACATAATCAGCTCATTACCTACTGCCCCACTGCTGGGCACGGACTTCTTCTCGGAACGAGAAGAGTTAAGAAACTAGAAAATATAGAATAACATAACGTAGTCAACCCATGAGAAGAGTTAAGGAACTGGATATTGTTAGTGTAATAGATTATCATAACATAATCAGCTCATTACCTACTGCCCCACTGCTGGGCACGAACCTCTTCTCGGAACGAGAAGAGTTAAGAAACTAGAAAATATAGAATAACATAACGTAGTCAACCCATTACTGTCCCACTACTGGGTATGGCCCTCTTCTCAAAATGAGAAGAGATAATGAACTGGATATTATTAGTATTCTAGATTAACATAACATTACCAGCCCATTACAGTCCCACTGCTGGACACGGGCCTCTTCTCAGCATAAGAAGAGATGTGGTTAGTGTTATAGAATAACATAATCAGCCCAATTACTTCTGCTGGGCACGAGCGTCTTCTCAGAATGAGGGAGTTTAGGGCTAATTCCATGAAATTCCATCACCTTAGCCGGTTGGTTGTAAAAACAAAATATAGTATGGTTGGTAAATATTGTAATCGTCTGTGTAGGCGCTTATATGTATATATTTGAAGATATTGTGTTCATAATTTTGACACGATGTTATTTTCCGACATCCACGCGGACGGAGTCGCGGGCACAGCTAGTCGTTCTATATAATGGGATTTTGAGATCAACTTAAAGTGAAACAATTAAAAAACATAGCATATCTTCCCTATAATGTCTTTTCGTTACTTAAAAAGAAATTGTAACGTTACTTATAGCACATTTTCTCCATTTAATAAACCTCGAAAAAATTCATTTTTCATTACGTTTTTTAACTGTTCTCAAACTTTGTGTTATTGTAAATTAGTACATGTGTGGTGCAAAAGAACCCTTTGTGTGCGATTCCATCTCGCACTTTTTACAAAAAAAAAAAACCTAATCTATACATACTGAAATTTTAATCACTTCTTTCCTGAAAAGGGAATTGTATTCATCATCATCATCATCATTGAATTGTACTCATCATTATGAACAACTTTTACTATCGGACCAAACTTGAAATCACGAAAAAAAAATCAGTTGGTCCCTACATTTGTGTTCATTTGAATCGATAAAATGTAGGGACCACCTGATTTTATTTTCGCGATTTCAGGGTTGGTCCTATAGTAAAAGTTGTTCACAATGATGAGTACAATGACCCCTTTTCCGGAAAAAAGCGATTCAAATTTCAGCATGTATACACAGATCCCAGGTAAAATAGGAAATATTTATTTGATTCCCCAATCAAAAAGGAAATACGTACCAACGAAATAGCTCATATCGATCAACAGTGTCAACTTGTAACAGCTGCAAGTCGATTTCCCAAAGAACACTTGCAACGCTGCCAGCTCACTCACGTTCACACCAGCACTGGAAATACACAAAATTATTATGTTATTATCATCATCATCATCTTACAAGACTTCTTTAAATAAATCGATACAGAAAAGTGAGAATGGTACCTAATTACAACATGTTATTGAAATAACTGAAAACCTCTTAAGGGGTCATTGTACTCATCAGTATGAACAACTTTTACTACGGTACCAAACCGCTATAACAAATTAAGAGGAAAGGTAATGTTTAATCTTTAAAACGTCTTTTTTAGCAAACATGAAAGGTGAAAAGGGCCGGTATCAATATTGATTTGATAATTTCTGGAAGGTTGAACCTTTTCCATCAAATTCTCATCTCATCAGGCGTTGGCGGCTCAATTATTGTGTACTGAACACCATTTTAAAAGTTGGTTGATGGCACAACAGGCCTTTGTTGTGGAATTAAATGAATATTAATGCAAAGAAGATTTCGGACGGTATCGGTTGGTGGTAGATGTTTTATTCGGAGAGGTTAAGATTTAAAAGGCTCTTTCGCATAATTTTCCATGTTAATGGATTGGATTTTAAAAAGTGGATGAGACTATGTGTTTAAAATTATGTGTATGTTATGTTTTTGTTTTTGTGTAAGAATTAATTGTGCATCTTAGTTATGCTTATATAATAGGAATACTAACATAGTTATTAAGTAATATTGTTACTAACACATTGAGTCATTGTTACTTGTGAAAATAAATAATAATAATAATTGTTAAATTGTCATTGCGCTTTCATGGATTTGGAAAAGGCCTACGACAGAGTGATGAGGAATGAACTATGGTCTGCATTGTCTATCTATGGGGTGAATAGCAACCTGATTCAAGCGTTGAAATCTCTCTATGCTGATTCTAGCGCTTGTGTCAGGATTAACGGTACCTACTCTGACTGGTTCAGCATCGATAAGGGTGTGAGACAGGGATGTGTGGCGTCGCCGTGGCTGTTCAATCTATTCATGGTCAGTTGTTTGAAAGATTTGAAAGAGAGTGAAAATGGTTTAGAAATGAATGTGTTACTTGTCAAATGTCTCCTCTATGCCGATGATCAAGTTATCCTTGCATCGTCGGAGGGGGAGTTACAGAAGATGGTTACAATTATGGATGGTGCTTTGAAGAGTAAAGGAATGAAAGTTAATGTCAGTAAGACAAAAGTTATGGTTTTTGAAAAGGAAGAAGTTATGACAGAGTGCAAGATTTTGATAGGTGACGAAAAGGTGGAACAAGTGAAAGATTTTGTATACCTGGGTTCCATGTTTACAAGAGATGGCAAGCATGTGAAGGGCATTGAAAGGAGAGTGAGTGCTGGTAATCAGGTGAATGGGGCACTACACACCTTCATGAACAGCCGCAAAGTGTCGGAAAAGGCACGGCTCCCTGTTCATTGGGGAGTGTTAGTGCCTACACTTATGTATGGTAGTGCCAGTTGGGTATGGCAGAAGAAACATGAAAGCAGAATAAATGCAGTAGAAATGAGAGCTTTGAGAAGTATGTGTGGTGTAAATTTGAGAGATAAAGTAAGGAATAACGTGATAAGGGAGCGTTGTGGAGTGAAAGAAGATGTAGTGACAAAGATTGAGAAAGGTATGTTAAGATGGTTTGGACATATGATATTTTAATTAACACAATTCGATGTAGGGATCGTCCCGCCAGTGCCATCTAGCTAGTCTATGAGTGAACTTGAGGGTGACGTTTAGCAACACTGCTCGCAGGCATTTCTCTTGTAGTCGCTAAATGATCGCATACCGCCGCGTACGCAATTACTGCTGCGTCTAAATCCTTGGTTTTACTACTATTGTGAACCATCTCCACTCTGGAGCGCAATATTCCCGCATACACAAAATCAAATCTAGCCTAGAAACATCAGTGCATCGTGAATGAATACTGGTGGCCACCACGAAGAAGGTATCGACGGAACCTGCTGGAGAATCATAAGGTGCAGCCCGAAGTAATCCGGTAAGTGAACTCAAGATTTGCCAGTTGGCTTTGCTGTTGGATGACCCCTCAAATTCTTCCACATAGACTAGATAAAAATAGACGAAGTTGGACGACACGCATCCACGTTTTGATCGTAAAATTTCTGATCCCACCTAAGGAGTACGGCTATTGTGACGACGACGACGACGACGACGACCTCTGTGGTCTAGTGGTTCGAGTGTGGGACTGCTGATCACGAGGTCGTGGGTTCAATTCCCACAGGACACAAATATTTGTGTGATGAACATAAGTGTTTGTGTTGGTCTGGGTGTTTCTTATGTATTATAAGTATGTATTTACAAAAAAAAAAAAAAAAGTATATAAGTATTATATCCATTGTCTAGTACCCATAGCACAAGCTCTGCTTAGTTTGGGACTAGATGGTGCTGTGTAAAAATGTGCCAACAACATTTATTTATTATTTATTTATTATTTTATACGCCTGCTCCAACACAGTTGACCCATTCACAAAAATGTTTAATTTTGTTTAGACATAAAAAATCTTTCCTAAGATTTAAAAATAAACTGTTAAGTAAAAAGCACTACTGCACGCGTGCGTTATAAGTTGCATTATAAATAAACTAAAAGCGGTGCAATGAGAGTCACTTTACGAGCAAGTGTGTTGACATAGTACATTATTATACAAGTGAGCTAAGTTGACTATCATACTCGAGGCTGGATTGCATCCCGCGCCGAAGGCGAGAGCGTAATGGAGCCGAGAGTATAATAGTCAATGCTCACGCGAGTCATACGACGTTTTTTAATACACTTGCGTGGAACAAAACATACACAAATTTTAGACAATTAATGAATTTGTGAAAAATGGAGCACGGTTGCGCGCGCAGGTGGTCGAAGGAAACCGCCAAACACCCTAATGTTAAAAATAAAATTAATAAAAAAAATAATTTATAACACAAACTAATGTTAATTTGTTGATAAAAATAAATAATTTGATGAAATGAATTTTGTTCATTTATAATTTTTTAATAATTATTAATACAGTTGATTTATTCCCAATTTTTTTAAATTTTGTTTTGGTATAAAAACTCTTTGCTGCGATTTAAAAATAAACTGTGAAGTAAAAAGCACTAGTGCGATAATATAATGTAAAAAGCACGCGTGCGTTACAAGCAACATTATGAACCCAAAAGCGGTGCAATAAGAGCCATTTTACGAGCAAATGTGTTGAAAAATAAATTGTAAAAGCTTGTAACAACCAAATAAACGTTACCGAGAAACGAAACAGATTTAATACCAGGCCCCTCAGAAAGTATTGCGAAAAAAAGTTTTTATGTATGGGAGACTGGCCAGTTATAATGTTTTTCGAAAATATGATTATTTATAAGTAAAAATAAGTAAGTTCCAATTTCAAAATTTCCCTCCACATTTTTTGCGAGTTAATTCAAAGTATTGTGTCTCACTGAAATATGGATCTGCGCCGGGAACATTTTAGAGCTATGATTTTATACGATTTCAAGTGTCGCCTGAAACCGGATGAATCGTACGATAGACTTCAAATGGCATTCATGGATGAAGGCCCTTCCAAGGCAACCGTGTATCGTTGGTATAACGAATTCAAGCGCGGTCGACCAACTTTGGGGGATGACGAAAGAAGCGGTCGCCCTTTGACGGCTGTTACCGAAGAAAACGTGCTAGCAGTGAAAAATTTAATCCAAGACAATAGGCGAATTACATATCAGGAGATTTAACACATATTGAAGATTGGATCGGGAAGCGTTCACGAGATTCTACACAGCCATCTTCGCGTGAGGAGGATAGTATCACGCTGGGTGCCGCACAACCTCACCGATGCTCAGAAGCAGGCCCGGGTGGAATGGTGCCGTGATATGCTTAACAAATTTGAAGCAGGCTCGTCTCGGCGTGTTTACGACATCGTTACAGGTGATGAGTCCTGGATTTATCAATACGACCCAGAAACCAAGCGCCAGTCGACTGTTTGGGTGTTTCAAAATGAGCCAACGCCTACCAAAGTGAAGCGATCTAGAAGCGGGGGTAAGATTTTGATCGCTAGCTTTTTTAATTTGACTGGCCACTTGGTATCAATTCCCTTACGGGATCAAAGAAGCATTAATGCCGAATGGTATACTACCAAATGTTTGCCAGAAGTTTTCTCTGTTATAAGCAACAAGCGACCAAACACAGGGCTCCGCGGGCTACTGCTCCACCACGACAATGCACCTGCGCACACCGCACTCAAAACGAGGGACTTCCTGGACAGCACGCCAGTCAAACTCCTGGGTCACCCTCCTTACAGCCTTGATCTAGCACCGTGTGACTTCTTTTTATTCCCAAAAATAAAAAATCAGCTCAAAGGGATACAATTTTCGTCGCCGGAAGATGCGCTGGCTGCGTTCGAGCAGGCTGTAAACGAGGTGTCTGCGGCGGACTGGAAAAAGTGTTTTGAAAACTGGTTTAGGCGCATGAATCTTTGTATAGAGGCTGGTGGAAAGTACTTTGAAAAGATTTGATAAAAATATATGTACGTATAGAACAATTTTTTTTAGTTTCGCAAAACTTTCTGAGTGTCCCACGTACATGATTTTATCTCCTCAACAACAAGGTTAATTTGTTAAGGTCCTCAAGGGAAATGGGAGCCCTCCACGCATTCTGAGAAAGGAGAGTCCTTTCCTACATAATCTTTGATTTAAGCGAGAAGCTCTTTTTATATAATTAGACTTAAGCACGATCAACAATTCGGTCAATTACTTGATATATTATTTGTGTTTATTTGATTACTTAATCTTCTGTTTCTTGCCTAAAGATACAACATCTTTTTTAACACGTGGGTTTTGTAAAAAGTAATCATTGAAAACAGGACAAATGAATGATATATTTATTTGCAAGAACATAGGTAACATTGAGTAAATAGCATGATAAAGCAACCACTTTTGTTCTACGACTTTTTGATAAAAACCGGCCAACAGCGAGTCAGTCTTCCACTCTAGGGGTTCTGTACCACCATACATAACATAAAATAACATCAAGCCTGAATTTCCCCGAAGGGGTAGGCAGAGGTGTACGTAAATCCACATTTCGCCAGTTATGTTATAGTCCCATGTAATAGGGGGCGTGGTAATTGCCATTGACCGGGCACAAATCCAGACTCCGGGCTGCTACTGAGAATTTCTTAATGAAAAAATCCAGTAACACTTTGGCCGACCCGGAAATCGAACCCAGGACCCCACGTTCAGCAGTCGCGCTTACAACCACTAGACCAACCAGGCAGTCAACCACCACACATGGTTGCCTTCTTTTATTATTATTATTTATTATTTCTTGTTAAAATATAGTATGCAGTACACAAAGTTTGACCCTTGTATCTATTACCGTTTTTATGATAAAGCAGAAAAAAAACATATCCAGCATGTATGGGGATCCCTTTAGATTCAGACTTTTTATTAATTTTAGTATTGAAATTTGTCATAATGATCTCTCCATATTAAGAGGAAATGCAGACGGAGAGACTTTTGAAGATGAAGTATTTGAAAAAAGTATCACTGTCGCTTTGCCTCAAGTAAGTGCGATAAGGACAACTGCAGTTTCGATGAATAGCCTTAGTAGAAACGTCATAATTCGAGGTTTGGCTCTCGACTATTATGTCCTCCGAAACTGGACCAATTTGAAAGATATTTCATAAACTGAATAAGAAGAATGTGTACTGTGTCGCTATGTTTGTCTTTTTTTATTAATAGTTGTCAAATCTATACACTAAGCCTCTATAGACAGCGGTCTAAATAGGCAATTAATTATTTTTATGAGGGCTTCTAAAATAATTTAACAACAAAAACAATACATAGGGGTATAGAAAAAACTACTACCATCCATCCATCCATCCATCCATCGTCGACCACATCCTGACAAAGCTGTCTAGATTGCGGTCAAGAGCAGATCTATAAATCATTAAAAAAAAAAAAAAAATGTTACTATAAGAATCATTGTTCCGTTGTTATAAACCAGAAAGAAAACCGTCGAGACCGTTTGTATGAAAAAAGACCCGCATTTCCTCTTAACACATTTTCTGTGAAAATTTCAATTGCTTACAGTTAAAAAGATGTAGCCTTGAGACAGACATGCGAAGGGACAGACGGGCACAGACGGGCAGATGGCGTAGAGAGAGTAGTAGGGTCCCGTTGGCACCCTTTGGGTACGGAACCCTAAAAAGTATATGTACCTAAAAATCTTATCTCAATCTCTGTCTATCTAATTTATACTGTCGTGATTATTAGGTATTTCTATATTAATTTCTTAGAACTACAGTTGTTTTTATATAATAACTATCGTGAGTTAAATTCATAATTATTACTAATATAAACGGTTTCACTCACGTTATTTCATCGGGTGTGCCCGACCAGTTTCAAGCTCGAACGGAGCCCTTAATCATGAGCTGGTCACGCGGCGGCGTCGCGTTTCATCATCCACAGTTTGGTGCGCGACGCCGCCGCGTGACCAGCTCATGATTAAGGGCTCCGTTCGAGCTCGAAACTGGTCGGGCACACCCGATGAAATAACGTGAGTGAAACCGTTTATATTAATAATAACTACAGTTGCTTCTTTGACTTAATTATCAGCGTGGCACTGAATTTCTAATAATCATAATTATAACCATGTGTAGGTATTTATGAATTATCACAACTTTTAAACCATGTAGGTACCTATGTGCCTTAAGCACTTTATATTAATGTATTTTATTCCATTACATTTCTCGACGAGGTGCGTTTCAAGTGAAAAATTATATACTTTTTTTAGACATTGATAAACATTAATCATGTATTCATGTCACGAATAAATCCTTTTCTAAAATATCCAATAAATCAATTTTGATTAAATATCACTACACTAAGGCAAAATACACTACCTACTGAGAGAATCGATTACACTGGAAAATTTGATTCTCTTGGCTGTATGCAAGATGGCGGTGAGGACAGTCGAATCGATCGCAGCGCACGCTGTGGCAGAAATGCGAAATATATCAGGCCTGGGTTTTGTACTTCCACGCTAATTTCGCTGTCTTTTCGATGATTTTGAGCTAAATAAAGAAATGGGTCATAAGACTTGGTGTGTTGTGAACTGCACACATAATTAGAAGAATAGTTTATGTAAATTTTACAAAGTTTCCTTGGAATTGGAGCAAATAAGAAATGGGTACTTAACTGCATTAAAAAGGAAAAAGCATGTTACTGATCCATATAACTATTACAATTTTACTAATTAGTTATAATACCTAATAAAAAAAAAAATTAAACAAAGTTATTTTACTGGAAATTAATTATTAAGGCATAATTAGGAGTACATACATATACGGATGTTTTGTAGTGTCAATGTCACTGAAAACAACCAATAATATAATTTTTTGACTCGTATTAAATAACTTTTGCCGTTAATTCTTACTTTTTCAATTTTTCACACAATCAACTCAGCCTATCGCAGTCCACTGCTGGACATAGGCCTCTCCCAAGTTGCGCCACAACACTCGGTCCTCTGCCTTCCGCATCCTTCCCTGCCAGGTGGACCGACGACCTAAAGAACGTGGCTGGGGGGGACTGAATTTTTCACATATGTTCTGCTAACACTAATTTTCTACCGAAGATTTAAATTGTGGAAAGAAAAAATCGCTCACGAGCAGGATTCGAACCTGCAACTCCTGGCTCATTACGCCCGGTTTTTTCGTTCCACAATTCAAATCGTAAGATTTCGCTTCGCATGTGTAAATGCGTTAAAAATAACAAAATAAGATATATTATGTAAATTATGTTTTATGCTTTCGAATCCTGTTCTAATTTCACAAATATCATGTATCAATATCAGCTAATCTTTTTTCTTAGTAGTAGTAGAGATCTTTTGTGAAAGAGCTCGTCCGGGGAAGTACTACCACCGTATCTACTTCTCCGCCAAATAGTGATGATTGCATTGCTGTGTTTTGGTCTGAAGGGGTGCCGGTGAAATTAGAATCAGTTTGGCGTATCAACTTGCGGTAACATTTAGGCAACAGTCTAGGTGGTATTGCAGTTGTTATGGGCAAAGGTAACCACTTAAAATCAGGTGGGCCTTTAGCTCCATTCGCCATTCTAAACATTAAAAAAATGCATTTTAATATCGTCAATGTCTCACATTTTTCTAAATTTTCTCCATGATTTTGTAGATATTATCAAAACATGCCTTAATAACTAATTGTTAAAATAATTGACGGGTCCTGAAAATACATTTCTTATTGCGGCCGCTAGGCGGCACCCCTGTTGTGCACATAGCCAATACTGTGTTACGATTTTAATTAGTGATATTATCTCACCCTCTGTGTTACTGTGAGCCCAGTTTTCTGTTTTTAGATTGGTCACAAGGAATTTACACATAAATACATGAATACCTACCGGATGGTAACAATGCCATTTTACAATTGCCACTAGGGCTAACCACTCGACTCGATTGCCGAGACTCGTCCCAAGAGACGCAAATTTTTTCACTATAGCTTAACAACCAGGGATAGATTAATGCAGCTCAACACTGTCTATTGTATTACTGTTCAGAATCACTAATAATATGCCTACAGTAACATTTTGTGGGACCATGATCATGACAACGAATTAGTCGTTACATGGAGTAGTCAAGCTGACGACAGGCGTCTACATGTTATATCGACGTACAGAGCTACTTTTCCGAGTTTGACACTTACCGCATACGCGATCGAATGCGTCGACTTTAATTAAAAAATCAATCAATCTCAACGCGTTCGATCGCGTATGCGTAAGAGTCCCACCTAGTTCGGGGCGATTTTTTTTTTTAAATATGTTGTAGTATGGTGAATCGAGTTAAAGGTCCACCTGGCGTTAAGCGGTTACCTTTGCCCATAACTGTGGATTTGCACCAAAAAACATTTAACATGTAATGTCTCGAAACTTGTCATATGAAACTAATGTCACAAATTGTTTTGTTGATTGTTACGTTCGCAATGCAGAAAACTAGGTAAATTCTTTGACAGATTTCAAGATTTGTTGTTGGCTGTGTTTGCACTGACTAAAAACTTATACATTGACATGTTTGTCTATAGATTTGTCACGGCTGACGTTCGCACTGATGCTTAATCATGTGTCAAAACTTGTATAAATCTCGTGTTTTGTGTTATCCAATGAGGTCGGTAAACATGTATCGAAATTTATAGCAGATACTTTGATGTGTATCGAAATTTATTGTGAAACATGTCAATAGACTATGAAATGTCAAACAAGTTTCGTTTCAACAAGTTGTGGGATAATGCGAACGCGATTCGATACATTGACAGAAAACTGACTTTTCAACATGTTTTTATGTGAATGTTTCGTTAGTGCAAACTCACAGTAACAACTGCAATACCACCTAGGCTGTTGCCTAAATGTTACCGCAATGGTATCAATAAATGCAAACGTCACAGTATACGAGACGTTTGATATTGACAGTTACCTATTCAATCAGTGAAGTGCCTTCTGACCGTATATGTCCTTATATGTGTCATTTCATGTGTCAAACATTAAACAAATATATTAATGTTTAAGAAAAATGTTAAAGATCCCTTATTACGCATTACAAAAAAAAGAGCTCTTATAATCAAGTAAAAATTACACTTTTTAAAGCATACTGCCAACGTTCTATACGAGCAGCCTGTGGGTCAGCTACACACAGAGATCGCTCAATGCCTTGCGCGTCCAGTATAATAATGGATTCAGGATGTTGTTAGGGTTGCCCCGCTTCTGTAGTGCATCTAATATGTTTGCGGAGGCGCGGGTCGATGGCTTTCATGCGTAAACGAACCGCCTCCCTGCTAAGCAGAGTGCGGGGCAGTACTAATAGCATCCTGCAAGTTATTGCTGGTAAAGTGGACTTCGCAATAATGAAAACTTTGATTCGGGTTATGATCAGATAGTTTTATATAAGCTGTCTGACCAGGGCTTGAATGAAATGTCTTATTTAAATAGTATAACATGTGTGTGTGTGTAGTGTAATTATGCATTATAATAATACTAACATAGTTTTGTTACTAACATAAATGGAGATTCTCCGAATAAATAAATGAAATTGAAATTATACTTATTTTCCAATGGTATTCGTAAGTTTCATTAGTTAAGTCATGTGAAGTTAAATCCAAGAAGTACTCCCAGGGTAATTTGAATGGAAAAGTTTTTTTTCATTTCTCATTTCTAAACTTGAAGAGTTGTATGATAAAGTGGTTCATAATTCGTAACTGACTTACGCGTGACCGCTTCAAAAGACGGACCGGCCGAAAGCATTTAACTTTTGGCCGTAATTAAAAGTTTATTTTTTCATTCCTAACTTTTAAGTATTTATGCATTGTTATATCGCCCGGCTTAACCCGCACATGTATTGTGATAATAATGACAGATTTATTTATTTTTTCTTAACCAATCATTATTTTAATTTTTTTTTTTTTGGTTTTTAACTATATTCGCTTCAAGTAAAGATCTTAATTGCAATGGAGAGGGCTATGCTCGGAGTGTCCCTGCGTGATCGAATCAGAAATGAGGAGATTCGCAGGAGAACGAAAGTAACCGACGTAGCCCGAAAAATTGCCAAACTTAAGTTGCAGTGGGCGGGGCACATTGCTCGCAGAACGGATGGCCGATGGGGCAGTAAAGTTCTGGAGTGGCGACCACGTACTGGAACGCGCAGCGTGGGTAGGCCCACAAGGTGGACCGATGACCTGGAGAAGGTCGCGGGAATCCGCTGGATGCGGAAGGCGCAGGACTGGTCGTTGTGGCGATGCTTAGGGGAGGCCTATGTCCAGCAGTGGACGTCTTTCGGCTGAAATGATGATGATGATGAAAGATCATAATTCCCTGTGATGCTAGACATAAAGAATTGCACCACCCTATCTCTTCTCATGGGTGTTGCAAAAAGCGACTAAGGGACCAGAGGATGGGCAACAGCGTTCCCTGAGTATTGAACCTACCAACTGCGATCGCCAACCCGCCTACCAAGCGTGGTGATTATAGCATATCCCCCCATTTTTGGGGAGGCTGTAGACTTTCGGCTAAAATGATAATGATGAAAGAGAATAATACAGAATTACGGACTAATAATAATTGGGCAGCGTTCGGGAAGCTAAGCAATATCTTCTCGTCCAAAATACCGCAGTGTCTCAAGACGAAAGTCTTTGACCAGTGTGTGTTGCCAGTAATTACTTACGGTACTGAAACGTGGTCGCTCACAATGGGCCTGATAAGAAGGCTCAAAGTCACTCAAAGGGCAATGGAGAGGGCTATGCTCGGAGTGTCCCTGCGTGATCGAATCAGAAATGAGGAGATTCGCAGGAGAACGAAAGTAACCGACATAGCCCGAAGAATTGCCAAACTTAAGTGGCAGTGGGCGGGGCACATTGCTCGCAGAACGGATGGCCGATGGGGCAGTAAAGTTTTGGAGTGGCGACCGCGTACTGGAAGGCGCAGCGTGGGTAGGCCCCCCACAAGGTGGACCGACGACCTGGTGAAGGTCGCGGGAATCCGCTGGATGCGGAAGGCACAGGACCGGTCGTTGTGGCGATGTTTGGGGGAGGCCTATGTCCAGCAGTCTTTCGGCTGAAATGATGATGATAATGATGATGACGGACTAATAAAGACTGTTTTCTTAAAGATAACAATATCAAAAGGCTGCCGAGTTAAACAAAATTATTTTATACAGTTTTTCGTATTCTAACGCCCACACAATTTTCAGCTATTCAAAATATTTGATTGAAGTTTCTTCAAAAGAAAACTAAATTTTTCTTTAGTAAGCAAAAAAAACATCGTTTTATTTATAAAGCAAGAATATTGGGATAATGGTTTAAAAAAATTATAATTATTATAGCAGGAATAGAACGTGATTTATCGGCTCAAATATTTAAAAAATATAACCAATATAAATAAACGTATATATGCTCAAAGGGGTTTCCGTTTATAGAACTTGTACGACACAGAACATCTAATGTTTTTTTTTTTATAAATCGGATAAAAAAATCCCGTACCCATGTAAAGTATTCATAATTATTATTGTTATTATTCACTACACATTTTCAGGCTTAGTATCGTATTTTTTTTATAGTTTTCATGAAAGTTTTCGCGTACCTACCTATCTTTCGTACAAAGGCTTGGTCCTCATTAATTGCGTTACATATTTAATTTAAAAATCCTTTGTTTTCCTATCTATATATACAACTGGGTGACCCAGAAAAGTTTTAGATTTCTTAGAACCTCTAAAAATCTCTAGAACAGTAAAGTTGTTAAGTACCTATTCTTAAAGATTTGTTTATGATATTCAAATGTAATTAAATTCTGCCTAAAATTGTTTGCCAGTTTTCGTAATGTAACATAACATAACATCACGCCTGTATTTTCCAGAAGGGGTAGGCAGAGGTGTACAGTACACATTTCGCCAGTTATGTTATAGTCCCATGTAATAGGTGGCGAGCCTATTGCCATTGACCGGGCAGAAATCCAGACTCCGGGCTGCTACTGAGAATTTCCTAATGAAAAAACCCAATAACATTTTGCCCGACCCGGGAATCGTACCCAGGACCCCACGCTCAGCAGTCGCGCTTGCATCAACGAGACCAATGAGGCAGTCAGTAATGTACTGCCTACTAATTAATAATTGGCTATTGTGGTCTACTACTAAACATGGAGCATAGATAATTGTAGTTATTATAGTTATAGTTATTAAACTTGGACTAGATTACATGGAAGGATTTTAGCACATGCTTACAATTTAAGTACTTATTTAATCTAATTAAAGGGTAGAGTACTGTTCTCCTAGATAGGCAACAAAGTAACCTGTGTTTAGGAGAGACAGTTCCGATCCCCTATCGATATGGAAGGATTATAGCACATGTTATACAATCTGAGTTTATAAATAATAATAAAAATAAAAACAAGCAAACAAAAGATAAGTACAAACATTTCTAAAATTGATAGGCATTGTGTGTTGGGGTGAGTGTGTAGGTATGACGGGTGGGTCGTGTGTGTGTATGTGCGTTAAATGACTGAGTTTGCAAATTTGTGTAGTGCGTTTGAGTTTTTGCTAGGAGTTACATATGCGTGTGTGTGGGGTCTGTGTGTGTGTTCACTTATTCAGGTACTCTTCAGTTTCAGCATAGATAATAAAAACACCAGACAATAAATATATAGACTATGAACTGGCAACATGTCCTATCTTAATTTTCCAGACACTTTTTATATTAATTTCTTACTTAATTGTTTTTACTTAATTATCTTATTATTATTGAAGTCGGTTTTTACTTTTTTTTAAGTTTATTTTATTTTTCTATTTTGGGTGGCATTAACAATATAAAAACAAGTGATTGCTGCAATCAACGATGATTTGCTGTCATCCATTGAAAGAAAAGTAACTTGAAGTAACCAAGTGCGAAAAACCGCCACTTTTGGCATTTTTTTGTATCTACACCTGCAGCGAACTATATTTTACAGAGTTAATAGTTTTTGATTAAACTACAGTACCTGTACTACAATAACTAAAAACGAATTTTCGACGAATGATGTATTCAGCGAGTAATATTTTTTTTACTGATGAGGCCGCCACTTGGCTGCTTCATTTTCCTTAAAATTGACTTTACATGATTTATAGCAGATATGGATAGACAAAGAAGCAAACTAAACAAAAGCTTTTAAGAACTAAATGCACTATTCTTTTGAAGGAGCTCCGACTAAGTTGGATGCACTACAACTTCCCACAGACAAAGGCTAGATCAGAAGAACAGTAACATGAAGAAAAATTCTAAATAAATAATAAAATAAATAAACGTACGTAGCTTGGTTCGGATAGTTGGCAGGCAGAAACGGCGTCAGGTCACTGGTTATACTATACTTCTTGTCACGACACTCCATGAAACAAATGGGGCTGCACAGCATCTCCTTGTTGGATTTGTGGACTGAAACAAGAACATCCCACTATCATCATCATCATCATCATTTCAGCCGAAAGACGACCATATGCCATAATCGCCAGTCTTGGCAGGTGGGTTGGCGATCGCAGTCAGTTGGTAAAATACTCACAGAACGCTGTTGCCCATCCTCTAATGAATCCCTTAGTCGCCTTTTACGACATCCATGAGAGGAGAAAGGGTGGTGCTATTCTTTACGTCCGGCACCAAACGAACATACATACATACATATTATCACGCGTGTTTCCCATTGGGGTAGGCAGAGACTATGGATTTTCACCTGCTACGATCCTGACACACCTCTTTCGCTTCATCTACGTCCATTAACCTCGTCATGCATGCTCGTCGGTTTAGAGAACTCTTAACCTGGCATTTTTTGAGAACATCCGCGATTTGATCGCGATACGTTCGCCGAGGTCGTCCCCTTCCAACTCTTCCATCCACACTCGCTTCGTATACCAAACGAACAACACATAGAAACCAATTGCGCGCGCATTATTTGAAGCAACTAAATTGGAGCCAGAAATGGCTTCCTTCAGTAGAGCTTACGCGCAGATGTGTCTGTCGGGAGAACATTTTACGTGCCGCTTACGGGCAAACATCGATTGTTTTTGTGCTCCAACTTTGAGCGGAAAAAAGAAACTATCTCTCTGTGTCTTACTACTCTAAATAAAATGGTTACGGCTCAGAGTTTGGCTGAAATAGTAACATTTGTTTGTCAAATTTCCACAAACCAAATATAGTTGTTTGTGATGAAATAACTTTGGCTTTTCTTCAAGAATGCTTTTAACGCATTTATTAAGGATTTTTCAAGTTACAGAAATAAATTACAGAGTTTAATAAAAAGCACAAAGAAAAATAAGAAAAAAAGGGACAAACTTTAAGTACCCAAATAAATCTTTGACCTAAGTGTTCATGTGTTTTTCATTTAGAGCTTCTACACACTAGCGTTTCTTCGGCGTAGGCGTTTGATAAACGTATGCGCAGCGCAGAGGCTGCGACAACGCACGTGTATACCTCATTGTCGCTTATAAATGATAATACCAAACTATATATTACAATCACATGAGACTTTCCATCTTCATGTCTCGGTTTGGCGAACTGACTTGCGGTTCCATTTAGGCAACAGTCTCTAGGTGGTATTGAAATTGTTATGGGCAAAGGTAACCGCTTAACATCAGGTGGGCCTTTAGTTTTTTTCGCCATTCTATGTTATAAAAAAAACCGTAGTCGTAGGGCACCTGCGGGACGCCAGCGCGACAAGCGTATGCGTCGCGTTGTTACGGCGGCGCGCGGCTTTTGCGCTGCGTATAAGGTTATCGAACGCATACGCTGGAGAAACGCTAGTGTATAGGAGCTCTTGTGGTTTCAGCTGTTTATAATAGGCCAAGATAAACTTTGGTCATTTGTTTTAAAATAAAGGACCTATTAAGTTATTCTAAGTACAAATGCTGCAATTCAGAAACATCTTCGTATGGGGACATGGACTATGTATCTCAGTGGACGCTTGAAATACACTGATAAAATATAAGGTTTTACACTATAAGCTGAGGTCCTTATAAGGGTTGAATGTGTTCATCATAACAAACAACAAACAAAAGACTTACTAGCATAGCTGTTAGTAAGTCTTTTAAACCTTTTTTAACCCCTGACGTAAGAAGAGAAGTTCGTTAATTTTCAAATTATTTTTGATCTTTGGGGACTAGTTACACATGCATGAGTTTTCAACGGACAACAGTGCTTAATATAATTTGTAGCATACAGATATAGCATAAGGTGAAAGTTTCACGCACCTCGTGTGCTAAGAACCGCAATGTGAAGAAATAGGAACTCTGAACTTCTTAAATTCTTGCTGGAACGTGGATCCTCGCGAGACAATAGAATTTTAATTATGTCTCGAACTGCGATAATTATAATATGAGAGATTAATTTATTCTGCAAATCGAATTTTAAAAACACTTTTACAAGTAGGTTATTTAAAAAAAAATGGAAGGCGTCGGCATTTTCCAAGTGTCTACCAGTGAGAAGAAATTCCTAAAAAAACTCAAGGATCAAAGTCCAGAAATTTATCTTGTATCAATCATATAATCATTTGTGTGAAAACAATGCAGTGCAACGACAAAAAGAAAATGCCAGGTCAATTTGTAACAGCTAATTCACAAGGTCCGAGTGCACGCATCCTTTTCAAGGAAATCGCTAAGAGACTGGTCGACACTTCGCGTGATCAGAGGGCTGGTTTGTTCTTTGGCCAAAGAATAAGCGTTGCCATTCAACGTGGCAACGCTGCCAGTTTTCTGGGCACTTTCCCAGATGACTTCGGTGTGGAGGAATACTTTGACGCCTAAGCGCGCCATTTTATGTACTTGTATTTTATATTTGTGATTTAAATATTGTATATTTGTAAATAGATTGTTCATAAACTATGTAAAATTGATAAATTAATTTACAAGGCTTACAGTAACTGATGGGACCTCAATTTCAAAATTCTTGGTACACATATATTACGTGCTTCTTTAATTTCTTGAGTGATTGTAAACAACTCTTGGAATTTTATTCAATGTAAAAACGAACAGGAAAGGGTTTCACGAGTTTTGTTGTATTTTTAACCGACTTCAAAAAAAGGAGGAGGTTATGTATTCCGCGGGTTTTTTTTTTTTTTTTTTTTTTTTTTTCATGTATGTACACCGATTACTCCGAGATTTGTGGGCCGATTTACGTGGTTGTTTTTTTATTTGGTAGAGAAAGTCCGCGCGGTAGTCCCATATAAATTTTATTGACTTAGGTTTAGTAGTTTTTTAACCAGCTTCAATAAATCAGTTTATTTTAGCTTTACGTATCTAGATGATCTGCTCATTGGTTCCTCATTCTGAGAATTCTTGGCGTGTTTTTTTTTTCACGATAGTGATTGGACGTTTGGAAGAACATGAGCGAGACCTTTGCCCAGCAGTGGGATAGCAAAGGTTAATAAAAATATATTCTCAAATTGGTTATATAAACATTTATGAATCAACCCTCAACTAAAAAGTATGAAATAAAAACTTTTTAACAAAAAATAAAACCGACTTCAAAAACCTTAACTAAAAAGTAAAAAATAATCATTGTATGTATTTTAAAATCTTAACTTAAACAACATTTTGAAGGCGGCGCGTGATTTTCATGTACGTTCACATAAACTGTTTTTACTATAGATATTGCGCTGGACTCACAGACCAGTAAGCTTCAAGACTCCGCATAAACAAAGTTTTGTATTCGAATGCAGTCGTAAAACGTTGGTGGGGTCAGGGGGGCGGACAGCGCGTTATGATTGGCCGGCTCAAAAGTTCGGCGGTATGATTCCTTATGATTGGTGCCGCTCGCTGATTGAGTGACGTTCCGATTGGCGGAGGGACGTATGATATGCAGTGGTAGAGCATATGCGTTGTGACCGGGGGTGTCCAGCTAAGCGGCGTCTAGAGGCTTACTGGTCTATGGCTGGACTGTACATTACATAACGCAAAGGGTCAACCACGCGCCGCCTTAAAAATGTTGTTTAAGTTAAGATTTTAAAATACATACAATGATTATTTTTTACTTTTTAGTTAAGGTTTTTGAGGTCGGTTTTATTTTTTGTCAAAAAGTTTTTATTTCTTGTTATTTTCTTGTTATTTTACCTGTTACGTTGTTCAAACATCTTAAGTCTTCAAACTCACAAATGCGCGTTGATTTTTCTGTAACAAAATTATTTAAATGTTACAATAAAACGAAATAACTAATAGCTAATAGTGATGCTTGCATTGCTGTGTTTCGGTCTGAAGGGTGCGGGTGCCGGTGAAATTACAATCACATAAGACTTTCCATCTTCATGTCTCAGTTTAGCGAACCGACTTGCGGTACCATTTAGGCAACAGCCTAGGTGGTATTGAAGTTGTCATGGGCTAAGGTAATCGCTTAACATCAGGTGGGCCTTTAGCTCGTTTCGCCATTCTATACTATAAAAAAATATATATATATATAATAATGCTAATATTTACATGTCATTATGTTTGTCAAAATATGCTGAACTACATACTTAATATATTTGTAAAACCTACTGTTACCATATTTAAAAGCAAATAAATATTTGAATTAAATTGAATTAAATTCTCTCACCAATTAGTTCACTTTCAATTTTAAGCGAAAATAGTCTAAAAATATTATCAGGCATCGAGGCCCATAGTGGATTAGTATTAAAATTACTACAATACATCACAAAACAATCATAGGAAGCTTAGTCCTTAACCTTCCCATTGTATGCCCATTCAGCCTCTCTGCAAATACTTTCAGGATGCTGTTGGTGCTACCCTCACTTTGCGTATTTCTGAGATAACTTTCTTACGCATTATTGCGAAGTTATCATCATTGTGTGCATAAGTTATCATCATTGTGTGCATCAGCGAACATATTTAACGCACTACAGTAAGGTGGAAGCCACAAAAATACCCTGAGGGCATTGTTGTATTGGATGCGTAAGGTGTTGTCTGCTTTTTGTGTATGATTAACCTAAAGACTGCTGCTAAAACGATGTAAATTGCAACGATAAGTATTACTTAAATTAAACTTAGTGCTGCATGCTAATAGAAGCGATTCTTTAGTGGAAACGGGTCGTTGCGTTTGTACAGTCGACTGTATGACAGTGGTAACACTTCAAATCGAAAACCGCCCTTACTGCTTACGAATTAAAGATGCTGCTAATGTCAAAGTGGTACCACCGACGTGCGGTTGACCTACGAGAGTTAGGCTAACTGTATCCTGAGACGCAGGTGATGCAGTTTTCTGCAGTCTAGGGCAGAGCAGATTTTTAACGTATGAATAACCACAGAGCTACGTAAGCTGCGATGCAGGCAAGTGAAACGCAGAGATGTGTCAATATAAATGGCATATATCTGCATGAACTGCCATGCCTTGCGAATTCTGTACTGCACTATGCTGCATCGCTTGCGTCTTAGCAAACGCTTAGCCCAGTCTTTGAAAGACATTTCAAATGGTGCAGCATTTTTAACCGACAGCTCGTAAAAAATAAGGAGAAATAACAGACGATTAGCTCCAAACGGCACGTCATCATCATCATCATCATTTCAGCCGAAAGACGTCCACTGCTGGACATAGGCCTCCCCCAAGCATCACCACAACGACCGGTCCTGTGCCTTCCGCATCCAGCGAATTCCCGCGACCTTCAACAGGTCGTCGGTCCACCTTGTGGGGGGCCTATCCACGCTGCACCTTCCAGTACGCGGTCGCCACTCCAGAACTTTACTGTCCCATCGGCCATCCATTCTGCGAGCAATGTGCCCCGCCCACTACCACTTAAGTTTGACAATTCTTCGGGCTGTGTCGGTTACTTTTGTAACGGCACGTATTACAGTTTAATGTCATTAATTTAAAGATTACTAAACTAATATTTTGCCGTTGCAAGCAGCGACAAACCCGCCACTGTTTATTTGAGAATCACACTTCAGGGAGACTTACTTCATGTAGCCATTGAAACGGACTGCATATTCGCAGTTAACAAGCTCAACTTTACCCTTTACAGTTAACTTGTGGGGCAAGTTAAATAAGTCCATTAACGAGGAGTGAACAGAAGTACAACAAATATTCCTTATATTTACAAACATAACCAAGGTTAACATTAAGTCACTCGAAGGGCAATGGAGAGGGCTATGCTCGGAGTGTCCCTGCGTGATCGAATCAGAAATGGGGAGATTCACAGGAGAACGAAAGTAACCGACATAGCCCAAAGAATTGCCAAACTTAAGTGGCAGTGGGAGAAGCACATTGCTCGCAGAACGGATGGCTGATGGGGCAGTAAAGTTCTGAAGTGGGAACCGCGTACTGGAAGGCGCAGCGTAGGTAGGCCCCCCACAAGGTGGACCGACGACCTGGTGAAGGTTGCGGGTATCCGATGCATGCGGAAAGCGCAGGACCGGTCGTTGTAGTGATGCTTGAGGGAGGCCTATGTCCAACAGTGGACGTTTTTCGGCTGAAATGATGATGATGATGATGATGACAAACATAACCTACCTCTCGGATACTTATATGGCACACATTTGCAAGCCTCCATATAATTCTTCATCTTGCACTCCGTACAGCATGTCTCATAGCTGTACCTGTCTGTATGGCCCAGAACCACCTCATCATGGAACCAGCAGGCCCTCTTCTCAGGGTCTACTTTACGAATGTTGGAGTCGCTCTGGAAGACCATCGGTTCGACCTTGATGTCCACAGATTCGCCCAAGGTTATGTATCTGTAGAGGACTGTTGTTTCCGGGTAGTCGTTTGGGTCACTTAGTATTACCTAAAAATATAAGTGTATGAGAGACTCCGTCCTAATGATGGACCATGAAAGAATATAACCCTTCACTTGGAATAAAAATAGGTGGCTCAATCGTCGAAATCCAAGTAAAATTAATTTATGCCTATTACCTCTTAACAGGAATAAAGGCATAATTTTAAAAGTTCATAATATCTGAGCAGCTTATTAAATGTCAGTTTGATGCTACTTCAGAAAATGCAGATTTCATTAATGAAACAAAATTTGGAATGTATGAAATGCTGATGACATTGAAGAGTTCCACTTCGGATGCAAATCTCAGGCAGCCATATTAAATGGTTTTAGAGTTAAAAATATATCTTGGTACCTCTATCTACAAATGGGTAGTAGAGAACAATCAAGAATTCATAATCAAGGTTCATAATTGAGAGTTAAAAATCGGAATAAAATTGAATTATTCACATTCTAATCATTCTACGCAAGCATTAAAATTTATAATAATTTACCAGATTCACTAACATTTAAAATTGTATTGAAAAGAATACTCATTTATATTATTTTTATGATTTGAATGAATATTACAATACTAAATTGACATAATATTCCTTGACATTTATTATGATTAACTATTTCTGACATTTTGCTTTAATAATTTTATTTCACAGACCATAATGAATCAATTACATGTTTTTATTTCTAATACTATTTTGACCAGGTATGGTATGTGGTATATTGTAAGATTTGGCGCCACTTCTAGGTAGGTATGTGGGTATGTGACATTTATCGTGTAATCAATGAGAAAATTGATTGAGTAATAAAACATAATGACATCTAATTCCTGTACCTTATGCATGTAATTTTTTTTTTCAAGTTAACTTGAAGATTCTATTGTATGCCTTATGAGGTAAATTGTGCTGACCAAAAATTATTATTGTAAGATCTTTTACGTACCACAATTTTTATTTCTATTTATATTTGTTATTAAAATGTTTCTATCAGCTTTTTAGGGTTCCGAAGTCCTACAAGGAACCCTTATAGTTTCGTCATGTCCGTCCGTCTGTCCGTCTGTCCGTCTGTCCGTCTGTCCGTCTGTCCGTCTGTCCTAATCCTTTACAGCTTAATAACTTATACAGTTATAAACATAAGTAAATGAAATTTTGTTAAAAAATAGTCTGCATATAGATCTCAATTTTAAAAGAATAAAAAAATAGTTTTTACGTTCTTTAGGGGTGGCGCCCATACATGTGAAATGGGGAAAAAATATTTTTTTTCGCTGCACCCCATCGTGTGGGGTATCATTGAATAGGTCTACTAAAATGAAGGTAATGTTTCATACACCACTTTTTTATCAGGCGTACCATCTGCGAAATATAGCCCGCCAAAGTGGCTTGCAATGTGTCCCCCCCCCTGCCATTTCTAAGCTATGCAACGTAGAAACTTATAATCTTCCATATTGATAGACCTTTGTGAAAACTCTCTTTTAAAATTATTTCGAGTATAATGTGATTATAATTTTTTGAGTTATAGACAGAAAACTGAAAAATACTTAAAACATCCTAGTTCAAAGGTCATTGACCTTAGAGAAAAATTATCCTGGCAAATAATGCTCCTTTAGCTACTTTCTATTTGAAAGAATCACAAAAAGTAAATTTGACATCAATCAGACTTCTTAAATTTGGCTTCTTGAATTTATCGCTAGATGGCGCTACTAACAACACGCTCTGAGTCGCGAATGCTGCCGATTATTGCAAAAACTAAAATAGCCATGATTAATATTCGATTTGATTCGTTTGTACACCTACTTAAGGAACCCTATAATACTGAGCATGGCCCGACATGCTCTTGGCCGGTTTTTTACTTTAATTTCAGGCTAGATATTATTACGAGATTTTTTTTCGAGAAATAAGTAATAAATTGAGTAAGCTCCAGAACTTGGAGTAGGTTTTAGACGCTCCTGAGCCACTGTGACCTGAAAAAATCTACTGATCTACTGTAATCTATTGTCTCTTGCAATATTACAGCACCTCCCCACGTTGCAAGCTAATCATGAAATCGATTATGACCTCGAAGATTTGATCTCTTACGTTGCGATGACGTGGCTTCCAAGGTACTGGCTTCTTATGTAGTGCACTGCATCACATTTGTAAGCATATGGACGGGCGTCTTATAATTTTTGCAACAGAACCTGCAAACTGTGGCTCATTCTGTGAAGGTGTTTATTTAGTTTGCAGTGCCCAGTAAGGGTTCTGGTCAGTACTCTTATATGGTTCTTGTTCAATGCAAGCGCTTTTTTAGTAAAACTTTTCCTAAATCCTATTACAAGCGCTTTCGAGTGTTCTTGGTCTGAGAATTTTTCCCAAAGGCTATTGTCGAATTCTCAATTTTTAAGATAGGCTGCAGTGGTACATTTAGAAATCCCACAGATTGGGGTGACAGTAGGGCTTTCAGTACCAGCTCTGGCCGGTTCATCATTTGGAAATAGTAGAATAATATTCATCATCATTTCAACCGAAAGACGTCCACTCCTGGATTTAGGCCTCCCCCAAGCATCGCCCAATCCTGCGCTTTCCGTATCCAGCGGATTTCCGCGACCTTCACCAGATCGTCGATCCACCTTGTGGGGGGCCTACCCACGCGACGCATTCCAGTACGCGGTCGCCACACCAGAACTTTACTGCTTCATCGGCCATCCGTTCTACGAGCAATGTGCCCTGCCCACTGCCACTTCAGTTTGGCAATTCTTCGGGCTATGTTGGTTAGTAATATTATTAGAATCATGTTACAAAGCAACACTCTTGAAACAGAAAAGTCCTACAAGAAAGACCCTACTTAATCTAATCCGTCCTCCTAATTTGACCCACACAGAAGCTAGTCTAATTACACGGAAAGTTAATTTCGGGCACATAATGAACTTAGATGGGATACGGGTCGCTACATTAACCCTTTTGCGTAGTTCTCCTACCTAACTGCTAAGTAAGTGATATACCTCACGTGTTATTTTACTGTATATGTGTACATACAATAATGTGTAGGTAAATGATAATAGAAGTAAAGAGAATGATCAGTAATCACACGGCACACATTCATCATCATCATCATTTCAGCCGAAAGACGTCCACTGCTGGACATAGGCCTCCCCTAAGCATCGCCACAACGACCGGTCCTGCGCTTTCCGAATCCAGCGGATACCCGCGACCTTCACCAGGTCGTCGGTCCACCTTGTGGGGGCCTACTCTCGCTGCACGCTGGAATGCACACATAACGAGCAATAAAAGCCACGTTTGTTATAAAAACAAAAATGGCTATTAACACAAACTTACGAAAAATAAAGACAAAGTGCTGCAAACAATCATAGTGAAGCCAACAAAACCGTTTTCCTCCAGCGCTCACGCTCACACATGTACCTGAAAGATATTTGTTTTTGGCGATGCTTGGGGACGGGGACGATGCCGCAACATGTGTACTGAGAGCGGTGAGCACGGTTTGATGTGCATATGTGTGCGTGAGCGCTGGTTTTTACATGGAGGAGCACTGTTTGTACCACTTCGTCTATATTTTTTACTGTCTGTGGTGGCTATAAAATGCAATAATAGAAAAAAATAAGTTACAATTTATGTCCTATTTATTACTTACAAAAGAGATTAGAAGTTATATTCTACTCTTAAGAGTCTCGAGATGGAAATAAATATACAGACCAAAATGTTAACTATCATTTATTTTTAAATTAAAAAAATAAAGTTATTTGATGACCAAATCGTGTTTCAAAATGTTTTTGTCAAAAGCACTCACAATTCAACTCAGTACTTTTCCAAAGTAATTAGAAAAGTTTCCCTTAAACTAGGTCAGTGACTCAGACGGCAGTAAAAGTAAAAAATTGAACTTCAAGCTCCAAATTAGGTAGATATAAAGTCGATTGCCCAAGATCAATAGGAAGGAATCCTATTAACTTACAAAAAGGTGGCTCTGTAACAATACTGGTTTTAATTAAATTGCTATTAGTTTCAAACTAGGACTATTTGTTAAACAAAATTGTTGGTTTCTCCAAATTAACACAATTTTGTTGTAATTTAGTCTTACTAACGAAAATTGCTTGCCAATATTAGACGGCACGTTGAACAATGCCTGAGCAATTAATGGCTGCTGCAATACTGTTGGCGGGTTCAATTACCGGTCTGTTTTTTTATGGCCTACAGACTGACTGGGTCTGGGTAGTGCCAGTGGATTTTGTGTCTGTAAACCTTACATGAAAATGAAAAAAATCATGTTTCTCCATGTGCATTATTATAAAAACAGTTGATCTGTATCCGTGCCATATTTAAGGAACTTACTCTACCACTGATACTGAACAGGAATCAATATTAAAAATCAGTACTTATTTGTAAACAAACAAATAAAACCCGTGTGTCGCGCGCGGATCAAAAACGACGCGTGCTTAAAAACAACAAAAAATAGGCAGAAAGTTCCGCCCTTTGACAAGGCCGCCGTTGAATTTTTCTCAGTCGTTCGAGGTTTATTCTCAAACCTTGCTAATGTTTGTGAACAGTTGCTAAGAAAAGTTTGTGTTTGTTTGTTATTTTTTTTTTGTTTGGCACAAATTTTAATTCCTAGAAACATGAAAATTATGGTTTAATTGTGGCAGCAAATCAGTTTAGCTATTTTAACAAAAAAAATGTTTCTATTAACAAAAAATTGTAAATATTTTAAGTAGCTAAACTACGTAAAAGGTAGCCGGTTGAATTTTCTCAGAATATGTGTTGCTATGACCCTTATGACGACAAATACTAAAAATAAAAAAGTTTGATGGGTGGTTCAGAACCCTTACTGTGCGAGTCCAACTCGCACTTGGTAGGTTTTTTTTGTTTAGTAGCTAATAAGCTTTCGTGTTTGTTATCAATTAAAAAAATCGAAATAGTTTTTTTTTCGGCACAGTTTAATCGTAAAAAATGTGATTTACGGTCGAATTTCGACTATTGGGTGACCTCTCGTTCATATAAATCGGCTTGTGGTGAATTATCTTTACCGAAGCCGCCTTTGCTAAGGAAACCAAGAACACACACTTTAAAAAATTCCTAACATATTGTTTATATTCAAAGGCATCAATAAAGTCTTCGTTAGATGAATAGATGAATCAAATACGACGAGGAATCAGCCCACTTATGTAGGTACTGTTTGTGCCAGAATTGGAACCTGCAATTACATTCCAAGGAGACCATTAGAACTTTACCCTCGCTCGTGTTATTACTTCTGGGAAGTGATTATCGTTTAATAAGAACTCGACGTACACCCGGCACGTTTGCTTGGCATACATTGACCCTGTGTTGCCCACGCATCAGCCACGCGTCGGCAACGCGCTTACGACTGGTCGCCTCCATTCCATATACAAATGCTCCCACTCGTTGACGACGCGTTTCACTGTGGTGATCGTCGAGTTGATCTCCTAGTCGATGACTCGTTGATGCTGAACCGAAAATTAAAGTTGGAAAGGTCTTGGATTGGTGTTGAGTCTTCATCATCAACTCAGCCTATTGCAGTCCACTGCTGGACAGAGGCCTCTCCCAAGTTGCGCCACAATACTCGGTCTTCTGCCTTCCGCCTCCAGTCCCACCAATTACCTTCTTCTTCAGGTCGTCGGTCCACCTGGTCCCTACGCTGCGCTTCCTGATTCGCGGTCTCCACTCAAGAAGTCCTCTGCTCCAACGGCCTTCGGTTCTTCGACAGACATGGCCAACCTACGACCGTATCAAGTCTGTGTAATGTGCGAACTCTTTTTAAAAGAAGATAAGTTATTTTCTTCTTTTTTATATGAAACAGCAGTTTTTTTTATTTTATTGAACAAGAACTACATAAGAATGTTGACCAGAACCCTTACTAGAATAAGCACCTTCACGGAATGAGCCTTAGTGATACCACAGTTTGAGGGTTTTGACGCGAAAATAATGGGACGCCCATCCATATCCTATGCTAATTTTATGCATTGCACCACCCAAGAAACAAGCAGGCCACGTCATCTTAACGCAGAAGATAAAATTCTCCATCCCCAAGGTTATTCATGATTGGTTTACTATTTGGGGGGCTGCAAGAGGCGTCATAATAGATTTTAGCAGGTCGCAGTGGATTAGGGGCAACAAAGACTACTATCTCTTTTTTAGAAACATAGAAACATATTTCCATGTAATCTAGTCCAAGTTTAACAAATAAAAATATTTGTATTTGTATTTGTATTTGTATAGTGACCGCTTTCTGCAATTCTGCATCGAGCCTTTAATCCAGCCGATTATCGAAAGTACCTTCAAATGTTAGTCAATTTGTTTTAGATATTTTATTATTCGCTTATAGCATTTAATATTAGGCAAGTGCCTTGGAAATAAGGCTTTTACATAAATTCCAGTCCATTGATTTCTAGGGCCATTCCATTTGTTAAGAGTAAATTTAATGGGTTTCAATTTGTAATTTTACAACATTTTCGGCACACATCATTCGTTCGATTGCGAAACATGGTTCATAAAAGGCTGAAGGGAAATTGGTTGATATAAAATTTAAACAATGTCAGCTTAATGGCACGTTAAGTTGGCTCGATTCAATATATTACGTGAGCGAGCATTTACTAAGGCGTAAAGAGACAACATAATAAAATACTATTATTAAATATACTTAGATATTTGTGTGCCTTTAAGAGGTTGCTTTATTACTTAAAGTAGGCCTTTTGACTTCAATTATTTTACAATAATTTATACAACTTCCTCTCAGTATGACTCACAGAAGAAGTCTATATCCGAACGAGGGGGTATACTCGCGTTTGACGATATATGATTAATCGTAACATTCATCGCGGAATTGCTAATGCAACCAATCTTCGTTCCGATATTGCATGTGATGATCGTATTTTGAAGTTTGTCTCTCTATACTCCGGTAATCGCATAGGCCTATAATAGTTATAGTTATTTATTTGTTAAACTTGGACTAGATTACATGGAAGGATTTTAGCACAGGCTTACAATTTAAGTACTTATTTAATCTAGTTAAAGGGTAGAGTACTGTTCTCCTAGATAGGCAACAAAGTAACCTGTGTTTAGGAGAGACAGTTCCGATCCCCTATCGATATGGAAGGATTATAGCACATGTTATACATTCCGAGTTTATAAATAATAATAAAAAGAAAAATAAAAACAAGCAAACAAATACATAACCTCCTCCTTTTTTTGAAGTCGGTTAAAAAGTAAGTACAATCATTTCTAAAATTGATTGCACTGTGTGTTAGTGTGAGTGTGGAGGTATGAGGGGGTGAGTCGTGTGTGTGTATGTGCGTTGAATGAGTAAGTGTGCAAATTTGTGTAGTGCGTTTGAGTTTTTGCTAGGAGTTACATAAGACTGTGTGTGGGGTCTGTGTGTGTGTTCACTTATTCAGGTACTCTTCAGTTTCAGCATAGATAATAAAAACACCAGACTATCGACTAGGAACTGGCAACATGTCCTATCTTAATTTTCCAGACACTTTTTATATTAATTTCTTACTTAATTGTTTTTACTTAATTATTTTATTCTTTTTTATACCTTGACTCCGTAATAGGGCGTGAGAGACCAGCTCGGGTAATCGTTTGGTTCCACGTTGAATACCACGCTGAGACCCGACCATCTGAAATAAAGATTTGATATATTGAGGCATAGAGTAATAAGACATAGAGTGATAGTTTCATTCAAAGTTCCGCTCAAAGTTGAAGCATAAAAACAATCGAAGTGTGCCCGCAAGCGGCACGTAAAATGTTCGCCGACTCATACATAGGCGCGCTTAACCTGTACTGTACGTAGCCTTTTAAGACTAACATGAATTTGCTTCACTTCCCGTGCGACTGTTGCGGTTCTAAGCCTAATTATTCTAAGTATTGAGGTAGGTATCTTCTGAGATATCTAGTGAATCTCATTTCTTTTCCCGTAGATATCGTAAATGTCAAAATAAAAATTAATCAAAAGACCGGGGTCTACTCGCGTTTGACGATGTTCGATTATTCGTACCATTCCTCGCACAATTTGCTACTCCGGTCAACCATGGTTTCCTTATTGCATGCGATTATCGCATTTTGACGTTTGTTTCTTTGATCTCCGGTCAGTTTCATACGACATGAACCGCAATAAATCTTTATTGTGCCTTTTTTAGGGTTCCGTAGTCCTACAAGGAACCCTTATAGTTTCGTCATGTCCGTCCGTCTGTCCGTCTGTCCGTCTGTCCGTCTGTCCGTCTGTCCGTCTGTCCGTCTGTCCTAATCCTTTACAGCTTAATAACTTCTACAGTTATAAACATAAGTAAATGAAATTTTGTTAAAAAATAGAATAGATATTGATCTCAATTTTAAAAGAATAAAAATATCATGGTTACGTATTTTAGGGGTGGCGCCCATACATGTGAAATGGGGATGAAATTTTTTTTTTCGCTGCTCCCCCTCTTGTGGGGTATCATTGAATAGGTCTACTAAAATGAAGGTAATGTTTCATACATCACTTTTTTATCAGGTGTACCATCTGTGAAATATAGCCTGCCAAAGTGGCTTGCAATGTGTCCCCCCCCCTGCCATTTCTAAACTATGCAATGTAGAAACTTAAAATCTTCCACATTGATAGACCTTTGTAAAAACTCTCTTTTAAAATTATTTTGAGCATATTGTGATTATAATTTTTTGAGTTATAGAGAGAAAACTGAAAAATACTTAAAACGTCCTAGTTCAAAGGTCATTGACCTAAGAGAAAAATGATCATTGCAAATAATGCTCCTTTAGCTACTTTCTATTTGAAAAAATCACAAAAAGTAACCTTGTGTTATGTTGACGACACACTTCTTAAATTTGGCGCCATCTAGCGGCGTCTAACAACACTCTCTGAGTCGCCAATGCTGCCGTCAAGTGCCGTCTATTGCATTTGGTACTGTATAGCGCCATCTAGCGGCTACTGACAACACTCTCTGAGTCGCCTATGCTGCCGTCTATTGCAAAAACTAAAATAGCCATGATTAATATTCGATTTGATTTGTTTGTAACACCTACTTAAGGAACCCTATAATACTGAGCATGGCCCGACATGCTCTTGGCCGGTTTTTTATGTGCCTATCTTTATTGTGTAGTCTTCTTGTTTCTGTCTTGTGTATCTTCTTCTTCTTCTTATCGTGTCAATGGTTCAAATAATTATAGCTAACTGTTTTGTTTAGATGTTTTTTGAATAGAACGTGGCCACTTTAATGTATGTATGTTATATGTATGTGTTTATTGTGTAGGTATTAGTAGGAACGAAAGTTCGAACTTTTCGTAGAACGCGAATATACCCCTAGTATTGTCACCCTTCTGCAGCAATAAGATTATTCAGTGTGGTGATATTAATACATAGATCTACGACATCAATATTTGACGTTAATAAGTTATTTTATCGATGTATAAGAAGGCACTTTTTTAATTGTCTTCGTGATTCCGTTATTTTTCTTATACATACATTTTATGACGCCTGTTTCCCATTGCAGTAGGCAGAGACATTGGATTTCCACCTGCTAAGGTCCTTAAAACACCTCTTTTGCTTCGTATACGTACATTAAACCTCCTCATGTATGTTTGTCCGTTTAGAGTGCCCTAAACTGGCCTTTTATGAGAATGTGCGCGATTTGGTTGTGGTACATACTTGCAGTACGTTTGCGGAGGTTGTTTCCCTCAAACTCTTCCATTCAATTTATATCTTCCAGAGCAGATAAATCGTAAATCATATTATTATCCGTTGAAACTAAAAAATATTGCGTCTTTGATGGTATTTTACGAGCGCGGAGCGCCGTCTGTCTGTAACGTAGTATAGGTATTAGGTAGGTAGGTACCGATAGGCGTCTACGCAATTATGGCCGCCGCCCGCTTGGTTACTGGTTACATACTTACATAGCTGTTTTGATGTAACTGTGTTTTCTTTGTACCATAATAAGACTAGGTTTATTTATTGCACTGTATTTATGTATACACTATTTATATGACATTCACTCATTATCATAGACATATAACACACTCATTATAATAAGTGGTACTTACTTGGTTTGAGTTTCTCTGTAGTGGGATTTCATTACGTCACTCATAAGGTTTTTGCTGAAAATCAGCGCTGCTAGCACTAGGTCCGTCATAAGCCACAGCATTACGCTGAGCAATGACCTACATTTTTGCGCACATGCGACGCACAAAGATCACAGCAGTATTTATAATACTTAACATTTTTTATTATTGTTTTTGTTTTGATTTGACTAACTGTAAATCACAGACTATAATGTAGAACAAAAATCCGATCATTACCGTTATAACCACAGATCATGTATTGTTTATGTCCAGTGTTGTCAGTTGTCAATTTAACTGTAACTATACTAATTTGTCATGAAATTGTAAAGTATTATGTATTTATTATTAAGTATTATGTATAAGTTTTGTAGTGAGTGCGTCAAATGGAGCGCAAGAATAAAATCTTTTTCTTTCTTTCTTTCTTTTTCTTGTTTTTAGGTGGATTGAGAAAAACAAAGTAAAAAAGTTCAAGGTCAATTTTACAATCGTTGTACTTATAATACACAGACGACGTCTGTGGTCTAGTGGTTCGAGGGTCGGACTGCTGATCACGAGGTCGTGGGTTCGATTCCCACAGGACAGAAATATTTGTGTGATGATCATAAGTGTTTGTGTTGGTCTGGGTGTTTCTTATATATCATAAGTAAGTATTTACAAAAAAATAAGTATATAAGTATTATATCCATTGTCTAGTACGCATAGCATAAGCTCTGCTTGGTTCGGGACTAGATGGAGCTGTTATCAGAAGAATTAGCTTTATCAAAGAAAGAAGTTTTTACAGCTATTTGTGGACGTTTCCTAAAAGTCATAAAGTCCGAGTAAACAGCAATAAATCTCGATACAGCTAACCGATTATATATATAAAGTTCCGCATTTATCTCCTTGTTTCGTTATAATCTGACCAAATACGTCCCGCGCTTATCCTTGAGTGAAATATTATGTATAACAAAAACTATCTTTGTCTTAAATCTTATGTAAATTCACCTGTGTTACTTGAAGTTAATAGTATGTATTTTCACTTTTCCGATGTTCTGGATGTCTAGGGTGTATTTCGGGTGAGGGCCTGGTGATCTGTCGAACAGAGTTTTCCTAGTACGGAATCCTGTCTCACACAAAGGAACAACACTTTATCGGCTATAAGTTTTTGGAATGAAGTTCCTTATGGGGCTTGCGGTAGGTGTGATTCGGGAGAAAATGTAGCGTCAGGCTAAGATTTGCGTTATACCCTATAAAGTACATTGAATATACAGACATAGACTTGTCCTCACCTTTAAGCAACATCTGGTGGGTAATCAAAGTTACAGCTAACTATTAAAAAAATATGTAAAAAAAAAAAAAAAAAGAACCTGCCGAATACATAACCTCCTCCTTTTTTTGAAGTCGGTTAAAAATACATGTTTTACTGGGGACAGGACCTGGGCCCTGTGGTATCTCAGTCCGACGCAAGCTGTTTTTGCATTATAATGTACCGGTCAAAAAAATGAATTTTAAGGTTAACTTCGCTCCTGACGGGGGTCCCCTCACCGCACACATTTTTTTTATGTACAGTCGAGAAAAAGAAAGGTTCGTCAATTTCTTAATTCATTCCTTTATCTTGTCGCTAGCACATATTACCTTTTCAAACTACGAACAAGAGATAATTAGGTGGCGGGTTTACGTATGTACAGTCGACTGCATGACAGTGGTAACACTTGAATTAGAAAACCGCCCTTATTGCTAACGAAATAGACGCGCTGTCAATGTCAAACTGTTACCACTGACGTGCGGTCGACCTTAAAATTGTACAACTGTCATTATATTATCTGTCAGTGCAAGCAAAAACAAACCTTAATGTGACGAACCTTTTCTTTCCTCGATTGTACTAACCTTTTTGAAGGGAGAAATAAAATCATATTTTTTTTTAGGTTTTTGCGATCACTATACATTCATCATCATCATCATCATTTCAGCTGAAAGACGTCCACTGCTGGACATAAGCCTCCCCCAAGCATCGCCACTACGACTGATCCTGCGCCTTACGCATCCAATCACTACACATTATAATAAAACAAATTTAACCGGATTATATCGCGTATATAAGGTTTTCCTGACGTTTCAGACGTCTTTGATTATGGAAAATAATAAGCATCGATAAGTATGCATTAATCTGTAAAATAGTGCCATCACTAGAAAAATTACTGTGGTACCCCGACAACCTCTCACTCTTATTAAAATTGTACCCCGACAACCTCTCACTCTTATTATAATTGTACTCCGACAACCTCTCACTCTTATTACAATTGTACCCCGACAACCTCTCACTCTTATTACAATTGTACCCCGACAACCTCTCACTCTTATTACAATTGTACCCCGACAACCTCTCACTCTTATTACAATTGTACCCCGACAACCTCTCACTCTTATTACAATTGTACCCCGACAACCTCTCACTCTTATTACAATTGTACCCCGACAACCTCTCACTCTTATTATTACCTGCCAGATTCTGAAGTAGCTATGATAGTAGGATTCGTAGCAGTTGTACCATCTGGACTCTGGTCTTCATAGTACTCTAAATCAGTATCACTGTCCGTTGGAAGAAGTGGTCTGAAAAACAACAAATACAGAGTCAGCCCATTACAGTCTCACTGCTGGGCATGGCACGGGCCTATTCACAGAATAAAAATGGTTTTAGGCCCTAGCCCACCTCGCAGGCCCAGTGCGGGATAGCAGATTATACACACCATTAAGAACTTAAAAGCCCTCTCAGTTGTGTAAACCTACACACTTCACTCGACGAGCTCTTTCACTAAGGAGCTATCATATTTACAAAGTAGTTTTGATATTGATTATCAAATTAATTAACAAAAACAAAAAACCCGACTGCGTGTAAAAATAACAGAAAAGATATAAACAAGACTTATCAACACGCAGTCGGAGGCTACGTATGTTTTTGGTCATGAATTACATAATAGTTCATAGGTAGCCTCCGCCTGCGTGTTGATAAGTCTTGTTTATATCTTTTCTGTTATTTTTACACGCAGTCGGGTTTTTTGTTAATTAATTTTTTTATTTGTTTTTTTTTTAGTTTTGTCGTGTTTTATTTATCATACTATTAATGTTTTTTTTTGAAAAGTCAAATACATTTTTAACGTTGAATATTTTGTTATTTTTTAGCATTTTTTATTCCAAATTACATTTAAACATATAAGTTGTATATATTTTTGTAAAGCATTTATAAAACCCTTTATTTTGATACCACACTCGATAGTTTTTGACGGAAAAAAAAAATTTTTGAAGAGGTAATATGGCGCCAAAAAGCGACCATTTAAATTTTTTAAATTTTGATGTACCCAGTGTCACTCTCAGAATTAAGACGAATCTAACGACACCTCTCAATCTCAAATCCATCAAGCCGTTTAGGCCACAGAGCGTGCCAAAGAAATATACATACATACATACTACATACATACATACACTCGAAAAACATAACCCTCCTTCTGGCGCAGTCGGGTAATAAAACAAATGTATATTACAAACATGAAAAATGAAAGAAGATCTTTACTACCCATATATCCTCTCAGTCTTCTCTCCTTCCCTTATATTATATTAAGAATATTTATCATTATATTAATGGAATCATTATGTTTCCTTTCCAAGAATTGGTCTGTTACTTATAACGTAACAAGTCACTGAAATTATTGTCATAATATAATTTGTTTGCGTTCAAGGATAATTATCACTAGTAGATCCAAACCACGTGTTAGCTTAGCGTTTACGTTTAGGCTACGTCATGGTGGTGAGCAGCGTTCCGTGTGCACCACCGGGGAGGGTGTAGCCAACGGTAGGCAGCACGGGGAGAAAAAGCTCGCCTGCTTGTGGTAGGCCAGGACCTGTCAGAGTTTTTCGAATACAAAGGTTTCCTACGCCCCCAGCAAAAGGTAGTTGTAGGAACACCGTGATGGTTTTAGTCAGTAAGAGTCCCACACTGGCTTCACCGCCCCTGGATGGAGTGTGTCAATAAAAAAAAAATACCAACGATTTGTATTGATACAAACATTTCGCTAGCATCATTGAGGGCAGCATAGTTGAACGTGCAACAGTGTCCCTCGTAAGTCTTGACCAGGGTGAACATGCCCTCACAATTCTTGGCTTTCCTGTTGAATTTGCAGTACAGCATCAGGTTCTCACATTTTTGATGCACCTGGAGCAAAATAGTGTGTGGAAATAGTTCATAAGTGTATAAGGGTGGTATGCCACTTGTCTAATTTCTTTGTCAAATTGGATTAATTTATTTGATGATCAGTGTTTTTTTACATACAACATTTGATGAAAATCATCCCTTAATTGGGGGAGGCCTAAGTCCAGTAGTGGACGTCTTTCGGCTGAAATGATGATCAAATTTCTTTGATCAAAGTCACATTGGACAAAGACATTTGACGAGTGGCATACCACCCTTACGGTTCTAGCTAAAAAATATAGTTTTTGTATAGGGTGGCTTTACAAGCCAAAGGGCCACCTGATGTTAGGCAGTTACTTTTGTCCATAAAAACTGCAATAGGCTGTTTCCTAATTGTATTGCAAATCGCATTGGCCATACTGAGACATGAAGATGGAAAGACTGATTTGATTGTAATTTAATCTGCACTCATATCTTTCGTACTGGAACCACAGACATAGTAAAAAATATAGACTAATTGCTGCGAACAACCATAGTGAAACCAACAAAAACCGTGCTCCTTCATGTACAACCAGTGCTCACGCACACACATGCACCAAAGTACAAAAAAAAAAAAATCTCTACTATAGTACAAAAAAGTCCATTAATAGAGTCGTGGTGGCTTTTTTGTAATTGTTTTGTGATGAAAGCGCCACAAAATCACTGTTAAAACCTTGAAAAGACTTTTATGACATTATTATAGTACAAGTATAGTACTAACTTGTGACGTATGGAGCTACAATAACTTGGCTTTGTCACAAAATTGCGATGTAACTGCGCCAAAACCTGCCTGGGTAAACGTTTACATAATTGTTATAGGACATATTTGATACACTAAATAGTGTGTTCGAAAACGTTCTCTCGATTGCTATAGTACACATTTTTGCTGGTTGGGCGGTTAATTCAGCTTCTGAAATGCTTTTGAAAAACAAATAAACAAAAGAGATGATTTGAATACCTCTTCCATTATAGTATCAACGGTAAAGAAATGGTGTTTCATGATATCCATGATGTCTGTGAAATTACCCAGCTGTCTGCTATTCTTGCCGAAGTTCTTCAAGTCCGGGAGAGCGTTGAAGAACTTTTCTATTTCCGCATCACTTTTGTTATAATGTTTTCTGAAATAACCACATTTTCTTTAATAAAGATCTTTTAACTTTTTCTGTGTGTTCCGTGTGGTGCCAGACATAAGAATTGCATCACCCTATCTCTTCTCATGGGTCGTAAAAGGCGACTAAGGGATTCATCAGAGGATGGGCAGCAGCGCTCTCTGAGTTTTAACCAACCAACTGCGATCACCAACCCGCCTGCCAATCGTGGTGATTATGGCATGTCTCCCCTTCGGGGGAGCTTATGTCCAGCAGTGGACGTCTTTCGGCAGAAATGATGATGATGATGTGTCTGTTAACCATAAAGCATTAAACCCTATAGATAAGTCATCACGTACCTAAATCTGATTTGTTTGAAATAATTTCTGCCATTTTACGACTTGACATAACGCGCTTCAATTGGCTCGAGCAATATCACGCGCGGGCGTAACATTGAGAGAGCCAATAGATGTGCGGCTTAGCTCGCTCCTATTGGCGAACGCGCTTGTGACGTGATATTATCTGTGCGAATATACAGGACAGTTTCGGAAGTGGACAGTTATTCATTTTTATTGGTTAATTCTTAATGCTCGATGCTTTAAACGCACTCGCAATATAGAAGAAACGTAGTGTGCAAACATTTTTTTAAAGAAAAACAAAATGAAGGAAAAATATCACATAATAGATATACTTTAGATTCCGCCCTGCTTACAATATTAACATAATCTTACTATTACTGCTAGCCTGTATGATTCCACTGCTGAGCAAAGGCCTCTCCCTTGATAAGGCAGGCCGCGGCGTCGCCGTGGTCGCCGAGCCGTACTATATCCCGCCCAGGGACGACTGGGTTAGTGATAGTGACGGCTTGGTGGCCTTAATCTCGCGGGCCGCTGCTGGTTCCCCATCCTTCGAGAACATCACGAGGGGTCGGGGACACGTAGCGGCTCTTTTCGGGGAGGTAGTGGTCGTGGGTGTATATTTTTCCCCCAACCGATCTCTCGCTGACTTCGAGGATTTCCTCGTGGGGTTGGGCATCGTCGTCAGCCGCAGCCAACCACACCCAGTGCTTGTCCTCGGGGACTTCAATGCCAAATCCACGGCTTGGGGTTCCCCGGCCACGGATGCGTGGGGTGAGGTGCTCGAGGAGTGGGCTGTGGAGTCTGGGTTACTGCTCCTTAACCGGGGTTCCGTCCAGACGTGCGTTCGGCGGTGGGGTGGATCCATAGTGGACATCTCGTTCGCTAGTCCCGCTGTTGAGCGCCATGTCCAGGGCTGGCGTGTGATGGAGGAGGTGGAGACGTTGTCGGATCACCGTTACATCCGATTCGACGTCTCCGCCCAGACCTCTGTCAGCCCAGTCCAGGCGGCCCCGGTCAGGGTCGGTCCACGTTGGGCTCTTGCCAAATTGAACCGGGAGGCCCTCCTGGAGGCCTCGATCGTACAGACCTGGGTGACAGCACCGGACAGGCCTGTCGATATCGATGTGGAGGCTGGGTGGTTCCAGGAGGCGATGACGCATGTTTGCGATGTGGGGATGCCTAGGGCTAAGCCCGGTCCTGTAAGGCGCCAGATGTACTGGTGGTCCTCGGACATAGCGCAACTGCGTGTTGCATGTGTGAACGAGCGACGCCGGTACACCAGGTTCAGGAGGCGGTTCAGGAGGCGTCCCCGCACCCCGGAGGAGGCAGACATAGAGGAGGAGCTGTACGAGGGGTACAGAGCAGCAAAGGTGGCCCTTCAGGTGGCCATCACAGAAGCCAAGGTGGCAGGCTTTGATGCCATGCGGGCGACTCTGGATGCAAATCCGTGGGGGCGTCCATACCGTATGGTACGGGGCAAACTTCGCCCGTGGGCCCCCCCACTATCCCAGAGTCTCCGGCCTGAGCTGCTGGAGGGTGTGGTGAGCGCTCTGTTCCTTTCAAGGGCGGAGCACACCCCTCCGCCGATGGTTCCTCCTCACATGGTGCCTAGCGCGGACGACGATGACGACGTGCCCGAAGTGACCCGGGAAGAATTGATGGCGGCGGTGAAACGGCTTCAAGCCAAAAACACCGCCCCAGGGCCCGATGGCATACCTGGCCGAGCATGGGTCCTGGCTCTGAAGGCCCTTGGACCCCGATTGGGAGGGCTCTTGAGCGCATGCTTCGAGCGGGGCCAGTTTCCACGGAGGTGGAAGACTGGCAAACTGGTCCTGCTGAAGAAGGAGGGGCGCCCGGCAGACTCACCATCTGCATACCGCCCCATCGTGTTGCTGGACGAGGTGGGCAAGCTCTTTGAGAGAGTAATTGCAGACCGCCTTGTCCAGCACCTGATTAGGATGGGGCTGGATCTGGCAGACAACCAGTTTGGTTTCCGCCGGGGGCGCTCAACTGTGGACGCTATCATGCGCGTGAGGGCTCTGGCGGAGAGAGCAGTGGCCCGGGGGGAGGTTGTTTTGGCGGTGTCTCTTGACATCGCCAACGCTTTCAACACCTTGCCCTGGAGTTGCATTAGGGCGGCACTCGAATTTCATCGGGTGCCGACCTACCTCCGCCACACTATCGGGGCCTATCTGACGGACAGGGCCGTCATCTACCCGGGTCGGGAAGGATGGGGTCGGCAAGAGATGTCGTGCGGTGTGCCACAGGGATCGGTTCTGGGGCCGCTTCTGTGGAACATCGGTTACGACTGGGTGCTGCGTGGTGCTCTTCTCCATGACGTCGGCGTAACATGCTACGCCGACGACACGCTGGTCACGGCGAGGGGGAAGACGCTCCGGCAGGCGACCATGCTGGCGACAGCGGGGGTTGCGCAGGTCGTTGGAAGGATCCGGCGGTTGGGTCTCGAGGTGGCTCTACACAAGTCTGAGGCTCTGTGTTTCCACGGGCCTCGAATGGGGCCACCCCCGGGATCCAACATAATGGTAGGAGGCGTCCGCATCGGCATCGGGTCGACGATGAAGTACCTGGGACTCGTCCTCGATAGCCGGTGGGGCTTTGGGCCGCACTTTCAGCGGTTGGCACCCAAGCTGATGGGGGCCGCGGCTGCGTTGTCGCGGTTGCTCCCAAACTTGCGGGGGCCAAACGCCTCCTGCCGGAGGCTCTACGTGGGGATCGTACGGTCCATGGCCCTTTATGGGGCCCCAGTGTGGGCGGACACCCTGACACGCTGTAACGTCGTGCTGCTACGTAGGCCGCAGCGTGCGATGGTAATCAGGGTGATACGGGGATATCGTACGATCTCCTTTGAGGCGGCGAGCCTCCTAGCCGGATCAATGCCCTGGGATCTGGAGGCGAGAGACCTTGCGCTAAGGTATCACCAGCGCGAGGACCCGCCTGATCGGAGCGAGGTCCGCCAGATCCTAGTTGCTGAATGGGAGGAGCGACTTGCGCAACCCAGCGCAGGGCACGCCGTTATCGCGGCGGTAAGGCCCGACATGGAGGAGTGGCTGGAGAGGAGCCATGGTGCCCTCACCTACCGGCTGACGCAGATACTCTCGGGGCATGGTTGCTTCGGTAAGTATCTGTGTCGCATAGGCCGGGAGCCGACGCCCGAGTGTCATCACTGCGGAAGCTGCCCAGAGGACACGGTGCAGCACACATTGGCGGAGTGCCCAGCTTGGGCCGCGCAGCGCCGTGACCTCATCACTGCAGTAGGCGGCAGCGATCTCTCGCTTCCGGCCGTGGTTCTGTCTATGGTCGGGAGCGAGAGCGCTTGGGAAGGCGTCGTCTCCTTCTGCGAGGAGGTTATGCTCGCTAAGGAGGCGGCGGAGAGGGTTCGAGAGGCGATGACCTCTCTTCCCATCCGCAGGAGACGACCTGGGCGTCGTAGGAGGGCGTATGCCGACCTCCAGCCACCCTAGGTGTGGGCCAGCGGGCGGCGGAATCGGGGTGGCCCGCCGCCCGACCAGTTAAGGCCCGTGACGGTGGCGCGTAGTGTTCCGCGCGCGCCAGTCAAGAGGAGGGTGCGGCCGTTGTGATTGCCGCACGGGGAGAAGGGGCTCGCCTGCCGGTGGCGAGCCGGGACCTGCCGGGGATGGTTGGGCGAATACGGGAGTATTTCCCACGCCCCCGGCCAAGGTTGGTAGAGGAACACCGTGGTGGTTTTTAGTCGGTAAGAGTCCGACACTGGCTCCGCCTTCCCCGGGCGGAGTGCGTCCATGAGGATTTTCCCCACGGAAAAAAAAAAAAAAAAAAAAAAAAAGGCCGCGGCGTCGAGGTAGCCCGCTAAAGCGATGCGGGAGGAGCTAGACAAACACTGTAACGACTGTTTAACGATAGCGCAAAACTGTGACACATTAAAATAACATAAAAAATAATAAAAAATATATTTTAAATATCTTATGGAAAAGACTACGTAGAATCGTATTTTCTTTGGTGTATGAAGGTTGTACGAGCATGTGTTACTTGTCAACAACTTTGAAACGAGTGCTATAAAGTTTTACACCCACCCTGATTCCGTTCCCAAAAGTTTTGATTTTTTTATTTTTGGGTGAAAAATAACTTATGTTTACGAATTCTATCAAATTAGTAATCCAGTTTAGCTGTGAAGGCGTAAAAATATGGCAACTAGGTGAACTAATCCTACCATCGTACTAATATTACATATACGTGTGAAAGTTTGTGGAGATGTTTGGATGATTGTTTCTCAATCATGCTGTAAGGGCTGAACGTGGGATAAAATTTGGCATAAAGATAGAAAATAACCCGGATTAATATATAGGGTACGTTTTATCCCGAGATAATAAACAGTTCCCGAGAGGTGCGTGATAAACTATATCCACGCGGGCGTAGGCTAGTTTTCTATAATAATATCGGATGACATCAATAAAATGCTATGGTTTCCGTTGTCTGTACGAAAATGAATTTATTGTGATATTCAGGGCTTGAGACAGAAACCTATTTCACCCAGAAACGTCTTCATAATTAGATTTTGATCCTTCTATAGTATTGGAACGGACTCCGATCATAAATCAATCGAGCTATCAAATGAACGAAATAATTAACAACTTCTTATAAAGCTGGTATGAATATCCTAGTGAAATGGTTTCTTTGTATTTGCATTTTAATTGATTTGATTAATAAAGTTGACTACCTTTGAGTTAGGAAATTTATACGATACCCGGTTACCATGGTAACTGTTTGTTTACAATTTTATATAATCCACTAATTGGTTGCAATCCGTAAGAACTTTGAACGAACTTTGACATATTATACGATTAGAACTCAGACCCTCCTGTATGCAAGGTAAGTGTTCGGTCGCTAGACTGTCACTGCAATTGTTAATATTAATTATAATCATTGTAAAATAACAACGATTCGACCATTCTAAACGTGTTCTATTTACTTTAATATTGAGCTTTCAGTTCATTATGTGTTACCTTAGAAACCTTGGCAATTATATTTTCACAGAGGATCTTAACAATCAAAAACTCTGCCAAGTAACTGTGAGTAATATTTAGAAATTAATTAAACCTATTCCTATCGCAACGAGAAACTCACTTCATTTAACTTAATAACTAACCTCAAAATCCTATTAGGTATATAAAAAGATCTTATTATACTCGAATAAAGTTTCTATTCAACAGTCACCGAAATTTTCACCGACAAATATTGTCATATTTGGTGTATTTAGTCTCCTAAATAAAATTTCCACATTAATTCCTGTTGCCATTATTTAATGGTATGGTCGTGGTGAATGGTGTGGTGGTGGTGGCGTGATGGTGGTGGTGTGGTGGTGATGGTGGATGGTGGTGGTGGCGGCGGCAGTGATGAATGGTGGGGGTGGGTTGGTACGTGGTGGTGGTGTATGGAGAAAATATTTTTTAATGTCAAGAAAATACCTATTCTTTTTCAAAACATTTTACCTTCCATTTTTTGATGAATTCACCTAGTCAAAAAGATATAATAAAACAAAAAATATATGTACTTATATTCCAACAACGTTATTTTTTAATAAAAAAACAAAAATCAACTGAATTTGTTATTCAAAAGGCGAATAGGTACTTACAAAACTCTAGCAATATTCTGAGATTCTTTCAACGACACCATATTGAAATTGCAAATGCTGACCGCTGGGAATGGCACCTGGTTCACTTTACAGTTTGCATTTATCTGTTGAATAAAATAGTTTTTTTAAGGCACCTGTCCCACTGCTGACGGACGAACAATTATTTTCGAGGAGAAACTCACAGTGTACCCGTGTCAATAAAAGAAATAAATGCGGGCTACACATCATGAAGTCCCGCCCAACGGATCTGGCCTGAAGATGCAGCTGGATTTGGCCGGAGGTGTGAAGGTGCGTCGGCCACGTCTCTCAGTCCCTGCGGCTTCAACAGGCCAATCGACCATCAAATGATATCTCATTTTAATGGCATAGTTAGTCGATGACCTTCCTCGAAAAATAAGCGGTGAGCGTGGAAAAGCTTCACCAATAAGGAAGCTCCGCTGTGCTAGGCTAGCAAAATAAAGTAATCTTACTTCCTATTAGAACTTCCTACTGAATAGGCTAGTTATTAATATGGATTTTTTTTACCTCGCTCACTGCTTAGCTTCCCAAGGCTCAGACTTTTTAGGTCACTCATTGTGGCAAGAACTCTCCCATCTACTAGTTTGTTACAGCAAAAAAAGCTACTCGTATAAAGATAAAACTCGCTCAGCGATATTTTCTTGGTGGTCAAATCAATCGCTGCTGTAGCCCAGTGACAAGACTTTAACTCTCCACGCATTGTCCATCCTTGCTTGCTGTTTTTACGCAAAACGTACTTTAAACTTATATTATTATGCGTGGTCCCACCAGTGGGGCAACGTACTGGGACCACGAGGAACAACCCCGATTATGGTTTGAGTCGTGCAGCGTGCACGGATGGACAACGGGTAGAGGTCTTATCACTCGCTTCACGTTGTACGCCGAATGGTTATTAGTTTATCGCTTAACTCGCTACTCGCTAATCGTCGCCAATGGGACAGATGCCTTAGAAACAAATAATAAAAAAACCTTGCAATAGTCTGAGATGAATAACTGCAAGAATTTTCTTCGAAAAGTAAGTGAGACTTGCGATGCTTATTAATATAAATGAGTAGTGTATCGAGTTAGAAATAACCACGACTATAATTTTTCCATCGTAATAGGTATCATCTCATACATTTTCATGACCATATGATTAAACAAGGTCTTCTATAATAATTAAACCAAATAAGATTAATTAATCTGGAAAAGTAAATAAGTGTAATTATAGTGACACGTAATTTTCTGTTTTATTTTTTCATTTTTTCTTGTTATAATTTCGTAATGACCTACGAGAGAATAATAATATAATACACTCCTATTATTTAATTACAAAAAAAAATCTTTATGGGTAGTTTCTGCTCATCACTCTGCACAACTTTTACCATGGTACCAACACTGAATCTATGAGAAAAAATCTGCTATTCCATACATTAGAGAACTTAACTCAATGAAAATGTTTGAAACAGCTGATTTTTTTCTCACGAATTCAGAGTTAGTCCCTTAAAGTTTTTTTTGGTAATTAAAGCTGAACGCACATTTGTAAGCAATGTACGCGCCGTACGCTCTGAATTTATTTTGCGGAATATTAAAGAAAGCGTCCTGATGACGTCATATAATACGGCGCGTTCAGTGCAGCTGCCTAATTGCGTAAATCACTCGCGATCGCATTCATCTGGATTTCAATGTTCATTGCTCCGTGTGTTTTGATAATCCGTCAAATTGACAACTACGTACCACGCAATGATTAATGCTGTAATTTCAAAATGAAAGCTGATGTCAATGTGAATGCATTAGACAATTACCCCACAGGTAATGTATGGTGCAGGGTTTCTATTCTAAAATACTGAGCGTACGGCAGCGCGTGCGGCGCGTACTGTTATACCCTACCAATGCACCCCCTAACGCAACGTCATCCCCTATACTGCTGACCCTACAGTGTTCACCTAAGTTGATAGAGAGTTAGCAGTGAACAGTCAGTCTGCTCCGAACCACGCTCGAGTGCGGTTGCCAAAGGGTCCCTTAGTGATAATTTTCAATAAAAGTAATAAAAGTTTTAGTTAATTAAAATATCCTTTTTTTTAAAAAGCTAATCCTTTGGGACCCCATAACATTTGGTGGCAGCGGTGGGATACGAAAATCCCCAGTGCACGTTAATACTAATAAAGACAGACTCATAAAATAAAATACTCAGTGAAAACTAAAACTGTGCCGCATCGCGCGTGGACTGAAAATATCCTGAAACGCTACTTACCTAGAAGTGTTATCCTGTCCTGTGTGTGTATCCAGTGCAGCAGTATCCTGAAAGCACTAACTTTACTGACCTGTGTATCCTGAATATCCTGCAAAATTCGACGAGTTGATGCTGAAAGTATCCTGAAATAAAACATCAAAACCGAGTTCCTGGATGTCCAATATCATCTTCTGTGCTGATCCTCATCTCCATACTCCAAGTTCCTGTGTACCTTTTGGTTAACCCAAAGTTATAACCTTGGGTCGTGTCATCAAGCTGAACCTAGTGTCGCAGACGTCGTCTTATCGCTCCGGAATGCGTCTCGGGCTTCCGCTCATCGTTATCGCCGCCTACGCAACTTACCTGTGAGTCTCTGGTCATTGTTCTAGCTGTTAATAAATTAGAGATCCGTAACGTTAATTAATTTCGTGTTAATTTATAGTGATTAATTTTAAATTGATTTATCCGTGTATTTGTATTGTAAATGTATGTATTCTGCGTTGATCCTATAAAATATTAATGGTGATTAATTCCTGTAATGCCTAAAGGAGTTAAATCGGAAGCGAATAAGCTAACAATCGAGCTTCCTGAGTTACCAATCTCGCCTTTAGATTCCGAGAAATCATTTCCTTTGTCCCCGCATACTGAATCAAAAGCAATGTCACAGATCAATATGGATCTAAACACTCTCTTTAAATTTATAAAATCCTACGATGGCAGTCGAGAGACTGTAAATTCTTTCATAACAAACTGCAACAATGCTTATGATTTAGCCACGGAAAATCAGAAGCCGATTCTATTCAAATTCATCCTAAGTAAATTGCAAGGAAAAGCGGAGCTTGCCTGTTCCATTAAAGAATTTAACTCGTGGGAACAACTACGAGAATTTTTGAAAATTCAATTTTCCGAGAGGAAGCATTACGCTCACCTACTCACAGACCTACAGGAGAGCAAGCAGGGCCCGCAAGAAAATGTAAGTCAATATTCATTACGTATCGAGACCTGTATTTCCCAATTACTCACAGAGATTTCCCTAAGTAATACTAAAAAGAGCGAACTTGCCGGGCGCACTGCCGCCATGGAAGACCTAGGACTCCATCATTTCTTAATGGGGCTTCATCCTCGCCTTTCTAATATGGTGAGATGTCGTAACCCTAAAAACTTCAATGAAGCTACAAACCTAGCAATATCAGAGGAGAGGATCCAACAATCATTATATAAAAAGATTGTCCCACAATCAGATTCAAGGTCGACCAATAGTGCAAATTTTAATAAGCGCTTCCAATCAAGGTCAGGACCTTTTAATGCTCAGAAAACTCAAAATATCCTGCAGTCAAAGAACCCCCAACAATTCCAACAATCCAGGAGCTCTCCACCGTCATCTGGCCTATTTTGTCGATATTGCAAGGCCACAAACCATGATATCAAAGATTGTAAAAAACGGGAATTTTATAATAATCGTTATAGTAACCAACAGCAACAAAGTAGACCATCGGGGTCTAATCATAACAATCCCATGTATAAAACAATTAATCATGTCCAGGATCTGCCCGAAGAAATTGAAAATGAGGGCTATGATGAAGTTGATAATACCGAAGATCCTTTAAACGAATAGGCGTCTCGAATTGGTGTCGCACGGGACAGCCAATTAAAGGCGACACCCAAACAAAACAAAAACGCAGAAGTGTTAAACAACAGGGTAACCAGCCCCAAATCGGAAACACTTCTCCGTCAGAATTAAATATCCAACGCGCTAAACAACAGGGTAACCAGCCCCAAATCGGAAGCTCGTTAAAATCATTCATCCGAAGTGTTAAACAGCAGGGTAACCAGCCCCAAATCGGAAACACTTCTCCGTCAGAATTAAATATCCAACGCGCTAAACAACAGGGTAACCAGCCCCAAATCGGAAGCTCGTTAAAATCATTCATCCGAAGTGTTAAACAGCGGGGTAACCAGTCCCAAATCGGAAACACTTCTCCGTCAAAATTAAATATCCAACGCGCTAAACAACAGGGTAACCAGCCCCAAAACGGAAGCTCGTTAAAATCATTCATCCGAAGTGTTAAACAACAGGGTAACCAGCCCCAAATCGGAAACACCTCTTCGTCAGAATTAAATATCCAACGCGCTAAACAACAGGGTAGCCAGCCCCAAATCGGAAGCTCGTTAAAATCTCATATCCAAGGTGTTAAACAACAGGGTAATCAGCCCCAAAACGGAAACACCGAACTAAGCAGAGTTATACAACACGGTAGACAGCCCGAAAAAGGAAACTCTTGTCGTAAATATCCAACTGAATCTAAAACTACCGAATCCATTTCCCAAGGTAGTTCGAAAGTGTCACAAAAAATCTATGAAATTAATATCGACACTACTAAGAAACTATTACCTCATATCCTTGTAAAAACTCAAATTTCAGATATCCCGCTTACGTTATTAGTTGATTCAGGCTCAGCCATTTGCCTACTTAAGCAATCTTCCATTTCAGAAAATCCAATATTAACCAAAGAAATTATCCAGCTTAAGGGTATCGAACCAAGCGAAGGAACAACTCCGTCGCTTGGCCACTTTCAATTAAAATTGCAGCTGTCTGAAAATAAACAGATAAAATATAAATTTCATGTCATCAAAGAAATAAATTTACCTTACGATGGCATCATTGGTACCGATTTCCTCACCTATTTTGGCTGCAATATCGATTATGTAAATGACGTTTTACATATAAAAAACTTGAATATGAAACTTCAGTTTTTCAATCCGACTTATATTATTCCGCCTCGATCAGAAATGATTATTGAATGCACAGTCCAAAACCCTGAATTAAAAGAAGGGGTGATTCTAGATCAACATTTATCCGAATCATTATTGATCGCGAATTGCATAGTAAAAGTAAAAAACGATAAGAAAATAAAAATCACAGCCGTAAATACATCCGAAGTACCCGCAAACATCAACGCAAACCTTAAGCTAAAGATAGAACCCTTACATCCCTGTTCTGCACAGATATCCGAAATCCTTGACCAGTTGGGCAACAGCAAGTACTTTTCAACGCTAGACCTCACTTCCGGTTTCCATCAAATCCTCATTTCTGCAGAAGACGCGCCCAAAACAGCTTTTTCTGTGCCTCAAGGCCATTTCCAGTTCAATAGGATGCCGTTTGGGCTTAAAAATGCCCCTTCTACCTTTCAAAAGTTAATGAATAACTGTCTCTCTGGCCTACAGGGCTCCCGTTGCTTCGTCTATCTAGACGACATCGTTATATATTCGTTTGATCTTACGTCACACATCGATAACTTAAAAGCTGTTTTCGACAGACTCCGTCGCTTCAATCTAAAGCTGGAACCTGAAAAATGCGAATTTCTCCGGAAGGAAGTCGGCTATCTAGGGCATATTATTAGCGAAAGTGGCGTCAAGCCAAATCCCGATAAGACGAAAGCAGTCACTGAATTTCCTGTCCCTAGATCTCCAAAGGACATCAAGTCGTTCCTGGGATTGGTTTCCTATTACAGAAGGTTTATATCCGATTTTGCCAAATTGGCGAAACCCCTAACATCCCTCTTAAAAAAGGACATCCTCTTCGAATGGAAAAATGAGCAACAACTCGCTTTCGAGTCCTTAAAAGATAAATTGGTCTCCGCACCGATACTCGCTTATCCCGATTTCACACAACCATTTCTTTTGACATGCGATGCTTCTAACTACGCTATATCTGCCATCCTATCTCAAGGTCCCATAGGACATGATCGCCCAATTGCTTATGCATCTCGCACACTGAATAAAGCTGAATGTAATTACAGTGTCACTGAAAAAGAGTGTCTTGCTATTATCTTTGGAACCAAGACTTTCAGACCATATCTTTATGGTCATCGTTTTAAGATACTCACGGATCACAAACCATTACAATGGTTGTTCAACTGCAAAGATCCAGGATCAAGGCTTGTCCGATGGCGTCTGAAATTAGAAGAGTTCGAATATGATATCCAATATAAAAAGGGCAAAATCAATGCCAATGCAGACGCCCTATCTCGATTTCCAGTAAACCCAATTCAACCCACAGATCCTGCTACATCAAATCCCGTCGTTGAAGAAACCATACAGGAATTGGACAGAGACCTAATGGACTTACTTGTATCCCCACCTTCGTTTAATCTTGACGAAGACATCTTACAATCGCCACAGCTTGAATCAAATGAAGAGCTTTTGCCTCTACCTGATATTAACTTACCTGCATCCGCTGGATCCTCTGCTCCTTTCCTGGACAGTAATCCTGAAAGGCAAAATCCCTTGCCCGAACAGACACCCTTTGATACTCAACCTCATCCTGAACCTATTCCGTCCACTAGCACAAACCCAGAAGTGCCAGTAGATGACTATTCAACGTTTCTCAAATCAATGGCTAACAAAGACGTATCATTCAACACAGAAATCGAAGAATATAATGAAAGCCTCCTAAAATGTCCTGCAAAGGTAATCCTTATCCCTACGTCCATTGACTTAGATGAGTCTAATCCGTATATCCAAGAAATCTTAGCCAACCCGGAAGTTAACAACATGTTAACAACGTCTGAGAAAGAACTTTTCTCATTCCAAAGGTTTAACCTTAATGACAAAACCTATTATTTGTTATTCTTCAAAGTCCATCATTTTGATGAAGCCTCGTATCCTGAAATATTCGAAACTCTAAAAAGGGCCAGGAATGAATTAATAATATTCAATGATATTAATGAAATTGGTATATCCGATCTAAAGAATCCTTTTGAAAAACATTCCTTTATCAAAATTTATAACATGCTAACATATCTCTTTCACAATACACAAATTAAAATTAAAATATACCACAATAACATCATATATCTAGCCCCAAACGAAATCAAGCAAATACTGTATGATAACCACGATATCCCTATAGCTGGGCATTTAGGTTCCGTAAGAATGTATAACAGAATTAAACAAACATATTATTGGAAAGGGATGCGTGGAGACATAGATTACGTAAAGAAATGTAAATCGTGTCAAGAAAACAAGGCACTTAGGAAAATAAACCGTGCCCCTATGCAAATCACCAGCACTTCAACTGAGCCAGGTCAGCGAATATCTATTGATATAGTCGGACCACTTCCAGAATCAGGACCTGCAATATTAAAATTTATCCTAACAATGCAGGACGATCTCACCAAGTTTTCTTCAGCCTATCCTATTCGTAGTACCACTGCAGAAGAAACGAGTGAATGTCTTATTCACCACATATCGATATTTGGTATTCCCAAAATGATCCTCACTGATCAGGGCAGTAATTTTACATCAGATCTTTTCAAAAAGACATGCGATTTTCTTAAAATCAAAAATCTATGGGCCTCACCTTATCACCCCCAGACTCAGGGAGCTCTGGAAAGAAGTCATGCAACCCTGAAAGAATATCTCAAATCCTATGTCAATGAAGAACAGACAAATTGGCCCCGGTACGTGTACACAGCCATGCTTACGTATAATACTGCAGTACACTCTACCACTAATTTCACTCCATATGAGTTGATGTTTGGTAAAAAACCCTACGTCCCAAATATGATTTTCGATGAAACTCCTGGTGTAACATATCCTGACTATGTTCGGATGCTCCAAAGTCGCTTGAAGTATTCACGACAAAAAGCAATTGAACATATTGCAAAATCTAAGATCTCTTCCAAAACATATTATGATAGTCGAACTCGTCCCGCACAGTATAAAACTGGAGACTTTGTTTACCTGAAAAATCACTTGAGATTAAGGAAAGGCTTATCACCTATTTGGAAGGGACCTTATAAAGTAGTGAAAGTACATGGAAATAACACACTTTCTCTGCTTATCAATCGTCGTCATGTCCGACATCATTACGATGAAGTCAAACCCGCTGAGACTTCAGAAAACCTGTAAAGGAAAATAAATATTAGTTAGTAATAAAAAAAATAGTAATATAATAATAAAATAGTACTTAGGTACCTATTTGGTCATAAATATGACATATTCTTAAATTAGATAGTTGTTAGGTAGTTAAGTAAGATTAGATTCTAAAACACATGCAATCATTGTTTCAGTACAATTGGTGAAGTTCCAGGACAACAAGCACAAATTCAACAAATTGATTCGAGTCCTGGACTATATTTCGATTACCTTGGCCAAATTAGAATAAACAGTGGTCAACTGAATGTTTTGATTCCGCTAGATATTTCTCATTTGAAACAACATATAGAAAATATCCAACACGTTCTTAATACAGCTCTAAACCTATGTACCGAAACTAAAATAATAGAAACCTCCCAATGCCATAGTACATTACAACCTTTAATAGTACAGTATCATGACATTGTTAGAGAGTTTACTTCCATATCTGAATTAATTGATAATAAAATCAAACGCGGTGCTTGGATCGGAGGAATTGGTACCGGTATAAAATACATATTTGGAAATTTAGACGAAGACGATGGCGTAAGATACGATGAAGCTATAGAATCAATACAGAATAACCAAAAGAAATTGGCTACATTAATGAAAGAAAATATTATGGTCACAACTTCTGTCATTTCATCATTTAACAATACTGTAAGGAAAATTAAAATTAATGAAGCTAATTTGAACATAGCTATTGATAACCTAACAATGTCAGTGAAAAACATGTCAAATGAACTAAATATTAGATATCATATGAATCAAATTTTAGATTACTTAGAAACAAGCATATTAACATTATCTTTCCAACTTGAGGATATAATAACTTCAATTTTATTTAGCAGTCAAAATACATTACATCCTGCCATAATAACACCTCAGCAGTTGTACCAAGAACTTGCTGACAATATTAGACATTTAAACAGTAATGAAGAATTACCAATCAAGTTGGAAATAAACTCAATGCATGTATTATTGAACGTTTCAACCATAACCTGTTATTATAATAATAAGAAAATTGTTTTTGTAGTAAGAATTCCCTTAGTCTCTCCAATAGAATATAATTTACATCATGTATTAGCGTTGCCGACTCCACATAAGGCCCAGGATCCGAATACCTACAGTATGATAATACCTAGAAATAAGTATATAGCAATGACCAGAGACAAGTCGTACTATTGCGTTATGGATAGCCTAGAAAATTGCAAAACGCTATCCTCACAAACTTTTATTTGTGACATTTCCAACGTGTATTCGAGCAGTGTTAACCCTATTTGCGAAATAGAACTCATGACAAAAGTGATAAGTGTTATTCCAGTGCAGTGTGAAACAAAATTTATTTTAGGAAGTGTTAGCCTATGGAAATCTTTATCTAATAATAATTGGATTTATGTTCAATCAAACCCAACAAAAGTATCTGTCGACTGTCCCGGTCGTGAACTGTATGACTTGAATGTGTTAGGTACAGGTGTACTCAATATTCCTTACAAGTGCACAGCTTTTACAAAAAACATGAAATTTATAACTAAACATGTAATTGCAAACATTAGTTCCTCTACTCTTAGCCTAGATTTCAATCTGATCAATGATTGGTGTTGTAATTTAACTAGACTGTATAACCTCATAGATAATGTGTCTCCCGCCTCAACTATTTTGCAGAATATTGACCTAGATGATTTATATTTAAAAAATAATAAAAAAATATTAAATTCCCTTTTAGATAACACTGATAAAATTATAGCCAGCCCACATATAGTCAAGTATGGGACACATTACTCTATCATTATTATTGTAATAGTTTTAGTAATAATTGTGTATTTAATTTTTAAGATTTACTTCCATTATAAACCTGGCAGCAACCGCAAACCACTAAGTTTGATTAAATTTTCTAAACAGCCTACAGTAGAAGTAGAAAATGACACAGTAATTGAAATTCCTTCTCCATCCATCAGGCGTAGTCTTTGATCTTATAGATAACTTAAATAAACTTCGACCTTTAAACTCGAAGCTTATTTTCTACCGGGGGAGGTGTTATACCCTACCAATGCACCCCCTAACGCAACGTCATCCCCTATACTGCTGACCCTACAGTGTTCACCTAAGTTGATAGAGAGTTAGCAGTGAACAGTCAGTCTGCTCCGAACCACGCTCGAGTGCGGTTGCCAAAGGGTCCCTTAGTGATAATTTTCAATAAAAGTAATAAAAGTTTTAGTTAATTAAAATATCCTTTTTTTTAAAAAGCTAATCCTTTGGGACCCCATAACAGTACGATACTTACAAATGTGCGTTCAGCTTTAAGAATGTAGGTCATTATTCCACAAATTTCTCTGGTACCTAATTTTTTTAAGTCAGGCTGCTCGTCTGGAATGCTTTGCCAGTACAAGTGAGGCGTGCTCAATCTTTGCCTATATTTAAAAAACTGGTAAAAGATCACTATCTATCATCACTGTAATTTCCGGCGGGTACATTATGTAATATTTAGACATATTATTATATTGTATTTATTATGTTTATTGTATCTTATATTAATGTAGTTGTGTTACAGATATATGTATAGTATTTATGTTATGTAGTATATGTATTCTATACTATGTTGTTACACCGCGTGCTACCCCTCTCTTTACTTGCCCATGTTATCCATCTGTTGTCTGGAAGAAATCACCTTGAGCGATAAGACCGCCCATTACATGTCTTCTATATAAGTCATATATGTTGCTATTTTCTTTTGTGTACAATAAAGAGTATTTGTATTGTATTGTATTGTCATTATGAACTTATATCAAGAAAAAAAATTGAGTAGAGACTGCCCTTAAGGTTTTTTTGGTAATAATTAAATCATCATCATCATCATTTCAGCCGAAAGACGTCCATTGCTGGATATAGGCCTCCCCCAAGCATCTCCACAACTACCAGTCCTGCGCTTTCCGCGACCATCGGATTCCCGCGACCTTAACCAGGTCGTCGGTCCACCTTGTGGGGGGCTTACCCACGCTGCGCCTTCCAGTACGCGGTCGCCACTTCAGAACTTTACTGCCCCGTCTGCCATCCGTTCTGCAAGCAATGTGTCCCGCCCACTGCCACTTAAATTTGGCAATTCTTCGGACTATATCTGTCTATGCTAATAATTAAACAGGATTGTATTATTCACCAGTAGATTTGAACAGATACAATACAAATTCATTTTCAAATTCAAATTATTTATTTTGTGATACACAGGTAATAAATAGGTTTTAATAAAATACAATACAGTTCCATATGTGATCAGCCTCATGGCATCCAATTTTATAGCTTCGCTCACGTGGTGCCAAACGGGACCCGCTACGCTCGTGTACTCTCGCTACGCTGTCCGTCCGTCCGTCTGTCTGTCACAGATCTGTAACTTTTGAACGGTAATAGGTAACCGGTTGAAATATTCACAGAATATGTTTTGATGTGACCCCTATCACGGAAAAATACGAAAAAGTCTAAACCCAAAGGGACATTTGTACAATTAATAATTAAATACATACAATTAATACAAGAAACCTCGAAAAACATGCATTTTTTTCGGTTTTGTTCCTGCTCTATCTTCAAAACGGTAATACATAGGTTTGGTTATAATGCATACTATGTATATTGGCAACAAATACTAAAAATAGGACAAACATAGACATATGTGGTGGTACCTGCGTAAGAAAGTAATGCAAAAATTCATATTTCGCTTACAGTGCGTTGATGTCTTTAGATGAACTCTCGTAAATTAAATCAGTTCCTATGGGGTATCATGTCGATGGGTGGTAGGGAACCCTTACTGTGAGAGTCCAACTCACACTTGGCCGGTTTTTTCTGGGTTAACAGGCTTTATCTGTATCGAGTTTCAACATAATTAGTTTAGTAGCTTGGGGTTGTCTCAACGTCAAACCTACAAATTCAAACGTTTATATAATTAGTAAATTCATGAGTGGGCTACTAAGCATCCTTGTATTTTGCCACGTCATCACCCGAATTTTCCTAACTTGGTAAGCAAAAACGTGGCCCAAAATAATATTTTCTTCGTTCCAATGTTCCGGAAATGTACTCGTATCTCAAGTACTTTACGCATCAAAAATGGGTGAGGCCCATTTGTGCGTGTTAAGGTAATGTTTGATTACGTCACCAGTATTCAAAATATTTTTACAAAGGTAAAAGGTAAAACCGGCCAAGAGCATGTCGGGCCATGCTCAGTATTATAGGGTTCCTTAAGTAGGTGTAATTACAAACGAATCAAATCGAATATTAATCATTGCTATTTTAGTTTTTGCAAACAGCACCATCTAGCGATAAATTCAAGAAGCCAAATTGAAGAAGTGTGTCATGTCAACATAACACAAAGTTACTTTTTGTGATTTTTTCAAATAGAAAGTAACTAACGGAGCATTATTTGCTAACCTCATTTTTCTCTAAGATCAATGACCTGTGAACTAGGACGTCTTAAGTATTTTTCAGTTTTCTCTCTATAACTTCAAAAATTATAATTATATTATACTCGAAATTATTTTAGAAGCGAGTTTTTACAAAGGTCTATCATTGTGGAAGATTATAAGTTCCTACATTGCATATTTTAGAAATGACAGGGGGGGGATACATTGCAAGCCACTTTGGCGGGCTATATTTCGCAGATGGTACACCTGATAAAAAAGTAATGTTTGTAACATTACCTTCATTTTTGTAGACCTATTCAATGATACCCCAAATGAGGGGGTGCAGCGAAAAAAATAATTTCATCTCCATTTCACATGTATGGGCGCTACCCCTAAAATACGTAATTACGACTTTTTTATTCCTTTAAAATTGAGATCTATATCTAGAATATTTTTTAACAAAATTTCATTTACTTATGTTTATAACTGTAGAAGTTATTAAGCTGTAAAGGATTAGGACAGACGGACAGATGGACAGATGGATAGACGTACAGACGGACAGATGGACAGATGGACAGACGGACAGACATGACGAAACTATAAGGGTTCCTTGTAGGACTACGGAACCCTAAAAAGGGAAAGCAAATATTCTAAGTATTTTTAATTAAAGAAATATTGAAACGAAATGTCTTTTATTTGTCTTCTGGTAACAGTATTTGTTGAAGTAACAATACTTTGTAACAAAGATACAATGAAGGTAACAATACATGGCAAATAATACAACCAATATTACACTTTATATCAAAATTTCATATCGATTGAACAAGTGCTGAATACTTTTTATAGACATAATCTTTTTTATACCATGGGAGCGGAGCCGCTGACTTCAGCTGGTTTATAATATGGTTTTTCACTAATTGAGATATAATTATATTATTTAAGAGTCCCGCTAAATTGGGAGCGGTGAAATATTATACCAAGAGATAGGAGATCAGACGAAGTCTACAGACTGTTTAATCCGTTTGGTAATCTTTATCGAGTAAACTTTAATTTCGCTTCGTTACGGAAAGTACCTTCTAACCTCGATTCAGTTTATACAAGCACCCTTTCATAAATTAAATAAATCAATCTTAGAAAGCTGACAAATACAATATCTTGTCCGAATAATATCATTACAATGTCTAGCAGTATGCTGAACGACATAGCTTGTAGAATCAATAAGCTGAAGTGGCTGGCCATGTCTGTCGAAGGACCGCCACGTGTGCCTGACGGCTGCTTGGCCTTCTGGACACGTCTGGAGGGAACGGCAGTTGTTTGGCCGGTGCATCCTGGGCACGGGCAATAAAATCCTTTCGAGGGATTAACCTTCGGGGGATTTTATTGCCTGTGGCGAATATTCTGGCGCGGGAGGGGCCCGTTCTGAGCCAGTGGGAAGTTGCTCCACGTGTCCCTCTGTTGCCAACAGAGGACACAGTGGAGAAGCAGGGGCGGGCCCAGTGTGCACTCACCCTGCCTCTGGGCAGGCAACGGGGGGATTGTCTTTGCCTGCCCCCGTCGATCTCGTAACCCCAGGAGTGTCCGCTGAGTAGTATTCTCGCGCCTCTTGGGACCGAGGGTCTTGGCTTCACCGCCCGGAACGCGAGGAAGAAAACCTCTATAAAAAATTACGGGAGGTAGGGCCTGCGAGCAGCACACTCGGGGTAGTCTGCTGCCCGACCAGCAGCTGGCGTAGCTGGCACAGCCGGCGTAGTTGGCGCAGCTGGTAAAGGCCCATGAAGTGAGGTGGCGTGCAGTGTTCCGTGTGTGCCATCGAGGAGGGTGCGGCCGACGTTAGGCCGCACGGGTAGAAAGGGCTCTCCTGTTTGTGGCAGGGCGGTACCTGTCGGGGGTAGTTGTGTGAATACTCACGGGTTCCCACGCCCCCGGCTAAGGTAGTTGAAGGAACACCGTGGTGGTTTTAGTCGGTAAGAGTCCGACACTGGCTCCGCCTACTCCGGGCGGAGTGTGTCCATGAGGATATACCCATGGAAAAAAAAAAAAAAAAAAAAACTAATATGTGTCGAAGGACCGGTAGCCGTTGGAGCAGACGAGTCCTTGAGTGGAGACCGCGAATCGGCAAACGCAGCGTAAGGCGCTTCTCAGCTAGGTAGACCGACGACCTGATAAAAGTAACAGGGGGGGAGACTTGATGCGGAAGGTAGAAGACCGAGTTTTATAGCGCAACTTGGTAGAGGCCTTTTTCCAGCAGTGGACTGCGATAGGCTGAGTTGATGAATGTCTAGCAGTGAAATGATTGGAATAAGTACGTATTTCTTCTCAGAATTACCGCAGCCGATAAAAATAGGTATCGAAACAAATATGAAAAGGATATTTCTACAAATAAATCCATACAAGTTACATTCTCTTTCATTGTAAATACCACCGTTTTCCTCTATGGCTTTTCCAAGTGAATTCCTGGAAAGCATTACTGGCTGAATATAACATAACATAACATCACGCCTGTTTTTCTGGCTGAACGCACTGAGATATTACATTTTATTTAGTAGGTAGCAGTAGAGCTCGTTTCTAAAAGAGCTCGACGGGGAAGTACTATCACCGTACCTACTTCTCCACCAAATAGTGATGCTTACATTGCTGTGTTTCGGTCTGAAGGGTACGGGTGACGGTGAAATTACAATCAAATGAGACTTTCCATCTTCATGACTCAGTTTGGCGAACTAACTTGCGGTACCATTTATGCCTAGGTGGTATTGCAGTTGGCAAAGGTAACCGCTTAACATCAGGTGGGCCTTTAGCTCGTTTCGCCATCCTATACAAATACGATATTTTGTAATGATAAAATCAATACAAATGATGTATGCAGGGGTGCTTAGTTCACTTACGGCAAAACTGTCGGTTACGTCTGTTTGTCAGGCGAAAGACGATATAACTTACAATGGCAGCCAATACAGTAGAAATGTGTTCTGATTCAATGTACATAATATATAGTTCAGCTATAGATATATTATTATAGGTATGTACTAGTGATCCATAAAAACGATTAGAATTTTTTTTTTTCGAATGGACTCTCGCAGTTGGTACCGAAGTACCACATCTGCTTGACCGGGCTTAGTTGGCGGAGAGTCCCATGTGGGACTCCATTCGCCGAAGGTTTTTCCCTAATCCTAAATACTTACAAACTAAAGACGCGGTTTCAATACCGCAAGCGTGCGTCCCCCGAGGGGGGGGCTCAAACCTCGCTGGGGCATTGCAGGGGGGACCCCGCCGTTCCTATGTCCCCCTAGCAGCCGTTGCTAAATGGTATCTTTAACTAGAAATACAAGTTCCAAAATGTGAACCAAAAGATCTACAATATTTGGATTTGGAAGAAAATGCTTCTGTGCGACAATCTAATAAAAGGAACCTAGAATACCTACTTGTTTGATGGTTAAAAAAAATGTGGTAGGTACAAAAGGCGTTTAAAATAAAAATATACTGGCGTAGCACAGGGGTGGGGGGCACCGGTAGCATACCCCTTCCCGACTCTCAGCAGTGATCAGCAAAGATGGCCACCGAGAAGGTTTTAGTGCGGTAAAAATCCCACAAACCCTAGCCTCTCCCCCATGAGGCTGTTTTAAAAAGAGTATATCCATGGAGTTTCTTGCCGGTTTTTCTCCATAGGACCAATAATTTGGAACTGTGCAACTAGAGCCTGACTTTTCAAAAGTGCCTGTAATTAGATTTATATGAAATAAAAAACATTTTAATTTGTAGCCTGAACGTTTCCCACTCGAAAAAAAAGCTACAAAAACGTGAACGGAACTGCTCTGTAACTTATCTATAAAATTCTTTAAAAATGTCTACCGCTAAGGAGTTTAATAAATGAGCACTCAGGTCTTTCAACATTTTTGTATATCCCGAACACCTGTGTTCTTATAGCAGTCATTACAACAAAGAATTTCGGTACTCGTACCAATGATTACCCCCATTTACCTTTTTCCTTATGTCGAAAACATCTGAAGAATTTTCTTATAAAAAACGCGTATTTATACGAACACCCTTTTACCAATGATTTATTCTGTACCAGACAAGTGAAACGAGGACCAAGTTAAGCTTTTCATAAAATCGTTTATGTGTGAATAAAATAGATTTGATTCCATTTTTATTATTAGACCTAGTAGTAGCAGAGCTCCTTTGTGAAAGAGCTCGTCCGGGGAAGTACTACCACCTTACCTACTTCTCCGCCAAATAGTGATGCTTGCATTGCTGTGTTTCGGTCTGAAAGGTACGTACAATCACATGAGACTTTCCATCTTCATGTCTCAATTTGGCGAACCGACTTGCAGTACCATTTAGGCAACAGCCTAGGTGGTGTTGCAGTTGTTATTGGCAAAGGTAACCGCTTAGCATCAGGTGGGCCTTTAGCTCGTTTCGCCATCCCATACTATAAAAAAAAAAATTGAGTACCACAAAAATGCCATTGGGCACGCCTAGTCTTGCTGGACCTTCTTTGTAGAAATAAATAATTGGTGCCGCGCGACCTAAAAGCTTATTAATTCAGGTAGGTATAACAGAATTTCATTGAGGATAAACTAAAGAGGATACATCTCGAGGAGAATACATACCGCGAGCATTTCAAAATAAGGTTTTGAACCACGGAATACTTTTATATTCATTTCCTCTATGCTTTGAACATTGTAGCATAGTAGTGCGCTAACTTAACGTACTGATTAAGGAGCATTCAGTTTTGTAACCGCTCGACACTGAGCATTGTTTGTGCGAACGATCGTGCATGTAAAATTGACTCATTTATTTTGACGTTACCCAAAAGTATTTGACATCAACACTTACAAGTGTTGCGTGCTGTAGGTCTAGTACGAGTTTGACACTTACCGATACTTCCATCGAATTCGACGACTTTCATTCATTAATCAGTAGCGCCCCTGGCGGATACGAGGAGGAACTAGTAGTTTATGAATGAAAATCGACGAAAACTATGAAAGTATTATAAAGTGTCAAACTCGTACTAGGCCCCCTGTATCGCTCGGTTTAACGTAATACACACACTACAGCATTGTTCGAAATTGTAACATTCCAAGTTTGCGTTCGACTCGACGTATTCACTGATGTAATGCTCCGACTCCAGCTGTTATATTACACGCATATGCTTGCGGTGAGTACGCTCCTTTAGACGAATTCAATATGTGAAATTCAATACAAATTTCACGTTAGTGTAGGCACAGGGTTAAGTCCTGTGTCCAAGTCGCGACCGAATATTTATTTCCACAATTAGAATAACTTTAGATTATCAATTATTTAATAATTTATTCAACACACTTGCTCGTAAAGTGGCTCTTATTGCACCGCTTTTAGGTTAATAATGTAGCTTATAGCGCACGCGTGCTTTTTGCACTATATTATTATCGCACTAGTGCTCTATACTTTATACTTCTTTTTTAAATCGCAGCAAACAGCAAAGAGTTTTTATGCCTAAACCAAAGACATTTCCATTTTGTCAACAAATTAACATTAATTTTATTTTTTTACAAATAAAAAAATATATTTATTTTATTTTTAACAGTAGGTTGTTTGGCGGTTTCCTTCTACCACCTGCGCGCCCATAGCTGTACCTCACCGTGCGATTACAGTAATCCGCGTGCCATTTCACAAATTCAATATTTGGCTAAAATATGTGTGTGTTGTTTTCCTCGCAAGTATGTTGAAAAACGTCGTATGACACGCGTGAGCATTGACTATTATACGGCTCGGGCTGCAATCCAGCCGCGAGTGTAATAGTCAACTTTGCTCACTTGTATCATAATGTACTATATTAACGCATTTACGCATGCGAAGCTCGTGAGTTATTTTTCTTTCCACAATTTATATCTTTATAAATATCACTTACTGCAGTAACAATCTGATTTTCATTGAACTTCTGTTTGATCACCATGATGAACGCGATCGTCAGTATCACGTTGCCAATCATCGCTAGAGTCCAGAGTACCGAAGACTTCCCAGTCTTCGAAGTGAAGTGGTTTGTACCATGCAACGTCGTGATCCTCTCTACCACGGATATATAGGAGGCACCATCTATCTTCTGCTTCTTCTTTGACATTTTGTGCTGAAAGAAGAAAAATGTTAGTTGGGATTGCCTTGACTGGATTAGTTTGACAACAGGCGCAAGACTGTCGGTGACAAGATGCGGGCGGCAAAACAATAGCTATTAAATAAAATAAATAATATTAGGTATTTATTATCCATTGTGTCGCATTAGCGAACCTTTTATTTCTAAATTTATTCTCCACAAAAAAAAAACCATACATTTGGCAGATACAGAGTAGAACATAAACCAGTTTAGATTTTTCTGTACACCGCTTGGTCCGTCGTAGTTTATGAATTAAACGAACAGATTATAATTTAGAAAAATTGTTGTCGTTCTTGATTATAATGTAAGGTCGAACGCACGTCAGTGGTAACAGTTTGACATTGACAGCGCTTTTATTTCGTAAGCAGTAAGGGCGGTTTTCTAATTCAAGTGCTACCACTGTCATGCAATCGTATATTAGATAGTAAATGTAATGATTAGAACTATTCTTATTACGACCAAACACTAGAAAAAACTTTTATGACCGAATATTCGACACAATATACCACATTTTTATATTCTAACTAACACAATTACAAATATTCAGCGCACGGTAAAGCAGAAATATACTCTGAGTTTTTAGTTATTCTGGAAGCGAAAAATGTTAAATCAATATCAATTATTTGTAGAATTCATTGAAAGTGAAATTTTTAAAATTTTTGCTGAATAAAGTTATGCAAAGTATTAAATTAATACTCAATAATTCAATATTATTGCCATTCTGCTCTACCAATCTCTTCCTATATGGAATTAACGTTTTTCGTCTCCAGAACGACTAAAGTCTCAGTATGTATATGTGAAGATAATTATAACTCATAATAACAAAATTGTTATAGTTACCTAACTCTCCAAATTCTAGGATCCTCTCGAATCTAAATCATAATTAGTTACATAGTTCCTGACTATTTCACGGAATATAATATTATATTGGTTAGATCGTATAATCCAGTTATAAAGTTCAGAATACTTTTCATCAAGTGCTCTGGTTTTGAGAAGTTCAAAGTAATTATAATTTCAAATTATTGTCTAACAACCGTGGTAGTCAGAAATGATTAAAGGGAAACATAACATAATGATCTAAAGTATCTACGTACCTAACTTACTAATACCTTGTGCCAGTGACTTCATCCGTATGAACTTTGAGCCTTGTGAACCTCCTTAGATACTACCTTTCCGAGTAAAAGGACGATGCCCTCTAATGTATGACGCTTTGTCTACCCATCAAAAGTAGATGTCACACAACCAAACCCAGTGTATTTGAAGGAGAATAAAATCCTCTTTCTGAGTAACTAATTGTTTTTAGATAGTTACCAGCAATTCGCACTTTTCTTTTTAGTATTTAATATTTTGAGGTTAAGTTCGAGAAAATTACTGATTCAAAGTATCACGACTTTAGATATTCGCGTTGAAGGGCTATAAATTACTTAATTATGTTGATTATTACATAGTTACAGTTATATTTGTTTTATAACAAAAAAAAAAATTAATATGAAACATAGCACTATGAATTTAGTTGTGACGCAAACTAGACCACCCAGTGACATTCTCCTTTTGGATAACCCCTCCATAGTGTTTATCTTTGTCTACGTTCTATATTCAGGAGCGTACCTACTCATCGCAAACATTGGCGTGTAATATAACAACTCAAAATTAAATGTTGAGCATTACACTACACTACCTGCTCAACGTACTCACCGAGGAGCATTCGCTTTTGTAACCACACTACATTGAGCAGCGCTTGTTACAAACTGCAAACATGAGTGCGTGTAACATTGATTCATTTATTTTGGCGTTCGTTACAAGTGGTGCATAATGTTTTGCTCACTTATTACTCACCGTTTTAATGTTTGAAGTTGTTACATTCCAAGTCTGCGTACTGTAATGCTCACCCCAGGTCAGGTAAGGTCAGGTCGGAGAAAGCCGGGCCGCTCAACAGCGCGTTGGTTTGATGGTATCGCCAAAGCCGAAAGAAACTCCTGGATGAGGGACGCACAAGATCGAAGAGGCTGGCAAAAACCAAAGAAGGCCTATACGCAGCAGTAGGTGATACCGGGCTAGGATGATGATGATGATGAATGCTCACCTCGACGTATTCAACGTTGTAATACTTAAACTCGAGTTGTTACATTGCATGCGAATGCTGGGGTTGAGTATAGTAAAAGCCTCAGTTACCGACGACAGTGCCCAATTGTTCGACAAAAAAACCAACTTCAGAAATTTTGAGTAAAATTATGATTTGGTATACGGTTAAATATTATCTAATAAACCTTGAACTGTTACATAGTGCATCACAAGCACCTAAAATATCATAACGAAACCAATTAAATAATAAAAAAAATACTGGTGATCGATAATTGGGGATGTTACGTTACGCACCTGAACCTTTGCCAATTTCTATACCAAACAGTTTAGGTTGTGCGTGTTTTGTCAGTCAGTCAGCGAATCAGACAGTCACAGTTTTATTTAAATAAACTATCTATAAATTAACTTTACACATAACAAATCTAGTTAACAGTTATTTATAAATCTCAAACCAAACATGATTTCCTTGCTTTGGCCAATATAAGAGGCTTTCACTACTGTACTAAGGCCCGTATTACAGAAGGTTCCTCAAGTATAGTTTAAACTTTAATCACCTGATCACTACTTAAGGATAGAATCGTTACTTTAGTATCGGTTTTATTCCAAAACGGTCAATATAAACTTTAATTCAACAACATAAACACACGAATTTGACCTGAAATATAATAGAAATCTCTACTCAAGCGTAGTCTGCACCACACTAAAGTGATTACAGACCAAATTTCTGCTCAAATACCGAAACAGGTGATAGTATAAAATAAAGCTAAACTCAGTCACTCAGATCACAGTTAAATCAATAAATCTCTGCTTGAGGAACGTTCTAAAATCAAAGCTCGACTCAAAACCAGTTTTAAACAGTTATCAACGCTTGAGGATCGTTCGGTAATATGGGCCTTAAATATTTCTTTGAAAACGAATAGCTCATAAAATCTTACCTCAAATTATTATTTCCGTATCTCACCCAATCTTTTGACCCTCCACCTGTAATAAATGTGATTAAGCTAACACGAGGACCGTTTCATAAAGGCACTGATTACATTTTAATCCACGCTTGAATAAATTATTATTTTCTCTAATAATACTTAGGTATATATTAAGAAAATCAAAACTGTTTGTATGTTTTTTGCAGCTGAAATTAATTATTGATCTAATCAAAATCTTCAGGTTAAAGGTCGGAAATATCAACTGTTTTTTTGTTTCATCATCATCATTTCAGCCGAAAGACGTCCACTGCTGGACATAGGCCTCCCCCAAGCATCGCCACAATGACCAGACCTGCGCTTTCCGCATCCAGCGGATACCCGCGACCTTCACCAGGTCGTCGGTCCACCTTGTTTATAGGGTTCCGTACCCGAAGGGTGCCAAACGGGACCCCATTACTCTCGCTACGTTGTCCGTCCGTCCGTCCGTCCGCCCGTCCGTCCGTCCGTCCGTCTGTCTGTCATAGGGCTGTATCTTTTGAACGGTAATAGGTAACCGGTCGAAATTTTCTCAGAATATGTGTTGCTATGAGGTGTAACAACAAATACTATATACAAAAAAAGTCTAAGCCAAAAGGGGGTCCCCAAACAAGAAACCTCAAAAAACATGCATTTTTTCATCGTTTTTGTTCCTGCTCTATCTTCAAAACGGTAATATATACCAGCGTCAAACTTGGTCAGATTATAGTGCATATTATGTAGTTTAGCATAAAATACTAAAAATAAGACAAACATAGACATATGTGGTGGTACCTGCGTAAAAAAGACATGCAAAAATTCATATTTCACGCACTGTGTTTGTCTTTTGATAAACTCTCGTAAATTAAATCAGTTTTTATGGGGTATCAGGTCGTTGAGAGTTACGGAACCCTTACTTCGCGATTCCGACTCGCACTTGGCCGGTTTTTTTGTTTGTTTAATGCGGGTCAATAACCCAACCGATGCAATATTTTCATGTAATCTATGTATTTATGTTTAATGTGTATTTTTTATGCCTACATGCTTTGCGAAGACACCTCGAATAGAATGTTTGTAGCACGTTTTAGAGCTCCCTCACTCTCACTCACTTAGCTATGCTCGCGCCGCTCGTGGCCCGCGGCCAGCAAGTTGCGTGATATTTTTTGTTCCTAATGCCTACTCTAGTACGTAATACATATTTCCTCAGTGCTTTGCGTTGATAATTTTTTTACATGTTGCACGTCGCTAAGGGTTACGACACATTGATCGACGGCGATCAGCGGTTTTTCCATACAAAAAAAGATATGTATAGTAAGCCGTACGCATCCTAAAGGCACGCATCCACTTATCGGTATCGTACGCATCGGACGTATCGGATTGAATACAAAAATGCGGATGACGATGACGAATCTGAATATCAATATTGAAAATCCGATTGCTCATTGAAATTCGTCGGCAGCCCGTACGCTGCGGATAGGTGGACGCAGTACGCAATACGGATCCTCCGTCTGATGTGTTCACTGTAGCATGAGTTAAGGGATAAACTTGCTTAGTTATTTATATCTCTGACATATTAGTAATTTTATCTACACTCGTATCGTAAAATTCGAATTATGAACTCGAAAGTAATGTCATAATGACATACTTTACGCACATGCACCTGTTATGAATTTAAAAAGTTTCATTACGATACAGTTTGCTGAACAAAACAATGCGGTAATTTAATTTTTTTTCCATAACCGCACACTTCAGCCTAACTAAGGAGTTTTTAATGCCACTTCGACCTAACCAAGGAGTTATCAAACCTTTTTTTTAGCAGTCGTACAGTTTGGCACCAATGAGTACACAAAATTCAGGGTGGCACCACTTGTCATACATTGAAAATTTTTATCGTTTAAAATCGCGTTTTTGGCAGAACTTTTGATTGTCATATTACTTTTAATTATATTTAAGTGTTTACAGGCATATTTTTTGTATGATAAAACAGAGATTGACGGAATCCTGACAAGGATAGAAAATTAGTTCCGATTATAATGTTGTCACCAGACTATATTTTATTATCTGTGTAGGCGCGCACCAGCGCGCGTGCGCGGCCGCGCGCCTGGCCTACTGGATATGGACATCGTTACTTGTAAATTTATTGTTATTGTTTACGTTATTATTATGGTTTTGTATGTCGAAAGTTTTATTCTGGGCAAAAATATCTGACTACAGCAGTGATACTGAACTGAGGAGAATATGACCCCGCCTGAATTTCTGGATGCAGCAACGTAAATGACGAACAATCTTTTACCAGAGAAATCAAGAAAAACAACGACAATGTTACTAAGATTTTGACTTTGGTATTTTATTTAAAATTGTATGAGTGTAGATAAAATAGTGTATGAAACTGACATAATTAGGTATTAAAACACTCGTGTGATACTATTAAAAACCTCGCCTACGGCTCGGTTTTTAAACTCACACTCGTGTTTTAATAACCCCTATTATGCAACAGTTTCATAAACTACTATTATCTACACTCGTATCGTAAAATTCGAATTATGAACTCGAAAGTAATGTCATAATGACATACTTTACGCACATGCACCTGTAATGAATTTAAAAAGTTTTATTACGATACAGTTTGCTGAACAAAACAATGCAGTAATTTAATTTTTTTTCCATAACCGCACACTTCAGCCCAACTAAGGAGTTTTTAATGCCACTTCGACCTAACCAAGAAGTTTTCAAACCTTTTTTTTAGCAGTCGTACAGTTTGGCACCAATGAGTACACAAAATTCAGGGTGGCGCCACTTGTCATACATTGAAAATTTTTATCGTTTAAAATCGCGTTTTTGGCAGAACTTTTGATTGTCATATTGCTTTTAATTATATTTAAGTGTTTACAGGCATATTTTTTGTATGATAAAACAGAGATTGACGGAATCCTGACAAGGATAGAAAATTAGTTCCGATTATAATATTTTCGCCAGACTATATTTTATTATCTGTGTAGGCGCGCACCAGCGCGCGTGCGCGGCCGCGCGCCACGGCCGCGGCCTACTGGATTTGGTCATCGTTACTTGTAAATTTATTGTTATTGTTTACGTTATTATTATGGTTTTGTATGTCGAAAGTTTTAATCTGGGCAAAAATATCTGAATACAGCAGTGATACTGAACTGAGGAGAATATGACTCCGCCTGAATTTCTGGATGCAGCAACGTAAATGACGAACAATCTTTTACCAGAGAAATCAAGAAAAACAACGACAATGTTACCAAGATTTTGACTTTGGTATTTTATTTGAAATTGTATGAGTGTAGATAAAATAGTGTATGAAACTGACATAATTAGGTATTAAAACACTCGTGTGATACTATTAAAAACCTCGCCACGGCTCGGTTTTTAAACTCACACTCGTGTTTTAATAACCCCTATTATGCAACAGTTTCATAAACTACTATAATTCTATGTTAGTAATGATGTTTGTAGTTAGAAAAGTAATTAATATTAGTTTAAATAAACAAAAGCAGCCCATTATTTTCCCACTGCTGGGCACGGGCCTCTTCTGAGAATGAAAAGATTAAGGCCTCAGTCCACCACGCTGTTGGGAGTTTGGGTTGACAGACACACAGCATCGTAAACTGTATCGAGCACTCTAAGGTGTGCAGGTTTCCTACCCCCACACACACAAACCCCACACACTTACAACCGACACACACACACATAATATACACCTATTTGTAAAAATAATTTATAATAATTAAAATACTGTTTTGTCAACATCCTTGTCAACATTTTAACTACCGTTGTTTACCATAAATGCTGTCATATTCCACGACTGAACACTGTCTCCCAAAATACAAGCTCCGGCTTAGTTTGGGATCCAGTATCAGTATCTCTTGTAATAAATTTTTATGGTACCTTTTACTAATGTCATACAGATAATGTAATGATTGTGACAATAAACACCTTTTTATTTTTATTTATTATTCCTCACGATGTTTCCCTTCACAGATAAAGCAACGTGATCAATTAATGATATCATCATCATCAACTCAGTAAAGTGGCAGCGGGCTGACCAAGTCTGTCGAAGGACCGCTGGAACAAACGAGTCCTTGAGTGGAGACCGCGAATCAGCAAATTAACGTAGCGTAGGGCGCGCCCCAGGTGAACCAACGACCTGAAGAACGTGACTGGGGGTGACTGGATGCGGAAGGTATAGGACCGAGTGTTGTGGCGCAACTTGGGAGAATTAATGGTATGTGCTTACCTAATTTTGAAATTAGCAAGCAAAGTCGGCGGACCAAACAGGTCGTACAAATTAAAATTTCGACCTTTGAATCATCACTAACTTTAACAATAAAATTGATGTTTTCCTTTCGCCTTTCAATTTCTACGACTTTTAATACCTAAAGTGACAAATTGAATTGATTTGATGTTAATTGAACTTTTACAACAAATCCAATTTATTTTAATTTGTAAAATGTTAATTGTTCAGGTATTGACACTTTATATTCATTTTCTTTAATTGCTACGAAGCCCTTACTTTCTATTCATTAAGGTTCATAGCACTTAGAAGGTCGTTAGTAAATACTGTTTTTTTCAAAAAACATCCTACGGTTAATAAACTGATAAATAATTTAATTATAATATCGAAAACAAGCTGAAAGTAAAGCAAAAAGATATTGAAAACATTATAATTTCATCAATTTATTTAGACCTTTATTTTGTGATCCAATTATCCTGGTCTTATTCAGAGAACGTTGACTCAGTACAATATTTTAGTATCACTTTATTGAAATTGATACAATAGAAAAATATATGCAGCTTTTAAAAATGCCTATCAACAATATTTTAAAAACTATAGTTATTTCAAAATGTAAGTCTTTCTGTAAGCACTGCACTCTCCACGGCGTGTATTACTTCTATAAGGCTTCAAGCTGGACTGTTCATCTTCTATGGGGGATGATCATAGCGTCTAGCATGGCGTTGTGCTGCTTCCTCGGACACATGATTTGGGAGAAGTTCATCATTGATCCTACTCTGACTGTGGTGAGTACACATTTTTTTTTTGTAATAGAGGGGGGCAGACGTGCTATAATTATTATTATGTGATCATAAATTATTCCCTAGGCTACTAAATCGTTGTATTCGTAAAAGACTAAAGTATTCGTAATTATATTGGGGTCAGCTTCCAGTCAAACCAGATGCGGCTGAACATCAGTATTTTACACGGAGCGACTTCAATCCAGTACGCGGTCGCCACTCCAGGACTTTACTGCCCCATCGGCCATCCGTTCTGCGAGCAATGTGCCCCGCCCACTGCCACTTAAGTTTGGCAAATCTTCGGGCTATGTCGGTTACTTTCATTCTCCTGCGAATCTCCTCAATTCTGATTCGATCACGCAGGGACACTCCGAGCATAGCCCTCTCCATTGACCTTTGAGAGACTTTGAGCCTTCTTATCAGGCGTTGTGAGCGTCCACGTTTCAGTACCGTAAGTAATTACTGGCAACACACACTGGTCAAAGACTTTCGTCTTGAGACACTGCGGTATTTGCGGTAGACAGCGTACTGAAAGGCGATAGGCTGAGTTGATGATGATGATGTTGATGACTGCCATCAGAACTATCAGAACCCCGCAGCCCAGCTGTTGAGCAATACCAACATCCAGTCAAGCTTCTGACTCTCTGAAACAACTCCCATAGATATTCGTGAGACAATCGGGACCGACAGTTTAACGTGCTCTCCGAGGCACGAATGAATGAAAAATGAATGAATGAAATGAATGAATTCAAGAATGGTTGGACCGATTTCAATGAAATTTAGCGTACAGATAGAAAATAACCTGGATCAACATATAGGCTACTTTTTATTCCAGTAAAATAAACAATTCCCGAGGGATGCGCGATAAACGACATTCCCGCGGGCGAAGTCGTGAGCATAGGCTAGTATTATATGAAAACTAGCTTATGCCCGCGGCTTCGCCCGCATGCTTATTCGGCTTTTCATAGAAAGTTATTATAGTTCATGCCTCGGGAACTGTTGCCTATATGTTAATACCGGTTATTGTCTATCTGTGTGCTAAATTTCATTTAAATCCGTTCAACGGTTAATGCGTGATTGGGTTACAAATATCCAAACATCTTCACAAACTTTCACATCTAAATATACAACAACGTTGGGTTAGATAAATCATTTATAACTCAAGAACAGCTAGACCTATTTTAATGAAATTTGGCATAAAGACAGAAATAATCCGGATTAACATATACGTTTTGATTATAGTTTATAATTAAAGCATATAGGCTATTTTATCCCGGGAAGATGAACAGTTCTCGAGGAATGCGCAATAAACGACATTCACGCGGGCGAAGTCGCGGGCATAGGCTAGTTTTTAATATTGGTAGGTTACCTACTGATATAACATTTTACATTTTTTGCAGACTTTGATGCTCTGTTTATATAAAAGGGGTTTCAGAGTTGCTTTTCATCGTAAGGAGAGCTAAAAATACACCTGTCAAATTATTCAAATCAGCAAAATGTGCTATTCTTTTGAGATTTCAACCCTTTGCTTTTAACACAGTAGCCTACTTACTGTTCTCAGGTTATATTTCACCTCTTTTATGAAGCTTTGAAAGGAAAGGCGCTGACAGACACACGATCAAAATTCAATATGGCCCACAAAGACGAGATGAAAATTTCGTTCGATGTACTTTCTGAATTGCGATTTCATTTGAAAGAATATTGGGTCTAACCATAGATTTCATACGCAAGGGAGATAATGTATAAATGTTTAGGTGTCACTGCTTTTCTCCCACTTATTTTACAAACACAGAAATAAAAACAATAAGGATGGCACACACACTCATATTTTCTTACGTACACCAAGAATCTCAGCAATGCTAGTAAACTTACTAACTGTAAGCAACCGAAAAGTGGGTTTACAGTGCTTAAATCTGTGGGCATGCCGTCGGCGATGCGTACATTTTGTGCATATCGAAGCGTGAAACGTGTTGTCACATTGTTCCTACATGGAATATATCGCTTGTTTTATTTATCAATGGGTCTAACTTTGGATACTCATGACCTTTCTCTATAGAATGTCAATGCTGCTTTAAGTAGCTAATTTACGTATATTAGCAAAAATTTGAGTTTCACAGTAGAATAAAAAAATAAAATTTAAACTGGCTCAAAATTGACTTTCAGATTTGTAGCACGCATGAACAGACAGAGAAAGCAGTAAAAGTAAAAAAGTTGTATCGTATATTAATTCTTATAAATTGGTATCTCTTATTTCCAACATTTTTATGCTTGTTACAAAAAATTATTATAGAATTAAACAGAAAAAAAATCATACCTATATTAGTATATTTATGTATATTTATTTGAATTTATTTAACTTAAAACTAAAGTAAAGTAAAGTTCTGGAGTGGCGACCGCGTATTGGAAGGCGCAGCGTGGGTAGGCCCCCCACAAGGTGGACCGACGACCTGGTGAAGGTCGCGGGAATCCGCTGGATGCGGAAGGCGCAGGATCAGTCGTTGTGGCGATGCTTGGGGGAGGCCTATGTCCAGCAGTGGACGTCTTTCGGCTGAAATGATGATGGTGATGATGAACTTAAAACATACACAAAAATAATTACAAGAATATCACAAAAAAAACGAGTGTGCTTTACACCACACGACTGAACTAAAACTTTAATTTTAAAAAACCGATCACACTTTTCATAACGCATTCACCAGCTTACTCCCCAAGTTAAGCATGCGTAAAGAAGTACTGGCTATGAGAGGAAGAGAGAAAGAAAATGTGCGCGCACACTGCTCTCTCTTGCTCCTACAGTGTGATACAGACAATAGACCTGCACTTAGATAATTATACGAAACGTAACTGGTTATGAGAGAAAGAGAGAAAATAAATGTGTGCTCGCACCTCTCTCTTGCCTCTTTAGAAATATACGAAACGTAACTCTCTTTTTCTATCTTCACTAACTTATATCTGCCTCTCAACTTCCGTTCGCCTCGCCCGATGACACTTTTCGTAGCGCATCCACCTTACTCCCCAAGTCAAGCGTGCGTAAAGAAGTTTTACTTCAAAACCTTACACAGGTTTGTCTGAATGTTGAGACACTTGAGTTTTAAAAATAAGCTATGCCTACATATAATGTAATCATCATCGAACGCTGCAAAGCTTTCGATACCTCAACAAAACCAATTTTAATAATATACTATACGTAATTCGGTTAAACTTATTTTATTGTAATGTGTAGTGATCACGAAAACCTAAGAAATTACTACATCTAATGTATTTTGTTACAAGGATCGCTTTAAACCTATTGTGACATCTGAAGTAGCTCGAATTTTAAACGCAGACGTATCTTAATACATTATGCAGCACCTAGTTACTTTGTCATGTTAATGAACTTTGCTTTAAATGCGTGTGAATGCATCAGCATTTCTACGTAGTCTCTCAACCCATGAATCTTTAAAATATAATTTCAATTGAATGGCGTGAGTCACTGTTTTTTACCCGACTGCGCCAGAAGAAGGGTTATGTTTTTCGAGTGTATATATATATGTATGTATGTATATTTCTTTGGCACGCTCTGTGGCCTAAACGGCTTGATGGATTTGAGATTGAGAGATGTCGTTAGATTCGTCTTAATTCTGAGAGTGACACTGGGTACTTCAAAATTTAAAAAAAATAAAATGGCCGGTTTTTGGCGCCATATTACCTCTTCAAAAATTTTTTTTCCGTCTAAAACTATCGAGTGGGGTATCAAAATAAAGGGTTTTATAAATGCTTTACAAAAATATATACAACTTATATGTTTAAATGTAATTTGGAATGAAAAATGCTAAAAAACAACAAAATATTCAACGTTAAAAATGAATTTGACTTTTCAAAAAAAACATTAATAGTAGTATGATAAATAAAACATGACAAAACTAAAAAAAAAAAAAATGAAAAAATTAATTATTAAAAACAAAAAACCCGACTGCGTGTAAAAATAACAGAAAAGATATAAACAAGACTTATCAACACGCAGGCGGAGGCTACCTATGAACTATTATGTAATTCATGACCAAAAATATACGTAGCCTCCGACTGCGTGTTGATGATGATATTAATATGATACCTGTAAGCCAATTCATGTAACTAAAGAATTGCAGTTGCAGTGCAGTTGCAGTTATGTTTCGATCAAAACTAAGCTTTTCGTAATCTCTTATGTACGGCGGTCGTTGTCAGAAACGAACTGCAGCTTGTACTATTATTTGTTCTATGCTGCAGCTTAAGTAAGGCCCAGTGGGGCAATTGTGTAATGCATTGACTTTGACATTAGCATTCATTTTGAAATTAAAGCAATATTCATTGCGTGGTATGTAGTTGCCGATGACACGGATTGTCAAAACACACTGAGCTATGAACATTGAAATCCAGATGATTGCGATAGCGAGCGAGTTACGCAATTAGGCAGCAGATCGTAAATCAAAAGAAGTTTTCTCAATAATAGCTACAATGTTATTATAATAATATTACCATAAAAGAAAACCCTTGGCAGACGTATTGGTGAACGCACTTTGTTGATCACAAGCACTGCTTTTGAAGCAGTAAGACGTTGCTTACAACACCCAGGAGGCGAGAGAAAATTGCCTGAAAATCCGGGAATCACATCTGATCCTTCTGAGTAATACATTAATTACTTAAATCGATGTACAGTTACAAGCAAAATTATCCTATCGACGGATTTAGTATCGCCAATAATATCCGTCTAGTGGTAGCAGGGCTATCTCTTCTACATTCCATGAAGTTTCTTGCCAGCTTAGAGTAATAAGACATAGAGAGATAGTTTCATTCGAATTTCCGCTCATAGTTGAAGCACAAAAATAATCGATGCCCGCCAGCGTTCCGTGTGGTACAGGACGTAAAGAATAGCACCACCCTTATCTCTTCTCATGGGTATCGTAAAAGGTGACTAAGGGATTCACCAGAAAATGGGCAGCAGCGTTCTCTGAGTATTTAACCAACCAACTGCGATCGCCAACCCGCCTGTCAAGCGTGGCGATTATAGCCCCCCCATTGTGGGAGGCTTATTTCCAGCAGTGGATATCTTTCGGCTGAAATGATGATGATGATTATTCCCGCCAGCGGCACGTAAAATGTTCGCCAACACACACATAGGCGCGTATAATCTGTACTGAACGGAGATATTTCCGGCTCCAATTTAGTTGCTTCAAATTGTGCACACAGACTTTGTTTCTATGCGTAATTATTCTAAGTTTACCGACTTTTTGGAACCGTGCAACTAGATTCTAAATTAATGTTTTCAAAGTGCATATAAATGCTTTATCGAAACAAAAACTTTTAAATTTGAATACATAGGCACATATTTATCCGTTCCATTTATAGTCATATAGTTATTGTTTGCGATTTTTAAACCGTCGAAGATATCATTGCTTCTGACTGTACTAACATGAAAAGGAAAACTAAAATCACCACCCATCCTTTTTGGCTCAACGTAAACTTACTATGAATTTTTAAAGATGTATTTTTGGTCTTTAAAGTACCGTCGGTAAAGGCAGCAACCGCTCGGAACTTATGCGTTGGTTTTAATTTTTAATGACGAACATCTTAACAAAAAGGGTTCTTTGTAACAAAGATAATGGGGTCGACTACTAAGAATAGGTAAAACGTTTTTAAGGTGAACCGTATAATAATGGTAAATAACTATTATAAGTGGAACTGGGTTAGTTTGTTGGTTTCATACAAGTCAGGCTCTAATTTTACTGGTTTTATTATTCCATCGATAATGCGCTAAACTGTACTATTAGGAATTGGCGGAATAAAATGGCAACACTTTGCTATGACAGATTGACACCCCACCAAAGTCGGCCATATTGATTGTCGGCGGTTGGAGCGGGGAGCGCACTTTGCTACGAGTCGTTTAACAAGACGGACGTTCTATAGCGCGACATGACTTGTCCTTTTATTTTGTAATATTGAATAATGATGTAATAACTTACTAATACCTAACTACGTAGTATCTCTAAGTAGTCTGTGTACCTAACCTAAAAATACCGTGCTCTCTGGTTGGTTTTGAGAGTCTTAATGTGACTATTATTGAACATACCCGCCTAGCCCTTGATAAGCAGACATTGCTGACATTGCAAACTTGCTTGTTGCTAATAGTACCTTCTTACAGATTCTTCGTACATAACGTTTTATCAATGAAATACTAGCATATCTAACATTTAAATACAAAAAAAATATCAGCTGTACTATGGCTGTACTATAAAAAATTATCAATGTCGCTCGACAAAATAATTTTTACTTCGGTTTAAAGAACTTTATTTCTCACTTAAGATAATCGTCACTTACGTGAGAACAATAAATAAAAGTACTAATTATTAACTCGATGCGGGTAGAATTAAATACATAGGTATGTTATGTGGGTAGTTTTGTTGGCTGTCAACAGAACTGGTAAGAAGCGAGTTCCCTGCTTTCTTGTTATAAGGCGGTGGCCCAATTTACATTATGTTATGAGTATTAATTGATTACGGTTTTTATATAATGTGTATCGTTATTGAGGATGTAAGTAAATAATTTATTTTAAAAAATGTTGAGAGAAGTCGCTTCCCTATTTTGGAAGTGCGTTGTATAGTTGTGCTCACCCAAAAGTTAAATTATTTTTACCAAATTGGTTCTTATTATGGGCAATACAAGGTGACTGGCTCGACGTGTTGGGTATTTATTTGTTTTGCGTTGTGTTGTGAAGGTAATGTGTGCTTGATAACGACTAAAAAAATGTCACCAATCAATCATTTTTTTTCAGTGTAAATAGGTTTTCCGAACACGGGTGCAGGTGCTACAAAAAACACATACTATGTGTACGTCATCCTGAAATAGATGAACTTTACGACCCAACCGAAATAAGTCTTCTTTGCAAACCACATAGACTATTTCAATGATATTTTGATGAAAATTACTATAAAACAATTAATGTAATTGGTTTTTGTACCGTGTTAATTAACTATAAATAAATAAAATTATTTTGAAGTGGGATTGACGTAGGATGTTAGGGACAGAGCAATCCATCCATTTCGTGTTATGTGGGTGTCGTCAAGAAACCCATGTTTGAACAGCTGCAGCAACTACTGTATGATCTAGCTTTAATATTGATCACATCTTACTTAGTTTCAGTAAGTGCTTGCTATCTGATTCTTCACAAACAGAAATAAGACTATCCTTTATTTACTGAAAATCAGCTGGTGGGTCGTAACAATGAATCATATAACTGCTCTATATCTTTTTTTTGAAGCTGGGCGAAGACCATCTGGCCTTTCTGTGCTTCAGTCTTCTTGAGCTTGCTGCTGATGACTCCATATCAGCTGATTCAGAATTATTTGGCATTCTGTATCGGGGTCACCAGTTTAGCATTGGTGATGGTTTGGTGGTTAGAGAGACACTTATCATGTTTTTCTTTTTTTTTTAGAATGGACTCTCGCAGAATTGGTACCCAAAATGGATACCCTAACTGCTTAACCGGGCGGGTGGCGGAGAATCCCGTTAGGGACTCCATCCGCCGAAAAAAAATCCCTAAACCTAACTTATAACTAAAAACGCGGTTGCAAAACCGCATAAGGGCGTCCCCCAAGGGAGGGCTCGAACCTCGGCTTACTGGGGCATTGCGGGGAGACCCCGCCGCTATGTCCCCCTGGCAGCCGTTGCTGCATTGGGAATAGTTTTCTCGAAAGTGGCGGACTTTCGGTATATCGGGTGGGTGACGCGTTTCGCGAATCGCCGTCAAGCGGCAAGCCTCGCCGGCAAGGCGAAGACCTATCTAATCCTAACACAGTGGCGGTTAAGCCTAGGAACTACTCATAATTTATTTCTATTTTGGCCTACTTAAATAGTGAAAAATATTTACAGAGATCACACAGAACAGATAGGTACTAATTAATTGACCAATGGCAAAGAGGCTTATAAAAATTACAGTAATTTTTAACAGAAACAATCTGTTACTGTGTTAATGAAGTCAGGAGGCAGGGCATCTAGTAAATTGCGAAATTCAAAATTTAAATTTAAACGTCCCGTAACGCGCCCGCGCCGCTGGCGAAGACACCGCGTCAACACGCGGCGCCCCAACACCCGCTACTTCCCGCGCGGTGCCAACACAGGCACCGACACACACCGCGACCGCCGCGCGCCACGTAACAGCCGCTTGCCCGCCCGCGCCCGCGTCCCGCGCACCCTCCCGCGTAGCTCCACCGACGACCCGCGCGCCGGTGTCGAGCTCTGCGAGACCGACGCGACCTACCGGATCAGACCCAACTCCGCAGGTACGATTACCTGCGTCGAGCAACCTGGATAAGACGACGCCTAGGACGAAGACTCCACCAAACAAGACGCCCACTTCGGAGAAGACCATGCGGCTGAAAACACCCATGCCAGCCGCGTATGCATCACCCGCGCCACCCCGCAGTTCAGCCCGTGATTCACCGGCGATGCGGTCGGCGTGTTCGTCCCGTGTGGGATCGGACGCATCACTTTCGTCGACGGGATTGTACGGCCTATGCGCCGTGCCATACGTCACACCCGTACGCGCAGCAGCGGATCCCACAGGAGAACTGCTGTTTGCGTCGAGCTCGCTGCCTGAGCTACCGCTGCCACGACAGGGCTTGGAAGAGCCGCTGCTGCCCACAACATCCACCGACACGCTGGGCTCGGAACAGAGAGCCCAGCGCAGACCCAAAAGCCCTGAAGAGGACGCCGCTGAAGAAGCAAAGCGGCCCTGCACTTCATCCTCGCAGCCGCAGCGTGACCCGCGCAGGCAGCGAACAACCACGCAAACAACGCCGACCGCATCCTTCTCCGAAGTGGCAATGCGGACGCCGCCTCCTACTGCCGCAGCCCCCGTGCAGCCCACTGCCGTGCCCAGTGGTAGCGCACAAGCAGCGGGCGGGAAAGCCTTTCAAGAAGCTGCGCTACCCGCCACTGGTAGTAGAACACCTGCCAAACTGGGAACAGCATTTCAAGGCCATCCGGGACAAGCTGGGCCGCCCACCATGCGCGCGGCCATACCAGAAAGGTATACGCTTCGTCCCGGAATCCGAAGAAGAGTTCCGTCTGGTGCAGCGGTACCTGACCGACCTAGAGACACGCGAGAACATAGCGTGGTTCTCGTACTCGCTCCCAGCGGAGCTGAGCCTGAAGGTGGCCATCACGGGGCTGCCAGCAGACACGGCGCCGCAAGACATTGAAGATGAACTCCGCGCGCTAGGATTCGAGCCGGAGTACGTGCGCCATATTAAGGCGCGCCAAGGAAGACCCGGCTGCGTTTTCCACGCCATGATCCGGAAGACTCCAAACTTCCGGGAGATCTATGGCATCACCATGTTCATGAACATGCGTGGTGTCAAAATCGAGTCATGGCGTGGAAAACGCGGGCCAGCACAGTGCCACAGATGCCAGCTGTTTAGACACAGCTCGCATCTGTGCCATCGCCCGCTCGCTAGCGTGCGGTGCGGCGAGGAACATTCCGCCAAAGAATGCCCACGCCCTCTCTCTGAGCCGCCCACCTGCGCAAATTGCGCGGGCCCACACCCAGCCAACTATTACAAGTGCCCCGCCTATCAGAGAGAGGCACGGAATAGGCGAGCGGGCACCGTCGCCAAAACGGCAGAGTACCGACCTCGTGCGCAGGTCACCGAAAGGTCTCTCGCCCAACCCTGCGCAGACGAGGCGCGGAACGCGTCGCTAATGGCGACGGCGAATGCCCCGACAGCGCGCGGAGCAAACCAAGAACCCCAGAAGCGGAGGAAAAGGAAGCGTGGTGGAAAGAAGCGTAATGCTCGCCCCGCAGCTTCCGAGGCTGAAAAGCAAGGAGTGCGCCCAGCCCAGGTCGACCTTGCCCCACCTCCCCCGCCGACCAAGAAATCCACCAACACCGCTGTCTTCACCGCTGCCACCACCGTGATAGGGGGCGCCGCGAGGACAGAACGGACATTAAAAGATACCGCGAGCGCCCCTAAAGCGCCGCGCACCAAAACCGCAGCCTACGCGCCGCGCCAGCAGCAACACAGTGGTGGAGCAGCACCGGCGGGGCAAAGAGCACCAACAACACCCGGGGAGTACAGAAAGCACATCCTCGGGGCCGCTATCCGGGTCCTACAGGACGTTTTAAACGCCCTGATGGCAGAACAGGACCCGGTACCTGTCATTCTCGCCGGCATGGCCTCGCTGTTCACAGCCGGCTAAGCCGCCGAGAATGCACAGCAGAGCAACCGCGGCACAGCAAGGTCGCCTCCCTCTGCTTCCACCTACCGGATTGACGCCTGAGTAAGTCAAAACATGGCCTACACTTGACTTATTCAAACACAGAGCACTTCACACACATAACATGCACCCCAGTGCGCGACGTGTGCTAAGTTAATATAGGCACGGAGCGCACTATGTACAGACATACATAACTGTACACGCATCTATACTCACACTTAGAATGCGCGGGCGCGCATTCTTACGTAAACATTGGGCGGTGTACTCACAATACAAACCGTTCAAACACACATTACGGCCTCTTAGCTGTAACGTGATTGGCTAGTCCAATTGCGCTATAGCGGAGGCCAGCATTCTCCTGTAGAGGGCGCTTAAGTCCTATGTCGCTGGTCGACCTCTGCTGGGCCTCCCCCGGGCAACCGGGGGTCTCACCCGGTAGGGTCTGACCGCCTAGGCGTCGTGAAGAAGCGCTCCCGTGAAAACGGTGAGCGCGGCGCCCCTACAGGAACACGCATAGCAACCACTCACACAGCTGTGTTGCCCGCCAGCCTGTCGGTAGGCGGCACACAGCTGAAAATGTTCAGGGAAAAGTCCCAATAAAAGGACACGCCCGTTTTTACGGGCGGAGACCAGATCCCTCGGGAAAGGGGGTCCCAACCCCGAGCCCGATTCCTAGCGCCCCCTGATGGGGGCGCCGAGAAGATCACGAGAGGTCAGGAACTCGTAGTCATCGGTCCAGTATTATATTAGAAGAAATCCTGAAATAGAAGCCTAGAAGAACACTCCCTGAAGATTCCTGTATTCAAGAGTTGGGTTTTATTTCGTCACCCCCTCGCCCCTGCCCTCAGCAGTCTTCAAGCGTTCCCGAGAACAGCGGCACTCAGCGGACGTCCAGCGGCTCGTCAGCGGCTTACCTGGCGACAGTACCGCAACGTCCCGTTCAGTATCTAATATAAAAAACCTCTTTATTTGCAGGTTGAAACTACCCATTACTCCATGACAAACATACCTTTTCCTGCGGTAACTGTCTGCGATACTGAGAAGGTATACCTACCCAAGACTATGGAAATCACCGATTTACTGTAAGTAATTATGATTGACGTGCCGGGTAACGCTGTAGTTGTAGATAGAAAAAATGCCAAAAGTGGCCGTTTTTTGCACTTTTTCTATCTACCACTACAGCGAAGTATAATTTACAGAGTTAATAGTTTCTGATTAAACTACAGTACCTGTACTTCAATCGTTAAGAACGAATTTTCGATAAATTATGTATTAAGCGAGTAATATTTTTTTTATTGATGGGGGCGCCACTTGGCTGTTTCATTCCTCTTCAATTCAATTCAATTCAATTCAAATATTTTCTTAAGGGATTTACGTCAAATATTTAGCCATAGTATTATAATTCTTGGTTGTATGTACGAGTATTTGTAGAAAAACAGTCGTCAATCATCATCAACTCAGCCTATCGCAGTCCACTGCTGGACATAGGCCTCTCCCAAGTTGCGCCACAATACTCGGTCTTCTGCCTTCTGCATCCAGTCCCCCCCAGCCACGTTTTTCAGGTCGTCGGTCCACCTGGAGGGGGGGCGCCCTACGCTGCGTTTGCCGATTCGCGGTCTCCACTCAAGGACTCGTCTGCTCCAGCGACCATCGGTCCTTCGACAGACATGGCCAGCCCACTGCCATTTCAGCTTACTGATCCTACAAGCTATGTCGGTCACTCTGGTTCTTCTCCGAATAATCTCGTTTCGGATTTTATCCTTCAAACTTGTTGAAGAAAAACAGTATCACTGAAAAATTCTACAGATTTTTACCTGCAATTACGTCAGTCCAATATTTTTAACAGAATGTCGATACGGGTGAAACTGATTCGATTTCCATCAATTATTCTCAATCTTATTCAAGGTAATCTTATTCAGCCAATTTTTATTTACTCTTAGTTCAATGAACTTTTATGGTAAACAAAATTATGTTCATCAGTGCATGAACATCTGCAAACTGGCATTCAGGTCTGCTGATTTGACAGAGAAACCAAATTACGTTTGCAGAAAACATTCTTTGGTAAAACTATTTGTGGATTTAATGATGCATAATTTTTACTTTTTCGGATATTGGGTTTGCTCATACAATCATTATAAGATAGCCAGTTTCATGCGTGGCGTAAGCTAATTTGAATAGGGCTGACACAAACCCGCAGAATAAAATACTATGCTTTTTGAATACAAGAACTTCGATGAATGCAAAAATATCCAGACTTTGAACAAATATCTATTCATTTTATTATTTTTAACGCATTTACGCATGCGATGTGAAATCTAACGATTTAAATTGTGGAATGAAAAAATCGCTCACGAGCAGGATTCGAACTTGCGACTCCTGGCTCAGTACGCCAGTGCTTTAGCCACTAAGTTACCGTGAATACTGCTCGTGGTATCGAAATTAACCTCCACATTTTGGGTAGGCATATCTATACGATTTTGAATTAACTGCAAATTTAGTCGAGTCGGTTAAGAAACACTGTTTCTTAATAAGATATCGCTGACGCACCCAAAGACATACCAAAAAGTGGAGGTTAATTTCGATACCACGAGCAGTGTTCACGGTAGCTTAGTGGCTAAAGTACTGGTCAGGAGCCAGGAGTCACAGATTCGAATCCTGCTCGTGAGCGTTTTTTTTCTTTCCACAATTTAAATCGATAAATATCTATTCATTTTATTCCTACTCCTAATGCGAGAATAGAACATAAGAAAAATGAAATATTATATTTGTTATAGAAACTTGTTTGTCCATATTTCAGGCTCCTCCGTGGCTTCAACGTAACTGAAATCCAGGAGTTTTACAGAAGTTTCACGGACATTAAACAAAAGAACTACACGCCTAAACCATTTGTTAAGAAGATGCATTCTTTGCTTGAGGACATCGGGTACCCTTTGAAGTTCTTACTGGATATGGTAATGAGACAGAATAACTCGTAAATACACTACACGTCTTTGTAAAGGTGTTCCCTAAAAGTAGGTAGTAACTATAGCACATATACTACGCGATTTAATATACTCGCTTTGAATACAGTGGATATTAATATTGGTAATATCCTTTGGAATCCATAAAATTTCTTTTCGTTTATATTGAGCCCTCGACATTATAAAATTGCCTTATTGTTGCCGAAAAGTTTTATTTTTCTTAAAAGACCAATTTAAAAAAAACGTGCTTAATAATGCCTTTTTTCGGACTGAATTTTACACTTCAGCCTCAATATTGCTCTAATACTCGTATCGATAAGGTTTTTTAAAGAAATTAAGAAACAATATTTATTTGCGTCTAGGGCATATTTGCGTTTATGGCGCTTGTCATAACTTCAGCCTAGAGTAACGTACAACATTATCAAAAGGTTATAAAAACAAAAATATAAACAAATACAGGAACAAATAATCAAAAAGTGTGCGTCACATCCGCGCAAAACAGCCACGAATTTATCCACGAATATAAATATTTTTACTCCAAATTTAGGTCCAAAACAACCAAAATCCTAGCAATCTTGACAGAATATTATATCGACGCGTTGCCACTACATTGGAATTGAGACTTATTTCGTTGCGCAGTTGCCAAACATATTTTGGTAGAAAAACGAAAACAAGTATCAAACGTGACAGGTAGTTACCATCGCTCATCACAGAACATCGCACATTCGATTTACATATGAATTGATCAAGATATATTTTTCCATGAAATAAAAAAAAATAGGAAAATATTGCTTATTTAAAATACTTCAATGCTATCTTCCAATTTTGTCTATTCAATATACATTTAACATAATATTCAGCTTTTAAACTTCACCTATTGAAGATAGCTTCGCAATGACCGATGCTATGATCAGTCATAGGAATATAATCATCATCATCATCATCAGCCTACATTAGTCCAGTGCTGGATATAGGCCTCTCTAAGTGCACGCCACTGACATCGATCCTCGGCCACTCGTATCCAGTTGCTTCCAGCCAGCTTGCCAATATCATCGCTCCACCGAGCCTGAGGGAATCCTACCCTACGTTTGCCGATTCATGGTCTCCACTCAAGAACACGTCTACCCCAACGGTCATTAGTTCTTCGGCTAATGTGACCAGCCCACTGCCACTTCAGCTTGCTGATCCTGTAGGTCGACATAGCCTACTGATTTTCAGTCGGAAACTTTAGTTCTCTGTCGGATCACCTCGTTCCGGATACGATCCAAAAGAGAGACTCCAAGCATAGCCCTTTCCATAGCACGCTGAGCTACTTTAAGTTTGTAGACCAACCGTATCGTGAGTTTCCACGTCTCGACTCCGTAAGTCATTACAGGCAGGACGCACTGAATGGATATGAAGAACTTAGTCTTAAAACTCTGTGCCATAATAACCACTACCAAATCAGAGATAGGCTAGCGGCTTAACGCTTGTCTTCCATGTTGTAGGGCTTAAGTTCAAATCCAGCCTGGACCTCTGTTTATTCGAATTCATGTGCGGATCAAAATTAATTTAATCATCACGAAAATATTGTAAGGAAATGCTGCACACCTGAGAGTGCTCCATACAGTTCTTGATAGTGTGTGTAGTCCGCCATCCCACGCTAGGAGAGCTTATTGGACTATTATAGCCTGACTCTTCTCATACTGAGAAGAAGCTCGTGCCCAGCAGTGGTACAGTAATGATCTGGTTATGAGAGTAATGAACCATGCTTGACAGTTGGATTAGTGACCAGTACAGAGTTACTGGACCACGAATTGGTAAACGTAGGGTAGGACGCCCTCAGGCTCGGTGGAGCGATGATATTGGCAAGGTGGCTGGTAGCAACTGGATGCAAGTGGCCAAGGATCGATGTCACTGGAATGCCATTGGAGAGGTTTATGTCCAGCAGTGGACTAATATAGGCTGATGATGATAGAGTTATTAGCACATAATTAGGAGCACCTAAACTATCTGGTCCACATATTTGCTTAGTCGCTTTTCACACTACTCCAAGGACGAAGTTACGTGGTGAAAAATACAGGTCCCACACAGATTTCATTATGCTGTTTTTCCTAAAAAATAATTAATCGCGGCTTTTACACTATGTACATACCAGCCCAACTATTAGTTTTTTATACGGGAGGTCTATCGAGTACTAAAAAATTAGAAGATTTTTTATTACAGAAGACTTGAATTAATATTGCCCATAATTTTTTACTAATAATACAATTTTTAATTAAAATAATTTATCTTGACATAGTATTATGTTTTTTAATTTTTTTACTGTTTTGACATTCTTTGGGATTTTAACATTTGTTAAATATTTTTTTATTAATAAATATCTTCGGGACATTTTTACACAGCACCATCTAGTCCCAAACTAAGCAGAGCTTGTGCTATGGTTACTAGACAATGGATATAATACTTATATACAATTTTTTTTTTTGTAAATACATACCTTTAATACATAACCAACACCCAGACCAACACAAACACTTATGTTCATCACACAAATATTTGTGTCCTGTGGGAATCGACCCCACGACCTCGTTATCAGCAGTCCGACACTAGAACCACTAGACCACAGAGGTCGTCGAATCGTTAATTAACCTGGAATACTTAAAATATATTTTGACCTTGTATAATAATTTGCACACCATTGTCCTGGTAGAATGTATGATCTACTTAATATTTATTATCATATTTTTTGTACTACATTATTGCAATAAAAAATTCTGATTTTGTTTTTCTGATATATACATACTTCTTCCAGTTTAAGAGACCATGCAGCGACATGATAGTGGAGTGCAGCTGGAGGTCCAGACACCACAACTGCTCCGAGATGTTCCGACCAGTCGTGACAATAGTTGGACATTGCTGTCAATTTGATATACCATATTTCATGTAAGTATGGTTAAACCTCGTGTTTTATTTGGATAGGAAATCTTTCAGGAGAATTTAACTTGTGGTGAACTCTGTAGAAATATAAAATTGTTATTTTCCTCGTCACACACGGCTACAGTTGACGAGTTTGTTAGGAAACATAATTCTATTTTATCTAACACTTAACGTTGTCGAAGAAAACTTGTTGTATTAATAAGTCCCGCTGAAAGTGTTCCAATCCTCTAATATGTATGATGTTTATGTATGAAAGGCATAGACATAGTAAAAAATATAGACGAGCCAGAAAAAACGATGCTCCTTCGTGTACGAGCAGCGCTTACATATATGCACCTCAAACCATGCTCACCCCTATCAGTAGACATGTCGCGGCATCGTCCAATTAGCATCGCGAAAGCAAATATCCTTCAGGTGCATGGTGTGTGCGTGAGGGCTGGTTGTACACGAACGAGCATAGTTTTTTTGGCTTCACTATGATTGTTCGCAGCACTTCGTCTATATTTTTTACTATGTCTGTGATGAAAGGTATCAAAGCCATATTCAGAAGAAAAAAAAAGAGGCTAAACAGCACATGTAGGAATATTATTGTTCTCTATAAAGTGCTATTTCAAAAATAAAGTCGTCATTGGTAAATATTTTCGTTATAACAAGCATGTCGAAAAATGTTTCATTACATTCCAAACAAAAAAGGACTTTGTTTACCCTTCACTGACATGCGAAAATGGAATAAAGAAATTGGTAACAGCTGAAACGATGCCCAACAGTTGGGCTAGTCCACAAGTTTAAAGTCGCTCAGCGAGCTATGGAGCGAGCTATGCTTGGAGTTTCTTTGAAGGATAAAATCCGAAACGAGATTATCCGGAGAAGAACCGGAGTGACCGACATAGCTTGTAGAATCAGTAAGCTGAAGTGGCAGTGGGCTGGCCATGTCTGTCGAAGGACCGATGGCCGCTGGAGCAGACGAGTCCTTGAGTGGAGACCGCGAATCGGCAAACGCAGCGTAGGGCGCCCCCCTGCCAGGTGGACGGACGACCTAAAGAGCGTGGCCGGGGGGGACTGGATGCGGAAGGCAGAGGATCGAGCGTTGTGGCGCAACTTGGGAGAGGCCTATGTCCAGCAGTGGACTGCGATAGGCTGAGTTGATGAAACGATGCCCGTACGAATGTTGAGGACCTTATATTTTCATCTAAACAATAAATATAAACTAAAAATACTCTTTTAACCGACGAGCATGCATGACGAGGTTAATGGACGTAGATGAAGCGAAAGAGGTGTGTCAGGATCGTAGCAGGTGGTAATCCATAGTCTCTGCCTACCCCAGTGGGAAACAGGCGTGATAATATGTATGTATGTATGTAAAATACTGTTTTATTTCATAGCAGTGTGGTAAGTATCCAAAACTTCATGTTAATTTAAAGCAGTCTCATTTTATGTTAGCTAAGACATTATGTGGACATTATGTTCAATCAGAAACAATAAAGTTTACTTACTTACTTGATTTTCATTTAAAAAACGCTTCGAAAGCTTTGAAAACATATTTTCCTGCGGTAGTTAACCGAGCAATTAATAAACAAGAAGAAAAACAACTTCTGAACGGACAGCTTGATAAATTGACTAAACTATAGTCCGTGGGAAATAATATGACTATAGCGGTTATTCACCTTATTCACAGCACAGACCAGTAAGCCTCTAGACGCCTATTAGCCGGATACCCCCGGTCACAAAGCATATGCAGTAGGACTGCATATCTTACGCCCAGCCACCAATCGGGACTTCACTCCGTCAGTGAGCGGCACCAATCATATCACCGAACATTTGAGCCGACCAATCATAACGCGCCGTTCGCCCCCCGGTCCCCGCCAACATTTTACGACTGTGTTCTCATGCAAAACTTTGTTTATGTGGCGACTTGAGGCTTACTGGTCTGTAGCTTTATTGTACACCAAGAAAATAGTAGTAAACAGGAACAACGTATGAATTACGTATTAATACTCGTATTTACTTCAACGATAACTATAAATTCAATTGTATCGCGAATTGTTATAAATTATAATCACTATAGCTTATCATAGTAACGGCCACGTTGACTGCAAGATCACTGCCTAGAAACCCGTGTATTATAAGAAACGCCATTTAGATAACGTTTAGGGACACATTTGTATGGGTAGTGTATAGCTCGTCCGGGGAAGTACTACCACCTTACCTACTTCTCCGCCAAATAGTGATGCTTGCATTGCTGTGTTTTGGTCTGAAGGGTACGGGTGCCGGTGAAATTACTATCAATGTGACTTTCCATCTTCATGTCTCAGTTTGGCGTACCGACTTGCGGTACCATTTATGCAACAGCCTAGGTGGTATTGCAGTTGTTATGGGCAAAGGTAACCGCTTAGCATCAGGTGGGCCTTTAGCTGGTTTTGCAATCATATACTATAAAAAAATAGCTATTACTGTAATAAGTATTGTTTACAAATTATAACAAGAAAAAAAAACTTACTATGCGTATTTTGGTTTTCCTGAAGTTTCAAAAGCTTTGCAACCACCAACGCTGCAAAGCCTTCGAAACGTCATAGAAACCAATTTTAATAATATACGCATTGTAATCCGGTTAAAATTGTTTTATTTTAATGTGTAGTGATCGCGAAAACCTAATAAATTTGTACAAATTATAACTTCGGGATAAAAGTCAGGTCAAAGTTCGCTATTGCCAACTTATCCCCCACGCAATGTAAACGTGATCATAGTTTTACTCTTATATATTGTAGGCAACATGCAGACAACCAAACTAATTTTATATCTGGGCTGGATTCGACTGAAGCACTGGATGTTGTGGTCAATGGACAGAATAACTCAGCTGATGGGGATGACTCTAGTGGATTTACTTCGGTGAGTGAAGAAAAAGTTGGTTATTATAGTAATTAAATATTATTTAATATTTTTTGCAGCACATGCGTTACACTCGGAACAGCATCCTGAAAATGATAGTTGAAAGACCGGATCGTCCCATCCAGAGACACTGGGTGGAGGTCACTATAGGTTTAAATAAATAATTTGTTCAGTAGTTTAAGTACTAATAACACTAATCTAGCATATAAGCACAATGTGTTACTAACTCATCACTAACAACTTATGGCCTGAAATAAAGAAATTTTATTTGTTTTATTTATAGTTGATGATGAGATATATATAAATGATTTGTGTCTGGACTCCATCTGGACTATATAGCATATAGATCTGGAACTTTCTGTAAGACTAGTTTCTTCAGAACCTGAACAAGCTAGGTAATGTTAACAATGTAGTGTTAATAATAATAATAACAATGATACAACCTTATTCATAATTTATACTAAACCTCATAAAGGATCATTGTACTCATCATTATGTACAACTTTTACTAAGGGACCAACACTGAAATTGCGAAAAAAAAACAGCTGATCCGACAACATTTGTGTTGACATCAATTGACCAAATGTAGGGATCAGCTGATTTTCTTTTTCGCGATTTCAGGGTTGGTGCGATATAAAAGTTGTTCATAATGATGAGTACAATGACCCCTTAAGAGGTTTAGTATAAACTAAGAGCAAAGATTAAGGTTGTATAACAATATTTAATCTACCTTCAAAACATTAAAAAGTACAGTCGTTTAAGCTTGAAATTAATGTGAAAAATTAATAAATATAAAAGCACTAGATGGTGCCCGCAGCTTCGCCTTCGAAAACTATTTATCTTCTCGCATTAGTTCAACGTTTATGACATCCTGGTACATAGTTATTATGCCGAGCGGTTTGGTCAAATAATTTCTTTGTTGTTTATAGCGCCGGGAACTGTTAATCTTCCCGGGTTAAAAAGTAGCTTAAGTACGTGGGACACTCAGAAAGTTTTGCGAAACTAAAAAAAATTGTTCTATACGTACATATATTTTTATCAAATCTTTTCAAAGTACTTTCCACCAGCCTCTATACAAAGATTCATGCGCCTAAACCAGTTTTCAAAACACTTTTTCCAGTCCGCCGCAGACACCTCGTTTACAGCCTGCTCGAACGCAGCCAGCGCATCTTCCGGCGACGAAAATTGTATCCCTTTGAGCTGATTTTTTATTTTTGGGAATAAAAAGAAGTCACACGGTGCTAGATCAGGGCTGTAAGGAGGGTGACCCAGGAGTTTGACTGGCGTGCTGTCCAGGAAGTCCCTCGTTTTGAGTGCGGTGTGTGCAGGTGCATTGTCGTGGTGGAGCAGTAGCCCGCGGAGCCCTGTGTTTGGTCGCTTGTTGCTTATAACAGAGAAAACTTCTGGCAAACATTTGGTAGTATACCATTCGGCATTAATGCTTCTTTGATCCCGTAAGGGAATTGATACCAAGTGGCCAGTCAAATTAAAAAAGCTAGCGATCAAAATCTTACCCCCGCTTCTAGATCGCTTCACTTTGGTAGGCGTTGGCTCATTTTGAAACACCCAAACAGTCGACTGGCGCTTGGTTTCTGGGTCGTATTGATAAATCCAGGACTCATCACCTGTAACGATGTCGTAAACACGCCGAGACGAGCCTGCTTCAAATTTGTTAAGCATATCACGGCACCATTCCACCCGGGCCTGCTTCTGAGCATCGGTGAGGTTGTGCGGCACCCAGCGTGATACTATCCTCCTCACGCGAAGATGGCTGTGTAGAATCTCGTGAACGCTTCCCGATCCAATCTTCAATATGTGTTGAATCTCCTGATATGTAATTCGCCTATTGTCTTGGATTAAATTTTTCACTGCTAGCACGTTTTCTTCGGTAACAGCCGTCAAAGGGCGACCGCTTCTTTCGTCATCCCCCAAAGTTGGTCGACCGCGCTTGAATTCGTTATACCAACGATACACGGTTGCCTTGGAAGGGCCTTCATCCATGAATGCCATTTGAAGTCTATCGTACGATTCATCCGGTTTCAGGCGACACTTGAAATCGTATAAAATCATAGCTCTAAAATGTTCCCGGCGCAGATCCATATTTCAGTGAGACACAATACTTTGAATTAACTCGCAAAAAATGTGGAGGGAAATTTTGAAATTGGAACTTACTTATTTTTACTTATAAATAATCATATTTTCGAAAAACATTATAACTGGCCAGTCTCCCATATATAAAAACTTTTTTTCGCAATACTTTCTGAGGGGCCTGGTATATGTTAATACGGGTTATGATCTATCTGTGTGCCAAGTTTCATCTGAATCTGTTCAGCTGTTACAGCGTCAAAATTCAAAAATGCAGAAGTTTTTATTTCGAGCATATAAGCATTTACATGTAGCATTTGGGAGAGGTCTATGTCCAGCAGTGGACTGCGATAGGCTGAGTTGATTTACAAGCGCGTTTAAAATAGAGTTGCATTCTCCGTCCAGTCCCATGGAAATACTCTTTTCGTGTAATAAATGGTACAAACTGTTACATGATTTTGAAAGAATTAATTGTGTGAATGCCTCGTTGATCTAGTGGTTGCAAGCGCGACTGCTGAGCGTGGGCTCCTGGGTTCGATTCCCGGGCCAGGCAAAGTGTTTTCATTAGGAAATTCTCAGTAGCAACCCGGAGTCTGGATTTGTGCCCGATCAATGGCAATAGGTTCGCCCCCTATTACATGGGACTATAACATAACTGGCGTAATGAGGGTGTGCTATACACCTTTGCCTACCCCTTCGGGGAAATACAGGCGTGATTTTTTATGTTGCATTGTGTGAGAACAATGTAGGTTAATCAAAAAAAAAAAAAAAAAAAAATGATTAATGATTGAGACAAATTCACTGAAGTAAACTAATTAATAATTATTAGTTTAGGCTGAACCATAAATGAAAGGGACCCATCGATCTGACAGTATGCCAATAATGGCTACATTATGCTTACATTTACAGTGATTAAAAATACTGAATTCTTTGAAAACAATTAAAACAAAGGTCAAAAAAGTAAAAGGAAAGGTGAACGAGTAACAAACATACATACAAGAAGAAAAACGTGAAGGATTAACAAACATACATATACACTTACAAACATTCCCATCTATATTACGAATGTTTAAGTAATGGCCTGTCAATAAACTGAAACTTACGATATACCTAAATATAAAAGGCTGTTAAAATCTTTGTAATTTACATAGAATCACCCTAAATTCAGATACCCTTATATAAAATATTCATGAAATGGCCCCACACTTTGTTTTACACAAAATATATCAGTATTTTGCACAATACCCACTCATCATTCGAAACCTTTTCTGACAGAACCGCACATTGGGGTCCAAAACTCTGGAAACAAAGGAATCCGTTTCGACAATTCTACGTCAGTGACGCTTTTTAGGATAGGTATACGAGTTTTTGTGGAAAAAAACGATGTCGTACATTACAAGACGATGATATAGAATGTTTACATAATCCGTCAAAAAATAGCTTAATGGATAAGGAATGTATTGGATGATAAGGAAAAAACAGCCAGTGTCATATTTACATCTTACAGGCAATGTAATTACTGGTCTGATCTAAGGAAAACATAAAGCTCTTGTGAGATTATTTAGATTGCAGAATTCGTTTATTTCCAAAATTCTGACATTATCATATACCTATTTCATACCAGTGCGTTGTTCATCAAGAAACTATTACTTGGTGTTAATGTAATCTTTTTGAAATAAGCGATCCCTTTTATGAAGGTAGCCTTAGGAATGTTAGAGAGATAAACTACTTGAAAACTAAACTAAACTTGTTGACCCAATATTTTTTTTACCAAATGCGCTGGTAAGGGTTTAAATAATTCTGTTTTATCTAACTATGAAAGCGCAAGCAGAGGTTTTGTGGGTCTATTGATATAGTATTTTTACCGTAGAAGTATTGGACGAAAGTTTTCACGTAATAATAATAATAATTGTTTATTAAAGACAACAATCGGTCCAGTGATAGCTATTACTACTTATTTTAGTTAAATTGATTGACGTATTTTGTAAAAGTGTAGTCCGTGTAGTGCCGGACTTAAAGAATTGTACCACCTTTATCTCTTCTCATGGGTGTCGTAAAAGGCGACTAAGGGATTCACCAGAGGATGGGCAGCAGCGTTCTCTGAGTATTTAACCAAACAACTGCGATCGCCAACCCGCCTGCCAAGCGTGGCGATTATGGCATATCCCCCCCTTAATTGGGGGAGGCCTATGTCCAGTAGTGGACGTCTTTCGGCTGAAATGACGATGATGATTTTGTAAAAATTTGCATGCTGTGTATTATATGGCAAAATGTGTATTTGCACCTATTTAGAGTGTACCATCCTCTGTACCACATTCTAAGCAAATAAAGTTAATTTGAATATGAATAAAAAAAGGCGGACGGAATCTCGCTAAACAAAAACTGAAGCACCCACAGTAAGACAGCTCGCTTGAAAGTATGGGCTGGCACGTACATATTCACACTTATAGTAAGACAAAAAGCTGTGATTATGTAACAAATAAATCTCATGTGACGGTAGTCATTGTTATAGTGTCACAATCATCATCATCCTCCGAGCCTTTTCCCAATTATATTGGGGTCGGCTTCCAGTCTAGCCAGATGCGGCTGAACATCAGTATTTTACACGAAGCGACTGCCATCAGACCCCCGCAACCCAGTTACTGGGTAATACTGACATTCGGAGGTTAGACTAGTTGTCAGACTTTCAGGCTTCTGACTACCCGTAACGACTGCCATAGATATTCGTATGACAACCGGGACCGACAGCTTAACGTGCTCTCCGAGGTACGGAGGGGTTTCGAGGTATAACGAAACGGTCACCCATCCAGAGACTGACCGCGGCAAGTGCAGCTTAACCTTGCAGATCGTACAATCCGCGCAGTCGTTGTATATCGAAATTATAGTGGGTTTAGGAAAAAACGTAGTGCTTCAATCTTTACTTAGTGAGGTGGAAGTCTATAAATATATTAGAATATTTTTGACTTATTCATAAAAGGCTGAACGGATTTAAATGAAACTTAGGTTCACAGATAGACCAAGTTATGAATTAACACATATAACACTAAACTACTAATGAAACTTTTTATCGAAAGATCGCGCAAGCAAAGTCGCAGGCTTTAGCTAGTTAATTTTACTTGTAAATAAGCATATGATTGGAAACCTTGATTTTTGTCAACGGAATCTCAAATATTACTATAAATAAAAATAAATAAAAAATGTCCTCCCGGCCGAATTTCGGTCACGGGGGCCAATCCCAATGGAGACTAGCCATCTGCGTGGGACATATTATAGTGCACAAGTGTGTGCGCAAACACAGGTGCACTCTCTATTCCCTCACTCTCATAATCCGATGGGACGGCAATTCGACACGACCGGAGAGAGATCAGGCGCAGGACCGACGGCTTTACGTGCTCTCCGAGGCACGAAGGGGTCTCGAAGGGGCTCGTGGCTAAGCAGCAAGCGTGTGGATTATACGATCGGCAAGGTTAAGCTGCACTAGCCGCGGTCAGTCTGTGGATGGGTGACCGTTTCATTATTAATAAATAATAAATAAATAAATACCTTTGGAACATTTTTTACACAGCACCATCTAGTCCCAAACTAAGCAGAGCTTGTGCTATGGGTACTAGACAATGGATATAATACTTATATACTTTTTTTTTGTAAATACATACTTAATATAATACATAAACAACACCCAGACCAACAAAACACTTATGTTCATCACACAAATATTTGTGTCCTGTGGGAATCGAACCCACGACCTTGTTAACAGCAGTCCGACACTATACTATGCTGTTACTATAGAAGACAGCACAAACACTCCTAATAGTATCTTTTTGTTCTAGTTGTACGTCTATGACTTCAAAGACAAGGTGACGCTCATCGATAGCTTCATCAGCCTCACACCGGAGTCGTATTTCGACTTAAACATCTATGTGTGGGCTATCGACGCCTCTTCTTATGTTACTGCACTCCCGCTATCCGGCAGGAAGTGTATAATGGAGACGGTAAGACTTCTTTTTTTTTCGAGGAGTAAACCTTTAAAAGGCTGCTGGCCTCGTGGGGGCGAGGCTGGGGTGTGTGGGATTTTTACTGCACTAAAACCTCCCCGGTGGCCATCTTCAATACAATAGAGGGGGGACTCCGGGAATGGATTATACTACTGGTGCCTTCCTATGTGCTACGCTTACTAGGAATGTCCCATTAGAGACTTTTGTCTCCCTGAACACCTTCGCAATGTGAAAGCATATGGCAACATGGTACCACTGCGTGCCACCGGGAGATGATAAGACCTAGCTTTACCTAGTCTTCTTCTTCTATCGTGTCAACATGAGCTACTAGCTCATGCCTTGGAATAAAAATTAGCCAGTCAGCAGGTTGGCAGCAGTGCTGACTTCCCAGGGTGCGCCGGACGATCAATTAGATATCGTCACTCGTAGAGGCTCCTTTAGTGCACCCTAAATAATAATCTCTTTTAATTTACCCAGTTTAATGCTGGTTTCAGAGTAACGCGGATTTGTTTGCGGACTGTCCGCCTGCGGGCCGTCCGCATGCGTGAAGATAAAGTTGCTTGCTATAAAATTAACAAGGACCACAATATTCTCTGCATGACTAGATTTGGCTGCAAAATGTAACTAATTGGCTATTAGAAATGGATTATGCGGACACTGAAAGAGTGATTACTATTTCCTGAATCATATTATATTCAAGCCATCAATCCTCGCTCTTTCACCCTCACCCATTCACTTTACACATACTACACTCAAACAATATTTCAATATATTACTAACACCACTTACATACTCTCCACCTACTCATACTACACATACTACTACTACTCAACATAAACTCACACTATTACTTGCATAAAACACCATTACTCCAACAATGGGGTGCTATTAACAACTTGAATTAAAATCAAAATTAACTATAGGTATAATGATATTATGTACTTTGGTAACCTAAACCTATTATGTAGTATCTTTTTTATGATGAAAGAGACTGGACCTCACGACACAGGGTATCCTAGTGTGAGGTTCAGTGCTATATGTAATCAATTGTAACACTTTTTCTTAAAATTAAATAAATTATAAATTATTTCACAGTGCTCTGAATCGAGAGTTTAGATTAATACGGATATTTTCGGGTGACAGTTACATAAAATGTATGCAAACTGTACCTGCAGAGCACAGGCGATCCGCAAAGCAGGGAAATACAGGCTGAGCACCGAGGCGCTTGCATAAATAGGAGCGCAGGTGCGGGTGTGGGGCGCTTTTGGCTGGCACGGACTTCAAGCGGAGCATGTTCTGTAAGGAGCAATCAGCGCATTGACTTATACCTATGGACTTGAAATGCCTACGAAATACGCGTGGCATATTTAGAATATCCGGGCCACTGTAATGGCGGCCATAGCTAGGGAAGTAAGTAATCAAAACTAAAAAGTATCGATATCGATACTCGTGTTTCTTACCAGAGATGTGTGCTGATTTAAATAATTTTACAGTAGTAATAAATAATGTATTTATATAAAATAAAAAATAAAAAAATTGTAAAACATAGGTAAAAGTTAAAAACTTGGTGGAAAATTAGAATATTAAGTCACACTATGTGAAAATACTAAGTTCAGTTAGTTATATCAAATACTTAGTTCGACTGTCCCTAGGATATAAAAAAATCAAGCTTCTAAAGCCCGTATTCCAGAAGGATACTCAAGCGTTGATCTCTGTTTAAAACTAGTTTTAAGTTGATCTTTGATTTTAGAACGTCCCTCAAGCAGAGATTTGTTGATCACAGTTCAGCTGAGTTTAGTTTCGTTTTATATTGTCACCTGTTTCGGTATTTGGGCAGATATTTGATCTGTAATCACTCAAGCGTTGTGCAGACTACGCTTGAGTAGAGATTTCTATTATATTTCAGGTCAAATTCGTGTGTTTTGTTGTTGAATTAAAGTTTATAATTACCGTTCTGGAATAAGACCGATACTCAAGTAACGATTCTATCCTTAAGTAGTGATCAGGTGATTGGAGTTTAAACTGTACTTGAGGAAGCTTCTGTAATACGGGCCTAAGTCAAGGCAATCACACGGCTATGTCACATATTTTGATACTCGCACAAAAAACCTATACCCCCTTATTACAAAAGACCTTAGACCAGTTTTAGACTCTTCTTTAAACCAGTTCTAACGACAAACTCCATACATCAAAAATGCTTTTAAGTTCGGCTTAGGTTAAACCTATTGCTAAACCCGAATCTGTAATAAGGTGGGTCGGGTGCTTCGCGGTGACCTAGAATCATGAAATTTAGCAAGAAGCAAGGTCTCAGAGCACAAGTAAAGGAAAATATCCCAAAATCATTAATTTGTGGTTATATCACAGGAAAGGAATATTTTTTGCGATTACAAACGTACATTTCAACTGCCATACAAAACTTAAGTTACTTTTGTAATAAATCATGAATGTGAAATTTTAAACAATTTTACACGTTATTTTCACATTTTCTAAAGTATTATAAAAATTTAAGTGTTTTTTTAAATTTATGCATTGTTCGATTTGTTTTTAGGTTTAGGTTTAAAGAATCTTTATTCTCAAAAAGAACATTCAGTTCACTTATATGAGAAACTTACATTATTCTTAAAATTACACATAGGTCGACGTTTAAATACGAAGCATGCAAATCTAGCTATCTAATCTACAAATTCATACAATAGTTAGTTTTTTTTAATTTTTTTTTATTTGTTCTATACATTATTAAAAAAACCACAGCTCTAAGTCAAATATCTTAAGAGTTAAAACAGCTTAAAAAACCGGCCAAGAGCATGACGGGCCATGCTCAGTATTATAGGGTTCCTTAAGTAGGTGTAATTACAAACGAATCAAATCGAATATTAATCATGGCTATTTTAGTTTTCGCAATAATCGGCAGCATTCACGACTCAGAGCGTGTTGTTAGTAGCGCCATCTAGCGATAAATTCAAGAAGCCAAATTTAAGAAGTCTGTCATGTCAAAGTTACTTTTTGTGATTGTTTCAAATAGAAAGTAGCTAAAGGAGCATTATTTGCTATGATAATTTTTCTCTAAGGTCAATGACCTTTGAACTAGGACGTTTTAAGTATGTTTCAGTTTTCTGTCTATAACTCAAAAAATTATAATCACATTATACTCCAAATAATTTTAAAAGAGAGTTTTTGCAAAGGTCTATCAATGTGGAAGATTATAAGTTTCTACGTTGCATAGTTTAGAAATGGCAGGAGGGGGGGACACATTGCAAGCCTCTTTGGCGGGCTATATTTCGCAGATGGTACACCTGATAATAAAGTGATGTATGAAACATTACCTTCATTTTAGTAGACCTATTCAATGATACCCCACACGAGGGGGTGCAGCGAAAAAAATTTTTGCATCCCCATTTCACATGTATGGACGCCACCCCTAAAATACGTAAAAATTTTTTTTTATTATTTTAAAATTGAGATCTATATACAGACTATTTTTGAACAAAATTTCATTTACTTATGTTTATAACTGTAGAAGTTATTAAGCTGTAAAGGATTAGGACAGACGGACAGACGGACGGACCTGACGAAACTATAAGGGTTCCTTGTAGGACTACGGAACCCTAAAAAGGCCCCGCGCACGCCCTTCCTTATAAGAATACATAAAAGACACATCTTTATCAAAAGTTTTTTTCGCCGATAGGACGTTTTTCGATAAAATTAAATGTAGGTATTTACCGCCCTTTAAATTGTATTACTAAAATCCGGGACATTATTGTATAAATGTTATATAATACGAAAGCCATTAAAACGCAGTTCCTACTTTCTCATTAATTCTCAGTCTAATAATAATAAAACAATGAACGGTTTCGGTCGAATTTCATTGAAGCCACAAATATCATCAATCATGTCCTTCATCGATCAACATAATACAAGCCTTTAGGAAGTACTGACGTGGTGAAAATTAGGTCAGTGAGTCAAATGATATTTTATAGCTGTTTATAATAAATTATAAGGAAAATGAGTTTTTTTTTTTCACATGGCCTCCAAACACGCCATGAAAAACGCCGGTCCCGGTTGTCATACGAATATCTATGGCAGTCGGTACTGGTAGCGAGAAACCTGAAAGCCTGTTAACTGGTCTAATCTCCGAATGTCAGTATTATTACAGAGTATGGATGTTACCCAGTAACTGGGTTGCGGGGGTCTGATGGCAGTCACTCCGTTTAGAACACTGATGTTCAGCCGCATCTGGTTAGACTGGAGGCCAACCCCAACTTAGTTGAGAAAAGGCTCGGAGGATGATGATGAAAAAACACAAGGTTAACGACAAGCAAAAAAAAATTTTTTTGTTCCACAACGTCTACTTTTTTGAACAGTATTCAAACAAAGATAAATAGAAAAGCATTGATTTTGTAGGAAAATAACTCTCAGTAAATAAAAGCCACCTCAGTACAATTTTTGTCGACAAAATCGTCGTAGGTACTTGTATAATAATTTCAAATTCCGTAATCAACTGAACAGGTAACTGAAATAAAGAAGCAATCCGTAAAAACTGCTGTTTTCTGTACAAGTTTTTTGTTCCAAAAATAGCAAAACTGCTATATTGGAGCTAAAACAGTTTTTAGCAATATTTACTGTGTAGTGTTCTGGTATCACTGTGTTTTCAATTGTCACTGTGTATCAAATGATGTATTCAGCAAGTAATATTTTTTTTACTGATGGCCACTTGGCTGCTACATGCGTCTTAATAATAATAATAAAACTAATTGAATGAGGGAGAAAATTAAATAAACTATGGAGGTTATGAACTGCAAATAAACGGTAGCAAACATTCAAAATTTCACTTGCAAATCACTTTCGTAGATTTGAAATTTAAATCGTTCGTCAGGGCTATTGTACCCGAAGGTACAGGCAGAAGTATATGTACTCATTGCAATAACATATTCAGTTTTAAAACCAACTTAAGTTATAAGAATGCTAAGGAAAGAAAAAGAAAGAATATTAAATATTGAGCAAAGGATTTAAAACGTCCTGCCAAAACACCTGCTCAATTTTCAAGGCGTCGGATTTCATTAGTAATAAAATTAAGCTTAAAAGCAGTGGAAAAACTAATTATTTTAATTTTAAATAGCAACATTTCGTGTTTAAAAAGGTACTAGTTCATTCAACTCATGCAGTCGTATGCGCTTAGTTACCTACCTAAAAAGCAGTTTTTAGTTTTAGTCATAATACACACATTACGACGACATCTGTGGTCTAGTGGTTCGAGGGTCGGAGTGCATAGTACTGGCTCTGCTTAGTTTGGGACTAGATGGTGCTGTATATGTAAATGTCCTAAAAATATTTATTTTTATTTATTTACTAGCTTATGCTCGTGGCTTCGCCCGCGTGTATGTCGTTGATTGCGCATCCCTCGGGAACTGTTTTTATCCCGAGATAAAAAGTAGCCTATATGCCTATATGTTAATCTGAGTTATGTTCTCTCTTTGTACCAAACATCCAAATCCGTGCAGACAGCGTGATTGAGTAAAAAACATCTTCACAAACTTTCACATTTATAATATGAAGTAGTTTTACATTTGTAGAATCAATAGATTAAGTTGTTTACAGTGTTGGTTTTTTTACCAGCCGCCATTAGATACACCTTCTGCACAACCTTTTAAAGTTTGTCCAGGTATTTTTGTCTGGACTTCTACTTATTATGAAGTGATTTACATTTTGTTTAATGTATTGGCCGTGTCTGAACGTCTGTATGACAAAATTTATTGCTGTTTATTTCGACCCTGTCCAGGCCGATTGTTGAGCTAAATAAAGAGGGCTACCTCTTTATTTTTGTTCTACTCATCTCTGTCCTATACAAATACGGGATAGACAATATTGTCTAGTTTATTTCGTACAACATTTTTTGTCTTGTTCTCTCTAGTAGTAATATCTAGTTGATCTACCATATTTTGATTGTATATTTCTGATACCTATTTCTTTCCACTCCTACACTGCTTCATCATCATCATCATCATCATTTCAGCCGAAAGACGTCCACTGCTAGACAAAGGCTTCCCCTAAAGAGGGGGATATGCCATAATCGCCACGCCTGGCAAGCGGGTTGGCGATCGCAGTTGGTTGTTTAAATACAATACTACACTGCTTGATGTATCTCAATGCTGAATGTGTGTGCTTGATGTGCTGTGCTGCCTTCTCGTAAACGCATGTAATTTTTCTCTGTCTAGATTGTCTATCGTTTGTCATTGCCTTTGTGTTTGTTATTGTTTGTTTGTTGTTGTGTTTGTTTGATTGTCGTTTCTCTGTATTTTATCTCTTTACCTAGTTAACCTATACTGTCCCGCTACTGGGCTTAGGTCTTTCTCTATGTTTGATATTATTAACATAACTTAACAACACATAACATCACGCCTGTATTTCCCCGAAGGGGTAGGCAGAGGTGTATAGTACATCCACATTTCGCCAGTTATGTTATAGTCCCATGTAATAGGGGGCGAGCCTATTGCCATTAACCGGGCACAAATCCATACTCCGAACTGCTACTGAGAATTTTCCTAATGAAAAAACCCAAAAACACTTTGCCCGACCCGGGAATCGAACCCAGGACCCCACGCTCAGCAGTCGCGCTTGCGACCACTAGACCAACGAGGCAGTTTGATATTATTGATCCTAAAAAATATATTTCCCACGTTTCACCATTTACTATACGTAAATATCATAACAAACTTCACCATTTGTCCAAATTAATTACAAAGTTTGGCTCAACGCGTACTCATTACTAGTACAATTTATCTATGTCTGAACTAAAGGCCGCTGTCTCACCCATTTCAACATTATCTTTGATTGTGAATTAGAAATATAGGTACATCTTTAATGAGGGGCAAAAAGGATTATCTATGACCACTTTGGGATAAGTTATTGCAACAATTCAGGCATGTTATTAAGGGTACTAAGGTCAGGTGGACCTTGGGGATGAATAGACAACATGCCTCACACTTCGGTTTCTCTTGTGTTATGTATGGGTGTGTTTATGGAAAAGAATCACACTGCACAAATAACTACTTATTTTATTATTTTTAACGCATTTACGCATGCGATGTGAAATCTAACAAAGTCATCATCATCTATTTAAATTGTGGAAAGAAAAAATTACTCACGAGCAGGATTCGAACCTGGTACTCCTAGCTCAGTATGTCAGTGCTTTAGTGACTAAGCTACCGTGAACACTGCTTGTGGAAACAGTGTTTGTTTCTTAATAAGATATCGCTGACGTCACCCAAAGACGTACCAAGTGGAGGTTAATTTCGATACCACAAGCAGTGATCACGGTAGCTTAGTGGCTAAAGCACTGGAGTACTGACCCAGGAGTCGCAGGTTCGAATCCTGCTCGTGAGCGTTTTTTTTACCAATTTAAATCGTTAAATACCTACTTCCCAAGGCTGCGATGAAAGCGCTGAAACCCAAGCTTACACACTCGATGTTGAAAACATTTATGCTTCATTTTAATTTTGAAAAGCAATAAAAATGTATGACTGTGGAACGGCAAATAGCACAACATAACAAAAAACTGTAATAGGTCTCAGAGCTTACAATTAATAGTGCATTACTGTCGAGGCCTTAAATAAAGCAATTTACGGCTGAGTAATATTACCGAACTGAGCCGAAGTGATTTTAAAATACAATACACAACAATACACAAATTAATTCAACAGTATTTAATTTTCATTCGCGCCAATTCGACCGCACGCAGTTCTTGTACTATTTTCAAACTCTTGAAAAAAAAAATGCACATTCAGCCTTTAAAACAATAAATACCGTGTACCTAAAAACACCTAATTTAAGTAAGTGTGTACCTATAAAACATCGCTAGCATAATAATAAAAAAAACTGTCCACCAATTTATATTATTGCCGTGTTGGAAATCGCTGGCGTGTTATTTTGTTGCGTACGGAAAAGAGCCGATTGTTGTACAATACAATACAATACAAGTACTCTTTATTGTACACAAAAGAAAATAGCAACATATTTGATAATATTGTTTTGAAGGTTAATTGCAAAATGGTAATGAAGATACGTAAATGTCTCTTAGATTTTCGCGATCACTACACATTATAATAAAACAAGTTTAACCGGATAAAATCGCGTTAAATAATATACGTTATATAATCCGGTTAAACTTGTTTTATTTTTTATACGTTAAAGTGTCAAGTTTTGTGACAAATTTAGCTACTTAAATATGCTCAACAAAACACTGGACATCTTAATTCCACTGTGATTGCAAGCGATACCGGGATTAAAATGTCCAACGGTAAAAATAAATTATTAAATTAAGTATTGAAGTTGATCGTTTACTTATTACATTAAAATGTTCAAAACAAGACATAAGGTTTTAGAGTATAACAAGAAAATTTAATTTTTTCAACATTATAAAAGTATGAGCTTCTTGCACGTCACAGAAGTAAGTTCCCAATTAGTTTAAAAATAAAATTTAATTAATATTTCGGTAATGTTACATTATTAAATCCATTATTTAATTAATGAACTCATTTAGCATCGTTCTTCCTCCTACAATACTTGTAACATTAGTTGACAGGTAAAAAATTTAAAAAAAGTATTAATTTTTTTTTTTTTTAAAGAAACATAATTACAGGCATTTTTGAAACGTCAGGCTCTAGTTGTACGGTTGCAAATTGTAAATCTTATGGTGAAGAACTGATAAGAAACTATCGACAAAGAGTAATAAGTCCTCTTTCTTAAATTAGGTCTCTTTACGATTTTGTTTGTAAAAGTGGACTTTTGACCTTCACCTCCCACCTACAGATATTGTTACGGCCTCAGGCAGGCTAATATATGTGCCTTGTATACTTACCTTATTTACTGGCATAATATGGCTGTATTGCCGGAGGGGATAATTTAGTGTTTGCTGACATGACGATGTTAATGCTTGGCAGTGGTGCTTGCGGCTACAGACTAATAAGGCGGCATATCATGTAGGTTGAAATTAAGCCAGGAACACACATACCTGTGGCTTGCAGAATGTTATGCAAGGAGCTTCTAGGTACCAGCTAATAGCACGGATATACAAAGTGGATATGACAATACGACATTAAATAAAACCACGTACAGAGAATCACGTTCTCTGACTTTACACAAAAAATCAATCAAATCCAGTTAATAGTTTAGCCACAGGAAATTATTTATATTTTATTAATTTTGAATGTAGGGCCATTTTTCTGGCAAAGATCGTTAGGTCAAAGACCTGTGCGAATCCATATGATTTTAAACTATCTTTTTCAGTTATTACAGATGCTTACAAAAGGTGTTACTTACTGTTTCGATATCTTAATATTTATTTTGATCAAAAATTTTTTTTTTTAATTTTCGATAAACAACTGATTTATTTGTTTAAAATACTTCTATAAACTAGTAATAACCGTGTTTTCATTTATTATCGTATTGTCATATCCACGTTATATGCAAAGGTTCACCTATAGAAAGCATGCAAATGAATTGGGGAGGGTGCACTTGTATATGCGATTTTCATTTGTGTCTGTCACTCATATTGCAAGACCCTCGAGTTCTGGTGATGTCCCAGGTGTGCCCGGACATAACAATTTTTAATTCAGTTCAATCGTTTATTGCGAATATAGGTAAGGTAGGTGTTACATGAATATTGTCATAAAAACAATCTTTGTGGAACTATATTCTGCCATTTAGCATGCAACAGGAAATACAGAGTTCTACGCCAAGCTATTAACTGAAGCGTCTAAAGCAATAAAACATAATATATTACATACGTCAAGAATAATACAATATATTAATGTCAAAGTGAATATGAAAGCATGTCAAATGTAAATAATTGAAAGCGCATTATCGTGATGTCAAAACCTATTATACAATGTCAACGTAGATTTAATTTTTCATTAAGATACTCAACCACACTATAATATGCCTTGATAAAAAGAAATTGTTTCAATTTAAATTTAAATGTGTCTACGTTCGAACAATTCAATATATCTGTAGGAAGATGATTATAAATGCGAGGCGCCATACAAAATTTGCTTTTACTAAATTGTGCAGTTTTGTTTGATGGAAAACAGATCCTTTGATTATTTCGTTTGCTCTTTAGCTGCTCAAACATAGAAATATGCGTTTTCACAAAGACAGTTACCTCATAGATGTAATAACCTTACGAGAGTAATCAAGAAGTGGAGAAGAAAGCCTAGAAGTGGGTCGCATTGGATGGGTAGCGACTGCCATGTATTGCAGTGTACTTCTCACGGCTCATCCACCTAAGACGACAATAGAAACTCGGCGGAATTTTTAGTGGGTGCGAGCCCCATACAACGCTGTTGACTCAGTGTGCCATAAAGCAGGCATTTTCTCCACCTCAATAAAAAAGGTGCATGCCATTTCACTTCTGTGTGGCATTAACTGGTATATGCTAATTAATGCCATGCAAGCTTCTTACCGAGACGTGGACATTGACAGTTGGGCTAGTCCTCAATTTCCATGTCGCTCAGCAAGCTATCGAGCGAGCTATGCTTGGAGTTTCTTTGAAAGATAAAATCCGTAACAAAATTAACCGGAAAAGAACCGGAGTGACCGACGTAGCTTCGACGATCAGTAAGCTGCAGTGGACTGGCGTGGCGTCCTTGAGTGAAGTCCGTGAATCGGGAAACGCAGAGTACGGCACCCCCCCGTCAGGTGGGACCGACGACCTGAAGAAGGTGGCTGTGGGGATCGGGAAACGCAGAGTACGGCACCCCCCCGTCAGGTGGGACCGACGACCTGAAGAAGGTGGCTGTGGGGTACTGGATGCGGAAGGCAGAGGACTGAGTGTTGTGGCACAACTTGAGAGAGGCCTATGTCCAGCAGTGGACTGCGAATCAGAATTTGTAAACCCGGCCTTAGCAACTAAAGGTTTCACCATCTGAACCTCTCCATCCATAAAGCGACTTGTCAGTTTTGTAAATGATAAAATAGAATGTTTGAAAATATATTTTTTGTTATCAGGACCAAGGAGCTGGTGCTGGTTTTTACCAGGGTTGCATGTCACGTCTGATCTTGAGAAAAGTAGTCAACCACTGCAGATGCTTGCCTTTTGATTATACTTGTAAGTACATTAATTTCCCTCTTGGTTTGTACTTACAATCTTCGACTTATTTGATAATAGCTCCAGATATTACACAGTACACCCACAATTATTTATTTATTACTATTTATTTACTTATTACAATCACACTTACGGTTTGACATAAAAGTGTTCACAAAATGGGGAAACATTCATTCTTGGCGTGTCACTAACATCCACCCTAAACTTCGGCTCATACATAGAGTCCAAGGCTCAACTTGCTGCCAAAAAGCTGGGCATCCTCTCTAAGGTGAGACGGTACTTCACACCTGAACAGCTGCTCAATTTGTACCAAGCACAAGTTCGGTCCTGTATGGAGTACTGCTCTCATCTCTGTGATGGATCGGCTAAATATCAACTGGCGGCTCTCGAGTCAATTGAGAGGCGCGCCAAGAGGCTCGTTGGCAACGATGCGCTGGTCGACGCCAAACTACAAAGTCTCGAGCATCGGCACAGAGTTGCTAGCCTATCGGTTTTTTATCGAATGCATTTCGGCGAGTGTGCGTTGGAATTGCACAATTTAATTCCCCCAAGCCCTTTCCATTATCGGACGACCAGACGCACGGCGATGCGCCACCGTTATATGGTAGATATTCCACCCTTACGCACGAACCGGTTTGCTAATAGCTTTATCATGCGTACCGCCAAAGAGTGGAATTCCTTGCCGGCGTCAGTGTTTCCCGAGAAATATAATCTGGTGGTCTTCAAGACTCGAGTGAATAGGTTTTTGCTGGGCAAGCGTGTACCATCGTCGACCGCACCATCGCTTAACATCAGGTGAGGTGGCGGTCAAACGCAAGCCCGTTAAGAATAAAAAATAAATAAAAAATAAATTTAAAAAAGTCTTGTCATAGATGAGGTACACACGGCTACACGAATTGTATAGGTTTTCTTTGAAACGCGAGGTCAGCTTATACTGGAATTGTACAGCTTGATGTGTAGCCGTGTGTACATAATCAAAGCATACATTGAAAATAATCGCGATTTTGCAGAACTTTGCATAGTATTATTCATATGAATCCAATTTAAGTATTTACAGGCATATTTTTTGCATGATAAAACACAGATTGACACAATCACAGAAATGGATAGAATGGCCATGTCGGCAGGGCGCGCGTACCAATACTCTTCACCATAGTGCAGGGCATTTCAAAACCTTTCTCAGTACGCCTTATGACTTGTTTCTATAAATACTGTAACAAAAACCCGCAAAAATGCCTTATTGTGCTGTTTCTAACAGCAGAAACAAAAGCTGTAAAGATCATATGATTAAAGTTAATTTCAAAAAATTAATGACGTCAATATGGGAGGCGTAGTTTGTTCGAAAGTTGCCACGCATGAATCGCAAGTAAAATTGTGATTACAACCTTTCTATCTATTTCTGTGGACACAATACTGGAAAGAATTAAAAATTAATTTGACGACTTCTGTGGTCTGGTGGTTCGAATGTCCGACTGCTTATCACGAGGTCGTTGGTTCGATTCCCACAGGACACAAATATTTGTGTGATAAACAATAAGTATTTGTGTTGGTCTGAGTGTTTCTTATATATTATAAGTATGTATTTACACCAAAAAAATAAAGTATACATATAAGTATTATATCCATTGTCTAGTACCCATAGCACAAGCTCTGCTTAGTTTGGGACTAGATGGTGCCTTGTAAAAAATTCCCAAAAACATTTATTTATAATTAAAAAAAAAAAAAAAAACTAGCCTATGCCCTCGGTTTCGCCCGTGTGGATATCTTTTATCGCGCATCCCTCGGGAACTGTTCATCTTCCCGGGATAGAAATAGCACCATCACACTGACATAATGCGGATTGGTGAACTACAGATACCATCAAGGACTATATGGAGCACTATCAAGTGTGCAGGCCTTAAAAAAAGCAACTATTAAGGTGTTTTCAAACATACCATCATCAACTCAGCCTATCGCAGTCCACTGCTGGACATAGGCCTCTCCCAAGTTGTGCCACAACACTCGGTCCTCTGCCTTCCGCATCCAGTCCCCCTCAGCCTGGTTCTTCAGGTCATCAGTTCACCTGGTGGAGAGGCGCCCTACGCTACGTTTGCCGATTCGCGGTCTCCACTCAAGGACTCGTCTGCTCGAGCGGCAATCGGTCCTTCGACAGACATGGCCAGCCCACTACCACTTCAGCTTACTGATCCTACAAGCTTTGTCGGTCACTCCGGTTCTTCTCCGGATGATTACGGATTTTATTCTTCAAAGAAACTCCAAGCATAGCTCGCTCCAAAGCTCGCTGAGCGACTTTGAATTTGTGGACTAGCCCACCATGCCATACCAATGCAAAATTTCTTCCAGAGCGACTACCGTTAGATATCCTTTATTGCTTAAGAAGATCTTTTTACAGTCGTAGTGAGAGTGGATAGAAGAGTTGGAGGGGGATGACCTTGGCAAACGTATCGCAACTGATTCGCGGAAGTTCTCGAAAAAAGCCAAGTAGGTACTCTAAACTGACGAGCATGCATCACGAGGTTAATGAACGTAGATGAAGCGAAAGAGGTGTAAGATCGCAGCAGGTGGAAATCCATAGTATCTGCCTACCCCAGTGGGAAACAGACGTGAAAATATGTATGTATGTTTCTACAGTATAGTATAATATGTACATCCACCTACCTATTAGGGATTCAAATTGATTGAATACTGTTACGGTAATAACAACCTATAAAATAAAGACCAAGTAAACATTACAAGTGAAGCATGGCAGCTTAAAATAGATTTATGTTGAAATTGTTTAAGCCTGGAAAGCTCACTCTAAATTTTCTTTCCTTCATAAATATTCTCGTAGCTTACTTGAGAATATAGTGTCGAGCAATTTTAAGGACTCATTTGTAAAGGTTACTTGTTCTTACTAATATTGGTACTTTTATTTGCACAGTAAGAAAACATAAATAAACAAATAGGACATGGTTAAGAAGGCTTGTTTAGTGTTGTGGCTGAGTACATTTCTGGTGATCTAAGGGTCGCGGGTTCAATGCCCGCACGGAACTTATTTTTTTTTATGGATATAGATTCCGTTGTTCTGGGTCTGGGAAATTTTGTATGAGTGAAAGTCGAGAAGAAATCTTAGAGTGCGCAACATTTTGTATAAACAAAAAAAAAACTTTTTAACAAAAAATAAAACCGACTTCAAAAACCTTAACTAAAAAGTAAAAAATAATCATTGTATGTATTTTAAAATCTTAACATAAACCAACATTTTGAAAGCGGCGCGTGATTGACCCTTTGCGTCATGTAATATACAGTCGAGCGCAATATCTATAGTAAAAACAGTTTATGTGAACGTACATGAAAATCACGTGCCGCCTTCAAAATTTTGGTTTATGTTAAGATTTTAAAATACATACAATGATTATTTTTTACTTTTTAGTTAAGGTTTTTGAAGTCGGTTTTATTTTTTTTTAAAAAGTTTTTATTTCATACTTTTTAGTTGAAAATTGCGAGGGTTGATTCATAAATGTTTATATAACCAATTTGACATATTTTTTTTACTTTCCTTTGCTATCCCACTGCTGGGCAAAGGTCTCGCTCATGTTCTTCCAAACGTCCAATCACTATCGTGAAAAAAAAAACACGCATATCGGCCAAGAATTCTCAGAAAAACGAATCAATGAGCAGATCATCTAGATAGGCGAAGCTAAAAGAAACTGATTTATTGAAGCTGGTTAAAAAACTACTCAACCTAAGTCAATAAAATTGATATGGGACCACCGCGCGGACTTTCTCTACCAAATAAAAAAACAATCACGTAAATCGGCCCACAAATCTCAGAGTAATTGGTGTAAATACATGAAAAAAAAAAAAAAAAAAAAAAACCCGCGGAATATATAACCTCCTCCTTTTTTTGAAGTCGGTTAACAAATATTTCCGGTAATTGTTCGTCATGATAACTTCGTCCATTATCGCACAGACAAAACCTTCGGTCTCTCCGAAGAGATCACCAAAATGAAGCCAGGACACGGACGCTAGAAAGTGTACATCGGTTCTATGAAGTAGCGTTACCTATCAATCGATAGACTATCTATAGTATCGAAAAATCCCAAATCATTCATACTATCGCTAGGCCTATCGATAGTATCGATCAAAACCAGTAGTTTTCATGATAATCAGTGTTTAGAAAAACGAAAGTATTTTTATTACCGTGTTTTGTTTTAGCCCAAGAACTGGACGTCGAGGAATATTCCATATGTTCCTGGGAGCGTCTCATCTGCATATATCAAACAATAGGTAGGCTTTAAGTTGTATTATTTTCTTGTATTCATTACAAAATAAGCACTGAATTTACAATAGAATGTGGAAGAATGAACTCGCGAGGTATTTCCTAATAGCACCAAAGCTATTTAATTCATTTATTTTCCTCTCCAAACCAAGATACAAACGTAAAAACATTTGAGAGATACAAAAGACGCGCGTATAAGTAGGTGTCCATCATTCTTTGGAGAACACTTCAGGCACATTTGAAAGATGAGGTGTTATTCAATTTATCTTGCTCGAAAGCATAAGGGCTGTGGTTAGATGTAGGTTTTATAGCCGTAATCAGTACATTACTGTTCCACAGATGAGTACGCGTCTCTTCTCAGAATGAGATGGAGATTTGAGTTACTGAACTAAAGCGTCGTTCTAATACAACGTGATTACGCAACCATTGCAAGTACGTGAGAATTTTATTCGTGCAAATCCGCGGTCAAACATACACGTGTTGAGTATGTTTTCTAATTTACGTTCACACTATAATCCGGCGATAATGTGATATATCCTAACAATGACGAATACAATTCGCGCGAACTTGCGGCGGTCGCTTAATCGCGTCGTATTAGGACGACGACGACGCCTGTAACTTTCACACACACATCTACAAATCTTAGTATAATTTGTGTGATCACCTACCTGCCGTACCTAGTCTACCTGCGACCACGGAATGCTGCAAAGCTTTCAAAACGTCAGGGAAACCAATTTAAATAATATACGCGATTTAATCCGGTTAAACTTTGTTTTATTATAAGATGTATGAATGAATGAATGAATGAAAAATTTATTTGCTTAAAACAGTAAGTATGTAGTTCAGTTTATTTTTGTTTGTTTTCAGAAATGGTTCAAGTTGACATAAAGGATATAATAGCCGATAGTGAATGCTATCAGAGATGTGACTATGTGCAGTATGACACTGAGGTGGAGTTTCTAAAAAACCAGAGACATTTGTCGTGAGTGTGCTAATTATTTATTTATTTTAAAATTATTTATTTATTTTAATATTGTTGAATTTACACAACGATGACACAACGATTTGTTGGAGGGGACTGAGCGATTTGCCAGCTCGATTTCTACATTGGAACCACAAACATAGTAAAAAAAAAAAAAAAAATTTTTTACTATGTCTGTGATTGGAACAAAAAGTATTTCCAGGACTGTGTGTTTTGATTACATAGGTAAGTGATTTCTAGATCGGTCGTAGCAAAGTAAAGCAATAGAACACAATACAGTTTCTTGGTACTATCCACAATCTATTTTCAAATCTATTTTTATTCTATTTTTACTGCAACTTTTTGCTACGATTGATGTAAACAAGTTATTAGTGCGGCGACGGAGCAATCACCTAGCACGCGTAACACAAGTTGACTCCTAGCTCGGGACTGGGTCTTGCTCTGTCTCCCACGTAAAATTCCAGATGTATCTGTCGCTCAATCTAGTACTTAAGTTGACCTGTACTCATACGTTTATAAAATAAAATTTATGATTATGATTCAATAAATGGCAATAAACTCACTCCAACTAAAGTCGGATAAAAAAGACTACATAGATAACCAAACTGTAACGGTTGTCTTACCTAACCCTGTCCGTGATATTACGGTACCGTACGTAATGACCACAGACAAGTAAGCCTAATGATTAATTATGTTACCTTAAGCCCAAAGAAACCGTTTTGAAAACAATCCACCTCTAATACCTCCAGATAGCAGAACAATATTGTGTTCTGCTATCTAAAGGTATATATTCCACCGCATCTCCAAGGACCGACACTCGTAACATAACCATCTTATCAGCCTACCCGTGTACCGTCTCTGAGGACCTGCAATGAACATCAGTCACTTTGACGTAAAGATGGGAAGTGTGCTGTACTGATTGGTAGGTATTACTTGAGGGAGAAGTTTTAAAACTCGGGAAAAAATATAGTGGCATATGCCCGTGGCTTTGCCCGCATATAATTTGGTTTACCATAGAAATACGCTATCGCGCATTTGTCGAGAATTGTTTATCATCCCGAGATAAAATGTAGCTTATACGTTGATCTGGGTTATGTTCTATTTGTGCGCAAAATTTTAACGAAATCTGTTTAGCCATTTCAGCGTGATTGAAAGATGAATAAACAATGAAACGAAAAAAACATACATAGACCCGCGCAACTGCGCAGGCATACGACTCGTTTTCACAGACGCTATTAAGTTTGGTGCGTAATCTAGAACTAGTATTAGTTCTTCAATGATGATCGCCTATGCCATACTTTTGTTACCAATTTTGACATTTTTTTTTAAATCTTAGATTTATTATTATTATATTACTACTTCGATTAATATTGCTAAAAGCTTATATTCAAAACTCAAGTCAGATATTAGTTACTGTTCAATTCAATTTTAATATTAGAAAAATATCAATTTTCAGAGAGACGTGTGTTGACTGTTGAAAGATAACGAGCTAACTTTGAAAGAGTTTTCAAGTTAAGTAAACTTTTAGAATTGAGTCCACAAGTTTACGTTAACTTAGTTTACTTTTCAGATTGCTGAACCAAAGTCTCAGCAGAGTGCTCGTGCATTTCGGTCAAACAACTTGTATAAAGTATAGGAGAGAAGTGCTTTACACTTGGGACCAGATGTTGGGTAAGTTGAATCAAGAATTTGGTAAACTATAAGGGTCAAAGCGGATTTGCTACTTTTAAGATAGGCGATCAATGATTTGATAGCTTTTCGGAAGCTCGATGAGACTTCTGAACACTGTAATCCGCACACGTACAAACACCAGTCGCAGCGATCAAGTCGTTTTTTGAACGCTCGATGCAACACGCTCGACTGAAACAATTTTGATACAGCAATGAAAGCAGTTTAGCTGTCAAAATGCAGTGCAATATCGATGCATATGCTAAAACGCGCGATTTCTACACCACGGTCGAACGCAGCAAATATCCGAAACGGGATGTAGCACCAATCCAGTGCAAAATCGCCGATCGCCGATGCTAAAAGTGTCGTGTCTGCTTTGGTCGTCAGTGACAATTCATTCCAAAAAAATCATCATCAACTCAGCCTATCGCAGTCTACTGGTGGACACAAGCCTCTCCCATACTGCACCACAACACTCGGTTCTCCGCTTTCCGCATCCAGTTCCCCCCAGTTACGATCTTCAATTAGTTTATCCACCTGGCTGGAAGGCACCCTCCGCTGCGATTGCTGATTCGCGGTCTCCACTCAAGGACCCGTTTGTCCCAGTCATCACTACTACTGTACTCAGTACAGCTCAGTTCAGTACTCTTCGACAGGGATGGCCAGCCCTTTGCAACTTGGACTGATGATCTGAAGAAGGCAGCTGGGGAGGACTGGATGTAGAACGCACGAGACCGAGTGTAGTGGCGCAACTTGGGAGAGTTCTATGTCTAGCAGTGGACTGCGATAGGTTGAGTTGATGAAAGGCGACAATTACATCATAATCCCCAATAATGGACGTCACAGAGCCGATATGAAGACATTAAAGTATAAGAACCTACTATAACCATTTCCATTATTTCCAGCAAATCTCGGTGGCATCTTCGGCCTCTGCCTAGGTGGGTCTGTCATCAGTGTCATAGAAATCATCTGGTTCCTCCTCGAACTATTTATTGCTGTACTCAGCTTCTTTTGCAAGACACCAATCACACCCAAAGACAATGAAAAGAACAAAGTGTACATCATTTATCAAAAAGATAAGCCTTTGAAAAAGAATGCCGATAAGAAAGTTTCAGGAAAATATAAGTTTGTGAATTAAACCGAAGTTTATTTGAGACGCTTTTAGAAATTGGCCTAAATATTTGAAAACTTTTGAAATATTTTGGACAGTGCTTTGTTACGATTCACAGTCATTGTAATGTACATGAAACAATACAATCTGGATTTTATTGAAAACAATGAGAGAAGACAGTTTTAATTTGACAGATCTTAATATTTTCTGTCTTTTTTCGCGTTTGTAAGAAAAAGATACAACAGGATTCAAATGAGTTGAGAGCGGTAAAACAAGAGAATTGGCAGCATTATTTTAGGCTGATATTTAATTTTATTAAACCCCTTAAAAACTCTATAGGGTCAAACGTAAATAACCAGATTGTTATTTCATCAGATTTAGGCAGCCTCGTGGAACAAATCAGATAATTTATTAGCTTAGGCATTTAGTCAGGACGAAAGGTTTTGTTTGAACTCAACAATGTTTGGACCTAAAATATCAAAAATAGATTTATGTGGAATAAAGATTACTACAAATTTTATTTTCGTGTGATAATTAATATGCTATTCACATTTTTGTCAATTTACACATTGTTGATGTTTTCAAATTAAATGACTGATGGTTGCTATAAAAGAGTTACGTCATTCTACTTATAAAGGTTTTGCGAATCCAGGATTTTTGTAGAAGTATTAATAGGGGAAATACAATAATTATATCAGTTTTCCGTACGCAAAATACACGCTTGGACGTGGAGTTGCGGAAACCAGCCCGTTATACTATACTATTGTAAAAAAATCTTCTAAAAGATTACTATTATATTGATTGATTGATTGATTTCTATTAGATTGATTCTATACTACTATACTATCAGTTTATAGCCCCTCAAACTAAGGGGCAATATTTTTATGCGGTTTTGCAACCGCGATATTAGTTTAGGGAATTTAGTTAGGTTTGGGGATTTTTTTCGGCGGATGGAGTCCCTAACGGGATTCTCCGCCATCTGCCCGGTGAAGCAGTTAGGGTATCCATTCTGGGTACCAATTCTGCGAGAGTCCATACGAAAAAAAAAAAGAAAAAAAAGTGGCATTATAAGACCTGTCGTTCTGTATTGATCGGAGTGCTGGGCTATGAAGATGGATGAAAGAAGACTGTATGTAGCAGAGATGAAAATGTTGAGATGGATGTGTGGAGTTACAATAATGGATAAAGATAACAAAAAATACTGTTATATGGCAGCTGGTAGAGGAAAATGGAACAAGAAAGCATATTACGCCGACCCCAAGTAATTTGAAACCAGGGCAGGAAAATAATAATGAGTCTATAACATCCCGTTACAGCGCAAAGGCATCACTTCCCTCTTTGTCAGAGCCGATCCACCACTCTTCTGGCATATGGCATATTATTTTCACCTCAAGTTACGTTTAAGCTTGACAGCACCAGCTGTGTGGCCTACATCAGTAATTTGTACGTTGAAAAGCGGTTAAGAGTTCCTTACATGATCAGTAAGTTTGACTCCCGGAATACTGCGTCCCTCTCTTCGGTGACAAACTACAAGTGCGGACTTTTGACGCTTTTTCGGTGACGATGTCTGCATAGTTGACGGTGGAGAGAATGTACATGTCTATAAGCTTTCTCTTTAGTGAACGAAGGAATGGTCTTCTCATTAGTTATGTCATCGACCAACAGCTCTTCTAGGCGTTTTCAATGTGTTTAGTATCTTTTATCCTGTGTTTCCTGGAAGAAGACTATTTGGCCGAGATATAAGTATATGTCAATTATTCAAACTTTACATCCCCAATTTCTTTTCAATGCGTAGGTGCTGTTGGTCATCATCTTGGTCTTAATCATGTTCATTGAAAGTCTAACCCTAAGGCTTGCCTGTTTCCTTAACGACGATAGCCTTGTCACTTCAGTCAGCATTTTATGTCTAAAATTCTTCTATCAAAGTTGTTGATGGTAATGGTTGGTGTAAAAACTCCTAATAAACAGAAGTAGTTAGATGTTTAAATTGAAGTTTACATAAATACAGCGTAAAAAATATTTCCATAAAACTCTTCATCTATTAAAGATAGATTAATCAGTGTCTGTGGTAAACTGAAACGGAAAATTCTCTGAATAGCTCATTTATTCTGTAAATGACGTGGTTCTTACCTATTTGTCTCCTTCATCTAAATAATATTTTCTGGGCCATTAGTTAGCTTTGCTTTTGTGGCGAAACTATTTGTCAACTCATTATCAAGAGGAATTACTAGGGTGTCAGTAGATAACGAAGCTCAAGGTTTTACTTCAATGACAAGAACGAAACTCGGAACAAAATTATATTTAGGCCATACAAATATTTTTCAAGCTAAACATTCGTGTCCTCGAAATTTTTTTTTGTGATAATAATGTTTTAATGATATCGTATATACTATCAGATGAGTTTATAAATTCACGGAGATGTAAACCCACTTGTAAGGTACAGTCTCTGAGTTAATTAAATAGTCGTGTCAAAATGTTTACATAAATATTTATGGTACGCAGGTATTGAGATTACTCCCATAAGCAAATAATGTTTATCTTAATTTGTATACATACATGAAATCTCGTTCATTTACCCGAAGCCTTGTTTGCTTGTTTGGAATTTCAATTAGCAGTAAATCATTTCGTACAACCGTTTGGCAGATTTATTTAGTTTCATTTATTAATAATTTGCTATCTCTTTTAAAATCAAAATAGCTCATCTGTAATGATCGATGCTAGAAATACTCATCAGTTAAAGTTAATAGTTTATTGATGTAGTATTTAAAAAAGTCCAGGTACCTAACTCATTTCAATCGGTCTTGGAAGGACAAGATTTTAATTATCGTACTTTATTAAGGCTATTAAGCCTAAATGTTTAGGCTTTTCATTGGCATGTTTATACTTCACGAGGGAGTGTTAGTGCCTACACTTATAATGTATGGTAGTGAAAGTTGGGTATGATAGAAGAAAAGTTGGGTATGATAGAAGAAACATGAATGCAGAATAAATGCAGTAGAAATAAGAGCGTTGAGAAGTATGTGTGGTACAACTTTAAGAGATAATAATAATAATAAATAATAAAATGTATATTTTCATAAAATAAAGTAAGGAATAACGTGATAAGGTTGCGTTTACATTTTTCTTTCTTTCTTTCTTTTTTTTTACTTTAACTGGGAATGAAAAATCCGCAACGATACATACAATTTTGTCGTTTCAGCTGGAGATATAAAATGGCGTAATGCTACAGTATCAAATATTAAAGTAATAAATAATATTATGTTGACACAAAAATTCTTATTAGGTACTAAAACCTAGACATTAGCATTTCAAATTCAACATCTAGGCTTAAAGCTCTTGAGAAACCTGAAGCTTTGATTTAAGTCCTCTCTAAGGTGAAGAACACGCTTCTAAGAAACAGAATGAAATATGTATGAAGGATGTAGCTTAAATTATAACGTGTGAAGTGGAAGAAATTTAACCAAAGTAGCTGTTTTTTAGGGTTCCGTAGCCAAATGGCAAAAAAAGGAACCCTTATGGTTTCGTCATGTCTGTCTGTCTGTCTGTCTGTCCGTCCCTGCCACTACAGTACAGTACAGTACAGTATGACACAGCCACTTTTTTCCGAAACTATAAGAACTAAACTATTGAAACTTGGTAAGTAGATGTATTCCAAAAAGAGAAAAAGAAAATTTGGGGTTCCCCATACTTAGAACTGACACTCAAATTTTTTTTTCATCAAACCCATACGTGTGGGGTATCTATGGATAGGTCTTCAAAAATGATATTGAGGTTTCTAATTTTTTTTTTTCTGATCTGAATAGTTTGCGCGAGAGACTCTTCCAAAGTGGTAAAATGTAAAATAAGAGAATGATAAAACTAAAAAAATATATGATGTACATTACCATGTAAACTTCCACCAAAATTGGTTTGAACGAGATCTAGTAAGTAGTTTTTTTTTAATACGTCATAAATTGTAAACCGCAATTTACCTTTCATTCAATCAACTCAAATATAAAAATAAAAATAAACATTTAATTTCATAAACATAAACCTTATTTAACCACAGTTATAGCTAGATGAACAACTAAATAACTTCTTATACGTCCAAGGAAGGTACGGAAACCTCGGTGCGCGAGTCCGACTCGCACTTTTAACATTATATTACACTGAAAGTTTACCCTCAATGTTTTTATTTTCTAACTAGCCTATGCCCACGACTTCGCCCACGTGTACGTCATTTATCACGCATCTCTTGGGAACTGTTCAACAACTTTTACTCTGGGACCAACCCTGAAACCGCGAATAAAAAATCAGTTGGTCCCTAAATTTGTGTTCACTTAAATCGATAAAATGTAGGAACCACCTGATTTCTTATTCGCGATTTCAGGGTTGGTTCCATAGTAAAAGTTGTTCATAATGATGAGGACAATGACCCCTTTTCGGGAAAGAAGCCATTAAAATAAATAAAGCCATCAATACATCCTCACAAATAAAAAAAAAACAAAAATAAAAAAAAAATTATTTCACATAAATGGTGTACAGTAAACACTTACAAATAGTAGTTATACAATTTCTCAAACTACTTCTTTCTTCTTTCTTTTTTTTTTTTCATTTCTTTGTAAACTTTCATGTTACTATTATTAGTAGGATTACTTTAACACGCAAAGGTTTGTTGGAGCTTAACTTCGAGTTAAGCTCACCTTTGTACACACGGCTACACATCAAGGTGTACATTTCCAGTATAAGCTGACCTCGCATTGTATAGGTTTTCCTTACAACGCGAGGTCAGCCTTTACTGGTTTTGTACAGCTTGATGTGTAGCCGTGTGTACATGACATTTCTGGACTGTTTTGTATTGTAGAGATTTTGTATGTGTAATAGAGAATAAGTGAGATTTCTTGATAAACGAAGGCAACCGGGCCCGACCCGCGTCCGAACCGCGCGGGACGCGCCTGCATTTCGTGTGATGTCATCCATATAAAAACAGGTTAATATACCCGCCGCGGGCTCGACCCGACCCGCACACGACTCGCACCCGCCTTGTGTGTGATTTGCCCTCAAGGTAGTGGATACATAGTTTTATAAATAAAACCGGCCAAGAGCATGTCGGGCCATGCTCAGTATTATAGGGTTCCTTAAGTAGGTCTAATTACAAACGAATCAAATCAAATTCATTGCTATTTTAGTTTTTGCAAACAGCGCCACCTATCGCTGAATTTAAGAAACTAAATTTAAGAAGTGTGTCATATCAATATAACACAAACTTTCTTTTTGTGATTTTTTAAAATAAAAAGTAACTAAAGGAGCATTATTTGCTATGATAATTTTTCTCTAAGGTCAATGACCTATGAACTAGGACGTCTTAAGTATTTTTCAGTTTTCTCACTATAATTCAAAAATTTATAATCACATTATGCTCGAAATAATTTTAAAAGAGAGTTTTTATAAAGGTCTATCAATGTGGAAGACTATAAGTTTCTACGTTGCATAGTTTAGAAATGGCAGGGGGGGACACATTGCAAGCCACTTTGGCGAACTGTATTTCGCAGATGGTATACCTGATAAAAAGTTATGTATGAAACATTCAATGTAGACCTATTCAATGATACCCCACACGAGGGGTTGCAGCGAAAACAAATAATTCATCCCCATTTCACATGTATGGGCGCCACCCCTAAAATACGTTATTAAGATTATTTTATTCTTTTAAAATTGAGATCTATATTTAAACCATTTAAAAAAAAAAAACATTTACTTATTTTTATAACTGTAGAAGTTATTAAGCTGTAAAGGATTAGGACAGACGGACAGACGGACAGACGGATAGACGGATAGACGGATAGACGGACAGACGGACAGACGGACAGACGGAAGGACATGACGAAAAAAAAGCAAGAAACATTTTACTACTGCTGTCATTTTTATATGCACCTACTCAGGAGACGATTTATACAACCTTATTCTTAGTTTATACTAAACCTCTTAATAGGTCATTGTTCTCATCATTATGAAAAACTTTTAGCATGTGATCAACCCTGAAATCGCAAAAAAAACAGTTATCCCCTATATTTGTCGATTCATGTGAACACAATTGATGTAGGGATCAGAAGTAATTTTTTCGCGATTTAAGTTTGTACCCGTAGTTAAAGTTGTTCATAGTGATGAGTATAATGACCTATTAATAGGTTTAGTAATAACGAATATTTTTATTGCGATGACGTTGCAATGGCTAGCGATCAAAATTAATATCCTATTTATCCACGATTTGCCTATCTAGGGAGTAGGGATGGAAATTTAACATAACGTAATCGTAGATACTTGTAGGATATTAATTTTGGCCGTAAGTCAGTGAGGCTTTCAACGGAAATCGATCTTTGTACAAAACCAACATTTGTATGTCCTACAGATAATTAATTTATGGTTTCGGGTAAAGGATGTTTGTTTACGTATGAGATTGTATTTGTAAACGTTACATAGTACAGCCGACCGCACGTCAGTAGTAACAGTTTTACCTTGCAAGCGTTTTTATTTCGTAAGCAGTAAGGGAGGTTTTAGTAATTCAAGTGTTATCTAACGATTTAAATTGCGGAAAGAAAAAATCGCTCACGAGCAGGATTCGAACCTGCGACTCCTGGCTCAGTACGCCAGTGCTTTAGCCACTAAGCTACCGTGAACACTGCTCGTGGTAACGAAATTCTCATCCACTTGGTACATCTTTGGGTGACGTCAGCGATATCTTATTAAGAAACACTGTTTCTTAACAAAAAAAGTGTTTCAAGTGTTATCATTGATGTGCAGTCGACTGTACGTCATTACAATAGAATGAATGAATGAATGATATATTAATGATATATACATATATATAGATAATTATTAAATTAAATGAAAAAAATCGGTATTGTTTTTCCGGATTTGACACAATTAATTTAACCACTGGATTCCAGACTCTCAACTGTTGAAACCCATCCTCCCATTTAAAGTTTACCAACCGGTTAAAGGTGACCACATTAGTTTATAAACTTATAATACTCCTAGTGTACACAAATATTTTAACTATAATCGCACTATTCACCCGTTATTTATATGTATTTAGCTTTAAAAATGCCTGTATACATCTAAACCTATGTAATTGTACATCGATAAAAACAGCATGAAGTAGGTACTTAAAAAACCGGCCAAGTGCGAGTCGGACTCACGCAGTAAGGGTTCCGTACAACGCATCTACCTGATACCCCACAAAAACTAATTAAGTTTATGAGAGTTCGTCAAAAGACATCAACGCACCGTGAGCGAAATATGAATTTTTACATCTCGTTCTTACGCAGGTACCACCACAAATGTCTATGTTTGTCCTATTTTTTGTATTTTGTAACCGAATTCAAAAAAGGGAGGAGGTTATGTATTAGGCGGGTTTTTTTTTTTTTTCATTTATGTACACCGATTCCTCCGAGATTTCTGGGCCGATTTACGTGGCTGTTTTTTCATTTGGTAGAGGAAGCCCGCGCGATAGTCCTATATAAATTTTATTGACTTAGGTTGAGTAGTTTTTTAACCAGCTTCAATAAATCAGTTTATTTTAGCTTCGCCTATCTAGATGATCTGCTCATAGGTTCGTTTTTCTGAGAATTCTTGGCCGATATGCATGTTTTGTTTTTTACGACAATGATTGGACGTTTGGAAGAACATGGGTGAAACCTTTGCCCAGCAGTGGGACACCATAGGTTAATAAAAAATACATTCTCAAATTGGTTCTATAAACATTTATGAATCATTGATCATGAAAGAGCTCGTCCGGGGAAGTACTACCACCGTGCCTACTTTTCCACCAAATAGTGATGCTTGCATTGCTGTGTTTCGGTCTGAAGGGTACGGGTGCCGGTGAAATTACAATCACATGAGACTTTCCATCTTCAAGTCTCAGTTTGGCGAACCGACTTGCGGTACCATTTAGGCAACAGCCTAGGTGGTATTGAAGTTGTCATGGGCAAAGGTAACCGCTTAACATCAGGTGGGCCTTTAGCTCGTTTCGCCATCCTATACTATAAAATAAAATAAAAGCCAAAGCCTCAAAGCCGCGGAGCATGCGCGGCGCGAGCGTGGCTAAGTAAATGAGAGTGCAGGAGCTTTAAAACGTGCTACAAACATTTTTTTAGAGGTGTCTTCTCCAGTACCTACGTAGTACACACACCTCAGTATTTCAAACAAAAATTTCGTAGAACGATAGTGATTACAGCACTGAAAATCAGCGCTGTGTTATGGCTTGTTCTGTAACACAGCATCATGCTGAGTGGGAACCGTGTCGCGGCTACGGCGTGCAATTACTAAATGTCTTATGAATTCACGAAGCATTTTTTAATTAAGTCGTTTTAGGTACCTACTGTTAGCAATTATTCCTGTTGCTTGTTCCAAAGAAATACCTATAAATATTATTCATGCAGGTACTTTAAGTTTTAATATTTGATTCGGTAACCATGTTCCCAAGTTAGCAATCATAATTACAATATTTTACGAATAGAGGGTAAATTGACTTCCACCGTTTGACAGTACTTACGTCAAACGGCAGGTTACGTGTAAAAACTCACTTGGGAACATGGCAGGCTAATCTAAGCACTTGCCGAGTGAAGACGTATCATATTATAATTTGTTGAATAGTATACAGTGAGTAAATATTTAAGTGATTGTACAGAGATATACAAGTTTTATTTCCTCAGCGATTACACTAATTACCTTTTATTTTATGTGTTTTGTGTTTTATTTATTTGAATACCTTCCTGCTTTATACTTGTATAGTTACTTAAATGTTGCGCACCATTAACTGGGACAGTAAACCATTTTTCTTTCTTCCTTTCTTCCTTCTTGGTGCATAATCTACTATTTTGTTCATAAAAATTTAATAATGTATCTAATAAAGGTTTTTTATAAACTGGCAACATTGGCTCGCTGCCCTCTCTTTTGGCTTTTACATTGTACTTGTACTTTTTGCTATCAGATTTCTCAAAATTATAATACATAATACAATAAATATCATTTTTATTTCTCAAGAGTAAACACCAGCCATAATATGTGTAATGCGAACAATCATAGTAAAGCCAAAAAAAACTACTCTCCTTCGTATACAACTAGCACTCACGCACACACATGCACCTCAAACCATGCTCACCCCTCTTAGTACACATGTCGCGGCATCATCCAGTAAGCATCGCCTAAACAAATATCCTTCAGGTGCATGGTGTGTGCGTGAGGGCTGGTTATACACGAAGGAGTAGTTTTTTTGGCTTCACTATAATTGTTCGCAGCACTTCGTCTATATTTTTTACTATGTCGGTGCCATAATATAATAATTTTTGAAAGGCAATTTAAATGTCGGAGAAGCTTAATAATTTAAAATAAAATATGTTTAACCGGATTATATCGAAAGGATTATTCGAAAGCTGCAGCGTTCGTGGTCGCAGGAAGACTAAGATGACAAGCGTCTTTACAGATATTTCTAAAAAATAAGAAGAAGAAAAAAGAAAAGAAAAGAATAAGAAGATTTTTATAATCAAGTCCCAAACAGCACGCAACACTGTAAAAGACAGTGATATTGTGAGTGATTACTGCGTGCATGGAAATGATATTAATTAATAAAAATTGTACGGTTGATTAATAGTAGTTTATGAAACTATTGCATAATAGGGGTTATTAAAACACGAGTGTGAGTTTAAAAACCGAGCCGTAGGCGAGGTTTTTAATAGTATCACACGAGTGTTTTAATACCTAATTATGTCAGTTTCATACACTATTTTATCTAAATTCATACAATTTTAAATAAAATACTAAAGTCAAAATCTTGGTAACATTGTCGTTGTTTTTCTTGATTTCTCTGGTAAAAGATTGTTCGTCATTTACGTTGCTGCATCCAGAAATTCAGGCGGGGTCATATTCTCCTCAGTTCAGTATCACTGCTGTAGACAGATATTTTTGTCCAGAATAAAACTTTCGACATTCAAAACCATAATAATAACGTGTTTACGTTATTATAACAATAAATTTACAAGTAACGATGACCAAATCCAGTAGGCCGTGGCGCGCGGCCGCGCACGCGCTCTGGCGCGCGCCTACACAGATAAAAAAATGTAGTCTGTCGAAAACGTTATAATCGGAACTAATTTTCTATCCTTGTCAAGATTCCGTCAATCTCTGTTTTATCATACAAAAAATATGCCTGTTAACACTTAAATATAATTAAAAGCAATATGATAATCAAAAGTTTGTTGTTCAGCAAACTGTATCGTAATGAAACTTTTTAAATTCATTACAGGTGCATGTGCGTAAAATATTTTTATCTACACTCGTATCTTAAATTATGAACTCGAAAGTAATGTCATAATGACATACTTTACGCACATGCACCTGTAATGAATTTAAAAAGTTTCATTATGATCAACGATATAAGAAGCTACTATGATACAGTTTGCTGAACAAAACAATGCGGTAATTTTTTTTTTTTCCATAACCGCATACTTCGACCAAACCAAGGAGTTTTCAAACCTTTTTTTAGCAGTCGTACAGTTTGGCACCAATGAGTACACAAAATTCAGGGTGGCGCCACTTGTCATACATTGAAAATTTTTCTCGTTTAAAATCGCGTTTTTGGCAGAACTTTTGATTGTCATATTGCTTTTAATTATATTTAAGTGTTTACAGGCATATTTTTTGTATGATAAAACAGAGATTGACGGAATCCTGACAAGGATAGAAAATTAGTTCCGATTATAATGTTTTCGCCAGACTAGATTTTATTATCTGTGTAGGCGCGCACCAGCGCGCGTGCGCGGCCGCGCGTCACGGCCTACTGGATTTGGTCATCGTTACTTGTAAATGTATTGTTATTATTTACGTTATTATTATGGTTTTGTATGTCGAAAGTTTTATTCTGGGCAAAAATATCTGACTACAACAGTGATACTGAACTGAGGAGAATATGACCCCGCCTGAATTTCTGGATGCAGCAACGTAAATGACGAACAATCTTTTACCAGAGAAATCAAGAAAAACAACGACAATGTTACCAAGATTTTGACTTTGGTATTTTATTTAAAATTGTATGAGTGTAGATAAAATAGTGTATGAAACTGACATAATTAGGTATTAAAACACTCGTGTGATACTATTAAAAACCTCGCCTACGGCTCGGTTTTTAAACTCACACTCGTGTTTTAATAACCCCTATTATGCAACAGTTTCATAAACTACTATTTTAGTATAGTACTAGCAGCCCGTTCCGGCTTCGCACGGGTATTTAGGAAAAAATTCAAAAATTCTAAATTTTACGCATATAATATACACTCACACACAGACACCCTTCTTTTTGCGTCGGGTTAATAAGAAAGAGTACATTATATAGAAAGTTTAGATTTTAATTTTTTTTTGTCATTATTTTTTAATATTCGATTATTTCATTTTTATTTCTACTGTTTGTAAAAAGATCATAACTACAAACAAAAGCCATTAAAATTAAGTCAGAGCTTCCCTGTAGGGGCTGGCCAGAAAACCTACACGTGTGTCTGACAACTCCTTGGCCCTCTGGACACGTCTGGAGGGAACGGCAGTTGTTAGGCCAGTGCATCCTCGGTACTGGCAATGGAATCCTTTCGAAGGATTAACTTTCGGGGGATCTTATTGCCTGCGAATGTTCTGGTACGGGAGGGGCCTCATGGGGGCCAGTGGGGAGTTGCTCCACATGTCCCTCTGATGTCAGCAGAGGGCAAAGTGGAGGAGCAGGGGTGGGCCCAGTATGCACTCACCCTGCCACTGGGCAGGCAGTGGGGGGACTGTCCTTCCCTGCCCCCGTCGATCTCGTAACCCCAGGAGTGCCCGCTGAGAAGTGTTCCCGCGCCTCTTGGGACCGAAGGTCTTGGCTTCACCACCCGGACCGCGAGGAAGAAAACTAATTCTATAAAAATTACGGGAGGATGGGGCCTGCGAGCAGTAGACTCAGGGTAGTCTGCTGCCCGACCTGCAATAGTTAGCCGAGCGGAGTGAGCAGCCACCACGCGACTTTTTTCTAATACTTACATTTTTGAACTCGTGATATCTTTCGAATGGAATGTCCGAATTGAATAATTCAAAAAGTTATATAAAGGTATTGAAGCAGTCTTCAGTATAAAGTAATTTATTTTGATAAGGATTAATACCAAGGTACAAATAAAGAGCCTTTTCTAGCGGTGGCATTTCAATTGTTTTTTTTAAAATAAAAGAACACTTATTGTGACATAACTATAACAGTTAGACATATGCTGTCGCGACATTTTTTGTAGATAATGACGGGTTTTGCAAAGTTTTAGTACATTATCTTATTCTATCATCAATAGTTTTAGCAGCGCACGCGATGAAAGGAATTTTATAGGTATTTTTTTTACACCTTGGGTTACATTATTGGAGTTTTAGTAAGGATCCCTAATTTTTTTGAAAATATAATATAGCCTATGTCACTCGGAGATAGTGTAGCTTTCCAACGGTGAAAGAATTTTTCAAATCGGTCTATTAGTTTCGGAGCCTATTCAATGCAAACAAACAAACAAACAAACAAACAATCAAATCTTTCCTCTTTATAATATTATTATTATTAGTATAGATAGTATAGATATATAGTATATAAATATCTGTAAAGACGCTTGTCATCTTACCGCCAAAATTAATATCCAATCTATCCATGATTTGCCCTACTAGAGATAGGAATTTGACATAAGCTCCATACAAAATATGTCAAGTTTCTATCTCTGGTAGGGTAAATCGTAGATAGATTGGATATTAATTTTGGCCGTTAGTCTTCCTGCGACCACGAACGCTGCAAAGCTTCGAAACGACAGGAAACCAATCTAAATAATATACGCGACATAATCCGATTAAACTTGTTTTATTATAATGTGTAGTGATCGCGACAACCTAAGAAATTTATAATTTAAGTTACTTAGAAAACACAACATCAATATGATGATTGAATTGGAGGGACCGTGCGGGCTAGTAGTCAAAGGACAGATCGATCGCCTTTAGAATTCAGTCAGTCATTGCGATCATATCTTGCATGAGTAATCGCATAAATACCTTTCCTAGCAGAACATTTTTCGGTCCGGTCAAAGTCGTTCCAAGCAATCCTAATTCCAAAATTCAGACGGCCGGCTGATCGTTGGATGTCGATATCGGCGATCAATTGAGTTTCGGTGACTGATGCATGGAAAAAACTGTAATTTGGCCGAGAATTAAATGTTAAATTGGACGTATTTTTTAAGTAAAACTTCTTTAGGCACGCTTGACTTGGGGAGTAAGCTGGTGAATGCGTTACGGAGTTACGAGTCATGAGGCGAACGGAGGGGGTAGTGCTGGACGCGGGGAGCGAGGTGCGGTATGGCCACGACACAGCGCCGGCAGATATAATCGCGCCGCGCCGCCATTCCTTTGTTCTCATTGAAATAGTATTGAGGGAGATATAAGTTAGTGAAGTTTTACTTCAGTCGTGTGCTCTAAAGCACGCTCGTTTTTTTTTTTTAAAGAAAAACGAGCCTTTGTGGAGTTGTGGTGGCGCGGGGTAGTGGTACATTATAGGAACCAGGCGTTAATGTTTATTACCCAATCACACACAAACTGCTGAGCCGATTTGCATACAATAAGACACAAAGAGACATACGTGTCTTGGACATATGTGTTTGACTTTTTATCGACTAAACACGTGTGTAAATTGGCTGACGTCAGCTGATGATTAATAATTATGCTATGTCGACGAGCTCTTGACCGTAAGAAACCCCAAATGTTTTTATTTATAACATAGGAGGGCAAAAGCAACCAACTGCGATCGCCAACCCGCCTGCCAAGCGTGGCGATTATGGCATATCCCCCCCCCCCAATATATGCTTGGAGGAGGCCTGTGTCCAGCAGTGGACGTCTTACGGCTGAAATGATGAGGGCAAAAGAGCAAGCGGGTCACCTGATGGTAAGCAACCTCCACCGCCCATGGACATCGGCAACACCACACACACGGGGAGTCGCCGATGCGTTGCCGACCTTTTAAAAAGACGTACCTATGCTCTTTTCTTGAAGGCTCCCATGTCGAATTTGTTCGGATTCCAATGTATATTGAAAAAAACATAATACATTCAACCTAAGTTGAGAAAGTTATTTGTGTACTGTCTAGACCACTGCAAGCCACAATTAGGTCCATAAAACCACACGCCCAAATATCTATAAAGGTGCTGCTTCACACGCGTGTAATTCGGTTAATAACAGACAGACTTTACCACGCATCCCTCAGAAACTGTTTATTTTCCTGGGATAAAAGTAACCTATATCCTTTTTCAGATCCCAGGATACATCTTTAGCAAATTTCATTACGATCGGTTTGGAGGTTTATTCATAAAGAGCACAAGAGGTTACAAACAGACAGAAATGTACCTAATTAAGTTATTTTTTATGTGCACCTACCGCATGTCATCTTGTTATGGCAATAAATCATTTTTCTTTCTTTCTTTCTAGATAGGGTTTCTTTCACATTTATCCTACTAATTCTACTTATACGTGTTATTAAAATATCTGGAAACCTCTTAAGGGGTCATTGTACTCATCAGTATGAATAAAAATTTCTCCTAAAATGGCTAAAAGAAAATCAGCTGATCCTTACATTCTATCGATTTATGCGAACACAAATGTAAGGATCAGCTGATTTTTTTTCGCCATTTCAGGGTTTGTCCCATAGTAAAAGTTGTTCACACTGAAGAGTACAATGACCCCTTAAGAGGTTTTTTAGTTATTTCTGTAACACGTGTAATCCTACTTCCCACTAATATTAAAAAAACCTGCGGAATACATAACCTCCTCCTTTTTTGAAGTCGGTTAAAAACGTAAAAGTTTGTGAGGATGCATGATGTTTGTTACTCTTTCAAGCAAAAACTACTGTATGGATTTTAATTAAATTTGGCATTCAAATAGAACATAACCCGAATTAGCATATAAGCTACTTTTTATCCCGGGAAGATAAACAGTTCCCGAGGGATGCGCCATAAACGACATCCATGCGGGCGAAATCGCAGGCATAGGTAAGTACCTGAAATAATAATTAGTGTGATGAAAGAAAACACGTGTATACGGTAGTAGTTTTAATTAAAATGGGTACAATAGGTTGCCCCATATTTTCAAGGCAACGCGGAGAGTAAAAGTGAGGTTTTTTCTCGGTTTTTTCCTCGGCTGAGCACGCAACGAGCTTCGTTTCAAAAATAATGAAAGCCAGAAAAATAAAGAATGAAGAAATAAACTTTTCATTTCTCATACTCGGAAAGTAGTGTTTGTCTTCCACCCGCTACTTGGATCAACCAAGTAGCGGGTGGAAGACACTACTTCCCTCCCTAGGGCGGAAATGAATTTTAAAAATAGAACTATAGATAGTCGGCTAAGATTTTTTTAACATAGTTAAGAAAAATATCGATAAGAAAACTGCGCTTTTATGAGTGTATAAACAGCAAGTATGATTTTAAAAAAACCGCGCTGGTGGTGACGCAGTGTGTTCTATATTTAAAATTAAAAGAAGACTATAATTTTCCTGTATACTAACTCTCTCTGTACCGAAATTCAAAATCCCTGTTATAAAACCGATCGACCGTTAGTCTTTAAAGACTAATATTTGATTAAAAATTTGTTCAACCAATTCTGAAATGTTCACCCTAGAGTCGGTTAAAGACGAGGCAAATACAGTAATCGAAAATCTTTTACCAGAAATTTCAAAGGAACGGTACTTAAATACATACAATGATTTTATGAAGTGGCAAACAGACAAAAAAATATGTATTTTAGCAAAACTACTATTTATTACTTTCCTTATATTCGAAATGAAAAGTAGAGTGTTTAACACGGGCACAGATAATACAATACTTTATTTACCGTAATCAACTGAACACGAAACTCAAATAAAGAAACAATCCGTAAAAACTAGGGTCTTCTGTACAATGTGTTGGTTCCAAAAATTACAACACTGCTATATTGGAGCTAAAACAGTTTTTATCAATACTGTGCAGTGTTCTGGTATCACTTTGCATTCGCTGTATAGTCACTGTGTATCAAATGATGTATTCAGCGAGTAATATTTTTTTTACTGATGGGGGCGCCACTTGGCGGCTACATGCGCCTTAATAATGTGTTACCACAGATAATATAATACTATCCTAAACCATCCAAGTGCCTCAACATGCGAATGTAACCCGCGCGGTGTACAAGCACCATTACTCACAGCATGATAAATTGTCTACTGCCACCTGACAGTCAAGTGTAACGTCAACCTTATAGGGGCTGGTTGGGATTCAGGGGGGAAATCAAGTCTAATTTAAATGTCAATACATCTAAAACCTATTCTGTTGAGGAAACTGCTGAATGTATCGTTTTTTCTAGGGAATTCCAAGTGTTATTAGAGGTATTCATTACGAAATTCTCTGTAGCTCAGTCAGCTTGCCCCATACTACATGGGACTTATAACATAACTTGCAAATTGTCGGTATGCGAAACTCTGCCTGCCCCTTCGGGGAAACACAATCGTGATGTTATGTACCTATTTTATGTTATGTTAAGTTGTGTTATATTGAAAAATATACCAGTTATATTGTAAATGTCACTGTAACACCATTTTTTAAATCGTAATAATAAAGATTATCGGCGTAAATTAATATCCAATCCATCCACGATTTACCCTACTAGAGATAGAAATTTTACATATTTTGTATGAAGCTTATGTCAAATTCCTATCTCTAGTAGGGTAAATCGTGGATAGATTGGATATTAATTTTAGCCGTTAATCCCCCCATCTCACTGGACCTTGCTATCGTGGACGTAATTTGTCAAACTAACTGACACAAATAGCCGCTTCGAAAATTCCTTGGAAAAGTCCACAAATCTAGTTCCAAAGGAGTGAGAGCAAATTTTAATCCCCACAAGAATCTTTCCAAAAATGGTATTAATTCTCAGAAAAAAATGTCTTTTTTTGACACCAACCATTATTTTTAAGCGTTATATTAAAATTTCGTTCTATTTTAATTTTACTTTCCTGACACATTTTTATACAAAAATACCGGTAGAATACTTCTAAACACATTTTTCTCGGTATTGTAATTTGTCACGTAAATGGAATGTCTTCTTTTGAGTTAATACTATCTCAAGGAATAAAAATAAAATGTTTGTATAATAAGGAAATATAGCTTGAAAAGAGTCTTAGGCTTAAAATATTCTTTAGAATTTTCTCGATTTAAAAGTATTCTCCCTTATACACTTATTCTTCGTGGTCACACTGGTCACCTTGCTGAATTGCTCGCAACATTGATAACAGTACTCCATACAGGACCGTACTTGTGCTTGGTACAATTTTATTGTAGTTATGTAGTAATTTAGTTTATTTATTTATAAAACATAACATAACATAACCAGCCCTTTACTGTCCCACTGCTGGGCACGGGCCTCTTCTCAGTACGAGAAGGCTAAGGCCTTAGTCCACCACGCTGGCCCAGTGCGGGTTGGCGGACTACACACATCATTGAGAACTGTATGGAGCACTCTCTGGTGTGCAGGTTTCCTCACGATGTTTTCCTTCACCGTTAAAGCAAGTGATAATCGAATATAAATCCGCACATGAATTCGAAAAGTCAGAGGTGCGGGCCGGGGTCGAACTCACACCCTCCTGCATGGAGGGCAAGCGTTTAACCACTAGGCTATCACTGCCTATTTATTTATATTCCTCAAAAAAAAAACATACATTTGGCAGATACAGTGTAGAACATAAACCAGTTAGTATTATGTTTGTTAATAGAAATAGGAATAAACTTTATTGCATTAATTGTGGTACATAAAAGATCTTACAATAATAATTTTGGCCAGCAAAATTTACCTCATTAGGCATACAATAGAATTATACATGATAATGTCACATACCTAGCAGTGGCGCCAAATCTTAAAATACGCCACTGACATCTAGTTAAATTAATAATAGAAATAAAAACATTAAAGTAAAATGTCACAAATAATTATTATCTTAATAAATGTGAAGGAATATTATGTCAATTTCTTTCATTATATTGGTAAAATCTCAGAAATCAATAAAAGGATCTTATGTGCAACGTGTATCAGAAATGCGTGGTCATAGTGGAAGAGCTAGTTCAGGGGATGCTATCGAACAATTTTTACTATGGGACCAACACTGAAATTGCGAAAAAAAAATCCTTATATTTTGTCGAGCAACATCGGTGATTTAGTAGGGAACAGCTGATATTTTTTTCAAGATTTCAATGTTGGTCCCATAGTAAAAGTTGTTCTATGCTATGTTCTGAATGAGCTCTTAAGGTGAATGCTACAGGGTAGCCCGCGAAATTCAAAATTTCTTGCGTTTTTTAACTGATTTCAAAAAAGGAGGTCATGTATTCCGCGGGTTTTTTTTTTTTTTTTTTCATGTATGTACACCGATTACTCCGATATGATTTGTGGGCCGATTTACGTGGTTTTTTTTATTTGACATTTTAGAGAAAGTCCGCGCGGTGGTCCCATATAAATTTTATTGACTTAGGTTGCGTAGTTTTTTAACTAGCTTCAATAAATCAGTTTATTTTACCTTCGCCTATCTAGATTATCTGTTCATTGGTTCGTTTTTCTGAGAATTCTTGGCCGATACCTATGCGTGTTTTTTTTTTCACGATAGTGATTGGACGTTTGGAAGAACATGAGCGAGACCTTTGCCCAGCAGTAGGATGGCAAAGGTTAGTAAAAAATATATTCCCAAATTGGTTTTATAAACATTTATGAAACAACCCTCAACTAAAAAGTATGAAATAAAAACTTTTTAACAAAAAATAAAACCGACTTCAAAAACCTTAGCTAAAAAGTAAAAAATAATCATTGTATGTATTTTAAAATCTTAACATAAACAAGATTTTGAAGGCGGCGCGTGATTTTCATGTACGTTCACATAAACTGTTTTTACTGTAGATATTGCGCTCGACTGTACATTACATGACGCAAAGGGTCAACCACGCGCCGCCTGAAAGATGTTGTTTATGTTAAGATTTTAAAATACATACAATGATTATTTTTTACTTTTTCGTTAAGGTTTTTGAAGTCGGTTTTATTTTTTCTTAAAAAGTTTTTATTGCTAATTGTAGCTCTGTTTTGAGTTGTATAACAATCAAAATACGATTCGCGGTAGTAATAACAATATATCTACTGAATAATACTGATAAAAAATATAAATAAATCTAGCTTTATAAGCTCTAGCAGCTCGATAATCGATAATTTGATTGTAAATTAATATAATCGAGCTTGTTCAGCTTATAGAGCTAGGTTTATATTTTTTATGAGTTTATATTTTTTCAGTAGATATATTGTTATTACTACCGCGAATCATATTTCAATTTATACACAACGCGAAATACAACTACAATTTGCAAAAGACGCAAGAAATTTTGAATTTTGCGGGCTGCCCTGTAGGATTCACCTTAAAATATGGCCACGCATTTCTGATACACATTGTATATCTTATGTATCACAAAATTATCTGTAATCTGCCTCAAACTGACAAATATAATACTTAGAAAAAGGATTTTGATAGTGTCGTCATGTATTTGTTCAGGATCAATGCTTTCGGATCAATCACTGTCGTTTGAGATGATATTATGTCAAAAGGATTTTCCTCGTAATTTTAATATTTCATGTTCATTGTTTGTTTATTCGACCTTTTCTAGGAATTTTGTTTTTATTATTTTGGCCAGTTTATTGCAAAGGGTCTATGGATGACAATAATAGTAGACATAAGCCGGCGAAACAAACTTTTAAATATTTTCAAATTTAGAACAGGTTTAGGGGTAGGTTGGTAGATTTAATTGCATCTGTTATGCCTAGGCCACACTCATCGCGATGACGCGAATATTCGTGTCATCGCGACATATGTAGCCAAGTCTTAAAAATTTTACCGATTCGGGCGAAGACGATGACACTTCGCTACGCTTTCGGTAAACTTGTGCACATTAAAAGATTTTATCGCGATAAACTTCGCTTGCGTGGCCATACTTGACACATTTCAATCGGCGCACAGTTTCAGTATATTACAATGTACTCTGTGGCGCACAACCATCAAACGAAGCGCACGTGTCGGCATTAATTGGATAATGGTAAAATTTCTTGCATAATTGGTCATTATTTACGGCTTTACTCACGTGATTCTATCGGATATGTCCGACTAGCTGTATTTTTGGCGTGTTTAATGGATTGGAGTGTGGACAAAAAGTCGGCCATATTAATTGAATAACCAAATATGACCGTTGAGGTAGATGTCTTCTTAATTAGAGACGAAACGAATCGGTAAACATAGCATGGGACGCTTGAGGCTAGGTGGAGTGACGATTTTCGCAAGGTGGCTGGTAGAAGCTGGATGCAAGTGGCCAAGGACTGAAGTAAGTGGCATGCTGTTGGACAGGCCTATGTCTAGCAGTGGACTTGGGTTTATGACGATGGGAAAAGTCAACAATAATTCTGCTTATTTTTGCAATCTGCAACCTTACTTGGATTACCAGAAGCACGGCAATGCTCCACCCTCACACACAGCGTCTTTCTTACACTTTTATTATGAGTACCGCTAATGAGCGGTATTCCTTGCTGGGTCTGTGTTTCCCGACAAGCATAGGTAATCTGGTGATCTGTAAAACATGAGTGAAATGTTTTTGCTGGGCATGAGTGCATTTTCATCGATCGCTTAACTTTACTTCGAAAACCTTGAATCGACTCCGAAGCCAGATGGGCCGCTGCAGGTCAAATTTAGTTAGATGGGGATACACAGACGAGAGTAGGGTAAAATTGGGGCTTCTGCATCACTCACCTCGCTTCGTTCGGTTCGCGATGCAGCGCCCCGATTTTACTGTATCGGCTGATCAATGTCAGAATACAATCGCTCGCTCACAGCGACGCGACATCGTGAATCAGTAAACAATGAATGCATTGAGACAAATCAATAAGCATACTCAAGTTCTAAATAAATTGATACAGTTACATCGCAATATGAATAAAGTTCGAACGCCAGCACAACGTTGTGTTGTATCGAACCGATGTCGTGTAAATCTTGCACAAATGAATGCCGACTTATACAATGCCTTACAATAAAATTTTCGATCATATTTCGATTAATGTAATTTAGTTACTTGTTGAAAGTTTAATGATTGTTCGTATTAAGTATTGACCGTTGAATCGTATTGCATTGCAGCGAGGTTTGAGAACATTAAACACCATACGAAATGATTCTTAATTGTTTCTTAAGTCGCACCAACTTGTCTTCGAATAAACAAATCTGAAACCGGTCGTTAGAATGTACAATATTATTATATGGATGCCATCCTACAATATCTTAAGACTTGCGTTAAAATTGAAATGTCTTTCATCAACTTCATTTAAATAAAAGCATTTTCATGTTCTGACAGAAACTGGTAGCAAATATCTTCGAAATCGGGTATAACTAAATCACACATTATGTTACTCTCTTTGTAGAAAAGAAAAGTCATGATGATGCTGTGTTGCTGGCCTAAGGCTTGATAAACCTGTGCTCGATTTCTTAGTTTAGTGCTAGAGTAAAATAAGAAATTATAAATTAGGTTCAATGCTTCACACTACAATTTATAGTGGAATTGAATGTTGAATAACATAACTGTAAGCAATCATTATGCTATGTATGTTTAAATGTCTGTATATTTAAAGGAATAAATTGTGGAAAGAAAAATTCGCACACGAAAATACTGCTCGAAGCACTGCTGTACTGAACCAGAATTTGTAGGTTCGAATCCTGTCCATGAAAGAAATCTTTCCACAATTTATATGTTTAGATTTTGCTCCCTACTCGTAAACGCGTTAACATAATAGAATAGTTTTGTGTATTTGTTACATAATCGCACAAAATGGCTCAACAAATTTGGATGAAATTTGATGCACAGATAGACGATTTTCTGGAATAACTCATAGGATACTTCGTCTGCATATCCCAGGGAACGCATTACTGGGATAAAAAGTATTCTATATCCAGGATGTGTATAATTGAAAGAAAAGTTCATCATCCGAATCGGTTTAGCCTGTGACTGAGTAGGTAACAACATATTATAATCATCTTCATAGACTTTCACATTACCTAGTAAGTAGGTACATACATAACCATTGCCCAATTTAAAATTTCGTCTCAAATTGCAGCGACAGAGCGTCGCCAGGGGTAGTATTGTCACCAAACAATGACCAAAGAATGTCATTGTCTCCAAATAAGTTTTATTAGGAGGTGATTACACATGAGTGTCTGATTTTAAAATACAACAAGCAATAATAATTCTTATTAATAATGAATAAAGAGGTCAATATTGAATAATCAAACATCATTGTTTTAATTTGTAAAATTAAATGAAAATAAAAATACGTTGCAATGATCGCTGCCTTATAATATTAGGGTATAAAACAGAGGTGATCGAGGTGTTTTCCAACACATCGCTAGTACATCATCATACTCCTCATCGTTGGTTGTGGATATCGCCCAGGCGTCAAGTATGTACGTAACCCTTGGACCCCTCGCACTCAAAGCAACACGACAGCAGCAATGCAGTTGTTTCGCTTTGTATGCATATGGTCATTTTTTTTGTATTAGCCTTTTTTACATCATTTTATTTATTACTTTCTTATTTTTAGGTCTTCTAATCCATTTGATTCAGATGTGGAAGTGCCTTTTATTGCTTCTACATCACAAAAGAAAAAGAATAAGCCAAAAACAGCAAAGAAACCTGCCTCGAAACCAAAGAAAAGACAAGAACTACTTGGAAGTGACTCGGAATCAGAGACTGACCCAGCGCCAGTAACCTTTAAAAAACGGAAAATCAATGCCTTCCATGATTCTGAGGTGAGTTGATATAACATATTATTTTATCAGTTTATTGTTTTTCAACAAACACTAAAACTAGAAACGCTACAACATAACTGGCGACCTACCCCTTCGGAGAAATACAGGCCTGATGTTATGTTATGTGAAAACTAGTAGGTAGTATGCGTTTTAGTATTTCCGTTCGCTGTAGTGTTTAAACATTTTTTTTTTGATCTTTTTTTTTTACTAGTAACGTTCATGGGATTACGATTTTCAGTCAGTCAGTAACATTGGGCTGAAATCTATCCACAATGCGATACATCTCAACAAACTGAACTGACTCAGAGTTTGCTTTTATGATTTCAGGATGAAGAGTCTGAACCTATCCGAGCGGCAACACTGAAGAATTATCTGACCCGCCGAGTAGCTTCCGGCAATTCTCACCAAAGTGACCCTACTAGACGCGGAGAGTATTACATCGAAGTTCGTATCTCGAACTGTCGTGAACTGGAGTTACTGACCACCAACCGCTGGCAACATTCAATGATCAGTTTCAAAACTGCTGTGAATGACAAGACACCAACGTGGAAAGCGGTTACCCAGTTGGTTTCAGCGGTGAAAGAAGATTTCCGCAACATTACTCCAATTTTGTACCCATCAAAACAATAACGTTTATATATTATGCTTGTTTATTCTGATTCCATTTTTTTTAGTTAAGTTTTAATGGAGTAGCATTTCAGTGTTAGCATAGATTTCTTTTTATGATTAATTGCATTGTTTCTTACAGGATATTATATTTTATTATATTTTTGTCTTTTAATTAAATGCATGTATTTTTCTTACAGAATCTACTTTGTAGATAGAATAAATGAAAACAAGAACTAAAATACGAAAATTAAAAACAGAACCTAATATAAATAAATAAAAAAGCTGAAATAGATAAAATCAGATAAATAACGCAATAAGTATTTTGATATTTAATTAAGTGCAATTATTTTTTTAAATGTCGCAGTCTGTACTAAGATATAAAAATATAATACTAAACTCTGAAACTCGAAAAACATTAAATATTGATATCATTAAAGTATAGAATCAAATACATTAATAAATATTTGATATCACATTACATTATATTTTTGTATTTTAATTAAATGCATGTATTTTTCTTACAGAATCTACTTTGTAGATAGAATAAATGAAAACAAGAACTAAAATACGAAAATTAAAAACAAAACCTAATACAAATAAAGAAATAAGCTTAAATACATAAAATCAGATAAATAACGCAATAAGTATTTTAATATTCAATTAAATGCAATAATTTTCTTAAAGATCGAATCTGTACTAAGATATAAAAATAAAATACAAAACTCTGAAACTCGAAAAATATTAAATATTGTTATCATTAAGTATATAGAAAAGAATCAAATACGTTAACTAATATTTGATATCACATTATATTTTATTTGTGTCTTTTAATTAAATGCATGTATTTTTCTTACAGAATCTACTTTGTAGATAGAATAAATGAAAACAAGAACTAAAATACGAAAACTAAAAACAAAACCTAAAATAAATAATGAAATAAGAATAAATACATAAAATCAGATAAATAACGCAATAAGTATTTTAATATTAAATTAAATGCAATTATTTTCTTAAAGATCGAATCTGTACTAAGATATAAAAATATAATACAAAACTCTGAAACTCGAAAAACATTAAATATTGTTATCATTAAGTATATAGATAAGAATCAAATACATTAACTAATATTTGATATCACATTATATTATAAATTTGTCTTTTAATTAAATGCATGTATTTTTCTTACAGAATCTACTTTGTAGATAGAATAAATGAAAACAAGAACTAAAATACGAAAATTAAAAACAAAACCTAATATAAATAAAGAAATAAGCTTAAATACATAAAATCAGATAAATAACGCAATAAGTATTTTGATATTCAATTAAATGCAATTATTTTCTTAAAGATCGAATCTGTACTAAGATATTAAAATAAAATCCAAAAATCTGAATCTAGAAAAACATTAAATAATGTTATCATTAAGCATATAGATAAAAAGCAAGTAAATCATCTAATATTAATTTGATACCTTTATATTTTTGTGTTTCAATCATATGCATATATTTTTCTTACAGGATCTACTTCGTAGATACAATAAATGAAAACAAGAACTAAAAATCGATAATTAAAAACAGAAACTAGTAAAATAAACAAATAAGCTGAAATAGATAAAATATCTTATATTTGATATCTTTATATTTTTGTCTTTTAATTAATGTGTATATTTATAAATGCATATATTTTTCATACTTTGTAGATATAAAAAGTAAATTTAAAACTCTATGTAAGACTAGTAAATATTAATTAAATAAATATATTTTTTTGTTTATACAATGTATTTCTGTCGGTCTTGTAATGTACACGTTAAACAATATTCTTCCCACAAGAAGTCCAACATTCATAAGTCTAACTGTTTGTTAAAAACTGAATTTGATAATGTTCGTACAATAGCTTGCGCTTTTAAAAACAAAATTGTTAGTTACAAAATATCTCCTCAAAATTTTATTATTTCACCTGAAATTTTTTTAACTGATGTTTCTCTCACTTGTTGCTATCTTATTAAAGAGAAGTTGAAAGAACATACATCATTAAAAGTTAATTTTGAATTATATGTTTCGTATATTTTACCTAAAAATAATGAATCATCTCTAAAATCTTTTAACACTAAATATGTAATAATATTGCAGAATACAGATTTAACATCCATTTATAGCGCATTTACTGAAAATATGGTAAACAAATGTTCAGAGTTTGAACTTTGTGAGTCAGGTTGGACAATCGAGTCAATTAGCCACGTAGAAATAAATGTTTTAAAATACAGTCCTTTAAAAGCTAGTTCTTACATTCCATTACCCGAAAGAATTCGCAAAACAAAATCTTGTCTTAATTTAGTTAATTATGATGAACATTGTTTTCTTTGGAGTGTTTTAGCTCATTTGTATCCGACTATGAATAATCCAAATAGAGTGACATCATACCCTCATTATTCAAAAGTTCTAAACACAACTAACATGTCATTTCCCCCGAGTTTTACGGATATTAAATTATTTGAAGATATAAATCCGAATTTGAGCGTAAATATTTATGGTTTAGACTCGAAAAATCAAGTGACGGGACCCTTGTATAAAACTTCAAAAAGAAAAATAATGCATGTTAATTTACTTTACATTAATAAAAACGACAAAAGTCATTTTTGTTTAATAAAAAAATTCGACAGACTTGTACACAAACAATTAACTAAACACAAGTCTAAAATACATTTATGTGATGAATGTTTTACATATTTTAATACAACTGAAAAACTTATTTATCATAACTGTGCAAGAGTACAAACTATACTACCCGAAGATAAAACAAAACTCAGTTTTTCTAATTTTGAAAGAACACAAAGAATTCCCATTGTTATTTACGGTGATTTTGAGAGCTTATTACGCAAATATTCGGATAAAAATAAAACGACACATGTCGAAAATATTCAAATTCATGAGGCAAGTTGCTTTGCATATTATATTTTTTGTCATGCTAGACCTGAACTCAATAAGTACGTTTCATATAGGGGTACAGATTGTTCAAAGAAGTTTACTGAATCAATTAGCAACGATGTAAAAAGGTTACATAAAATTATTTCTGATTCAAAACCCATGATAATCAGTGAAGCTGAGCGTAATTCTTTTAACAACGCAAAGCAATGTTATTTATGTAAGAAATCATTTTGCGATACAGATATCATTGTTGCAGATCACGATCATTTTACAGGAAAATACAGGGGACCTGCACATAATAAATGTAATTTAAAAGTTAAAACATGTTCATTCATACCTATTATATTTCACAATCTTTCTGGTTATGATTGCCATTTGTTTATAAAAGAACTTTCTTCCATTTCCGGACGCATCAATTTAATTCCCAAAAATAAAGAAAAATATATCTCTTTTACCAAATTTATCCCAATCGATAATAAGAACATGGCTCAGTTAAAATTTATTGATTCATTTAATTTTTTAAGCTCGAGTCTAGATAATTTAGTTAAATCAATGAAACCAAGAGATTTTCAAAGCCTACGAAAGTTTTTCGAAGATGAACACTTATTTAATTTAGTTCGAAAAAAAGGTGTCTACTGTTATGATTATATTGATTCATGGGATCGTTATGAAGAAAACAAATTACCAGATCAAAGTAAATTTTATAGTAATTTAACATCTGAAATTGTTTCTAATGAAGATTATCAACATGCGTTACAAGTTTGGAATGACTTTAATGTTTCTAATTTAGGAGAATATACAGATTTATATCTAAAATGTGACGTCCTACTTTTATGTGATGTGTTTGAAAAATTTAGAGATATGAGTTTGAAATATTATAACCTTGATCCATGTTATTATGTGTCTTCACCCTCTTTGAGTTGGGATGCTATGTTGTTATATACTAATATTAATTTAGACTTGATTTCAGACATCGAGATATATCAAATGATTGAAAAAGGTATCCGAGGAGGTCTTGCTCAATGTTCTTTAAGATATGCTAAAGCAAATAATAAATATCTTCCGCATTATAACAGCGAGGAACTTAATAATTATCTCATTTATCTTGATTGTGTAAATTTATATGGCTTTGCTATGATGCAGAAGTTACCAACCGGGAACTTTAAATTTTTGAATGAACAAGAATTAAGTAAATTTGATGTAATGAGTGTTTCCAATGATAGTGATAGTGGATATATTCTCGAAGTTGATTTATATTATCCGTCTGAAATACACGACTATCATTCTGATTTACCGTTTGCCGCCGAAAAATCTGTACCGCCGGGAAGTAAAAATTACAAATTAATTGCCAACTTGAATGATAAATGTAAATATGTTATTCATTACATTCATTTGAAAGAGTGTTTAAAAAATGGCCTTATTCTACTCAAGATTTATAGGATACTAGCTTTTAATCAAAATGCATTTTTGGCATCATATATCTTATTAAATACAACACTCCGTCAAGAAGCAAATTCAGATTTTGAAAGAGACTTTTTTAAAAAACAAAATAACTCTATTTTCGGAAAAACAATAGAAAACAAAAGAAAACATGTCGATGTGAAATTGGTTAATATATGGAAGGATGATTCAAATAGAACTAACAAAGTCTGTGGGGCAGAAAAATATATAAGCGCTCCTAATTTTAAAAATTTGTCTATGATATCAGAATCATTGGTTGCTATTCAGTTACAACAAACAAAAATCATTCTTGATCGCCCGATTTACATTGGATTTTCAATTTTAGAATTGGCTAAGACTCATTTGTATCATTTTCATTATTCTATAATGAAACGTATATACAAAAATTCTATTCAGCTTTGCTATACTGACACTGACAGTCTTTTGTATTTAATTAATACACAAGACTTTTATGAGGACATGAAAAAAAATATAAAGTATTTTGACACCAGTAACTTCGAAAACGAGAAATATAATATGCCTAAAGTAAATAGTAAAATACCAGGTTTCTTCAAGGATGAGATGGGTGGTGACGTCATATCTGAATTTGTGGGCTTAAGGGCAAAATTATATTGTATAGATTCTGCAGACAATTCAATAAGGAAAGCAAAAGGTATAAAAAAATCCATTACAAAAAAACTTAATATTGTAAACTACAAAAGAGCTTTACGATACAATGAGAAAATATGTGTATAATTAGGTCTAAAAACCATAAAATTTTTACTCAAAAAATTAATAAACTTGTACTTAGTAGAGATGATGATAAAAGACAGATATTAGACGATGGCTGTAAAACTTTGCCTTGGGGACATTATAAAACTGTATTTTAATGACGGCAATGTATTTAATTTAAGTGTAGTATTTTTTAAATACAATAGTGATGATTGTGAAAATATGTAAAGTATGTAATAGCTTTTTAAGATAAATAAATTATTTATTAAAAATACCTATGTCTCTTCATTTAACCTGTGAAACATTATTATCAACCTTACAAACAGGTAGGTACCTACATGACCAGGAATGAAACACAGCTATTGATGAAAGTAATAAATTTTATTAAAGAATTAAAATACACTTCATATATTTTTTTACATAACTATAATTATGGTTTTTTATTCAAAGTCAGTACTACATACTTATAATAATTCTATGGTAAATGTGTGTTTACACGATAATTCAACTATTAGTAGATATCTGTGACAAAAGACGAATAATCATGTGAGCACACTTTAATGCTTACACTTTAAACGATTACAAAATAATTCAAAATTAAAAACACAATTAAATCATTACAAAAAAAAAACTACTAAAATTAAAACACAGTAAATTATTTAAAAAAAAAATGTACATGTACAACTACTCAAATTAAAAACACTAAAAATTATTACAAAAACGATAGAAAAAAAAAACTACTCTTATTTAAAACACTACAAATTATATAAAAAGCTACTCAAATTAAAAAAAAACTATAAATTATTACAAAAAAAAAACATAAAACTAATCTGTATTACTTATATTCTCACCAATTTTTTTTATTAATGTCTGTGCAGCATCCATCACCTCATCATACGTTTCACGAACCACATACTGTACACTTACACTTGCATCGTTATTGTCACTTATATCATTTTCACTTTCACTGTCTTTCAGTTCATGAATGTACATTTTAATCACATAGCGTCCTTTAGCACCACCTCGACCTCTACGCGCAATGTATGATGTCGATGATGATGATCCTATTGAACTTTTTCTTTTCCTGAGCATTTTTTTTTGATATTGCGCTTGTTTTTTGGCTTCTTTATTGAGCAGCTCTTGCTGCTCATCCATCAGCCTTTCAATGTATGATTTGGTATTGCCCTGAGAGTAGAAGTATGAGACGGATGGTGGATTCTCATCGTCGAGATCTGCAGCTGAGTTCCACTGTAAAAAATACATAACTATAAATCATAACTACAAACAAAATAAGAATACCTGGAAGAATAATTTAATTATATAATATTATAATACCTCACGTAATCTTGATCCATTATTTTCTGCAACATCCAAATTATCACTGACCGGAATGCAGGGGCTGTAGGTAGGTGATGACGACATTATTCTGAAAAAAAAAATTGTTATATTAAATATTAATTGAAGCATTTGTAGCAGTATTTTTTATTAAAGAAAAATAATTTGATTGATACACTTACCGGATGAAAAATTTTATTTAAAAAAAAACAATCAATGTTAGGTCCTGCTTCTACGGACTATAGCAATTAAGTGATTTTTCAATTATTGTCTGATGTACTGAGAACACAATAATATTTAGTATCAATTATTAGTCATCGTTAATAACAATGAAAATTATTTAAGTTACTCTCACCATTGTCTTAAAATATGCAAATGTCATCACAAATTAATTTATATTTGTCAAGTCCGAACCTCTATTTCAGCCGAAATCGATGTAATGACATTTGATTTGTTTGAAATAAGTTCAATCAATTTTCGATTAGACATAACGTGCTCCTATTAGCTTGGGTAATGCAACACACTGGCATTGCACGATCATCCGATCATTATTATTTAACATACAATTCACATTATGGAGTATTATTATTATTATTTATAAAAGATGGTACGAAAAAAAACATTATACCAAAAAAAAAAACCAGACCAGAACAAATACTTATTTGTTCCGTGCGGGAATCGAACCCGCGACACTTGGTGCATTAAGTGACAGTAATTGTGATGTAACGAGATGAGCACTTATCAATGCGCCAAACGTGTTGTCGAAGATGCGATGAAATATTGGACCACTTTCAAGCTTTATTCACTTAAACAGTGTATTATTCGAATTGTATGGAATTAATGCCTGTTATTGTATAAATGCCTATGCAAGGCGGAATATAAATCAATTGGCAAGATGAAGTTGATCAAACAACCCATATCATTAAACGTTAGAAATATAAAACTTGATGACTCTACTTATCAAATCAGACATAGCGTTTTATTACCTAATACAATTCGCTGTATAATATGTGGACCTTCAAACTGCGGTAAAACAAACGTTGTCATCAGTTTATTATTGCATGAAAATGGACTCAAATTTCAGAACCTTTACTTGTATTCGAAGACTAATTTTCAACCAAAATATCGTTTTTTGCGAGAAGTCATAAGGAGGGTGCCTCAGATTAAGTTTTACGAGTTTAATGATGACAAAGATGTTATAGCTCCGAGTGAGGCTTTAACCAATTCTGTGTTTATTTTTGATGACGTTGTTTGCGAAAATCAAATAAACATTCGTAATTATTTTTCTATGGGTAGACATAAGCAAATCGATTGCTTTTATTTATCTCAAACCTACTCAAAAATTCCGAAACAGCTGCTACGTGATAATGCAAATTTTCTTATAATATTTAAACAAGATGATGTAAACTTAAAGCATATTTATGAAGAACATGTCAGTTCTGATATATCATGGAATCAATTCAAAAATATTTGTAGAACAGTTTGGACTGAGCCACATCATTTTGTTAGCATTAACAAAGACTCGTCATTAAACAATGGAAGGTACAGAAAAAATTTCGATTTTTTTTTTCACTTTGAATGAAGTTATAAATGGATTTCATTCATATAATAAAAATCAGTGTTATAGCATCCTTTGTTGAATATAGTGTTATATAGAAAATAACATGGAGAAAAATATTAAAATGGAATTAGTGAAGTCTGCCGACTCCATCAAAAGTAAATTGAAACAAATGAGAAATCAGGAACATGAAATTAACTTATCGCTCGATAAAATGCTTAAACCTGTTACACAGCCCCTTAAAACCCTTGTTAATTCAAAAAGATTTTTAGAAGATATTAAACACGTTGAAAATGTATCACACGTGAATTCTGAAATAATAGAATCGGATGAAAATGATACAAGCTCTTCTACTAAGTGGGATAGCTTCTACGATGCTGATCTAAATTCTGCAAAATCTTCTAAAAATGAATTACGAGATAATTTAGAAATTTCACTAGAACGCGATGATGTATATGATATTCACGATGGTTTAAATATACCATTTGGAATAAGAAAAGAAAATAAAACTTTAATGATGGGTAATTCCATAGTAGCATTTTCTAAAATTGATAGTTTGAATAACGATACTATACTTTTGATTAAAATCGGCGACAAAAGTTACAATTTAACGCCCGGTTTAAAAGAACTTTTACTTCGAAGAAAACCTGATTTAAAGTTAATATCAAACGCAGATAAACTTGTTTATAAGGATATATTAAATTATACAAATGCTCATAAGAGAGATTTTCACTCTAAAGGTCAAATAAGAGGTGACAAAGGAATAAAATATCGTGAAATAATCAAGCCATTATTTTCCGAGACATCAACCGATAAAATTCAGGGAAAACGTGGTGGCAGCTTGCCAAAGCTTAAAAAATACAAAAAGAACACCGACTTGGTATATTGGGATGATCCCAATGAATTGGTTGAGAGATTGAAGTTATTAGTAGCTTCAAGAGACGCTGGGAATACAAATCATGATAATGAAATTTTATCAATAATTGAAGAATTAAAAGAAGCTAATATAATTAAGTAATAAATACTTTTAATAATAAGTTTTTAATTCAGTATAACAAAGTCATTCATAATGAACATTGATGAATTTTGCAAGAAAAATTTCTTTACAAGAATCTGACTCAACGATAGAAAATAATAAAATAAATGTGATACCTACATAAACTTTCTAAAGATGAGCAAAGCCGATGTTGTAAGTGAAATTCACAAAAATGCAAGGGTGAACTTTACACGAAGGAATGTTATTATGAAAGATATAGATGACCTTTGGCAAGCGGATTTAATTGATATGCAATCAGTTTCAAAGGAAAACAAAAAATTTAGGTTTATTCTTGCGGTTATTGATACATTTTCAAAATACGCTTGGGTGTTTCCTTTGAAAAGTAAGAACAAAGATGACGTATGTAACACTTTTAAGATGTTGTTGGATAAGGACCGAGTCCCTAAAAATCTACAAACTGATAATGGAACAGAATTTTATAATAATAAGTTCCAAAAACTTGTGAAATCTTATCACATCAATCATTATTCAACCTTCTCTACAAAAAAGGCTTCGATAGTTGAGAGATTTATCAGAACATTAAAATCGAAGCTGTACAAAGAATTTAGTTTAAAAGGCAACTATAATTGGATAGATAACACCCTCAATAACGTTATTTATAAATACAATCACACTTACCATCGGACGATTGATGAAATCCCAGCAAACGTGGATAATATTAATAAAAAACGCATATTAGAAAGATATGTAACGTTGTTAAAAAAAGTATGTATAAAAAGTAAGTTTAAGGTGGGTGATTATGTGCGAATCAGTAAGTACAAAGGAACGTTTGAAAAAGGATATACTCCAAACTGGTCAACAGAAATATTTAAAGTTCGAAAAATACAAAATACAACTCCTATCACCTACTTAATTGACGACACAATCAGAGGTCAGCCTATTTTGGGAGCATTTTATGAACAAGAGCTACAGAAAACGAAACATCATAATGTTTATTTAGTTGAAAAAGTTTTAAGAAGGAAAGCAAAGAAGGTTTTGGTGAAATGGTTAGGTTTACCTTCTACTGAGAATAGCTGGATTGATAAGTCGAATTTATTATTATAAAAAACATACATTATTTAACTTTTCAAAGTAACTGACAATAATCATGTATTTATTAAGAGTTCAATCCAAGATTGATCAGTCCTATGATGTGCATTGGGGAGAACAGTCTTCTCAACTGGCTTATAAATAATTTACCATTCGAATTACACTTACCAGGATACAACTATTGTGGCCCTGGTACAAAATTAATTAGGAGACTTATACACGGAGATAAAGGTGTAAATAAATTAGACGAATATTGTAAAGAGCACGATATTGCCTATCACAAGTCTTCACACGTAAAAGATCGTCATAAAGCAGATTTGATTTTATTAAAAATGGCAAAAAATCGAGCAGCTGCCCCTGATGCGAGTGTAGGTGAAAAATTTGCAGCACATGTAGTAAGCAAAGCTATGTTAACAAAAATTAAAACGGGCGCAGGCCTGAAAAATCGCAAGTGTAGTAAAAAAAATTCTTCAAGAAAAATAGCGTCTCGAAATGGTTTTAAAAATAAATTACAAAATGTTATTACTAAAACAAAAAAACACATGCAAAAATTAAAGCCAAAATGTAAGAAAATGGCAATAGAATTAGCTGTGGCTGCTGCAAGAGAATTGGTTGATGATTCATCTATGAAACTTCCTCGGGTTATACCTATACCAAAAACTGGTGGAATATTACCTTTGATTCCTATTTTTGCGGGATTATCGGCTGCGGGAGCCTTAGCAGGTGGTGCTGCTGGTATAGCAAAAACTATAAATGAATTCAAGATGGCTAAAAAACGTTTTACTGAATTAAAGAGGCACAATGAAAAAATGGAAGCTCTTTGTATCGGAAAGGGACTACATCTTAAACCTCATAAAAATGGACTTGGAATTTATGTATCAAAAGAAAAAAACTAAAATATCGGCTACCCAAACGAGCCTTAACTAACATCGATATTTTGAAGTATGGAAGTAACATTCCCTATTTTCGTGGTGTCTTTATGAGAGATGAACTCCCTAAACGACCTTTGAAAAAAGAATGTGGGATTATTAATTTGGATAGTTCAAAAAATCCAGGTTCTCATTGGGTAGCCTATGCAAAATACAATGATTATATTGAGTATTTTGACAGTTACGGAAATCTTAAACCCCCAAAGGAATTTATAAAATACTTAGGTTCTAAAGTCAATTATAATTATGATAATATACAACGTAATCACCCTTTCAATTGTGGACACCTTTGTTTATTTTTTTTAAAGAATTTTTGGGGTACTCATGGAATAAAATAAACGGAATCTTCCAGAAGTGCTCAGTATGCAAACATGTCTATAACGGTTACCATCTCTGGAAATAAATCAGAATTGGATACATACTTTCAACCACCTTTGAATTTGTCTGGTCATTATGAGTGTGGTTTGCTATATTTCTCAGTGTTAAATTCAGGAATAAATCCCAATTCACACATTAATAACAACATTCTGCCTGTGATCAGAATTGAATGTGATCTTGTGTACGGTTCGTACTCCAACGGGCTACCAAGTCATATTATTCATGAATTTGTATCTAATACTGCTGCAGGTCATCAATACATAGAAACACCACAAAACGTTATTTACTTCCCAGTGAACAAAAATATAATTTCGTCAATATCTATTAAGATAGTTGATCAATTTGGTTACTGTATTAACTTTAAAGAAGAACATATTCAACTACGCCTTCATATAAGAAAAATAAAATGATATTATATTATAAAAACCCTGCAGGCAACATAAAGCGTCCTATTTCTTCTACAACCACTAAGGTGCAAAGACGTAAGAAAAAAGTTAAGAAATTGACTAAAACAAATCAAGATTTTCTTAAAGCCCTAGGTTTTAAATTATGAATATACTAAAAATTACTGACTTACCGCACTTCGATACTTCTATTGAAAGTTATGAAGTCCATTCTTACAATCCCTACAACAACAGCTTCAGAGAAAACGATGAAATCAGAATTCCCATACACCAGCAAGACATATACGTGTTACCATCAACCAGTTCAATTTACGTCGAAGGCCAAGCAAAGTTATTCGGTAAAGATGGAAATCCGATTAAGAAAACTATTACGTTCAGTAATAACCCTGTTATGTTTTTGTTTCAAGATATCAGATACGAAATAAATGGTATTGAAATAGATCGTATTAAAAATTCTGGAATAACGTCAACAATAAAATCATACGTTTCGATGAATGATGGGGAAAATAAAGTTGCAGCCTTGTGGGGTTGGAGCACAGATGGATTTAAAAGCGATGGTAATTTTAGTGCGATTGTACCTCTCAATAAGATTTTAGGATTTGCAGAGGATTACAATAAAATTGTGATAAATTGTAAACATGAACTTATTCTAAACCGAAGTAACTCTAATTTAAACAGTATCATAGTAACTGATGACGTTGCACATTTTCAAATAGACATACAAAGAGTACAATGGCGTGTACCACACATAAAAGTGTCAGACCGCGAACGCCTGACACTGCTAAAGCATTTAGAAAAAGATAGACCTATTCAGATGGCGTTTAGAAATTGGGATTTATATGAGTATCCTTTGCTGCCTAAAACTACAAAACATTCTTGGTCTGTTAAGACTGCATCACAGTTGGAAAAACCTCGTTATGTAATTTTTTGCTTACAAACTAATAGAAAAAATAATAAAACCAAAGATAGTTCACTGTTCGACCACTGTGGAGTTACCAACGTAACACTATTTTTGAATTCACAATATTATCCTTACGAGCCTCTGAGCTTAAATTTTACCGAGAACAAATACAATATATTATACGAAATGTATGTGAAATTTCGTCAGTCGTATTACAACTACCCTGCAGATCCCTTGCTTGATTTAGCTGATTTCAAGGAGAAGGCTCCTCTGTTTATCATAGACTGTTCAAGACAAAATGATAGTTTAAAAACAGGTCCTGTCGATGTGCGGCTGGAGATTGAATGTTCAGCACCAATACCAGCTAGCACAACTGGATACTGCTTAATTATTAACGATCGACTCGTGGAATATAAACCTTTGAGTAACATAGTGCGCAAATTAACATGACTGCCATCATAGACGTTCAAGGTTTTAAAACTGAAGCAAATGAATTTATAGTAAAAGAAGTAGCTATATTGTATAATAATAAAATACAAGTGCTTTTGATTAAACCACCATTTCCATTTTACGAATTGACAAAACAAGAAAGAAGGCAAGTAACTTGGATTGAACGTAACAAAAAAATATATTGGTGTGAGGGAGCTGTGTCTTTTTCAAAATATCAGAATTCAATCACAGATATCATAAGAGATAAATGTGTCTACACCAAAGGTTTAGAAAAAGTGTTGTGGTTAAAATGTATTTTAGAAAATAATAATATAATTAACTTAGAAGATAAAGGGTGCCCTAGTTTGTTAAGCTTACATGATCAATATAAATATTCACAAGGAATATATAGTTGTATTTATCATGACTCAATATGTGCGTTAAAAAATGTTTTATGTTTAAATAAATGGTGCATTGAAAATAAATTTTTGAAATAAATCATTTTCGTTTTTATTTATTTATTAAATATAGTTTCCCATCCCTCCCAATCTACGCTTCAATGTATATAAGTTGATAGAAACAGTTATGCAAATTCAGTATATTTTCATAAATATATGTATCAACAACTACCTATTACAGTGTAAAGAACATGTCTCAAAATAAATATAATCCTCGATATGACGTATATAATACGTATAAAATGCGCTTATTTTCATTTAACCATTACTGGGCAACGGTTGATTCAAAGAAAGCAGTGGTAAATGAAATGGCTGATGCTGGTTTTTTTTATTGTGGAAATAGTATAAATGATAAAGCAGCATGTTTTTCATGCGGAGGTGTTATCGAAGATTGGGAGATTTACGATGATCCTTGGATTCAACATGCAATATATTTTCCTCAATGTCTTTATTTGAACGCTGTGAAAGGGAGGGATTATATTAATAACTGTCTGAATCAAAATATAGAATTTTATATGTTAGAAACTGCAGATGACAACCATTGATTAATCATCAAACCTATCATGAGTGGCAATACTGATCTGTAGACCACCCTGTAGTAAGATAAAATTGGGTCGCGCTGCATCGCGAACCGAACGAAGCGAGGTGAGTGATGCAGAAGCCCCAATTTTACCCTACTGACGAGTCACAATGTGACTGTGGAGTCAACCCACAGACGATGCCTCATCTCTTAACCGGCTCACTGTGCAATTCCACCTGCACAATCAAAGACCTATGCGAGGCTACTGAGAGTGCTGTTGACGTGGCTACATTTTGGTCCAAAATTATATAATAAACTCGAATCATCTACACGAAGAAGAAGTGAATTTGTCTCAGTCATTAACCTACATTATTCCTTTGATAAATGGTTTCATAGGTCAATGCACACAAACATAACAACATAACATAACATCACGCCTGTATTTACCCGAAGGGGTAGGCAGAGGTGTAATAGTAAACCCACATTTCGCCAGTTATGTTATAGTCCCATGTAATAGGGGGCGAGCCTATTGCCATTGACCGGGCACAAATCCAGACTCCGGGCTGCTACTGAGAATTTCCTAATGAAAAAATCCAATATTTATTTATTTATTTATTCTTTATGCACAACAAGGTACAAAGGCGGTCTTAACGCCATAGGCGTTCTCTACCAGACAACCTGACTTACCTTACCAATAACACTTTGCCTGACCCGGAATCGAACCCAGGACCTCACGCTCAGCAGTCGCGCTTGCAACCACTAGACCAACGAGGCAGTCACACAATTATTTCCAAATAATGTAACATACAATTGTACTATTTATTATTTAAAAAGAATATTATATCCATAGAGTTTCTTGCCGGCTCCTCTCCATAGGACCAACTTTTTGGAACGGTGTAACTAGAATCATATTTATCGTTTTGAAAGTGCATGTAAATCAATTAATTACAATAACATTCAATTAGACTTTCCATCTTCATGTCTCAGTTTGTTGAACCGACTTGTGGTACCATTTAGGAAACAGCCTAGGTGGTATTGAAGTTGCTATGGGCAAAGGTAACCGCTTAACATCAGGTGGGCGTTTAGCTCGTTTCGCCATCATATACTAGAAAAAAAATATGTAAATGCTTATTCGAAATAAAAACTTTTGACTTTAACTAACATTATATTGTGAGGTAGTGGTCAAAAGCAAGCTCATTTTTAGAATAAAAGAAACAAAACGGTGACACAAAATTTCAAGAAAAAGTAAGTATGCCACTACAAAGTTAACAGGAGCAATAAGTTTCACAACTATGTTACCACGTTAACACGTAGTTTTCCACGTTTGACAAGTTATTTACCCACTTTTTCTTGTTCGGGTACAAAAAGTAGGTCGAAGTTTAACCAATAAGGAAAATTATGTTATTTCAGTTCGTCAGTAGTTTGAAACGAAGTTCTTGTGACCCGTCGTTTTTCCTAAGTATGATTATTGAAACGTTATCTGATTATCTACATTAATATTATAATAAAAACTTTTTAACAATAAAACCGACTTCAAAAACCTTAACTAAAAAGTAAAAAATAATCATTGTATGTATTTTAAAATCACAGCAACAACATTTTTAAGGCGGCGCGTGGTTGACCCTTTACGTCATGTAATGTTCAGTCGAGCGCAATATCTATAGTAAAAAAACTTTTTAACAAAAAATAAAACCGACTTCAAAAACCTTAACTAAAAAGTAAAAAATAATCATTGTATGTATTTTAAAATCTTAACATAAACAAAATTTTTAAGGCGGCGCGTGGTTGACCATTTGCGTCATGTAATGTACAGTCGAGCGCAATATCTATAGTAAAAACAGTTTATGTGAACGTACATGAAAATCACGCGCCGCCTTCAAAATGTTGTTTATGTTAAGATTTTAAAATACATACAATGATTATTTTTTACTTTTTAGTTAAGGTTTTTGAAGTCGGTTTTATTTTTTGTTAAAAAGTTTTTATTTCATGCTTTTTAGTTGAGGGTTGATTCATAAATGTTTATATAACCAATTTGAGGATATATTTTTTATTAACCTTTGCTATCCCACTGCTGAGCAAAGGTCTCGCTCATGTTCTTCCAAACTTCCAATCACTATCGTGAAAAAAAAACATGCATATCGGCCAAGAATTCTCAGAAAAATGAACCAATGAGCAGATCATCTAGATAGGCGAAGCTAAAATAAACTGATTTATTGAAGCTAGTTAAAAAACTACTCAACCTAAGTCAATAAAATTTATATGGGACCACCGCGCGGACTTTCTCTACCAAATAAAAAAACAACCACGTAAATCGGCCCACAAATTTCGGAGTAATCGGTGTACATACATGAAAAAAAAAAAAAAAAAAATAAAGCCGCGGAATACATAACCTCCTCCTTTTTTTGAAGTCGGTTAAAAAGTAAAAAATAATCATTGTATGTATTTTAAAATCTTAACATAAACAACATTTTGAAGGCGGCGCGTGATTTTCATGTACGTTCACATAAACTGTTTTTAACCGACTTCAAAAAAAGGAGGAGGTTATGTATTCCGCGGGTTTTTTTTTTTTTTTTTTTTTTTTCATGTATGTACACCGATTACTCTGAGATTTGTGGGCCGATTTACGTGGTTGTTTTTTTATTTGGTAGAGAAAGTCCGCGCGGTGGTCCCATATAAATTTTATTGACTTAGGTTGAGTAGTTTTTTAACTAGCTTCAATAAATCAGTTTATTTTAGCTTCGCCTATCTAGATGATCTGCTCATTGGTTCATTTTTCTGAGAATTCTTGGCCGATATGCATGTTTTTTTTTCACGATAGTGATTGGAAGTTTGGAAGAACATGAGCGAGACCTTTGCTCAGCAGTGGGATAGCAAAGGTTAATAAAAAATATATCCTCAAATTGGTTATATAAACATTTATGAATCAACCCTCAACTAAAAAGCATGAAATAAAAACTTTTTAACAAAAAATAAAACCGACTTCAAAAACCTTAACTAAAAAGTAAAAAATAATCATTGTATGTATTTTAAAATCTTAACATAAACAACATTTTGAAGGCGGCGCGTGATTTTCATGTACGTTCACATAAACTGTTTTTACTATAGATATTGCGCTCGACTGTACATTACATGACGCAAATGGTCAACCACGCGCCGCCTTAAAAATTTTGTTTATGTTAAGATTTTAAAATACATACAATGATTATTTTTTACTTTTTAGTTAAGGTTTTTGAAGTCGGTTTTATTTTTTGTTAAAAAGTTTTTTTACTATAGATATTGCGCTCGACTGAACATTACATGACGTAAAGGGTCAACCACGCGCCGCCTTAAAAATGTTGTTGCTGTGATTTTAAAATACATACAATGATTATTTTTTACTTTTTAGTTAAGGTTTTTGAAGTCGGTTTTATTGTTAAAAAGTTTTTATTATAATATTAATGTAGATAATCAGATAACGTTTCAATAATCTTACTTAGGAAAAACGACGGGTCACAAGAACTTCGTTGCAAACTACTTACGAACTGAAATAACATAATTTTCCTTATTGGCCAAACTTCGACCTACTTTTTGTACCCGTACAAGAAAAAGTGGGTAAATAACTTGTCAAACGTGGAAAACTACCTGTTAACGTGGTAACATAGTTGTGAAACTTATTGCTCCTGTTTCGTTTATTATTCTGTTTACTTTGTAGAGGATACTTACTTATTCTTGAAATTTCGTGTCACCGTTTCGTTTTTTTTATTCGAAAAATGAGCTTGCTTTTGACCACTACCTCACAATATAATGTTAGTCAAAGTCAAAAGTTTTTATTTCGAATAAGCATTTACTTTTAGGATTACTAGTATAGGATGGCCAAACGAGCTAAACGCCCACCTGATGTTAAGCGGTTACCTTTGCCCATAGCAACTTCAATACCACCTAGTAGGGCTTCTCAATATCGCCTTTTTTCCAATATCGGAATTGGGCCCGATATTGACCTCAAAATATCGGAATTCCGAGATTCCGATATTGAGACACAATATTTTGAAATACTACTAGGACTTGATTTAAAATGAAAACCTAATCTTGTTTGTAGAGTAAAAAGTGGAGATTATGCCAAAAATGTTGCTTTTGAAAACTAATGGGTCTTTATGATCTAATAAACCTGTATGGCCTGTCATCATCATCATCATTTCAGCCGAAAGCCGTACACTGCTGGACATAGGCCTCACCCAAACATCGCCACAACGACCGGAACTGCGCTTTCCGCATCCAACGGATTCCCGCGACCTTCACCAAGTCGTGGGTCCACCTAGTGAGGGGCCTACCTACGCTGCGCCTTCCAGTACGCGGTCACCACTCCAGAACTTTACTGCCCCATCGGCCATCCGTTCTGCGAGCAATGAGCCCCACCCACTGCCACTTAACTTTGGTAATTTTTCGGGCTATGTCGGTTACTTTCGTTCTCCTGCAAATCTCCTCATTTCTGATTCAATCACGCAGGGACACTCCAAGCATAGCCCTTCATTGCCCTTTGAGAGACTTTGGGCCTTCTTATCAGGCCCATTGTGAGCAACCATTGATGCTTGCATTGCTGTGTTTCGGTCTGAAGGGTACGGGTGCCGGTGAAATCACAATCACATGAGACTTTCCATCTTCATGTCTCAGTTGGCGAACCGACGTGCGGTACCATTTAGGTAACAGCCTAGGTGGTATTGCAGTTGTTATGGGCAAAGGTAACCGCATAACATCAGGTGGACCTTTAGCTCGTTTCGCCATCCTGTACTATAAAAAAAAACAACACGTTTCAGTACCGTAAGTAATTACTGGCAACACACACGGGTCAAAGACTTTCTTCTTGAGAAACTGCAGTATTTTGGACCAGAAGATATTGCGTAGCTTCCCGAACGCTGCCCAACCGAGTCGAATTCAACGATTGACCTCTTTCTCGAAGTTGGACCTACCTAACTGGACAGCTTGTCCTAGGTCTTTGATTAGTCAAAGTCCTAGGTATACATAATCGTCAACAACTTCGAGTGTAGATTTTCCGTTTACGGGAATGGGTGCTATATGGGAATTCGACACAATCTTTGTCTTGTCCATATTGATTTTAAGACCTACTCTATCGGAAGCTCTACTGAGGTCATCGAGCTTTGTACTGAGGTCCTCTATGATCTCTGCTATGACTGTATGTTGTCGGCAAACCAAAGGAGAGTGATATACTTGCCGTTTATGTTAATGCCTAGCCCTTTCCAGTCCAGAAACCTGAAGACATCTTCCAATGCAGCAGTGAACAGTTTTGGAGAGATCACATCTCCCTGTCTTACACCTCGCTGCAGAAAGGTAGGCTTGGTCATGTAATCGGACTGACATAGTGACGTTTTCATACAAAGACACTTTGATGTACCAATAGTCAATCTGGCACCATTGAAGAGACTGTAGTACAGTCCGAGTCTCGTAGTCCACAAACGCTAAACAAAGAGGCACGTGTATAACGTGCCTCTTTGATCTTCTGTATGACCTGCCACAGCATATGTATGTGGTCTACGGTGCTAAAGCCTTTTCGGAATCTGGCTTGTTCGGGAGGCTGGAAGTCGTCAAACCTACGAGAAAGACGGTTCGTAATGACTCTCGAAAACAGCTTGTAGACATGGCTCAGAAGTGAGATGGGCCTGTCGTTCAAAAACAATAACAAAGATTGTCATTAATAAGTGAAAAAAAACTTTATAAGCTATAAAAGCAAGAGCATTTTCTCACTAGCACTTTCTGGCCAGTCTTCTAACTCGTCAATATTCAACAAAAATAAGATTTATGAATGGAAAATACATTACAAATTAAAAAGTTTGTTGTAAGGTCTACGTTCGAGGCACACCACTAGTCTTTGCTTAAACAATAACTAGCTCTCGGATTTTTTGATGTTCATGAGAACATGTATGAACATTTTCTGGAAAATATCGGAATTCCGATATTTTACTTTCTAATTCCGATATTATAAAAACGTGAAAAATGTAGCGAGATTCCGATATTTCGAGATCTCGGAATCTCGGAATCGAAGCCCTACCACCTAGGCTGTTTCCTAAATGGTACCACAAGTCGGTTCGACAAACTGAGACATGAAGATGGAAAGTCTAATTGAATGTGATTGTAATTAATTGATTTACATGCACTTTCAAAACGATAAATATGATTCTAGTTACACCGTTCTATAAAGTTGGTCCTATGGAGAGGAGCCGGCAAGAAACTCTATGGATATAATATTCTTTTTAAATAATAAATAGTACAATTGTATGTTACATTATTTGGAAATAATTGTGTGACTGCCTCGTTGGTCTAGTGGTTGCAAGCGCTGCTGCTGAGCGTGAGGTCCTGGGTTCGATTCCCGGGTCGGGCAAAGTGTTATTGGATTTTTTCATTAGGAAATTCTCAGTAGCAGCCCGGAGTCTGGATTTGTGCCCGGTCAATGGCAATAGGCTCGCCCCCTATTACATGGGACTATAACATAACTGGCGAAATGTGGGTGTACTATTACACCTCTGCCTACCCCTTCGGGGAAATACAGGCGTGATGTTATGTTATGTTGTTATGTTTGTGTGCATTGACCTATGAAACTATTTATCAAAGGAATAATGTAGGTTAATGACTGAGACAAATTCACTTCTTCGTGTCGATGATTCGAGTTTATTATATAATTTTGGACCAAAATGTAGCCACGTCAACAGCACTCTCAGTAGCCTCGCATAGGTCTTTGATTGTGCAGGTGGAATTGCACAGTGAGCCGGTTAAGAGATGAGGCATCGTCTGTGGGTTGACTCCACAGTCACATTGTGACTCGTCTGTGTATCCCCATCTAAGTAAATTTGACCTGCAGCGGCCCATCTGGCTTCGAAGTCGATTCAAGGTTTTCGAAGTAAAGTTAAGCGATCGATGAAAATGCACTCTTGCCCAGCAAAAACATTTCACTCATGTCTTACAGACCACCAGATTACCTATGCTTGTCGGGAAACACAGACCCAGCAAGGAATACCACTCATTAGCGGTACTCATAATAAAAGTGTAAGAAAGACGCTGTGTGTGAGGGTGGAGCATTGCCGTGCTTCTGGTAATCCAAGTTAGGTTGCAGATTGCAAAAATAAGCAGAATTATTGTTGACTTTTACCATCGTCATAAACCCAAGTCCACTGCTAGACATAGGCCTGTCCAACAGCATGCCACTTACTTCAGTCCTTGGCCACTTGCATCCAGCTTCTACCAGCCACCTTGCGAAAATCATCACTCCACCTAGCCTCAAGCGTCCCAGGCTATGTTTACGATTCGCTTCATCTCTAATTAAGAAGACATCTACCTCAACGGTCATATTTGGTTATTCAATTAATATGGCCGACTTTTTGTCCACACTCCAATCCATTAAACACGCCAAAAATACAGCTAGTCGGACATATCCGATAGAATCACGTGAGTAAAGCCGTAAATAATGACCAATTATGCAAGAAATATTACCAATATCCAATTTATGCCGACACGTGCGCTTCGTTTGATGGTTGTGCGCCACAGAGTACATTGTAATATACTGAAACTGTGCGCCGATTGAAATGTGTCAAGTATGGCCACGCAAGCGAAGTTTATCGCGATAAAATCTTTTGATGTGCACAAGTTTACCGAAAGCGTAGCGAAGTGTCATCGTCTTCGCCCGAATCGGTAAAATCTTTGCGAAGACTTGGCTACATAGTTACGTCGCGATGACACGAATATTCACGTCATCGCGATGAGTGTGGCTTAGGCATAACCAAAGACATTTCTATACTTACGTCAGTATAATACCTTTATGGGCATAACAGATGCAACTAAATCTACCAACCTGCCACCCCTAAACCTGTTCTAAATTTGAAAATATTTAAAAGTTTGTTTCCGCCGGCTTATGTCTACTATTATTGTCATCCATAGACCCTTTGCAATAAACAGGTCAAAATAATAAAAACAAAATTCCTAGAAGAGGTCGAATAAACAAACAATGAACATGAAAATCCTTTTGACATAATATCATCTCAAACGACAGTGATTGATCCGAAAGCATTGATCCTGAACAAATACATGACGACACTATCAAAATCCTTTTTCTAAGTATTATATTTGTCAGTTTGAGGCAGATTACAGATAATTAACATTATTAAATAAAAATAGAATATATATATATATAGGTATATATAATTAAAATAAATTTAAGATAATACCTATACTTACCTACCTATACCGTTATTGTTGATATTTGTTTTTGATATAGGTAATGTTGGATACTGTCATCTCCACTCTTTGAGGTGGGCGCTAATAACTGCGACACAGTTCTCTGAACTAATGCAGCTGTTAACGTACACAAAATATGTAAATCAGTTTGTTCCAATAAAGAATTTTGAAGACTTCAAAAAAAGGAGGAGGTTATGTATTCCGCGGCTTAATTTTTTTTTTTTTTTTTTTCATGTATGTACACCGATTACTCCGAAATTTGTGGGCCGATTTACGTGGTTGTTTTTTTATTTGGTAGAGAAAGTCCGCGCGGTGGTCCCATATAAATTTTATTGACTTAGGTTAAGTAGTTTTTTAACCAGCTTCAATAAATCAGTTTATTTTAGCTTTACGTATCTAGATGATCTGCTCATTGGTTCCTCATTCTGAGAATTCTTGGCCGATATGCGTGTTTTTTTTTCACGATAGTGATTGGACGTTTGGAAGAACATGAGCGAGACCTTTGCCCAGCAGTGGGATAGCAAAGGTTAATAAAAATATATTCTCAAATTGGTTATATATATAAACATTTATGAATCAACCCTCAACTAAAAAGTATGAAATAAAAACTTTTTAACAAAAAATAAAACCGACTTCAAAAACCTTAACTAAAAAGTAAAAAATAATCATTGTATGTATTTTAAAATCTTAACTTAAACAACATTTTGAAGGCGGCGCGTGATTTTCATGTACACACGGCTACACATCAAGCTGTACAAAACCAGTAAAGGCTGACCTCGCGTTGTAAGCAAAACCTATACAATGCGAGGTCAGCTTATACTGGAAATGTACAGCTTGATGTGTAGCCGTGTGTACGTTCACATAAACTGTTTTTACTATAGATATTGCGCTGGACTGTACATTACATGACGCAAAGGGTCAACCACGCGCCGCCTTAAAAATGTTGTTTAAGTTAAGATTTTAAAATACATACAATGATTATTTTTTACTTTTTAGTTAAGGTTTTTGAAGTCGGTTTTATTTTTAGTTAAGGTTTTTGAAGTCGGTTTTATTTTTTGTTAAAAAGTTTTTATTTCATAATTTTTAGTTGAGGATTGATTCTTAAATGTTTATATAACCAATTTGAGATTATTTTTTTACCAACCTTTGCTATCCCACTGCTGGGCAAAGTTCTCACTCATGTTCTTCCAAACGTCCAATCACTATCGTGAAAAAAACACACGCATATCGGCCAAAAATTCTCAGAAAAACGAACCAATGAGCAGATCATCTAGATAGGCGAAGCTAAAACAAACTGATTTATTGAAGCTAGTTAAAAAACTATTCAACCTAAGTCAATACAATTTATATGGGACCACCGCGCGGACTTTTTCTACCAAATAAAAAAACAACCACGTAAATCGGCCCACAAATCTCGGAGTAATCGGTGTACATACATGAAAAAAAAAAAACCCGCGTAATACATAACCTCCTCCTTTTTTTGAAGTCGGTTAAAAAGGTACGATTTGTTTGTTTGTAATTAATAAACTCTGAAACTACTGAACCGATTTTAATACTTCTTTCACCGTTAGAAATATTGAAAAATTAATTAGCTAGCAAAGCTAAACCGGCAAACAAAAAACTAGGCATATGTCTTATTTATTTTTGACTCTTAACTTTTAAGCTACCAGGCCCCTCAGAAAGTATTGCGAAAAAAAGTTTTTATATATGGGAGACTGGCCAGTTATAATGTTTTTCGAAAATATGATTATTTATAAGTAAAAATAAGTAAGTTCCAATTTCAAAATTTCCCTCCACATTTTTTGCGAGTTAATTCAAAGTATTGTGTCTCACTGAAATATGGATCTGCGCCGGGAACATTTTAGAGCTATGATTTTATACGATTTCAAGTGTCGCCTGAAACCGGATGAATCGTACGATAGACTTCAAATGGCATTCATGGATGAAGGCCCTTCCAAGGCAACCGTGTATCGTTGGTATAACGAATTCAAGCGCGGTCGACCAACTTTGGGGGATGACGAAAGAAGCGGTCGCCCTTTGACGGCTGTTACCGAAGAAAACGTGCTAGCAGTGAAAAATTTAATCCGAGACAATAGGCGAATTACATATCAGGAGATTCAACACATATTGCAGATTAGATCGGGAAGCGTTCACGAGATTCTACACAGCCATCTTCGCGTGAGGAGGATAGTATCACGCTGGGTGCCGCACAACCTCACCGATGCTCAGAAGCAGGCCCGGGTGGAATGGTGCCGTGATATGCTTAACAAATTTGAAGCAGGCTCGTCTCGGCGTGTTTACGACATCGTTACAGGTGATGAGTCCTGGATTTATCAATACGACCCAGAAACCAAGCGCCAGTCGACTGTTTGGGTGTTTCAAAATGAGCCAACGCCTACCAAAGTGAAGCGATCTAGAAGCGGGGGTAAGATTTTGATCGCTAGCTTTTTTAATTTGACTGGCCACTTGGTATCAATTCCCTTACGGGATCAAAGAAGCATTAATGCCGAATGGTATACTACCAAATGTTTGCCAGAAGTTTTCTCTGTTATAAGCAACAAGCGACCAAACACAGGGCTCCGCGGGCTACTGCTCCACCACGACAATGCACCTGCGCACACCGCACTCAAAACGAGGGACTTCCTGGACAGCACGCCAGTCAAACTCCTGGGTCACCCTCCTTACAGCCCTGATCTAGCACCGTGTGACTTCTTTTTATTCCCAAAAATAAAAAATCAGCTCAAAGGGATACAATTTTCGTCGCCGGAAGATGCGCTGGCTGCGTTCGAGCAGGCTGTAAACGAGGTGTCTGCGGCGGACTGGAAAAAGTGTTTTGAAAACTGGTTTAGGCGCATGAATCTTTGTATAGAGGCTGGTGGAAAGTACTTTGAAAAGATTTGATAAAAATATATGTACGTATAGAACAATTTTTTTTAGTTTCGCAAAACTTTCTGAGTGTCCCACGTATTTATTTTTAGCTTTAGGTATTTATTTACTTTTAACCTATACTTTTTATCAATCAGCGTATCGCAGTCCAGTGATGGACATAGGCATCTCCCAAATTGCGCCACGTCACTCGGTCCTCTGCCTTCCGCAACCAGTCCCCCCTAGCTACTTTCATCAGGTCGTCGGTCCACCTGGCTGGGGGCACCCTACACTACGTTTGCCGATTCGCGGTCTCCACTCAAGGACCGCCAGTGAAGCTACGTAAGCTTTTTTGTCAGTGAAGCTACTATAACAACACAATACTGCGCTCCAAAACACAGATTGCTGACGTCACTCAAAAAGCTGCCAAGCTTAAGTGGGACTGGGCCGGACAGGTTTGCCGAATGTCGGTCCGAAAGTCCGAAGTCGCACGAACACAATATGCGATGTTGCGTGCTCGCGTTGTATTAAGACAACGCCTGAGGTTGACTGGTTGAAAATGTCTCAGGCATTAAGTCCGCCTCTACACAGTTTTGTGCTTAAACAGTAAATAAATAAATAATTTTAGTATTTTCAGTACAAGTCTATGCGTTTTCAAGGAATCCATACTAATGTTATATCATTTTTTTTTTCAGTATCTGGCACGGTTAGGGAAAGCCGTAAACATATATTTTTCAACATTAATTAGGCACGTCGGCTATTTAAGTTGGCTACTTTATAATCAACAAGTAGTATGTTCCACGAATTTCAGGGCCTATGCCACAGTAAATATAATGTACAGTACGGAAACTACGTCCTAACGTTCTGGATTGAATCTCTCATACAGACGCACGCCACAATGAGAACCTAAGCGGACGTTGCAGTGCTGTCAGTGCAAACACCCGCTTATGGGCCTTGATGACGCGAGCATCTATGTGAGTGCTTCGTTTCGAGCGTTTGTACGTAGTTTCCGTACTGTAATATGTTTTTCTGTGACTATGCTTTAACAAGCGTTTCACAATTCTTCTCAGAAAAACGAGAGTCTTTTAGTTTCTTAATAGACTTAATCTTGTTTGTAACTGCCTTTTAGCCTGCTAATTTAATTTAATGTTATAAAAGGTCTTACTTTAATATTGGTAAATATTTGTAGTGGTGAATCTGGTCATCATAACGAACAACATTAACTATGGAAACGAACAGCAATATTAACTATAACAAACAATATTTACTATGGGAGCAACCCTGAAATCGCGGAAAAAAAATCTGCTGTATTTTGTCCGTCTGTCCGTCTGTCCGTCTGTCCTAATCCTTTACCGCTTAATAACTTCTACAGTTATAAACATAAGTAAATGAAATTTTGACAAAAAATGGAATAGATATAGATCTCAATTTTAAAAGAATAAAAAAATCTTGATTACGTATTTTAGGGGTGGCGCCCATACATGTGAAATGGCGATGAAAATTTTTTTTTCGCTGCACCCCCTCGTGTGGGGTATCGTTGAATAGGTCTACTAAAATGAAGGTAATGTTTCATACACAACTTTTTTATCAGGTATACCCTCTGCGAAATACAGTTCGCCAAAGTGGCTTGCAATGTGTCCCCCCCCCCCCTGCCATTTCTAAACTATGCCACGTAGAAACTTATAGTCTTCAACATTGATAGACCTTTATAAAAACTCTCTTTTAAAATTATTTCGAGTATAATGTGATTATAAATTTTTGAGTTATAGTGAGAAAACTGAAAATTACTTAAGACGTCCTAGTTCATAGGGCATTGACCTTAGAGAAAAATGATCATAGCAAATAATGCTCCTTTAGTTACTTTCTATTTAAAAAAATCACAAAAAGAAACACACTTCTTAAATTTAGCTTCATAAATTTAGCACTAGGTGGCGCTGTTTGCAAAAACTAAAATAGCAATGATTAATATTTGATTTGATTCGTTTGTAATTAGACCTACTTAAGGAACCCTATAATACTGAGCATGGCCCGACATGCTCTTGGCAGGTTTTTTTTCGTAATTTCAGTGTTGGTCTCTAAGTAAACTTTGTTCATAATGATGAGTACAATGACTCCTTAAGAGGTTTTCAGTTATATCAATAAATAACACGTTCGCATTGTATAGATAAGTTCGAAAAGAATGAAACGACTACATAAAGAAAGGACCGAAAAAACCTATATTTATGTGACTTTGACAAAAGCTCAAGAATAACTCCCACTTAAATATAAGACGGTATTTTCATATTGTTTCCTGAAACGCTTTCAATTCACAAGGGATTAAAGGATTTGCCAGTCTTAAACGTCGCTTCTTTGAGAATACGGAATAGACTTTGGCTTAACTACGGGAAAAACACTTTTATACATGAAAAGATAAAAATGCTATGTATTTTTCTATGTAACATGATAGTGAAACTGGCTTAAGGCCCACCTGATGTTAAACCGTTACCTTTTCCCATAACAACTGCAATACCACCTAGGCTGTTGCCTAAATGGTACCGCAAATCGGTTCGACAAACTGAGACATGAAGATGGAAAGTCTCATGTGATTGTAATTTCACCGGCACCCGTACCCTTTACACTGGAACACAGCAATGCAAGCTCACTGTGTGGCGACAGAAGTAGGTACAGTACGCGTAATAATTAGCTGTGCCGCTCTGATACCAGGCTTTGCGAAGGGCCGCGTAGGTACAGTAGCGTAACAAGTGTGAGCAGGACATAAAGATGCATCAAACATTAACGAACGACTGAGACAGCGAGAACATGCGGTCCCCCGCCATATTGCCATTTAGATAAACAACCTATTAGTGTCTTGCCGCCATTTGCTACTGATTTGGTTGCAAAATTGACTACTGCGCAGCCACCTGTTTCTCACTTAACAGCGACACAGTTATATTGCGCGTACTGTACAGTGGTAGTACTTCCCCGGATGAGCTCTTTCACTACTAAATGGTTTTGGTGCGCTGATTCAGACTTAAAAGCAGTGATAGCCTAGCAGTCGAACGCTTAATTGTCTTCCATAAAGACGGGTCTAAGTTTAAATCCGGCCCGCACTTCTGACTTCCCGAATTTATGTGAAGATTAGAGTTTGATTATAGGGTGATTCATTTCAATAAGTCAGTGGGGAAAATTCTTTAACCACGAGAACTAGAGAATTTTGTTCTAAGGAACCACCAAAAAACACCACGGATATTCTCTTTTTAAAATAATTATTCAAGTAAGGAACGACTAACGAAGTTTTATTTTTATATTTTTAAGCTGAGATTTTAAGTTTGAAACTAGGAGAAGGAGTTTTTTTAATTTATTTTTTTTTTATTCCGGTTGAACGGCAAACAGCTACAATATAAAAACTAATAATAAAACTATACATATTTAGTATAATCAACATTGCAGCTCACAGTGCTGTTCACAGATTAACTGTAGTACATGCAATAAAATTATATAATCACTAGGTTAATTAAATTAAAAGTTAAACAAACTAAACTAAACTAAAATTGCTCAGCATAATTCCTAAAGTTAAATTTAAAACTAATGAAGCAGCTTTTTGAGAATTAGATCTTTGAATTTATTTGGAGTACATGAAAGAAAGAAAGAAAAGAAAGAAAGAAAAATAGTTTATTGTCACAGTTAACGACGCGCAACATTTAAAACACAGTGATAAACACAAGCAGGCAACTTATAGGTGGGGTTACATAAAAATTAAAAACAAAAGACACATAGGTAAAAAATTAAGAAGGGACAGTCGATACAAAATATAAGAAAAGTATAGTTGACCGCATGACAGTGGCAACACCCAAGTCTGAAAACCGCCCTTACTGCTTACGAAATAAAGGCGCCGTCAGAGCCAAACTGTTACCACTGACGTACGGTCGACCGCACCTAAAATTGCATAATAAAAATAAAATATCTTCGTTAGTTCTCAAGACAACCGGCCAATTGCACGCCGTAGCCGCGACAATGAGGTTCCCACTCAGCATGTTGCTGTGTAACAGATCAAGCCACTACACAGCGCTGATGCACACTACACACACTACATGCGAAGATATCTACATGTTCAAAGGTCTTATTGTAGGAGTCGACCATTCTGCGAACAGGTGAGCGGAATCCAGAATTGGACCGGCATGTGCCCACTGAAAACAGCATGCCTGCACGAACCTCTCGCCTGTGGACGGTCCAAGGGACCACATAGCTTAACATGTTAGTCAGTTCTATGCAGTCAAATTTATTTTGTACAATATTATATAAATTTAGTGCTTCTAAGTACTTTCGTCTATTTTCGAGTGTTGTGAGTCTGTACTTAATGAGTAATTGGCTGTACGATGTTGTAAGCAATACTGTGTTTACTAGTTACAACCTTATCAATAATAATAAAATCAAGAATACAGCACATAAAAATGCACTTCTTCTTCTCTTCTTCTATCGTGTCGACATGAGCTACATAATGATAACAGCTAATGCCGTGGGCAAAAGATTAGCCAGTCAGCAGGTTGGTAGCGAGGCTAACAGCCCTGGGTGCGCCGGACGATCAATTAAATATCGTCACTCGTGGAGGCTCTTTTAATGCACCCCATAAACGCACTTAATAACGTATTTATTATGCATGTCCCAGACAGGTGCAAATATTTTACAAATGTTTTCGAAATATTTGTACCTACATCAAAACTATTTGTATTTAACAGCCTCTCTTAACAAGTATTTGCAAATGGCCTCCCACTCATAGCTGCTTTTGAGCATCTTTGCAAAGATCTTGACTTACCCACTCATAAACAAATGGCTTAGTAATATTCTTAAACTAAGCAAACCAACAAAGCTGTCATTCTGTTATAGTGATTAGAAAGAACCATTTCCAATACATTACACAAATACAGAAACCCACACAACGCATTTTCCCTGAAGCAACAAGTACAATAAGTGTAAATAGGCGAACAATTTACTAAAATTACCACTGATCGCGTAATATGAGGAAACAAATTGATCAGTAAATGAAATACTTTGATTTATGAAAAAAATAAACAATGATTTTTAGTGTCAAGTAATATTTCAAAATCGAGAGATGGAAATCCTGTGTATCAAATGCAAAGAAAATTGTAATATATGTGAATCTTTTTAGGGTTCCGTACCCGAAGGGTGACTAACGGGACCCTATTACTCTCGCTACGCTGTCCGTCCATCCGTCTGTCTGTCACAGGGCTGTATCTTTTGAACTGTAATAGGTAACTGGTTGAAATTCTGGCTCAGAATATGTGTTGCTATGAGGTGTATCACGACAAATACTAAAAACAAAAAAAAGTCTAAAAACAAAGGGAGTACCCATACAAGTGTTATCAATAGTAAATTACATCGCATTTTATCTATTTTTTTATGTTAAATTAAGACTGATTTAATATTAAAAGTATTGTTTTGATTTTGTACTGCCGACTGCATTCGGGGATGGCACGACAAACCAATCGGAGCGCATTGTAGAGAATGTAAGAATAATGGTGGGGGTAACCCTACTTGGTTGTCCTGCCAGCTTGCGAACGCAGTCGTGGATGGGACATCAAGGTACGAGTACCAGATTTCCAGTGGAATATTCATAACCTGTGTATTTTGGTAATTTGTGTGTGTTGGAAAATTATATCGAGTAAGTACATTGACAAGTGTTTATTATTTCTACTCCTTATTTTACTTTCAATAGTCAAGAACCCGAATAACAGTTAATCCTTCATATTTAAATTATTTTAGATTCCGTACGAGAGTCTACATCTCAGAAGTGGGATTGAGAGTCCTGTTTTGACCAGTTTATAATTTTTAATACCATTAATAAATTACTGCGTGTGTGTTACGCCATAATAATGTTTTATTTTTCATTCTTATTTTTTTTGTTCTCTTCAAAATAACGGCTACCTACCTACGTTAACGATTTGAGTTTTTAATATAACCATGTTTGTTCTATGATATAACTTGGGTTCTTGGCTATTAAATGCCAGCGAAATTCCTATCTAATGTGTAATCCTTTTAGAATACTATAGGATTCAAATCCTGCAACATACTATACCACCTATTTCTAATTTGTGTTGTGGTTAGATAATACCTACCCATGTTGTTGGAAACTTGCCTGTAGATAGATTGATTTCCTTTAATATGACATTAAAGTTTATTCTCGGTTCTAATTAATTTTATTTGGTTTTACACTATCTAGCTGCAGATTATAGTGAAGGGTGGATAAAAGTATGTTAGTATTAGTACATTACTTGAGTTTATTTACAATGTGCCTATACATGACGATTATTATATTACTAACGCTTTAACCATACTATGGCTTAACCTTAGTTTCCTTTTATAAAATCGTTGCTCATATGAAATGTTCAATGTTTTAACTTGCCTTGCTTATGTTATTTATATATTTTTCTTGTTTTCTGTTTTAAAGAATGAATAATTTGGGATATCCTAATTTAAATTCCAGGCATAGTCCCATGGAGGGGGACAAACGAGAACGTGTTGTCTACACCCCAACAGATCCTACGGGGTCACCTGCTGCTAACCGACGGTCACGCAGTCCTGCAAGGCGTCGAGCGGGTAGCCGGGATGTAAGCCGATCACGCAGCCGACCAAGCCGTCAATCAAGAGGGCGCCTAAGCCGCTGTTCTCCTGATGAACCGGAACATCCTCGAAAGCGGGATGGTCGCCGCTCCCGCAGCCGGGTGAGTCACCGCCTTCGCAGCCCGAAGGCCAGTCAGCGAAGCAAGCAGAGGAGCCGTAGCCCGTGCCGTCGTGCGAGTCACCTCGTGCGCAGGAGTGAGGGCAGACGCTCGCGCAGCCGCACTCGTCACTGCGGGTCGAGCCATGCGGACCGCCGAACGTCGGGTCGTGCAGGCCACCACTCTCCTGGCTGTGCAAGCTGCCACACGCCGGGCCGTGCGAGCTGTCGTTCACGTAGTCCAGTGAAGCAGCCGGGAGCCAGCGCGATGAAAGACGTGCAAGCCACAACTCAAGAGAAGACTACTGGTGAGTCGACTTCTGTATTAGGATCATCTACTCTTGCTGATCTCGTAAATGTTTTAAAATCGATGTCTAATAATAGTATAGAGAAGCTAGGTTCCCTCAACAACACGATTCCCGAGTTTGACCCAAGTAAACGGGAGCAGACAATGACCATGTGGCTTCATAAAGTCAATGAGTGCGCAACCATTTATGCTTGGTCGGAAAAGCAAATAATTCATTTTGCACTACCGAAATTAAAGGGTATAGCCCAAAGATGGTATGAAGGCCTTCCGTCGGTCCTGTTTACTTGGGCTGAATGGCAGGAGAAACTTTTGGCTACTTTTCCATCGGAAGAGAATTATGGTCAAATGTTAAGCGACATGTTGGCCAAACGGGCTAGGTTCACAGACTCCTTAGAAGAATATTATTATGACAAACTGTCGCTAATTAATAGATGTGGTATAGCTGGGAAAAGGGCAGTCGAATGCATTTTACATGGCATAGACGATCGATCGGTTAGATTAGGTGCTGAAGCTGCTCAGTTTGATGACCCCAACAAACTCCTTTCGTATTTACGTAATGCTCGAAATACAAAATTAAACATCGAGCGTAAAATTGTCAAAGGTCAACCTCAAAAATATCAACATGGCTCTAATCCTAAATTTACACGTTGTTCAAATTGCAAAAAGGATGGTCATGTTACATCCCAATGCACTCAACCCATTAAAAAGTGTAGTCGGTGTAATAGAATAGGTCATGAGACTGAACAGTGCTATGCCAAACTGCCAACGACAGAAGAGAAAAAGATCATGCGAGTAGAGGATAGTGGTGATTTAGGCGCGATTGACTGTTCAACCATAACAACTCTGGTTTCGGAACCAAATAAGAAATATTTTAAAACTGCTACCGTTAACGGTTTCCCAATCGCTGCATTTATAGATTTTGGGAGTGAATGCTCAATGATCAGGCTATCAGCGTTTCAAAATGTAGGTTCGAAGTATAGGGTCGATAATCTTCCAGTACTTAGAGGTTTTGGCAATTCGGTTGTCCCTTGCATTGGTAAGCAACGGGTTCAAATAATTATTGACAAGGTAGAAGCTGATCTCGAATTGCTGATAGTCGCAGATGATGCTATGCATGTGCCCCTCTTAGTAGGACAAACGTTTACGGAGCAGCCACACATAATCATACGAAAAACTAGTGAGGCCTTAGAAATTTCTGAATTAGGGCACCAAGATATAGTACCCAACAGCAAAATTAATGTATTTTGTAAGGATTCTGTTGAAGTTTTGGGTCTTGCTGTCGTTGACGTTTATACAGATCCGCCACACCACGGCGATATCTTTGTCGATGGCAGTATTCGTTTTCAAAAGGGTGTTCGCTATTCGGTAGTCGCTGGGTTGTTTCAGACAGGGGAACGAGGAACGGGGCAGATCGTTGTCAGTAATACCTCTTCAACACCATTGGTGCTTTCAAAAGATTTTCTGATTGCCCGTGGTCGTGTAGCTCAGGAAGAGTCCAGTATGCAAGTCTTAAGCGTTTCGTCGACTGTCAGTAATGACTATAAGTTTATTACAGAGGCTGATTTAAATCTAGAAGACGGACTTTCTTCTGAGCATAAACTTCAACTGCTCAATCTACTCAATAGGTATCGGTCCTGTTTTGCTTTCAACTTATCGGAATTAGGGAATGCCAAGGCTGGTCACATGACTATAGATCTCCAGGACAATGAGCCGGTCGTTTATAGACCCTACCGTCTATCGATCAGCGAAAAAGAGAAAGTTAGGGAAATAGTTTCTGAACTATTGGAGAATGATATCATAAGGCCATCTACGTCGTGTTACTCGAGCCCTATTGTGGTGGTTAGGAAGAAATCTGGGGAACTTCGGTTATGTATTGATTATCGAGCCCTAAATAAGAAAACGGTACGGGAAAACTATCCCATGCCGCTGATTGACGATCAGCTGGATGTCCTTTCTGGTAATAAATACTATACGACCCTGGACCTTGCGTCAGGGTATTACCAGATATCGATTCGGGAAGCAGATAAGCATAAAACTGGGTTCGTGACACCGGATGGTCATTACAAATTCAATCGTATGCCATTCGGCCTCGCGAATGCCCCAGCGACGTTTCAACGTATAATGCACCAGGTTCTTGGATCATTGAGACATAGGGAGGCCCTGGCCTACTTGGATGATGTGATCATTCCCTCACAGGATATAAATGAGGGAATGTCAAGATTAGAGTCGGTGCTGCGCCTGTTCGCTAATGCTGGTCTCACGTTGAAGCTCCCAAAATGCTTCTTTTTCTGTAGCTCTGTCGAATATTTGGGCTTCGAAATTTCTGCCAGTGGCATTCAGCCTGGTGAGAGAAAGGTAGAGGCTGTAAAACGCTTCCCAACTCCTCAAAACCAACATAATGTTCGCCAATTTCTTGGGCTGTCCAGCTTCTTTCGCAGGTTTATCCAGAATTTTTCGGTTATTGCAAAACCTCTCACACAACTTTTAAAGAAGGACTCTAAATGGTCATGGGGTACAGATCAGGAAACAGCATTCCGTCGTTTACAAAAAGAGCTCGTACAACGTCCCACACTAGCTCTATACAATTCGAAGGCAGACACCCAACTTCACACAGACGCTTGTAAGATTGGAGTGGCAGGGATCTTGTTGCAAAAGGATAGAGACGATGTTCTTAGACCGGTCGCTTACTTTAGTCGGCAGACAACGCCTGAGGAGCAAAATTATTCATCTTACGACTTGGAAACGCTTGCTGTTGTTTCTTCCTTACAAAAGTTCCGCGTTTATTTAGTGGGTGTCCATTTTAAAATCATTACGGACTGCAACTCTCTACGTGCAACCTTTCAGAAGAGAGACATGATTCCGCGAGTCGCTAGGTGGTGGGAACAGATGCAAGAATATAATTTTTGCATTGAATATAGGGCCGGTCATCGCATGGCTCATGTCGATGCACTCAGCCGGAACCCTATTCCGCAGATTCGTGACGTAATGGTCGTTAGTGATTGCGATTGGTTAGCCACAGTCCAAGGCGCAGACAGTGAGATTCAAAGAATAGTTGGAATTCTAAAGGATTCTCAGTTTGATGACGTGGTTGACATTAAGTCAAATTATAAGTTGAAGAATGATAGGCTCTATAGGGTCACTAGTGATGGCGATAGGTGGGTCGTGCCAAAGGGGGTACGATGGCAGATCGTAAAACAAAATCACGATGATATAGGCCACTTTGCAACTGATAAAACTTTGGAACGTATTAAAGCGACATATTGGTTCGCAAAGATGCGAAACTTTGTAAAGAAGTATATCGGCTCTTGCCTAGAGTGCACTTATTCAAAGGCTTCTGGAGGTAAGAAAGCTGGTACTTTACACCCTATACCAAAGGTTGATATTCCGTTTGATACTGTCCACGCAGATCATGTTGGCCCGTTTGTACGCAGTGCGAGAGGAAACATGTACATTCTAGCTTTGATTGATGCATTTACCCGGTATATTTATTTAAAGCCTGTAAGGAACACAAAAACTTCTACCTCTATTAGGGTTTTTCGTGAGTACTTTGGTTTGTTTGGTGTTCCAAAAAGAGTTATAACGGACCGTGGAACCTCTTTTACTAGCGAAAGCTTCAAAAAGTTTATAGTCGAAATGAATATTAAACACATATTGAATGCTGTGTCTACCCCAAGGGCCAATGGTCAGGTAGAGCGCTATAATAGAACTCTTGTCGATGCTTTGACTACAAAATGTGTTGGCTCTCCTGAAAATAAATGGGATGAGCATCTACCTGATGTCCAGTGGGGCATGAACAACACGTTCAATAAAGGCATCAATCGAACACCGTCAGAGGCTTTGTTTGGTATTAGGCCATCGGGTTCAAATGACTGTAAAATTGTATCTGAACTGTCAGATGACTTATCTAGTCCTTCTAATAGACAAGATTTATCCCAAATTAGACGAGAAATTAATGACCATGTCAAGTCCTATCAAGAGTCTCAAAAGCAGGCTTATGACGCAAAGCGCTGTCCAGCTCCAAAATATAAAGTAGGTGATCTGGTGAGGGTCGAACGTCAAGTCCCAGCTACAGGAAATAGTAAAAAACTTGTTCCCAAGTTTCAGGGACCGTACAGGATAACAAAAGTTTATGACTATGATAGATATCAAATTGAGGATACTCCCCTCACACGAAAATCCAACCGGTCTTATTCAACAGTAGTCGCAAGTGACAAAATTAAGGCTTGGTTGAACTTTAATAGACCACATGATGAGTCTTCTGGCAATGAAAGTGAATAACCTAATTATTCAGATAACTAACATTATTCTATTTAACTATATAATTAATTTGAGATTAATATATACTTATTAATTTCAGTTTTACCTCCAGGTATACCATGTCAGTATCTGGGCCATGAAATAATGCCTGTTACTGTCAATCTTTTCAGACCCTTAGACCATGAAATAATGTCTAATGAGGTCAACTCTGGCCATGAAATAATGCCAGATAATCAAAATGGGCCATGAAATAATGCCCGCATTACTCTGATCAAGCCATGAAATAATGCTTGTTATTATAGTGGGCCATGAAATAATGCCCGATTTAGTCGGATAAGTCAAAAATTGCTCTTTATTAATTATAGTGGGCCATGAAATAATGCCCAAAAATCATGATTAGGTACTACTTAAAATATGCATAATGCTTATTGTATTGCTATTGCAGTAGTATTTTAATTAGTTAATAATTTATTTTTCTTATTAGTGTTCTGTACAGTAAAGAATACTCTATCTAATGCTCATAATCATAAGTGATTGTACTACTAGTACGACATTGTGTATGGTATATCTAAAACTTGTAGTAAATTCGATCAATTAGTTTTCTTTGCATTTATATACCTAATACTCCACCATGTTGGTACACGAGTGTTTGTAAGTTGAAAGGTATTATATTTTTAGATATTAAACCTGTTCAATTACCGTTGCAAACTGTTTCAGGCTTAAGTTCTGTTTTTTTTGTTGTTTTGTTTCCTTTACACGAGGACGTTTAATGTACTTTGGATGGCCGACTGTTATCAATAGTAAATTACATCGCATTTTATCTATTTTTTTATGTTAAATTAAGACTGATTTAATATTAAAAGTATTGTTTTGATTTTGTACTGCCGACTGCATTCGGGGATGGCACGACAAACCAATCGGAGCGCATTGTAGAGAATGTAAGAATAATGGTGGGGGTAACCCTACTTGGTTGTCCTGCCAGCTTGCGAACGCAGTCGTGGATGGGACATCAAGGTACGAGTACCAGATTTCCAGTGGAATATTCATAACCTGTGTATTTTGGTAATTTGTGTGTGTTGGAAAATTATATCAAGTAAGTACATTGACAAGTGTTTATTATTTCTACTCCTTATTTTACTTTCAATAGTCAAGAACCCGAATAACAGTTAATCCTTCATATTTAAATTATTTTAGATTCCGTACGAGAGTCTACACAAGTGAAAATATGCATTTTTTCAACGTTTTTGTTCCTACTCTATCTTCAAAACGGTTATATATACCAGCGTCAAACTTGGTCAGATTATAGTGCATATTATGTAGTTTAGCAACAAATACTAAAAATAAGACAAAAATAGACATATGTGGTGGTACCTCGTAAGAAAGACATGCAAAAATTCATATTTCGCGCACTGTGCGTTGATGTCTTTTGATAAACTCTCGTAACCTAAACCAGTTTTTATGGGGTATCAGGTCGTTGAAGGTACGAAACCCATACTGCGCGAGTCCGACTCGCACTTGGCCAGTTTTTTTTTTTCACACGTTGGTATTTTCATTTTATGCTTGTATTTTTCTTTGTCCGCACTTGTTTTGTTATTTGCTATACACAACATCCTCTTAATATAAAGTCCTAAAGACAAAAGAATAAATGTTAAGAGTAATAAAATTAAAAACTAACATTAGTATGCTACCCGTGGCAGCACACAGAGAGATTGTATAGTACCTAATAATGTAACATCAACCAACCAACCAACATACCTGTAAACTCAAAATAAACATTTTGATTTGATTTGATTTGACATACATCTATGAAAAATAATTTTATTATTTTTAAAGCATTGACGCAAGCGAAGTGAAATCTAAAGATTTAAATCATAGTAAGTGACAAAAATATTTACCTGTTCTATTGCTATTATATAAATCAAATTTAAATTTACCAATGGAATAGCCCCTACTTTCGTATTATTTTCGCGTGTTATACATGGAGAATACCTAAAGGTCTTATGCAATTGAAATCAAAAATTATTCGAATTATTTTAGTAAGAGCAAAAAGAAAAATTAAATGTTAAATAAAATTATTACTTTTTTGCCTCAAAGCTTCTTTGCAGCCTATAGATTTACGCCTATAAGTACTTCGGATTATTAATCCGAAAGAGCGAGTTCTGAGCAATTGCAATATTTTATCTTAATGTTGCCAATACGTGTAATTTCGCTAAACTTCCTTCTATTCCTCGGTTGAACCCATGGAAGCTTAATCCGAGTGATTGTGGCTCAGAAATCAATTCGAGCAAAATTTCAAGCAACTTAATCTTGTTATAATTTTCTTGTTACAAGGATTTAGGGACAATGTTGTCTAATGCATGAAGAGATAAGGATTAATTTAAATTAATTGGCGTAATGTATGTTTACGCCTACGTAAATATGAGATTCATTCATCGTCTAGTGATTGCTAATCAAATCGTCAAGGCGCTATTGATGATATTTATAATATTTTTTCCACGCGTACCTACATTCACTTTTAACTTCACCTTTGTTTTATATCAGTCGCGAACATTTTGCATTGTTAAAAATGTATATACCGAATTATTCCAAGTGTACGATTACATCGCACATTTATTTAGAGCACTAGCATAAGCAATTTATTAATTACCTAAGTACCTAATGTAAATTAATATTCTGCTAAATATAATTGAGTTCACTTTCGTCCGTTTTATTGTTAACACGTTTGTTACAATTAATAAATACCTACTTATCAAGAAGTCAACAAGATTAGCATTCTTCCATCTAAACTTATCAATTCAGGTATTAGCCAGCAAGGGCTCGTACATTTATGGTCCTTCGTACCGGATCCATAGATCAGATATATCAGATTTGTGGTTCTTTAAAATCAAGTGTTTGTGATTTGTGTTTTCTCGTGTGGTTGCGAATCGGTTCGGTCGGCCTCCCACAAGCGGGTCTCACCGACACGAATTGAGAAAGCGCATAAGACCGCACGGGTGAGTATCATCAGATCACTTACACAGAACAAGCGACAAGATAAAGCAGTCCAAGTCAAGACTACTACCAGCACCAAGGCTTCATCAAGTAAGCATCAAGGCTTCAGCAAGTAAGCATCAAGGCTTCAGCAAGTGCATCAATTATAAGCTAGCTAGCAATTCAAGAAGATCGATCAGCACTCAAGCAAGTTCACGGCGAAAGTACTCCACTAGCAAGTCAGCAGGGAAAATCAACAGTTTATTTGAATTTCCTATTTATCAAGTAGCAAGATGGAGGAACTATTTCAAAAGCAACAAGTCGCCATCCATGGCATGCAACAACTTTGGTCCAATTTCAAGAAAGATGGTCCAGATCGCAAGACTTCAGAATATATCAAGAAAATAATTGAATCTCTGAATAGCTATTGGAACGAGTTCCAAATAAATCATGAAAACTTGTGTATGTACGAGGATAAAACCCAGGATTATTTTATCGGGAATCGCTACGAAGAAACCAAGGCGTTCTACGTTAACGTTAGAGATTCAATCCAGAAAGCATGTTTGATCAAGCCAACACTGTTCAGCCGTCAACAGCCAGGTTCCGCTGACGCAGAGGGCAGATCCACCCCGGTGAGTCTATTGCCAACTCCGGAATATACTAATCGGGGAACCGACAGCAAGTTAGATGAAAAGTTGCGGAAACAAGCCAGCAACTTCAAGGCTTTTGCGCGCTCAGTAAAGAATACAGATCTGTCAGGCATAGAAGAAAAATGGGAGTTTGAAGACATTTTGAAAACCATAGAAGCGCGTTGGAAAGCTATTGATGGTCTCCACTGGAAAATGGACAGTGAATTCGACGACATGGGCGAAAATTACGAGACTTCATACACGCAACATGAGCAGATGTATCTTAATATCAAGAAAGAAATCAATCGTAAATTATGGTCTGTATCTCATCGGGAAAAGTCTACACCGCAACTGGATATTCCTATATTCAACGGGAATTATCAAAACTGGGTATCATTCAAGGACTTGTTTACGGAGGCGATACACGGTAACCCGTATTTATCTGCTGCTCAAAAAATGCAGTTCCTGAAGAGCAAGATTAAAGGTGAACCAGAGCGTCTAATCCAACATCTTCCGATTAGTTCGGATAATTACGTCACTAGCTGGGAAATATTAAACCACCGTTATAATAACAAGAAACTAATTTTCTCCACTCATATGAACACCTTGATGAATATTCCAGTAACGCAACAAGCGACATCAAATCACATCAAACGTATTCATGACGTAGCAACCGAATGCCTAAATGGTATCAAGAATCTAGGCATCCAGATTGATACTTGGGATCCAATTATAGTATATTTGCTCACTCAAAAACTGGATTCGGAAACCCTCAACGAATATTTTACGTCACTTAAGCAGCCAAGAGAATTACCAACGTTGAAAGATTTTTTAGAATTCCTGGAGAATAAGTTCACCACAATGGAGTCAGCACGTCGCAAGCAAGATGCGATACAAAAATCCACCAACTTCTCTTCAAGTTCAGGGAACTCAAGATCGAATCAAGGCAAACATTACTACGTCAGCAACAAGGCTACGTCACAGAAGAGTCAATCTATATCCTGTCCAGTATGCAAGGATCATCATGGCATATATTTTTGCAAGGAATTTAAAGCAATGGCGCCAGGGCTGAAAAGAAAAACAATCACACAGCTTAATTTTTGTACAAACTGTCTGTACAATCATAATGGAAAAAACTGCACGTCAAGTAAACGTTGTCTAAAATGCAACGGACAACACAATACGGTATTACACGATGCCTACTCAAACGCAAACACTACGTCACAGAATGTTTCCGGCCCCGTGCAGTCTGAGCAAGGCTCAAGTCACGTGGCTCACATTGCACAGCAAAAGTTTGCGTCGACAATTCTGTTAGCAACTGCAATTATCAAGGTGGCAGGAGCTGATGGATTACAGAAATCGATGCGAGCCTTAATCGATCAAGGGTCACAGATTTCGCTGATCACCGAAAACGCAGCGCAACAGCTAGGGCTACCACGACAAAAATGTAATGGAGTTATTACAGGAATCGGCATGAATGACAAGACATGCAAGGGAATGCTGAGTATCAACTGTACTTCATTAGACGATCATTACAAGTTTAACGCCAAGGTCCTTATAATGAAAAATCTGACGAGAAATCTGCCGAGCTCTACTCTTTCTAAGCCATCATGGGCATTTTTAGAAGAAATTGAGTTGGCCGATCCGCATTTTTATATTAGCAACCCTATTGATATATTATTGGGGGCGGATGTATACGCCAAGATTATTATGAATAAAATTCATCGAGATTCAAGTAGCATTATTGCGCAGGAAACACGTATTGGATGGATTTTGTTCGGCGAGGTACCAAGTCTACAGTGTAACCTGATCTTAAATAACATTCAAGACATTCAAAGATTTTGGGAGATAGAAGATATTTCCGAAGACCCTCAAACATCTTTCGAAGAAGATGAATGCATCAAATTTTACAAGTCGACTACAACAAGGTTGGAAGACGGAAAATATCAAGTGAGACTGCCACTTAAGTCTAATTTTATCACGGAAATTGGAGAAACCAAACATAAGGCTGTGGCTCAACTGTATCAGATTGAACGAAAACTCACTAGAAATAAATCTATAGCAAAACAATATAAGGCATTCATTAATGAATACTTATCGCTCGGTCACATGAAACCGGCACATAGTAACAAGAAACTTGAGTGTTTCTTACCGCATCATTGTATATTACGTCACGAGTCAACAACTACGTCACTCCGAGTAGTATTCAATGCATCATCAAAAACTTCTACTGGCACTAGTTTAAACGATTGTATGCAAACAGGACCAAACCTTCAAAAGGATCTTATGAGATTAATACTGAAGTGGAGACAACATCGTGTAGCTTTTATCGCAGATGTTGAAAAAATGTTTCGCCAGATTTGGGTACATGAAGACGACCAAAACTTACAAAAAATCGTGTGGCGCGACTCTCCTAATCAAGTTGTACAAGAATTTCAACTAACTACGATCACTTATGGCACCAAGGCCGCTCCGTTTTTAGCAATGATGACTTTAAGGCAGTTGGCGGAGGACGAGAGATCAAGTTACCCATATGCAGCTCAAGTAGTCGAAGACTGTTTTTACATGGACGATTTGTTACATGGTTCCGACTCTGTAGCGTCAGCAAAACGATTGCAGCAAGATTTGAAACAACTTCTCAAGACAGGTGGTTTCAATTTACGAAAATGGAGGTCAAATTATCAGGAATTGCAAGACAACACCAGCAAGGGTGACGATCAAGAGCATTATGACTTCAAACAAGCAGAATCCACAAAAACATTGGGCCTCCACTGGAATCCTCAACAGGACATCTTCACATTTCAATCAAGGATTGACGACTCTATCGATACACATCTTACGAAACGGAAGTTGCTGTCTGAGATATCCAAACTCTTTGATCCCCTCTTTGGTTGGCTTACTCCAGTTTCTACCAAGCTGAAAATACTGTTCCAAGACATCTGGAAAGAGAAAAATTTGCAGTGGGATGACAAGATTCCAGATCAAATTAACCGAGAGTGGATAAAAATTAAAACAGATATATATAACATTAAGCGATGTCAAATACCTCGATGGATAGGTACGAACTCCGCCGGAAATAATATCGAGTTACATGGATTTTGTGACGCATCGCAGAAGGCATATGCATGTGTCGTATATTGCAAAATAACAAATCTAGGTCAGACGAATATAACTTTACTTGTCGGAAAATCAAGACTCGTACCTAACAACAAGAATATTTCTTTGCCTAAATTGGAATTAAGTGGTGCACATCTGCTTTCTAAACTTATGATCATGGTGAAAGAAAGCTTGAGCAATTACAACATCAAGGTTTACGGGTGGACTGATTCCATGGCGGTGCTGGGTTGGATACAAGGAGATCCCAATCGCTGGAGGGTGTTTGTCGCCAACAGGGTGCGACAAATAACAGAGAACATGCCTGCCGATTGCTGGCGATATGTTAAGTCAGCAGAGAACCCCGCAGATTGCGCCAGCAGGGGATTAACAAGCTTAAACTTAACAGAACACAATCTGTGGTGGAACGGACCTTCCTGGCTACCTCACTTCACACCGGAAGACCAAGCAAGTTCCAGAATTTATCACACTGATGAAGAAACTTTTAACCAGCAAGTACATGTTGTGATACAAGACACAGCAAAGGGCAACAGCTTCATCAATAAACTTCTCAGCCGACTGAACTCATTCACAATGGCTGTACACGTACTAGCACGTTTACGGCGCTTGCTTATCCGAAAATCAGAGAGGCCAAAAAATTCTTACATTACCTTATCGGAATTACGCAAAGCAAAGGCCGTAATAATCAAAGAAGTTCAGCGTGTAGAATTTCAGCAAGAAATACAGGACCTGCGGAAAAACAGCCAAATGTCTGCTACAAGCAAGATCTCGTTCTTGAACCCGTTTTTAGACGAAGAAGGAATACTTCGCGTGGGGGGAAGACTGCATCATGCTGCGATCAGTCTAGATCTCAAACACCCTATTATTTTATCTCATCAACATCGTCTGACGGAATTGATAATAGAACAAGCGCATAAACTCACGTTTCACGGCGGAGCTCGAGTTACATTATCGTGCATTAGGCAAAAATATTGGGTTATCGGGGGAAATAATGTAACGAAAAAACAGATACGTCAATGTGTAACCTGTAGAAAACAAAGACCTATCAAGCTACAACCCCTGATGGGAGACCTACCTGCAGCAAGGATCAACCCATCTCGTCCTTTTATGCACACTGGCGTTGATTTTACTGGCCATGTCTATATCAAAACCAACAAGGGTCGTAGTATCAAGACCACTAAAGGATATGTGTCAGTATTTGTTTGCATGGTGACCAAGGCCGTGCATTTGGAACTAGTCTCCGACCTCACAACATCATCGTTTCTCGCCGCACTACGCAGGATGGCGGCTAGGAGAGGCACGCCGTGTCACTTGTATAGTGACAACGGTCGTAACTTTGTAGGAGCCAACAAGGTTCTACAAAAGGAGTATGAAGAATTACAAGAAATTATTGATGACGAGCTCATGGCTGAGATCGCGGACATGGAAATAACTTGGCACTTTAACGCTCCCTCATGGCCATCAGCAGGAGGCCTGTGGGAAGCTGCCGTGAAGAGTTTCAAGCTGCACCTCAAGAGAGTCATCGGTGAACAAAAATTGACGTATGAAGAGTTCACGACACTTCTAACGCAAATTGAAGCCTGTCTTAACTCAAGGCCGTTGTGTGCAATATCAGAAGATCCAGAAGACATAGATTTCTTGACACCTTCTCACTTTCTTACTGGTGGACCTGTGTTAACATTAGTTGAGACCGAAAGAGATCTTCGCACCCGCTGGCAGTTAACACAAAAAATATTACAAGATTTATGGAAGAGATGGCGCACTGAGTATCTCGCTCAACTAACTGTGAGAAGCAAGTGGAGGCAGCCTCAGTCCAACATCAAGCTCGATGATGTAGTTCTCATCCACGACGACAACCTGCCACCCGGCAAGTGGGCGATGGCAAGAGTTGTGGAACTGCATCCAGGAAAGGACGGTCACGTCCGTGTCGTGACCTTAAAAACAAAAAACGGCATGATAAAACGTCCCGTCATAAAAGTATCCATACTTTTAGAACACAAAGAAATTGCCTCACAGTGCGACACGGCACGAAAAAAGGATCAAGAAGCAGAACCCCAACAGGTAAAAGGATCCTCAACAAGAAGGTCAAAGAAAAGCAAGATCAACTTCACATCCATGGTTACTGCTCTGATGTTATTCTTCACGTTCATAACAAGTTCAGACTGCCAATTGAAGATAACACCATTTCATTCAAATCAAACTTTGTATTTTGGCAAAGTAGCAGACATGATGCTTATCAGAGATGACTGGAACATTGTTGTATATTACAGCATGGATACATATTGGCAATCAACAAAAACTTTCGATAAATACATTCAATCGCTCAAACAAACATGTGATACTATTCAAGATCAAGTTCACTGTGACGTAATCATACTCCAGCTACGTCACGCGTTCTCAGAACTTGAGCACTACAACACGGTATTGCTAAGTCAGCATTCCTGCACGCGACCTAGGACAATGCGTCAGCGCCGAGGACTCATTAATGGCGTAGGATATATCGCAAACAGCTTGTTTGGAGTGCTCGACGAAAGTTTCGCTGAAAAATATCGCAAGGATATTTCTCTCATTCGAGAAAACGAGAAGCACATAGTTTCTCTTTGGAGAAATCAGACTTCACTCATGGAAGCCGAAAACAACCTTCTTAAGCGAACAGAGCACAATATGAACCTGCAACTTAAAATGATAAATCGTCACATGAACAAGCTAGACGTAGCAATAGGCCAATTGAAGAGCAATATTCAGTCAAATAGCATAATTAATGACTTCAACATGGGAGCTATAATAGCAAGTAATATGCTGTACAATTTAAAAAGCATTCAGAATACGCTATTAGACACCGTCACAGATATTTACAATGGTCGTTTCAACTTACACTTGATTACGCCAGAGCAACTCGTAAATGAGTTAGGTACAATTTCGAGCAAGTTACCCAAGGACGTTTCTCTGCCAATTGACAACATACACTCAGATCTTCGGAAGATATATGATCTACTGAAAATAAGAACAAGACTTCTGGAGAACATTATCATCTTTGAGATCAAATTACCTCTTATCAGTCGAGATTCGTACGAAATCTATAAGATAATTCCGATCCCCAAGGCAACAGGGCAGAAGGACATGATCAGCATCATCGCAGTATCTGAATACGTATCTATTAACATGAAAAAGGATACCTTGATTACCATGTCTGAAGAAGACTTGAGATCATGTCTAACAGTTTCGGAAGTCTATTATTACCACATCTTACGACCTATATACCGAATAAAAGGAGACAAGAACTTTTGTAAAACAGAAAATTCGGAATGCAAAACAATATCAAGTTTCTGCAAGGACGATTGGCTAGAAACCTACACATTAAACAGCTATTTTTACTTTTGTTGTGATCGGTGCCAAGTTCGAACAATATGCGGCGATCAAGTAACCGCGCATCAGCTGAGTCAAGCCGGACTATTTAATATAGGTCAGGGATGCATTGTCAAGACAGACAACTTTACTTTATACTCACACAAGCCTTACCTGAGTGAAATAAGGACGGAATCAGATATTTATGCACCAGTGATTGCCCCTATCAACCACATCATCAATATCAGCATACCTAAACTAGTTTTGGAGAACAAAACTCAAGATTTAGAACAAGAAATCACCGACGTAGGCCAAAAGATTCAGTCTATGAAAAAGACAGAAGTGATGTTATCTGACGATATATCTTATCACGATATTCATCACTACGCTATGATCTACGCTCTACTTGGGATAGTATGCATCACAGGAATAATTATCGTAGCTCGCCGTACACAATGTCGCTGGCGAGTTCCACCATTCCCGTCACCATCAGTCACCGAGGAGCTGAGGACATCGACAGCCACGCCGCCCCGCAGCAGCGATACAAGTGGACACCTCGACAGCGTGCGCGTTCAGGATACGCGCAACCCTCGCGTTCATATAGGAACTTCTCCTTAGTTTGAAAAATAATAATTTGATTGTTTGTTTTTTATAGTCATTGCCATGTTATTTTAAACTTATTACTTTTAATTTTTCATTTGTTTTGTAAATCAAGTTACACTTCATCTCGTATCCTTCCCATCTCGTCCGGGAATATGTACGATTACATCGCACATTTATTTAGAGCACTAGCATAAGCAATTTATTAATTACCTAAGTACCTAATGTAAATTAATATTCTGCTAAATATAATTGAGTTCACTTTCGTCCGTTTTATTGTTAACACGTTTGTTACAATTAATAAATACCTACTTATCAAGAAGTCAACAAGATTAGCATTCTTCCATCTAAACTTATCAATTCATGTATTAGCCAGCAAGGGCTCGTACACCAAGTAATCTCGATACGGGAGTTTCATTGAAGTACTCTGAAGCCCCAAAACGACCTCACGTCAGTGATGTTACTTGAATTACGAAGATCACCCTTACTGCTTACGAAATAAAGACGCTGTCAAGGACTGTATTAATTTTTCACGTAAGTCTTCTACTTTTTTTTATCCAGGAACGTTTTTCTCTCGTCCACAATTCTTTTGGCCAGTATACCATTCATTCAAGCAGGCTTCTGGGACGGATCGATTAACAATGGTTATGTACCTACGAGCTGATAATTATAAGAAAATCAGACTGAGAAGACAATTCCAGAGAACCGAAGAAACTTAATGCATCAGCACTATCACAGACCCAGTTTTAGTCTAGAATCTGCTGAATCAACGTTTTTTAATTCGCACTATCCTGACCTCTTCTCGCATGGAATTTTGCACAAAGAAATATTCGTAAAGAAACGAACGGGTATGTATAATATTATGTACATAATTTTATATCCGTTCTTTCTATATCAGTATCCTTATTACATAGAACATAATACATCGTCAAGCCAACGTGAAACCCAAATCCCACAATAAATATAATACGCGTTGACAATAACTATATTCCGATTCATACGAAATTCTTTCAAGTGAAAGTCTGAATAGATGAAGGCCACATAGACTGTTCAATTACTTAATAGGTTGGTAAAACTAGATTCTCTCTTGGCTCCTCGATCCTCCCCTATGTGTTTGTTCATTTGTTATTGGTTGGACTATTTATTTGCAAAACACTTTTGTAGTTCTTGTTTGGCGTAAAACCTTTAATATAATCATATATTTAACTATATATTTTTATACTTATTATATTGTTATCATCATCATCCTCCTGCCCTTATCCCAATTTATTTGGGGTCGGCGCAGCATGTTTTTTTCTTCCATACATCTCTATCAGCCGTCATTTCTGTGTTTACTTTCTTTCAATTCATATCATCTTTCACACAATCCATCCATATTTTCTTCGGTCTCCCTCTTTTCTTATAGCCATCAACATTCATACCTAAAACTTTCCTCGTAACATGCTCCCCATTTCTCCTCATCACATGTCCATACCATGATAGTCTGTTGCTACTTAACTTCTCTGTCACTGGCGCTACTTTCAGACTCCCTCTTACATATTCATTCCTTATCCTATTCATTCTCGTTATACCACACATTCCTCTTAACATTCTCATCTCAGCTGCATGCACTTGCCTTTCATTAATTCCTTTCGTAGCCCAACATTCCGATCCATACAGGACAGCAGGTCTTATCATGGTCTTATAGATTTTCCCCTTCAGTTTAAGAGGAATTCGGGAGTCACATGTAGTTCCCGTGACCTGCCGCCATTTCAACCATCCTGTGTTAATTCGGTGCTTGACTGTCCGGTCAATTTCACCATCGCTTTGCACAAGTGAACCAAGGTACCGAAAGTCGGAGCAGACTGGCAAGGGCACGCCATCTAGCGCAATAGCAACAAAACCGGAAAGACCGCCGAAATCGCAGAACATGTATTCCGTTTTAGTTTTGCTGATTTTTTTTTTTATTTTTTTTTTATTCTTAACGGGCTTGCGTTTGACCGCCACCTCACCTGATGTTAAGCGATGGTGCGTTCGACGATGGTACACGCTTGCCCAGCAAAAACCTATTCACTCGAGTCTTGAAGACCACCAGATTATATTTCTCGGGAAACACTGACGCCGGCAAGGAATTCCACTCTTTGGCGGTACGCATGATAAAGCTATTAGCAAACCGGTTCGTGCGTAAGGGTGGAATATCTACCATATAACGGTGGCGCATCGCCGTGCGTCTGGTCGTCCGATAATGGAAAGGGCTTGGGGGAATTAAATTGTGCAATTCCAACGCACACTCGCCGAAATGCATTCGATAAAAAACCGATAGGCTAGCAACTCTGCGCCGATGCTCGAGACTTTGTAGCTTGGCATCGACCAGCGCAACGTTGCCAACGAGCCTCTTGGCGCGCCTCTCAATCGACTCGAGAGCCGCCAGTTGATATTTAGCCGAGCCATCACAGAGATGAGAGCAGTACTCCATACAGGACCGAACTTGTGCTTGGTACAAATTGAGCAGCTGTTCAGGTGTGAAGTACCGTCTCGCCTTAGAGAGGATGCCCAGCTTTTTGGCAGCAAGTTGAGCCTTGGACTCTATGTATGAGCCGAAGTTTAGGGTGGATGTTAGTGACACGCCAAGAAGCTCAAGGTGGTCAGTTATCGGCACGGATGCATCACAGAAAGTTGGAGTAAGTTCAAATTGACTCCGTTTAGCAGAAAACAGGCACGCCTGGGTCTTAGCAGCATTGAACTTGACCAAGTTAGCATCACCCCATTCGGAGACAGCTTTCAGGGTCAAGTTCAAGCGTTCAACCATGGCCTCTCTAAGAGACTGGATTTGCGTCCGACTCGCTCGTGCATTGGATGTGTAACTCTCAACAACGGTGCTGTCGTCTGCGTACCCAAAGGTGCCGGGTCTTAGCAGATCATTTATGTGGAGCAAAAACAAAGTTGCGGAGAGTACTGAGCCCTGAGGGACCCCGGCATTTATAGCCAATTGGTCGGACGTGCAGCCGTCAATGACAACTCGGATCGACCGATCCCTCAGGAAGTCTGAGATCCAATTACACAGATCAGTAGGCAGGCCGAATGAAGGAAGCTTGTTTATAAGGCTATCGTGCCAGACCCTGTCGAAGGCCTTCGAGATGTCAAGAGAAACGGCAATCGCTTCTCCGTGTTTCTCGATGGCCTCGCTCCAAATGTGGGAGGCATACGCAAGAAGATCTCCGGTAGACCGGTTTCGGCGGAAACCGTATTGTCGGTCACTCAGAAGGTCATTAGCTTCAAGATATCCTAGGAGCTTGTTATTAAGTACTCGTTCCATACTCTTACAGAGTATGGACGTTACTGAGATGGGCCTGTAATTAGCAGGGTCAGCACGACTGCCCTTTTTGGGCACTGGTTGCACATTAGCCTGCTTCCAGGATTTCGGCACTTTACCAGTCGCCATCGAGAGACGAAATAGGCGTGTCAGGATCGGAGACAATTCAGGCGCACAGGTTTTAAGGACTATGGCTGGTATACCGTCGGGGCCACTGGCTTTGTTCACGTCAAGATTGCGTAGCGTTTTACGGACCTCCTTCTGGTGGATGCGAATATCCGACATACAAGTCTCACATCCATTTTGTGGAGAAGGGGGTGTAGCGCCACCAGCATCGAGACGTGAAGAATCCGCGAAGAGAGAGGCAAACAAGTTTGCCTTCTCCTCAGCAGTGTGGGCCAGTGACCCATCAGGTTTCAGCAGTGGAGGTAGTGAGGGGCGACAGAAGTTGGATTCGACCGACTTCGCCAGGGACCAAAACGCCTTACTACCCGACGGGTAAGAAGCAAGTTTGTTACCTATTCGGCCTATGTGGTCAAATCGTGCTCTGCGCAAAGCCTTCTTACAGGACTTGGCAGCCTTGTTGAAAGCTCTCTTCTTCTCGCTTATGTCCTTAGTTTTGCGGTTTCGAGCGTCGACCCACTCCAGGTATGCCGTGTGTTTCAGCGCCTCAGCGCTTCTACACTCGGCCCCAAACCATGGACGAGCTTCGCCGGGCATTGTTACATCAGAAAATGGAATGTAATACTCCATCCCCTGACGCAACACGTCCGTCACGGCGCTTGCACAAACTGAAGGATCATCAGAAGAGAAGCAAGTCGGCTGCCAAGGATAAGATGCAAAAAACGACCGCATCTCATCCCAATCTGCTGCTTTGTACCGCCACACTCGCCGGATGCCTCTAGGGCTGGGATCGGGCGGAGAGTAGACGGATACAGATTTCACCAGACAGTGGTCAGAACTACCTAAGGGTGATGATACCGACAAGGAATACCGGTCTGGATCAGTTGTCAGCAGAAGGTCCAAACAGTTGGCTGTGTGCGACTCAACATCAGGCACCCTCGTTGCCCCTTGGACCAGCTGGGTGAGATTTAACGCTAAAGCCAGCTTTCGCGTCTCTCTCCCTGCGTGGTCAGTGATCTGGTATGGGAAAAGCCACTCCTGGTGGTTTTTTTTTTTTTTTTTTTTTATTCTTAACGGGCTTGCGTTTGACCGCCACCTCACCTGATGTTAAGCGATGGTGCGGTCGACGATGGTACACGCTTGCCCAGCAAAAACCTATTCACTCGAGTCTTGAAGACCACCAGATTATATTTCTCGGGAAACACTGACGCCGGCAAGGAATTCCACTCTTTGGCGGTACGCATGATAAAGCTATTAGCAAACCGGTTCGTGCGTAAGGGTGGAATATCTACCATATAACGGTGGCGCATCGCCGTGCGTCTGGTCGTCCGATAATGGAAAGGGCTTGGGGGAATTAAATTGTGCAATTCCAACGCACACTCGCCGAAATGCATTCGATAAAAAACCGATAGGCTAGCAACTCTGCGCCGATGCTCGAGGCTTTGTAGCTTGGCGTCGACCAGCGCATCGTTGCCAACGAGCCTCTTGGCGCGCCTCTCAATCGACTCGAGAGCCGCCAGTTGATATTTAGCCGAGCCATCACAGAGATGAGAGCAGTACTCCATACAGGACCGAACTTGTGCTTGGTACAAATTGAGCAGCTGTTCAGGTGTGAAGTACCGCCTCACCTTAGAGAGGATGCCCAGCTTTTTGGCAGCAAGTTGAGCCTTGGACTCTATGTATGAGCCGAAGTTTAGGGTGGATGTTAGTGACACGCCAAGAAGCTCAAGGTGGTCAGTTATCGGCACGGATGCATCACAGAAAGTTGGAGTAAGTTCAAATTGACTCCGTTTAGCAGAAAACAGGCACGCCTGGGTCTTAGCAGCATTGAACTTGACCAAGTTAGCATCACCCCATTCGGAGACAGCTTTCAGGGTCAAGTTCAAGCGTTCAACCATGGCCTCTCTAAGAGACTGGATTTGCGTCCGACTCGCTCGTGCATTGGTGTGGTGGGCATTGAAATCCCCCAGAATCACTAACTGGGCCGAAGGGTACCGTTGCTGGGCCGCATCCGCCGCCTCACTAAGGTACTGTGTGAGCCTGGTTGTCTCCTGATCTCCGCTATGTGAACGGTAGACGCAGGCATACAGAATTTTCTCCATGCCTGTGTCAACCAAAACCCAAAGTATGGAGAAACTGGGATCTTCAAGGTTTCGGAGACGCCGATAGCAGATGTCGTCCCGGGCGTACAGGCATACGCCCGCACGTGGTTTGAAGTTGTGCTCCAGGGTAAACCCTGGGTAGGAAAGGTACGACACGTCAGACGGACATCCGATCTGCGTCTCCGAGAGAAACAGGAGTGATGGTTTATCAGTCTCGAGGTGGTGGTGGACTGCAACGAGATTTGAGTGCAGACCTCGGATGTTGTGGAGGTGCACTTTGAGAGAGAGGGAGTACAGCCGCTGTGAAACCATTTTTCTCTTGCTTCTCTTTGTCATTATTTTGGTCGAGTGAAGGAAGGTGAGGGGATGGCAGTGACATGAGGTTCCACGCTGCTAACGTTCAGACACACACTGACAAGTCACAACATTGGGGGACTAAGCCGGAGACTGCGGGGACGCCCGAGCCCCCCCAGGAGTGTCCATCGGGCCCTCTCAACCGGTCGCCGACCGGCACGATGGCGCATCCGGGATTTTTCGCTAGTTGGCGGGGCAGCCTTTCATGTGTGGCTAGCACACTAATTGGGCCCCCTACTACCTGCGGTCGGCCAGCGGTGCACCGTGCCTCGGATCCCGCTACCCTCCGCGATTAGCCTCCCGATGTGACAGTATCAGCGCGCGTCAGATTGGTCTGCTTGCAGTGGAACAACTATTTCGACCCATCCTCTCGAGTGGCTACACTGGGCATCGTACCGGAACACGACTGGGTCGCTTGGCGGCACGTCTTTGCACGGTGGGTGGTCGCAAGCCGTCGGCTAAGGCCTACCACCAGTATGTCACCTGATTTGCACCACCCAGGGATCACGTGTAGGGATTCGGAAAAGGGGTACTCTCCTACGGTCGTGGATGACTCGACCCCCAAGGTTTGATTTTGAGTTTGATTTTCAAGCCAACGACCTTATTATATTGTTATATCGTTCAGAAAAGTGTTTTACCAGTTCCAGTAACAGAAAATGCAAAAAGCGTTGTATCCGACCTCAATTCGTGAAAATATGATCCAAAGTAGTTGTAGAACTTTTTTGTCGTTTTTTTTTTTGTGGTCATGTACTGTGTTCGATCCAAATTCTAACTGCATTATCATAGCTTTCCCATCGAATTTAATCGGACATAATTTTATCCGATTCAGATCGGAATCAATCCACATCTTATTATTATATTTCAGTATACCTAATAACAGACAATAAACATATTACTTTTAATCTCTAATACATTTTCATGTAGATATATATAGCCGTAAGTATTACGTCACTGTTTTTCTAATAATTACACTCCTTGAACTATTACTCCATTCTACAACTTAATTTGGATAGCGTTATATTAGATACGTACACATGGCTGTGAAAATGTTCTAGGAATTATTGGCAAAACTCGCAAAATTTGTTTCGCAAACAACTTCAATTACCAAAACTTTATAATAACATACGACAATCTACATGTACGATCGGATGAATAAAAAAAGGCGGATGGAATCTCGTTATGGAAAGTTTGGAGCACTTAATTTTTTCCTAAACCCACTATAATTTTGACAGCATTTTACCACACCAGATATTATATTGTTATTTTATTTGTGGCACTGCGACAATGACTACCGTCACACGAGATTTGTTTATGTAATCGCGGCTTTTTTTCTTACTCTATGTGTGAATGTGTGCGTGCCAGCCCGTACTTTTAAGCGAGCCGTCTTACTATGGGTGCTTCACTTTTGGTTCAGCGAGATTCCGTCGGCCTTTTTTATTCGTCCATTCGTGTAAGTATATATCCGGAAAGGACAAGACAGGAATAACGTCGAATTGGAACAAGACTCGAAAAGCGTAGGCATCGCAAAACTTCCCGAAAATACTAAGACTTGATACATAACACGTGGGTATGGGAATAAAAATACATTGAGTATAGAGAGTTGAGAGAACAGACCTTTCTTTTCTTCGTGGTGGTAGCTCACCGTGCTATGGAAAGGGCTATGCTCGGAGTTTCTCTGAAGGATCGAATCCGAAACGAGGTGATCTGACAGAGAACCAAAGTTGTCGATATAGCCTACAGAATTGCTGCGAATTTGGTAAATACATACTTATAATGCATGAATTTTCCTGTTTTATCTTGTTATTGTGTATTATATCTGTACAATAAAGATAATCTTTTTTCCGGTTTAAAAATGTAAAGGCTGGTTAAGAAAATAAATAATAGGTATAAGGCTAAAAGACGGTCTAAAGGACCGTTCCGTGTGGTGCCATAAACATAAAGAATTGCACCCTATATTTTCTCATCGGTGTCGTAAAAGGCAACTAAGGGATTCACCCAGAGTATGGGCAGCAGCGTTCTCCCAACCAACTGCGATCGCCAACCCACCTGCCAAGCGTGGCGATTATGGCATATCCCCCCCTTTTTGGGGGAGGCCTAAGTCCAGCAGTGGACGTCTTTGGGCTGAAATGATAAAAATGATGATGTATGTAATGTTGTAAACGAAACAGAAGCTGTAACCGAATTAAGCAAAATTTAAGAAGTAAATAAAATTATATAAATTATATTATATTTAATTTTAAAATAAATATTCCTTTGCAAGTTAATTAAGTGTTTATCTGCTGTATTTCCAGCCTTTTTAATTTGATTAGACGAGAAAAATTCATTAGGAAAAGTCTGATGCGAAGTGAAGGAAAATTTGAGGGAGATTTTACACAGTACCTGCCTTTCAGAATTTTATTACCTTGATTAAACTCTAGATCAGGAATCATTCTATTAAATTAAAGTACATTAAGGAGGCGAAGCAGAGAAGGTTCTAGAAATGGCCGACCGAAACAAAAAGAGCGCAATGAGTGGCCGTAGGTCCATTCAGCGCCCGGGTTTCATAAGAAGAGAATCTAAGAAAAGAAACTAATCAAGGAGGCCAAGTTCTGCCTCACCCCTTCTGCTTTTTTGTCTAAGAAATCGGCGTTTAATTTGACAGAAAGAAAGAAAAGTCATTTATTTAGCACAGGACAGTGACAGCACAATAATAACAATAAAAACATAACACTCCTTCTTTAGGGTTCCGTACCCGTTCCAACCCAATGGTGCTAACGGGACCCTATTACTCTCGCTACTCCGACCGTCCGTCTGTATGTCACAGGCCTGTATCTTTGTAACGGTAATAGATAACCAGTTGCAATTTTCACAGAATATGTGTTACTACGGGGCCTATCACGACAAATACTAAAAATAAAAAAGGCTAAAACCAAAGGGGGTCCCCATACAAGAAACCTCGAAAAACATGCATTTTTTTCAACTTCAAAACGGTAATACCTACCAGCGTTGAACCCGGTTTGATTATAGTGCATACTATGTAGTTTAGCAAAAAATACTAAAAATAGGACAAACCTAGACATATGTGGTGGACCTACGTAAGAAAGAGATGCAAAAATTCACATTTCACGTAGGTTCGTTGATGTCTTTTGATAAACTCTCATAAATTAAATCAGTTTCTATGGGGTATCAGGTCGATGGGTGGTACGGAACCCTTACTGCGTGAGTCCGACTCAAACTTGGCCGGTTTTTTTTTCTATTAAATTATGTCGAGAAATATAAACACAAAAATCAAAGTAAGAATTTTTGTAATTTGGGAGCAGAATAATATTTTAGAAAATCAGATTAATTTCTAGGAAATGAGAATGCTCTCGTTCCTACTACCTATTATCATGTTGACGGCTTATTTGCATACCCTGAACTGGCTCAGCGTATAATGATATAGAGTTGATGAGGCCGGAGTATGCAAATTTATTTCAATCCACGTTGAAGCTTGAAGATAAGGCGGATAGGAAAATTTTGGTGAACAGTGGGAGGCTGATGATAATGTACATATTTGCAATAGAAAAGCTACTGGCAGAGTGACGTTATGATCGACGGTATGTAAGAAATCTGGGTATTTAAGTGTTAAATACCTACACATTTCAATTACATCGCATCTAGATGTTCCGAAGCGATTTGCATGCATTCTTTGTATTTCTGTCTGTATAAGAGGATGCCGTTACAGACTAAATTAATAGTATCATCTTCCCTATTGAAAACATATGTACCTACCTACTATACAATTACATATCAAAGGGATATAAACGTGACGATTAAAATTTTATAAATTAGGTCGTCATCATCATTTCAGCCGAAAAAACGTCCACTACTGGACATGGCCTCCCCCAGAAGGGGGGGATATGCCATAATCGCCACGCTTGGCAGGCGGGTTAGCAATCGCAGTTGGTTGGTTAAATACTCAGAGGACGCTGCTGCCCATCCTCTGGTGAATCCCTTAGTCACCTTTTACGACACCCATGAGAAGATATAGGGTGGTGAAATTCTTAAATCAGGTATTAAAAAAAAAAAAAAAGTAATCAGGTAACGTTTGGTAAACGACACCCGGCGATACGCAGGTACGGTGTAGATCGCAAGAGCTCAATATTGTCAGGAATAGAGGAATTAGCAGAAGTCGTACACCCAAAAATGGGTATAATAGGCCGCAATGATGATGATAAATAGATAGATCTGGATAAAGTAACAACCAGCATCTCTTTTAGCTAAAGACCTGAGAGGTCAGATTCTCTAGCAAATTACAAATCGCAAAATGTCACAAAAACTTATCATCGACATCGCTTTACTTTCAGAACTAAATGATCAAAGTTAAATGATAATACTTTTGCATTAGCTCCATCCATTTTCTCAATTCGTTTACAGCGTCTACCTTCGAAAGTGAGTCATTAAAATAACTGCCCAGTTTGTGTAACGCGGTATAAATGTTAATTTTCTGAATTTAACCTCGAGGCAAAACTGGAATCCAAGCTTACTGACCCTTCTTATTCCAATTATTTGTGAAAATATTTATCTTCCCTTCAGTCTCAGGGTCCGACACGACATTTCACGAAAGGGAGAATTTAATTCCACACGAATTTTAATGTGGAGTGGGTTATCTGTTATAAAAATAGTTGGTCTCAAGACTGTCCTTTTATCTACGTAGTTAAGTCCCGCTGGACAAGATAATGACGTGGTTACAAATTGCAGCCGCTGTCAGCGTCAGGATGGATGGCACGTTAAGTAATAATGACACGGGTTCTGTGCACTGCGGACTATATTAAATGAGAACTAAAATCCATTGGGGAATATAGTTTTTAACAGACTTCAAAAAGGAGGAGGTTCTCAAATCGTCTATATGAATGTTTTTTTTTGGTCTTGCATAACTCTGACATGTAGGTACGCACCTATTTAGATGAATCTTTTTTTTAATTTTCTCCCGAGATGGACCCATTGAAATTTGGTGAAGATCTGATGAAGATCTTCGGAGAAGAGAACTCTTCATCAGAAAGTCATCCGCGATTGCAGTAATCGCTTCTCTATGTATTATTAATGCCACTTAAAAATAAAAATAAATGTAAAAAAAAACGATTTTAAAAAGAACAAAATAATTTGGGTGCCAATTATTTTCTTAAATCAAACCGAATCAAAGGCACCTACTTCCTAAACTGTTTCGCACAAATTATTTTGTTCTTTTAAAAGTCGGTTTTTACTTTTTAAAAGTTTGTTTTAATTGTATAAGATGTTAAAAGTCCACCTTTGTAACTATACCACTACTACGACTACCATTTGCCAAACTGAGACATAATAAAAACGAAAAATCTCATGTGATTTTAATTTAATTTTTTGATAGCATTTTTATGATGAAGTCAAGCAGAGCAGTTTCTGAACGTAGGTATAATGTATTTAAGATTTAAAATAAAATTTCCACAAACGGATATTTATATCTTTGCTCACATGTGAGCACTTCAAATTATCGGTACCACTAACTGGTTTTCAGTTGAAAGTACTGCTCTTCAAAAAATACTAATTAGTACGGCTTCATTTGTTACCTTATGTCAATATACATGACTTGGCAATTAAAGCTTAAATAAATTTACGTTTTAGTAACAAATGATGTAAAACAATATTAACTTTACTTTTCTTGCCTAATGAACAACTTTACAAAACTGCAAAAATTAAATTGAGGGTTTTTTCTCTGTACTTATGAACCCTAATATAAATGAGTAATTCTACTGTCACGGACAGATACCTGACCCTTGTTCAAAAGACACTTGGGTAAAGTAAATGGTAGCTACTTATGTAGGTATGTAGAATACTCTGACGCAACGAATCTAGAATTTTCTATTTATAAACAAAGCGTTTTAGTGTTCGATCTAATTGAAGATCATTAGTTTAATTGTAATTTACGTTTTGTTGGTGTATTCATCTTCATCATCATTTCAACCGAAAGCCTGCTCGACACAGGCCTCCCCCAAGCATGGCCACAATATATTATTACACATACATACAATATAGCCAGCGAAATGTGGGTGTACCATAAATTTGGAGTAGGCTAGATATAGCTTGTTCGCGCCTGATAATATTTTAATAGCATGACCATGCGCGTGCAACTCATTGCTAATCTTGATTTTTATATTTTTATTATTATCGATACCCACTTATATTAACGTCAAATTATTCGTGTAAATTTTCTACCTTCAATTAAGTTGTTATTCATCTAGCCTTAGAACTAGCATCTAGCTCCGCTAATTTTTCTCAGAATAATCGAAATATTGTAAAAACTACAAGTAAACCAGTTTGTTATTCAATCTATTGCTTTCATTTTGAGCGCCCTAAAGCTCTAGTGTCTCAGTAATTGACATAATTGGCGACCGTGACTGGACAGAAATATCCAAGAAGAATCGAGTGGTATCGAAGTCCCGCTTCTGGAATGGTCAGCAACAGCACCGCAGCAATCAGCCGGTCAGCATCGAGCCTCAACCAGCCAAGCCTTTGGATCGAACTATATCGAGAATATACAGGGATCATAATTATAATACCGCCAGACTGACGTAATACCAGCGTCGTACATTCCGCAGCGCAGCAGTACCGATTATTGCAGCTAAGTGCCTTTATTCCCTAATCTTACTCTAGCCTTCCATTAATCCACGTAGCCTATATCCATTTTTTATAGGTTTTCACTTGTGCAAACATATTTTTGTTCAGTTTTGTCAAGGTCATATTGCGTCATTAATACCCATGTTGAATTTTTCTGTTATGGTAATTAGTGCTTCGTTTGGAAATACTTTGATTTAACGTTATATTAACGACGCACAGCACAACGATATATTTATCGTATTTGGTATATTTCGGGCTGTTTTCTGATTTACTTATTTATAATTTCATAAAAGAACCTACGTACTTAGTCCATCTCATATAATTATTTCTCCTTTTCTTTTAATCCCTACTTTAGGCTGCAACCTTACTACTTACTAATTATTTCCGAGTATTTATTATTTCGCCGAACTTTTCAGACGGTGTTCATGTTCCCCGTTCGTTGCTGAGCCTGAGCAGTGCCTGCGCTGCCTACAGCTGCAGGTACTCACCAGGCCAGTGCTGCTCCCCGGTGTCCTGTGCGTCAGGCACCACCACCGAGGGGCGTGAGCGTAAACTTTTATTAATTATATTTTACAACGTTGATTATCAACATTTGTAAATTATTTTGTTGTTTACGTACTTAACTTTGGTTTCTTCTTCTTGTTATTTTTGTTGAATTGAACTTACATTTTTCGTTACAACTATTAGCTAACATTAAAAATGATTTTAGCAGAACGGAGTACTAGGCGTAGTTCAGTCAAGGGCCAAGTAACTAAATAAAAAAACTATTTAGATAAATTATCACGATTTGAAACTTTTTGTTCATATTTTTTTTTTGTCGTTGCGGTGTATAAAGTGCGTAAGGGATTATAATAAAACAAAGTTTAACCGGATTAAATCGCGTATATTTTTTAAATTGGTATTCCTGACGTTTCGAATGCTTTGCAGCGTTCGTGGTCGCAGGAAATGGTCGTTTTGTTTCATTTGCCGGTCAAATTTCACTTCAGAAACGGAATTTTTTCGAACTTTTGTGAATCGTACCGCTGATAACCCGTAAATACTGATTTAATTCATGACTGCGCGCTGATATCTTGAAATACGTATATATATGTAACTCAATAATCTTATAATATCAGCTGCAATGTGCTTCATAATTAGTCCTTCAGTAATCCCTTATACAGCATAAGAGTGTTTTAAAATGCCAAAGGTGTGGAACAAGACGAGAAGATAAATTTATTTACTGCAAAATTATTGATTACATCGAATATTTATAGCTTATACAGATAGGTTAATTCTTTCTATGAATATTATTCAGTAGATGCATTATGATTATTGTCGCGAAACATAGTCTAATCTATACTCAACGTAGAGTTGGGCAAGAATTTGAAAAAAAAAACGCATTATTTTTATAATTTCGCGGGCTACTGCGACGCAATCACATTAAGGGTGCCACTGACGATGCATCCAACAGTCCGAATAGCGTAGCCCCATTCCAAAATCTATCCATGAATGTTGAAAACGTATGTTATTTTTTGAACAAGTCAAGCTTTTTTGAATGTAGTCATTAAAACGGCGTTCGAATGGATGCATCGTCAGTACCCACCATTAAACTCAGCTTGGCTTCGTGACCTTTAATCCCTAGTCAACATCAACACCTCAAAGCATTATTAGAAGTTGTTTTATGATAATTTTAAGCACTAAGCTGGTTGCACAAACAAATAACTTATTCAGCGTGTGGGTAGTTGAAAACTTTACATAACGGCTTTGTTTTGAATGTGCTGCCAAATGAACATGTTTTTATTAACTTTATATAAAGTAGGTAGCGAAACTAAAGTGAATTTATTTGAATTTACAAAGACTTTATTTAACTAATAATACATTTAAAGACACATACATAGTAAAAAATATAGATGAAATGCTGCGAACAATCATAGTGAAGCCAAAAAGTTCTCCTTCGTGTACAACCAGCGCTCCCGCACACACATGCACCTCAAACCGTACTCACCCCTCTTAGGCCCGTATTCCAAAACGATACTCAAGCGTTGATCTCTGTTTAAAACTAGTTTTGAGTTGAGCTATGATTTTAGAACGTTCCTCAAGCAGAGATTTATTGATCACAGTTCAGCTGAGTTTAGTTTTATTTTATACTGTCACCTGTTTCGGAATTTCAGCTGAGATTTGATCTGTAGTCACTATAGTGTGGTCCAGATTACGCTTGAGTAGAGATTTTTATTCTATTTTAGGTCAAATTCGTGTGTTATGTTGTTGAATTAAAGTTTATAATTACCGTTCTGGAATAAGACCGATACTCAAGTAACGATTCTATCCTTAAGTAGTGATCAGGTGATTGGAGTTTAAACTGTACTTGACGAAGCTTCTGTAATATGGGCCTTAGACATGTCGCGGCATCGTCCAGTAAGCATCACGAAAGAAAATATCCTTCAGGTGCATGGTGTGTGCGTGAGCGCTGGTTGTACACGAAGGAGCAAGGTTTTTTTTTGGCTTCACTTTTATTGTTTTACTATGTCTGTATTTAGGGGTTGAGAAGGGAGAGGTTGATGATTGGTTGAGTAGTTTGAGGTTGGGGTTGAGATAGTAGTCTGCATACTAAGAAGTGTTAGTAAAAACCGGCCAAGTGCGATTAATTCAAACTGACGCACTAAAAGTACTACAACACATTTACCTACCTCATTTTTAGTACTTGTTGTATATTGAGTACACACTATAATCAGACCAAGTTTGATGCTTTCATGTATAAACATTTGTGAGACAGAGCAGGAACAATAAACGTTGAAAACAGATTTATTCGAGATTTTTCGAGATTTCATGCATGATTTTTAGTAACTATATTCTGTGAAAATTTCAAATAGCTATCTTTTATGGAAAAAAATGCCTTGTGACAGACAGATGGTGTAGCAGAGTGATAGTTTCCTGTTGGCACCTTCTGGTTACGGAACCCTAAAATTGAATACTGGTTTTAGTTTTTCATTATTGGATTATGGTAGGCGACGAGAAGACTCTGTGAAGTCTTCACCGAGTCTTCTAGTCGCCTATACCGCAAAGTTTGAAGACAAAGGTCTTCAACCAGTGCGTCCTGCCACTCATGACTTACGGTGACCGAGACGTGGACACTGACAGTTGGACTAGTCCACAAATTCAAAGTCGCTCAGCGAGCTATGGAGCGAGCTATGCTTGGAGATGGCCGCTGGAGCAGACGAGTCCTTGAGTGGAGACCGCGAATCGGCAAACGCAGCGTAGGGCGCCCCCCCGCCAGGTGGACCGACGACTTGAAAAACGTGGCTGGGGGGGACTGGATGCGGAAGGCAGAGGACCGAGTGTTGTGGCGCAACTTGGGAGAGGCCTATATCCAGCAGTGGACTGTGATAGGCTGAGTTGATGATATCTTCTCATGGGTGTCGTAAAAGGCGACTAAGGGATTCACCAGAGCATGGGCAGCAGCGTTCTCTGAGTATTTAACCAACCAACTGCGATCGCCAACCCGCCTGCCAAGCGCGGCGATTATGGCATATCCCCCCAACATATGCTTGGGGGAGGCCTATGTTCAGCAGTGGACGTCTTACGGCTGAAATGATTAGGTACTTTATTTACTTTATAACATCGCATCAAATATTTTTACGAGGATGTGAAACAATATGTTATTTATTTATTTATTTAATACTTTAAGCACAACTGGGTATAAAGGCGCTCTTAACGCCATAGGCGTTCTCTACCAGACAACCTTAGGGTAATGCAGAGACAAAGAATAAGGTAGATGTACCAGTAAAGTAGTAAAATATGTTTCGTACTACGGACTTATAATTACATACATGCCGAAATTTGAGTCGCTTAATTCCCGAAAGAGGGTCATTATACTCATCATTACGAACAACTTTTACTATGGGAAAAATCCTGAAATCGCGAAAAAATTATCAGTTGGTCCCTACATTTGTGTTCTCTTAAATCAATGAAATGTAGGGACCACCTGATTTTTTTTCGCGAATTCAGGGTTGGTCCCATAGAAAAAGTTGTTCATAATGATGAGTACAATGACCCCTTTCCGGGAATTAAGCGACTCGAATTTCAGCATGTATAATAAAAATAGATAAATACCTATGTACATTATATATATTATTATAATAAAATATACATATTATACATCCCTACATATATAACTATAAATATATAACATCAAGATAAATCAAATTCGAGCTGAATCTGCTAAATTGTTTTCACGGAAATATTTCCTTAACTTAATTTTAAAGGCGAGCCGACTGTTAGCCATCCTCATAATCTGTTATATGTTTCATTACTTAACAACTCAATTTTATATTATCAGTTTCTTCTCTTGTAACTATCTGCACGATGCACGAGGAGCACTGAGTGGAAAAAAACTGTTAGTGACATCTATGAACAGTTTTCGAGTATCTTTGAACCTGTGATTTAGAAACCTGCCATCTATATACTAAAAACTGAAACTGAAACATCTCCAGCATCTATGAGGAAAATGACGTGTAAGGGGTGGACTGTAGCCCGAACCCTGGTTACTCAGTTCTACACGATGTCGATAGATGTCTCTGAAAGCAAAAAATTAAATTGAAGGAACAACCGCAATTTAAGTATTTGTTTTCTATGACAGAGTGCAGATGACGCTAGCAGTTACGTATTTGAATAAAAAAGTGCCATTTTTTACTGCTTTACTTTTTTATTAGCTATAGATAGCAAACAAAAACAAAAGTTACGTTCTGGCAGAAAATAACATTTTTGGCCATATTTTATTACGATACCAAAATGACTAAATACAGCTGTGCTATGAAATTGTTTTTTTTAGAACGATAAAAAAAATCTCCATCGTCTTTTCTGCATCTATAAGGAAGTTACTTGGGGGTCTTTCCCTAAATCCGAATGACTGTTGAATTTTAACTGTGATTGCTAATTTTAAGAGAGATGATTTATACACACACTTTGAAAAAAATTAGAGTTCATAAACAGAATTTCCTTACGGAGAAGATATTTTATAAATTAGGTGTTCTCATAAATCGAAAAAATATAGGGATCAGCAGATTTTTTTTTTCGTGATTTCATGGTTGGTCTCATAGTAAAAGTTGTTCATAATGATGAGTATAATGACCCCTTTTCGTTTCCAAAACCAACGAAAATTCACCGGGTATACCTAGGTACTTAATTTAATGAAAAAAGATTTTTACAGGAATATAATTTTAATGGCAATAGGCTCGCCGCCTATTACATGGGACTATAACATAACTGGCAAAATGTGGGTGTGCTATACACCTCTGCCTACCCCTTCGGGGAAATACAGGCGTGATGTTATGTTATGTTATGTTATAATTTTAATGTTTCAGAAAATTGTCTTTACCTAACGACAGCTCAAACTTCGACAAAGGCCAATAATTTCACCAAGGAGCAATGTAAGCTCAATCGAAAGATACAGCACAGCACCCATACTGCGTTTATTATCAGCAAAATTTGCGTACACGAAGTAACTCGAGACAACAACATCTGATAACGTATCTAGCAGAAACTGTACGGCGTACATTAAGGATAGAAAGAAGCCCCGTAAGTTATCCTCTGCACTCGGTGCAGGTTACGTTATGGTAAATTCGCCCTATCGAGATAACTTGAATAACAAAGACGCATAAAACATGAAGGTATTCAAGAAAAAACGTCGACGGCAAGTATTCTATCATGAAAAGTAATTTTAATTTAAAAAATTCTAATTTATTTATCGAATATCTTATTTTTTTTCGATACATCGATATCAGTTTCGGTTCTTCTAAAATGTTTTGATGCGATTTAGGTACATCGATACTTTTTGGCACTTTTGACATCCTAGTCACGCTGTATTACCCGGTGTTGGATAAATGCGTTACAGATCCAAACCAAACCATAAAACCCAAAAAAAGTCATAAGGGGAATATTGTATTTGACTTTGATTTATCTTGATGTTCTGTATTTATAGTTATATATGTAGGTATGTATAATATGTATATTTTATTATATGTATAATGTACACAGGTATTTATCTATTTTTATTATATGTAATTATAAGTCCGTAGTACGAAACATATTTTACTACTTTACTGGTGCATCTACCTTATTCTTTGTCTCTGCATTACCCTAAGGTTGTCTGGTAGAGAACGCCTATGGCGTTAAGACCGCCTTTGTACCCTGTTGTGCATAAAGAATTCAATAAATAAATAAATGTAATTAAATAATTGATTATAGCCATTTGATCAGATGATACATAAAAAACCCCTTTTTTATGCGTTTAAAAAATAAATACGCTTTACTTTTATTAAAATCCCAAAATAAAATTGGTGTTTTTTTACGATCGATCATATAACCGAAACACTGTGATCGGATTCATCTGCTGTGATGGGATTCATTGGCGTGTACGCACGGACACCACACGGGGATCACATTGAAAAAGGGCGGACGGAGAAACGGGTCCATCCATACATTGCAGTATTCTAGTCCCTAATCTAATAAATGTAAAGATTATACTATAACCCTATGGTTAACTGGTAGAGAAAGCCTAAGGCATTAAGTCCACCATGTACCTACATGTTATGTACATGAAGTTTAAATAAATAAATACATTATCGTCGCGCCCGCCCGTGCTGTGCACGTCGTAATGTAGGCAGACCTTATCTGAAAATCTACCTGCCACGTCTAGAAATCTTGTATTTGTGTAACACCTACGTTGGTACATTTTGTTTATATTGGTAAAAATGTGGGTGGCGTAATCTGCCCCCCTAGCCAAGTTGACTATCTACAATCGTCAACACTATAGGAAACAATCAAAATGTATAGGAATGACATATCTCAACGAAAAAGTCATTCGTTCAGATATGTCACTCCCATACATTTTGATTGTTTTCTATAAATAAATAAATAATAAATAAAATAAAATGTCTTTATTTCAGGCATTAGCCCATAAGTTGTTAGTGATGAGTTAGTAACAGATTGTGCTTATATGCTAGATTAGTGTTATTAGTACTTAAATTAATTAATTATTATTTTATTTATTTATTTGATTGTTTTCTATAGCGTTGACGATTGTAGATTGTCAACTTGGCTAGGGGGGCAGACCTCCTAGATTTTCATAAGACACTTATCATAAAACATTCCACAAATCTATTGTTTTATAATAAAACAAGTTTAACCGGACTATATCGCAAATATTGTTCAAAGTTTAAAACACAACATTTTCATGACAATAATTATATTGAACTAAGTTTACGGGACTTGTCGCGCACAATTAAATCAAAATATAACAAAAAAAAAAAAAAAAAAAAAATTATATATATATAATAATAATTGTAGCAGTCACGCTCCCTGTCAATCTTAGGGCGGCGTGTCTAGGGACTACTCCCTTTTGTCAGCAATCTGAATGCCTCCCTATGTCCGGCTATATGAAGGCGTTCCTAATTCCGGCCCCCGAATGCCTCCCTAATTCCGGCTATCTGAATGCCGACCGTGTTGGAATACAGGTACACCACAAATAATACGCACAATTGTTCAACACACGTTTATTTATTACACAGTTATTCCGAGCACTCTGTCTATTGTTATTTATTAGGTACACTTTATGGCGCTGTAACGTTATACACGATATACACACACACGATTTATATACAAGAACAAAGAAACTATTATTAATATATCGAAACAAATACTTATTTAAAACTGCCCTAAATTACTTCCTAATTACCCTAATTATCCTAAGAGAACATGACCACGACCTGCAGCATTACTTCCATGCTATTTCTTAGTTCTGTGACTGACCGCAACTGATTGACTGACTGAATAACTCAAGAACGCTCTGACTATATATACTAAAGTGGCGTACAGCGACAGCGGCGGGGCGATCGAGTCGTTTCCTGTTCCACCAAAATTCCCGTGGGAAAATAGACTCGCCCAGATCCTCGCCCCCCGGTTACCCCACTTCAACCCCTATTCTAAATGAACCTAGCCAATCAGAGCGTATCTTTTTGATGTGATGCAATCGTTTACCTTATTAAGTAATGCTGCCGATCGGGTCACGGCTCCCGCCGCGCGCCGCGACGGGAGCAGGTTACGACTTGTTCGTAAAACAATTACGATGTTAAATGCTACTAGTTAGCAAACAATGCGACATTTTCTTCTTACTTTGAGCTATTGCTGCTAACTAGAGCCCTAATCCTAGACCATTGTTAGGTCATACACACCCTAGCCTTATCTTTATTGTTTTTAAAAACTTACATACTAATGCCGACATCATTTCCTTACATCTATTTACATACCAGGCCCCTCAGAAAGTATTGCGAAAAAAAGTTTTTATATATGGGAGACTGGCCAGTTATAATGTTTTTCGAAAATATGATTATTTATAAGTAAAAATAAGTAAGTTCCAATTTCAAAATTTCCCTCCACATTTTTTGCGAGTTAATTCAAAGTATTGTGTCTCACTGAAATATGGATCTGCGCCGGGAACATTTTAGAGCTATGATTTTATACGATTTCAAGTGTCGCCTGAAACCGGATGAATCGTACGATAGACTTCAAATGGCATTCATGGATGAAGGCCCTTCCAAGGCAACCGTGTATCGTTGGTATAACGAATTCAAGCGCGGTCGACCAACTTTGGGGGATGACGAAAGAAGCGGTCGCCCTTTGACGGCTGTTACCGAAGAAAACGTGCTAGCAGTGAAAAATTTAATCCAAGACAATAGGCGAATTACATATCAGGAGATTCAACACATATTGAAGATTGGATCGGGAAGCGTTCACGAGATTCTACACAGCCATCTTCGCGTGAGGAGGATAGTATCACGCTGGGTGCCGCACAACCTCACCGATGCTCAGAAGCAGGCCCGGGTGGAATGGTGCCGTGATATGCTTAACAAATTTGAAGCAGGCTCGTCTCGGTGTGTTTACGACATCGTTACAGGTGATGAGTCCTGGATTTATCAATACGACCCAGAAACCAAGCGCCAGTCGACTGTTTGGGTGTTTCAAAATGAGCCAACGCCTACCAAAGTGAAGCGATCTAGAAGCGGGGGTAAGATTTTGATCGCTAGCTTTTTTAATTTGACTGGCCACTTGGTATCAATTCCCTTACGGGATCAAAGAAGCATTAATGCCGAATGGTATACTACCAAATGTTTGCCAGAAGTTTTCTCTGTTATAAGCAACAAGCGACCAAACACAGGGCTCCGCGGGCTACTGCTCCACCACGACAATGCACCTGCGCACACCGCACTCAAAACGAGGGACTTCCTGGACAGCACGCCAGTCAACCTCCTGGGTCACCCTCCTTACAGCCCTGATCTAGCACCGTGTGACTTCTTTTTATTCCCAAAAATAAAAAATCAGCTCAAAGGGATACAATTTTCGTCGCCGGAAGATGCGCTGGCTGCGTTCGAGCAGGCTGTAAACGAGGTGTCTGCGGCGGACTGGAAAAAGTGTTTTGAAAACTGGTTTAGGCGCATGAATCTTTGTATAGAGGCTGGTGGAAAGTACTTTGAAAAGATTTGATAAAAATATATGTACGTATAGAACAATTTTTTTTAGTTTCGCAAAACTTTCTGAGTGTCCCACGTATGTCGCCGACATTCTCCCCCTCGTGCTCAGCACCGTCCTCTGCTTGCGGCGACTGGCGGGGGACGATCTTCACGATGCGGGAGCTGGGTCACCTCATGACTCCGCCTGCAGTAGCCACGTCCGCCACGCGAACACGTCCATCCGGTCCCGGGTACACTCGTTCAATGGTACCCCGGGGCCAGCTACAGCGGGGCAGAGTGTGGTCGCCTATGACGACGACGTCGCCCACACGCAGGTCTCGTTCAGATGCTCTTTCGTCGATGTGTCGGGGGAGCAAGGTAGGCAAGTACTCTCGCACCCACCTGCTCCAGAAGTGATCTGCTAGTCGTTGTGCTGTCTTCCAGGTGTTAGGACCGACCAGATCTCGGTCGGAGAAGATGCCGATGCTCGTGGTACCGGAGGATCGCCCAATCAGAAAGTGATTGGGCGTGAGTGTTTCTTCCTCTGAGATGCCGACGTCTGTCAGAGGCCTGGAGTTGACTATGTGCTCGGCCTCCAACAGTAGGGTGTGAAGGACCTCTTCCCTCGGGTGTCGCTCGCGGAGTGTCGCCTGCAGCGCGGTCTTAATGGACCGCACCAGGCGTTCCCAGGCGCCGCCCATGTTAGGCGCGCCCGGGGGTATGAACTTCCAGCTCACACCCAGGTGCTCGGCTGCTGCAGCGATGTCAGAGGCCTTGAGAGCCTCAGCAGCCTCCTTAAGCTCGCGGTCGGCACCGACGAAGTTCGTGCCGTTGTCGCTGAAAATGGTCTTTGGCATACCACGTCTGGCGGCGAATCTGCGAAGAGCTAAAATCATGGAATCAGTAGACAAGGAAGGCGCCAGTTCAATATGAACGGCCCTTACAGTGAGGCAGGTAAATAGAGCCCCCCATCTTTTTTCGTGACGTCGCCCGATTGTTACCGTCATGGGACCGAAGTAGTCTACTGCGGTACATTGGAACGGTGGAGCGCCATGCCTCAACCTTTCAATGGGTAAATCTCCTGGAGGCATGTTCTGTGGTTTCGCTCGATACACGCGACACCACTGGCAGTTGCTGGCAATATGACGCAGTACAGTTCGTAGACCTATTACACAAAATCTTTGTCGAATCTCATTCATCACAGTTAGGTGGTTACCGTGATTAAATCGCTGGTGATAGTAGGCGATTAAAAGTCTTCCTATGGGATGTCGACTATCTACTATTGCGGGCCTTTTGTAGTGCCTGCTTACTCCTCGTACTGCGTCAATTCTTCCACGTAGGCGGATCAGCTGGTCTTCCATGACGACGTCGAGTTTTCTCAATCTACTATTCCTTGGTACATCTTCATTCTGACTTAGCTTCTTGTATTCTTCGGAAAAACTTTCATTTTGACAGCGTTTTATCAATAAATTCTCTGCTTGTTCTAGCAGATGCACTTCTATGGGAAGGTATCTTCTTTCTTCAGTCCGCACAATATTTTTCTTCTTTATGATTGGCGGTGCCTTCCCTTTCGTTTTCTTCCAGCTGGGATCATCGCTTCCTTTTTTCTTTCTTACGGCGTTCACTTGTTCCTTGGGCTTGCACAGTTCTATAAATTGCAAGACCCTCGCCGTTGCACGTAGGAGACGATTCCAGTTTGATGAACGCACAGGATCAGGGGTCACATGACTATTCGGGTTCATGATCACTGCTGCGATAGCTATTTCCTTTTCTTCGCCAGTCTTCTCTGGCTTAACATTTCTTGGTTTATGCCAATCTTCTCCTTGCAAGTGCAACGATTGCAGAGGGCGATCGAGTCTCATACTGATCTGCCAACCTTCCCGTTGGCCAATGGACTCGTCCAGATCCTCGCCCGCCGCATTCGCAGCCGCGTCGAATACTACACGCAGCTTCTCATTCTGCGGTTGCACCACTGAGGAGTGAGGAAGGTACCATTTATTATTATTATCTTCAGTAGGTACTTCCTCTGCATAACCTTTTTCCAATAAATTTTCAATTTGAGCAGTATGTTCTTCTTTCAAATACTGATTCCTATCAAATTTCTTCTCCAAAATGCATAGCCGCTTCTCTGCCATACCGAGGCTTTCTGGTATTCTTTCTTCTTTATTTTTCCATAAAAGGCCAACCTCGAATCTTCCACTTGGCAGACGTCTGCTGGTCTTCTCTAAGATCTGGATAGCCTTATCATCAGCATCAGTACTAGGGCGCTTCGGCGCCAATCCCAGTGATTCTATAGAGAAGTGATCCTTCATCAGCTGTTCCAAGTCATCCTCAGCTGTATTGAGATGCAGGCACCGGTCTATGAAGTTGACTTGTCTAGTGTTGCAACCATGCAGCACCCATCCGAGTAAGGTCATTGACGCCACAGGTTGTCCAGATTTTCCTCTCTTCAGTGACCGTGTGACTATCAGCTCCCAATTATTTTGACCTATAAGCAGCTTTGGAGCTTGTTCCGAATAGCAGACCTGGCGCGCTATGTCTTTCAAGTGTGTATATTTACTGACATCAATTTCTTCTAGGCGCTGAGATGTCAGGTTCAGGTTGTCTATTGTTCTGACTCCTTTGAGGCTTGAGGCTTTCATATGGTGGGCGCCTTTTATTCTTATATTCAATCTACGTGAATAAGCGTTCACTATTCTTTTTCCTCCCACCGTCTCCAGAGCGAATGGGTCTCTAGGCCCCTCCGCACCTATGGCCTCAGCCACCTTGGAATCTAAAAGCGACACAGTGGACCCCTCATCCAGTAGGGCAAGCACAATCATAGAGCCCTTAGGTCCAAACAATTCAACAGGCAACATTTTCAAATAAGCTTTATCATTCCTAATCGCATTCACCAAGTTAGTAGTCACCTCAGTCTTATGCTCCTCTTTCTGCTGCTGATCAGCTGATGTCCGTTGTAGGTCCACATGTAATAATCGATGATGCCACCTTTTACATATGCCGCATCCATTTCGCTTGCATGCATCCTTGCGGTGCCTACTACGCAGACATTTGAAGCATAAGCGCAGCCCTTTTACAATATCCCATCTCTCCTGAACTGATACACTCAAAAATTTCCTGCAATCTGAAAGGTGGTGCTCTTCCTCGCAATGCGGGCATTTGATTCTATTATCGCTATTATTTACAAATTTCTTATCACTGTAATTCTCTCTTGCCGTATGAGTGGCATGCTTATTCAAATAGCGCTTAGGCTTTTCTAGACTTTCAGGCGTTGCGAAGGCACCACACTTATCAGCTTCAATATTTAAAAAATTAGCAATATTTACCAGTTCAGGGAGGGAGCAATCCATCTCTGCTGCGTAATCGTACCATCGGTACTTAACCACTGAGGGCAACTTATCCACTATTGACTTCACTATTTCGGGTGAATGTAAATATTGCGGTTTAGATAGTCCCTTAATTGCTGCCACACTATTATTCACTTGGCTAGCAAACATACATATTTCGCGAGCGCCGTCGGTTGGTTTCACTAATGATTTTATTTTATCAAGTTCACACAACACTAGTGATTCTGGTCGTCCGAAACGCCGCCGCAATGCGTCTAATACTTCCACTGGTTTGCAATCCGAGTACAACAAACTCTTGATAGCGTCGCGCGCAGTACCTTTCACCGCTTTCCTTATCCGTGCTATATTCTGCACATCGTTGAACATGGCCGCTGTATCTTCATACACCGTTTTAAAGGCGATCCATTCTGACGTATTCCCGTCGAAGAACGGCAGCTCATGTATGTACTTAGGTGGCTGCTGACGCGTATTCAATGCTTTCACTATCTCCGTAGCAAAAACCGCTATATCACTTTTTCTTGTTGTCGACTTATCGCGTTGCTCATATTTACTCGGTTGCACTATAATTTCTTCGCGCACTGTGGTTTCTACCCACTCTTGAACCTGGCCAGTGCGATCCTCTGGTTCTCGTTCTTCATCGGAGCTCAACTGTTCGTCCGCCTGGAGACGCGCTAGCCTTGCCCGGGCGAGCGTGGTCGCTGCCTTGGCCTGTTCCAGTTCCAATCTGGCTAGCTCCTCCTTGGCTTCCAGCTCCTTCCTCTTGGATCGCGTTGATCGGATGGACGGAGCGCGCGGAGGACCCAGGGGCACCATCGTCATGTTGGACCCCCAGCCCGCTTTATTCTTCTCGATTTGCTCCGCCTTCTCATCCTTGTTCTGGTCGGTTGTCTTCGATGCGCTGGTCGTTGCAGTCTTTGAAGTGGCTGCTGTGGTCGTGGTCTCTGTCGTTGCTTCAGTGCTCGTGCCGTAACTAGATGCTGTCACCTCGGTTCCTGTCGGTGTCGTCGACTCAGTTCCAGTCGCGGCTGTCGACTCGGTGGCACCCTCAGAGGATTCTTCTGCTGGTTGCTCAGCTTTTGAGGGCGCGCCCTTATTCGATCTCGTTACCGGCATTTTGATTCACGTATTTAATTAACACTGGTGTACCTGTTTATCCGGCTCGCTAAGGACCAATTTTTTAGCAGTCACGCTCCCTGTCAATCTTAGGGCGGCGTGTCTAGGGACTACTCCCTTTTGTCAGCAATCTGAATGCCTCCCTATGTCCGGCTATCTGAAGGCGTTCCTAATTCCGGCCCCCGAATGCCTCCCTAATTCCGGCTATCTGAATGCCGACCGTGTTGGAATACAGGTACACCACAAATAATACGCACAATTGTTCAACACACGTTTATTTATTACACAGTTATTCCGAGCACTCTGTCTATTGTTATTTATTAGGTACACTTTATGGCGCTGTAACGTTATACACGATATACACACACACGATTTATATACAAGAACAAAGAAACTATTATTAATATATCGAAACAAATACTTATTTAAAACTGCCCTAAATTACTTCCTAATTACCCTAATTATCCTAAGAGAACATGACCACGACCTGCAGCATTACTTCCATGCTATTTCTTAGTTCTGTGACTGACCGCAACTGATTGACTGACTGAATAACTCAAGAACGCTCTGACTATATATACTAAAGTGGCGTACAGCGACAGCGGCGGGGCGATCGAGTCGTTTCCTGTTCCACCAAAATTCCCGTGGGAAAATAGACTCGCCCAGATCCTCGCCCCCCGGTTACCCCACTTCAACCCCTATTCTAAATGAACCTAGCCAATCAGAGCGTATCTTTTTGATGTGATGCAATCGTTTACCTTATTAAGTAATGCTGCCGATCGGGTCACGGCTCCCGCCGCGCGCCGCGACGGGAGCAGGTTACGACTTGTTCGTAAAACAATTACGATGTTAAATGCTACTAGTTAGCAAACAATGCGACATTTTCTTCTTACTTTGAGCTATTGCTGCTAACTAGAGCCCTAATCCTAGACCATTGTTAGGTCATACACACCCTAGCCTTATCTTTATTGTTTTTAAAAACTTACATACTAATGCCGACATCATTTCCTTACATCTATTTACATATGTCGCCGACAATAATTATATTTCGTCGCTTCATTCTTCAGATATAATATACCAGGTAGTCCTTTAAACCTACAAGGTAGCATGCACTTTTAAGAGATTTATGAAAATCGATACGTTAATCGAATTTTACTCATTAAATCGATTCTTCAACGACTAGGTATCACGCCACTAGTCAGCCTGTCATTCTTTTTTCGTGCAAGGTAGCAAGCGCACGCGCGCTCTTTAATCGTTAAATAAAGTTTAAAATGCCGTAAAAACGTAGTTGTGAAGATAATATGGAGTATTATCTCCGAAAAATCAAGAAGCTGGAAGAAGAACGGAGGCGTAAACGCCGAAGGATTTTAATAGAATCTTCATCTGAATCCGGTATGTATAACTACCCTCAATGTTGGTGATACTTATTTAAAATAGTTTTTGCCCGGCGGTTAACCGAGAGTTAACACGAAGGCTATATATACATGTAAATGTAGAAGAGAATACATTCTCAAGACAAAAAAATTCCATCGTGTTTAAAAAATCAAGTTTTATAATTGAAAATTCCCTCGCCTGGCGGTTGACCGAGAGTTAACACGATGGCCGTTGTACATAATTATTATAATCATACGATTTAAAATTCCCTCGCCTGGCGGTTGACCGAGAGTTAACACGATGGCCGTTTAAAAACTATTGAGTACATAATTATTATAATCATACGATTATAATACGCCCTACAAAATGAAATAATCCTGGCGGTTAACCGTGAGTTATCACGAAGGATAAAAATATGTTATACCTGCAATGTTTCGTTCGTACGTTTCAAACGATAACGAATCCCTATGTTCTTCTCCCTCGCCAAACGTTGAGGACAATATGATGACGACTAACGATACACCCACTGTGGAGGTATCAACTGCGGAGGATATTACCTGCCCGGAACTTGATCCAGAGTTGCTGATAGCTCTCGGAGAGAAAGCAGGCAACACTCTGAAGTTTGGTGAAAAAATTCATCACAGCTTAGCTCAGCGATGATAACCCATCCCTAAGAAGGGACTATCAAAGGAGGCAAAAGAAAAATTGCTTAAAGATTATCAAGATACAATTTTCAGGCACAAGTGCCTGAAAATTGTATTCTTCTTCAAGCGCCTAAGCTTAATAGTGAAGTATCAACAGTTGGGCGTTGGCATCTCAGCTGTAAATAAAGCATTAACAATAATGCTTATGAGCGACAATAAAATTGAAGCTATAAAGATAATGAGCGATGGATGTCGTATCCTGACTGATCTCCATTATCAGGAAACGCAATCACGAATTAGCGTCATCAATTATTCGTTAGCCAAACCCTTTCTGAATGTCGTTCAAGATTGTGAAAGGGATGAAACAACCAGGCACCTACCAGGGAAACTGGTCAGGCCCCCCACACTTCCAACAGAACAGGGGGGGGCGGAGAGTCCCGGACAGGTCGAACACTGCCACGAGTCGCCGGCCTCCACCTCATAACCAGCAGTCATCGGGTGCTGCCAGCTCGAACAAGTCGAGGGCATCTGCGCGGCGCCAATAGCTCAGGTACAACATGCTGGTAGAATATCTCATTTCTACGTTTGCTGGCTCAATATAACATCTAATACTGTAATTTTAGATTGGATACGTAGAGGTTTTAGCATACCGTTTGATTCTAATGTGATACAAACTCACGTACCTCACGTTTCAAGGTCAGCGTCCGAAAAAGTAGACATGACTTTGTCTATCCAAAAACTGTTACATTTAGGTGCGGCAAGCCCTTGCAGACCCACCAAAGATCAGTTTATTTCCAAATCATTTTAGCCTTAAAGCCCAATGGAGATAAACAATTTATTTTAAACTTAAAAAACTTAAACAATTTTGTTTCTAAATTACACTTTGAAATGGAAAACTACCGAACGGCATCTAGGCTATTACCAGTAAATGTCTTTATGACCACCATTGATTTAAAAGAAGCATATTTTCTTATACCTATTCGTAAATCAGATCGCAAATTTTTAAGATTCCAATTCGAAAATGATAATTTAGACGTACTAACCTACGAGTTTAATTGTATGCCATATGGCCTTTCGGTAGCCCCTAGGACCTTTACTAAGGTTATGAAGGAAGTAATTTCTCATTTACGCTATCAAGGCTTCAAAAATGTATTTTATCTAGATGACATTATTTGTATGGGAGATGATTACGAGGAATGTCTCAAGAGTGTTTAAGCTACTTTGAACTTATTAGAATGTCTAGGGTTCGTAGTTACCTACGAAAAAAGCTCTCTTGTGCCCAGACAAACCTGTAAATTTATAAGATTTATGTTCGATTCAGTAAATCAATCAATTTATTTATCATCTGATAAAAAAAAAAATAAAAAAAAATTAACCTAGTTGAAAAATTCTCAAATTTGCCTCAGTGCTCAGTAAGAGAATTTTCTCAATTAATTAGAGTTTTGGTAGCCGCATGTCCCGCGGTCAAATATGGATGGTTGTATACCAAAATTTTAGAAAGGCAAAAATTTATAGCCTTACAAAAATGTCCCAGCTTTGATGCACTGTTCAAACCTCATCCTGTAATTCTAGATGATTTGAATTGGTGGCATGCTAATGTGTTACATTCGAAAAACACCATGAAAACAGCTAACTTCGAATTACAGATTTATACGGACGCTTCGCGTACCGGTTGGGGCGCTGTGTGCAATAATGATCGCGCTCATGGAGGTTGGAAAAATAGTTAACTCAAATTACACATCAACTATTTAGCAGTTTTCTTGGCCCTAAAGTACTTCGCAAGCAAAAAACCTGATTGTTCTATTTTACTGCGGGTTGATAATACAACAGCCATCATCTATGTGAATCGCATGGGGGTATTCAATTCCCTCATTTAAACAATCTTTCCAGACAAATTTGGCACTGGTCCGAAGAGAGAAACATCTGGCTATTTGCCTCTTACATTAACACTCAGGCAAATTACGAAGCAGACGAAGAATCTCGAAGGTTGAATCCTGACACATAATGTGAATTATCCGATTTAGCCTTCGAACGAATATCAAAACGTCTTGGACAACCCGAAATCGATCTATTCGCTTCTCGGGCCAATGCCAAATGTCAAGATTATATGTCATGGAAAAAAGATTCTGATGCTTTATCCATAGATGCCTTCACAGTAAACTGGAACAATAAATTCTTTTATGCTTTTCCTCCCTTTCCACCCTTTCCACTTATTCTTAAGTGTCTTCAAAAAATTGAACAAAATAATGCCACCGGTATCTTGGTCTTTCCGTTTTAGCCATCCCAAGCCTGATACCCACAATTAATGAAACTAATCATTTCCGATATTATATGGTTATATCCTAACGAACATTGCATTCAACCATGTTACAGAAACCCTCTTATCCTGGGTGCCGCAGTACTCTCAGGCAAGCGTTCTCACTACGCGGCGTTCCCGAATCAGCTCTGAACCTGATGCTGGCATCTTTATCAAAGAACACGATCCAGCAATACAATGTGTCGTTCAAATTGTGGTGGCAATATTGTACAAATAACGATTATCACTTCTTTGGTGGCTTGGTTCCTATAGTGTTATGTTTTTTGAGTGAACAGTTTAATAAGGGAAGTTCGTACGGTTCTCTAAATAGTCACAGATCTGCGCTATCCCTCTTACTAGATGGTAACATTGGATCTGATGACCGTATTAAACGACTACTAAAAGGAGCGTTTAAATTAAAACCAAGCTTCCCCAAGTATTGCACTGCATGGGACCCACAGATCGTTTTAAATTATATTTTTAATTGGTACCCCAAGAGAACCCTCAGTAGAAAAAAAAAAAAACAAATTACGAAAAAAGTGGTAATCTTGTTAGCTTTAAGTACTGCCCAACGCGTCCAAACTTTGTCGTTCATAAAACTCAAAAATATAAATATCGGCTCTAATGGTATTAACATAGCAATCAAAGATATTAAAAAAATCTGCGGCGGGTCGCGAACAACCGACCTTATTTCTGCCGTACTTTAAAGATTATCTTCATATCTGTCCCGCGACGGCCCTCGAGGATTAATTACCTCTACGTCACAGACAAAGACTGACCTGCTAACGTGTCCAATCTCTAAATAACTGTGAAGCGCCCCTTCAAAGGCGCGACAGCACAGTCAATAAGCAGATGGATAAAGCGGATATTGGCTAAGAGCGGTGTGGACGTGGCGGCGTTTAGCGCACACAACAGCACGCGTCACGCTGCCACGTCCGCGGCCGTCGGGGTCTCTATCACAGAGTACATTTATACATGGTCTCTATCGACACTATAAGGAAAGCCGCGGGATGGACAAATGCGTCAAAAGTTTTTTCCCAATTTTATCATCGACCGATTATAGAAAAAAAAATATAATTTCGCACAAGCGATTTTAAACAATGACGATTAAGTTATATTGATCGATAATTATGTTTCGAGACTGATTTAATAATTTTGGTGAAAATTATAATTAATAGAAATGCAAACAAATTTTGTTACTTACATTAAGTTCATTAAAACTATTGTTTTCCTGCAAACTGCTTGTTTTAATGTACTCAAACACAAAACTTTTCTCTAAACATCTACCTGGTATATTATATCTGAAGAATGAAGCGACGAAATATAATATATGATCAAACGAACTTCTCAAGCGAAGTTCGATCAATACTATATGAGTCGCTTCATTCGAAGATATAATTTCCCTCCCAACCCAATCCCGAAAATAAAGTTTTGCATTTACCACAGGCATTTACCTAATTACCTATATCTCTAAAATAATGACAGGCTGACTAGTGGCGTGATACCTAGTCGTTGAAGAATCGATTTAATGAGTAAAATTCGATTAACGTATCGATTTTCATAAATCTCTTAAAAGTGCATGCTACCTTGTAGGTTTAAAGGACTACCTGGTATATTATATCTTCGAATGAAGCGACTCATATAATATTGATCGAACTTCGCTTGAGAAGTTCGTTTGATCATATAAAATAATAAATAATTATATTGTTAACGACCCCGCGGTATTGCTAATATTCTAAATGTTCTAACATTATTGATTGGCTTATTAATTCAATATAATTATTTGCGTGTTATTAATAACCTACTTACGTGGGACACTCAGAAAGTTTTGCGAAACTAAAAAAAATTGTTCTATACGTACATATATTTTTATCAAATCTTTTCAAAGTACTTTCCACCAGCCTCTATACAAAGATTCATGCGCCTAAACCAGTTTTCAAAACACTTTTTCCAGTCCGCCGCAGACACCTCGTTTACAGCCTGCTCGAACGCAGCCAGCGCATCTTCCGGCGACGAAAATTGTATCCCTTTGAGCTGATTTTTTATTTTTGGGAATAAAAAGAAGTCACACGGTGCTAGATCAGGGCTGTAAGGAGGGTGACCCAGGAGTTTGACTGGCGTGCTGTCCAGGAAGTCCCTCGTTTTGAGTGCGGTGTGCGCAGGTGCATTGTCGTGGTGGAGCAATAGCCCGCGGAGCCCTGTGTTTGGTCGCTTGTTGCTTATAACAGAGAAAACTTCTGGCAAACATTTGGTAGTATACCATTCGGCATTAATGCTTCTTTGATCCCGTAAGGGAATTGATACCAAGTGGCCAGTCAAATTAAAAAAGCTAGCGATCAAAATCTTACCCCCGCTTCTAGATCGCTTCACTTTGGTAGGCGTTGGCTCATTTTGAAACACCCAAACAGTCGACTGGCGCTTGGTTTCTGGGTCGTATTGATAAATCCAGGACTCATCACCTGTAACGATGTCGTAAACACGCCGAGACGAGCCTGCTTCAAATTTGTTAAGCATATCACGGCACCATTCCACCCGGGCCTGCTTCTGAGCATCGGTGAGGTTGTGCGGCACCCAGCGTGATACTATCCTCCCCACGCGAAGATGGCTGTGTAGAATCTCGTGAACGCTTCCCGATCCAATCTTCAATATGTGTTGAATCTCCTGATATGTAATTCGCCTATTGTCTTGGATTAAATTTTTCACTGCTAGCACGTTTTCTTCGGTAACAGCCGTCAAAGGGCGACCGCTTCTTTCGTCATCCCCCAAAGTTGGTCGACTGCGCTTGAATTCGTTATACCAACGATACACGGTTGCCTTGGAAGGGCCTTCATCCATGAATGCCATTTGAAGTCTATCGTACGATTCATCCGGTTTCAGGCGACACTTGAAATCGTATAAAATCATAGCTCTAAAATGTTCCCGGCGCAGATCCATATTTCAGTGAGACACAATACTTTGAATTAACTCGCAAAAAATGTGGAGGGAAATTTTGAAATTGGAACTTACTTATTTTTACTTATAAATAATCATATTTTCGAAAAACATTATAACTGGCCAGTCTCCAATATATAAAAACTTTTTTTCGCAATACTTTCTGAGGGGCCTGGTATAATGTTTATGTGTTACGAATTTTGCCTGCTGTATTACTTAGCGTGAATTACTGTGGTGAATTGAGTGTGTTGTTTAAAAACTGTTTTTTTTATCGTAATAAACTTTAATTTTCATTTACTTATTCCATTTTAAGAAAAAAAAAAAGCTGATGCCCTATGAATTTATTTGTTGCTTAAAATGTTTTAAGAAACAAATAAGTTCATAATGAAATAAGCATACTTTTTAGGGCATCTGATTTTTTTTTTCTGGAAAATAGGTGTAATATTTTTCACACTGTAGGCTTTCATATTTTGTTGATTTATATTATTTTTTTTGAATATATTGGCCTTTTACGTTCTTTATTTTACTATAAAAATCCAAATACGTCATACCAGAAAGAGTTGCTATCTCTCTTGTTGAAAGGAAGGAAAGCCTAGTATCGACGTTTCTGGAATTTTTCATGAGGACTTGAAATCTAATCTGTTAGTTGATTTTTTTATCATCATCATCATCATTAGCCTATCTTAGTCCACTGCTGGACATATGCCTCTCTAATGTGACGCCACTGACATGGATCCTCGGCCACTCTAATCCAGCTACCAGCCACCTTGCCAATATCACCGTTCCACCGAGCCTGATGGCATCATACCCTACGTTTGCCGATTCGTAGTCTCTATTCAAGTATACGTCTACCTCAACCGCCATTTTTTTCATCGGTTAATTTGGCCGGCCCACTGCCACTTCAGCTACGATCTTTGACTAAAAACTACAAAATTGATTGAAACAACTAATTCTTGTAATATAACATTTATATTAGTACAACATGGATATGACAATACGACAATGAATGAAAACACGGTTATTACTAGTCTATAGAAACATTTTAAACATATAAATAAGTTGTTTATCGAAAATAAAAATAAATAATTTTTTTAACAAAATAAATATTGAAACATCGAAATAATAAGTAACACTGTGTGTAATCATCTGTAATCATTGAGAAAGAGTGTTTTAAATTATATGGACTCGCACAGGTCCTTGACCTAACGATCTTTGCCAATAAAAATGGTTACATAAAATATAACCAGCCCATTACTGTCCCACTGCTGGGCACGGGCCTCTTCTCAGTATGAGAAGGCTAAGGCCTTAGTCCACCACGCTGACCTAGTGCGGGTTGGCGGACTACACACACCATCGAGTACTGTATGGGGCACTCTCAGGTGTGCAGGTTTCCTCACAATGGTTTCCTTCACCATTAAAGCAAGTGATAATCAAATTCTGATCAGCACATGAATCCGAAAAGTCAGAGGTGCGGGCCGGGATCGAACTCGCAACTTCCTGCAGGCAAGCGTTCAACCACTAGGCTATCACTGCTTAAAAATTATAAAAAAAAATAAAAAAATGGTTCTACATTCAAAATTAATGAAATTAAAATAATTTCCTGTGGCTAAGCTATTAACTGGTGTAGCAGTCACGCTCCCTGTCAATCTTAGGGCGGCGTGTCTAGGGACTACTCCCTTTTGTCAGCAATCTGAATGCTTCCCTATGTCCGGCTATCTGAAGGCGTTCCTAATTCCGGCCTCCTGAATGCCTCCCTAATTCCGGCTATCTGAATGCCGACCGTGTTGGGATACAGGTACACCACAAATAATACGCACAATTGTTCAACACACGTTTATTTATTACACAGTTATTCCGAGCACTCTGTCTATTGTTATTTATTAGGTACACTTTATGGCGCTGTAACGTTATACACGATATACATACACACGATTTATATACAAGAACAAAGAAACTATTATTAATATATCGAAACAAATACTTATTTAAAACTGCCCTAAATTACTTCCTAATTACCCTAATTATCCTAAGAGAACACGACCACGACCTGCAGCATTACTTCCATGCTATTTCTTAGTTCTGTGACTGACCGCAACTGATTGACTGAATGAATAACTCCAGCTCATAGTCTTCTCTGCGCCCCGCAAGGGGCGCGAGGAAACGGGCTCGGGGGTTGAGCCCCCCTTTCCCGTGGTATCAGATCGCGACCCATATAAATATGGGTCGGTAATTTGGTTTGGGTCGTTGACCCTGTGGTGAGTGAAATTTTTTTTTCTAGGCCGCGGGATTGCTCCGCGGCAGCGTGTGTTGTTGTTGTGTGTCTGTAGGGGCGCCTGAAGTGCTTCGCGCTGCCCGAGCGACCAGACCCCCGTTAGGTGAGACCCCCAGTTCCCTGGGGGAGGCCCGACGAGGGTCGATCAGCTACGAGGGCAGCGGTTTGTTTGGCGCCCGCCTACAGATATAATGATTGACTCGTGGCTCGTTGCGCTCTCAGATCTAGCCGATCACGCCACAGGCCACGTGACGAATTGTGTGTTTGAGCGATATTGAGGTGTGGGTACATCGCTCTATGAGTATACACTTTCATACGCTCACCCGCCCGTGAGACGTAATCGGTGTACGTCAGTGTTTACTTTAGCATGTAAAGTAGTGCATGTGTGTGCTACGCATATTGCGCCTAAGTGAAACCTAGTAGCAATATGCGCAGTGGATGCGAGTTTCGTTGTGGAGTCATTTTGTATGAGCAGACCACGTGTAACGTGATTATGGTCTGCTCAAGAGTCAATCCGGTGGTGGGGCGATCACGTCCGCAATCAGGTCGCGCGGGAAGCGCTTGGCGTCAGGGGGGCGCGCGTGCCAAGGTGCCAGGCCCTTAATGTGGGCCCAGGCGGAGACGTCGGCGCGCGCGAACATTTTCTTCGCCATCGCTGCGGTGAAGTCCTCGATACTCTCTACGCGCAGGTCCCTGTGGATCACAGTGTTCCTCACGAAGCGAGGGGCTTTGGTTATTTGGCGCAGCGTGATGTTCTGCTGCGCTCGAAGCTTTCGGCGGTGTATCTCGCTCGTGAGGGCGAGCCAGGCTGGGGAAGCGTAAGTCAGCTGGGGCCGGATGTACGTTTTGTACACACCCAGCTTGACTCGTAATGGGAGGCGCGAAGAGAGCACGGGGCGAAGCTGGTAGCGGGTCGATCGCACCCGCGCGACCGTGTTTTGGACGTGTTTCGCCATGCTGAGCCTGCTGTCGAGCGTGACCCCCAGGTATTTAGCCGTGGAGGCCCACTCGATGCTGGTATCCTGTAATTTAAGGTTGGATGGGTTGGGACGACCCCTGGTCGTCACTATCATCGCCTGCGTCTTACTTACGTTTACCGAAAGTCTCCACTTGCTGAGCCAGTCGGGAAGGTCGTCCAGGGCGCGCTGCATTTTGACCGCCGCGTGGTTGACGTTCATAGACGTCGTGATGTACGCGGCGTCGTCAGCATACAGCGCGAGTGTCGATGTGTGCGTGGCGGGAATGTCGTCAGTGTAAACGGAGTATAACGCAGGCGAGATGCAACTCCCCTGCGGTACCCCGGCGGCGACGGGGCGAGCGCTGGAGAGTTGGTTCTCCACCGCAACCTTAATTGTCCGATCCTGTAGGAAGGAGGAGACCACCCGTACTATGCGGCGGGGCGTCGTTGTCAGGGACAGTTTGTAGAGCAGACCGGTGTGCCAGACTCTATCGAACGCCTTCTCCATGTCGAGGAATACTGCAACGGCGTATTCCCGCTTGTTCACGGCCGCTGTCAGGAGGTGCAGTACCCTCGACAGCTGGAGCGTCGTGCTATGTTCAGCGCGGAACCCGAATTGCTCTGGTCTCGGTGTGACGTGTGGCGTCATGTGTCGCAACAGGAGTGCTTCGAACACCTTGGAGGTGGTCGGCAGGAGGGTGATCGGCCGATAGCCCTCTGGCTTCCTAGGGTTTTTCCCGGGCTTGGGGATCATCACGACTCTCCCCACCTTCCACGCTTGTGGAAAGTTCCCGGTGCGGAGAATGCCGGTGTATAGCCGCGCGAGCGCGGCCACCGTGCGTGGCGGTAGGTGGCGTAGTGCGGCGTTGCTGATTTCATCCACACCGGGTGCCTTCTTTGGCTTGGTGCGGAGAATCGCGCGTCGCACCTGGCCCGGGGAGATGAAAATGGGTTCTTCCTCGGGGGCTATCGGCGTGTTGAAGTACTCTCCAAGGCGTTGCTCAACTGTTGCGACATGTGCAATGTCGTTGGTCGGGTTCGGCGTGAATTGTCGCTCCAGGTGAGAGGCGAAGATCTCTGCCCGGTCTGCTGCAGTGTATCTTAACGCCCCGTCGCTGTTGAGCATCGGTCTCACCGGAGCTGGGGTATTCTTAAGATGCCGGCACACACGGTGTACCGACATCCAGTCGCTCTCTGCTTCGATAAAGTTCTCCCAACTCTCGGTGGTGTGGTCCTGTAGTTCGGCCTTCACCTTTTCCGTGAGTCGGTTGAGCTGGGTTTTCAGTGCTGGATCTCGTGTTGTTTGCCACCGCCTGCGTAGTTCCCTCTTCGCGGCGATCTTGCGCGTGAGGTGTGCGGGGAGCGTCGTGTAGCGCCCCTGTGGTGCAGGGGTAGTGTCAGTCGCCGCTTGGAGGGCGTTTTTCATGCTGGCGGTGAGCTCGTTCGCCAGCTCATCGACATCAGCGGTATTTGTGATAGGCCGAGTGGGCGTGGTGGTCTCCAGCTTCGCCGTAAAGGCTGTCCAGTCCGTATGGCGACGTGGCGTTGGACGAGCATAGCGGGTGGTGTGCCCTGTGAGGGTGACGAGTACTGGCTGATGGTCAGACAGTAGCTCGTCATCCAGCGTCTCTTGCGCGATCTGGCAAAGCAGCCCGCGGTGTACGACAATGTCCAGAACGTCCGGTGTGTGTTGCTGGTTTTGTGGGTATCGTGTGGGCATCTCGGGTCCGAACACTTCGTAGCCGCGGGTGTCCGCGTCATTGAAGAGTTGTCTTCCGTCTCTGTTGGTTGCGTGTGAGTTCCACGCCGGGTGCTTACAATTTAAGTCACCGGCAATGATGGTTGGGTGGGGTGTTGCTAGTAATGCGTGTACGTCGGCGATTTGCAGCGTGTTTTGTGGCGGTTTGTAGGCCGCGTACACGCACAAATCACTGCCGGCGACGTGGAGTTGGACACCCAGCGCGTACATGCTCTGGAGTTGTGGTATAGGTAGCTCTTGGTGGACAACTCTTCTCTTGACAATGACCGCCAGACCGCGGTATGCTGCGGTAGCCGCTTGCTCATCCTTCCTATAAACGAGATAACCCGGGAATCGCAGCGGGATTTCAGGACTCAGTTTCGTCTCGCTTATAAGCGCCACGTCGATGTCCTGTTCCTGTAAGAGTGGGCGGAGGAGGGCGACCTTTTTCCTGAGGCCGCCGGCGTTCCAATGTAATATCCTCAACGGCTTGGTCATTGCAGTGGCACTGACTGACCAATCAAGGTGGCCATGCCGTTGAGGACTGCGCGCACAGGGTCTTCCCCTCTCCGCAGGGCGTATAGTACGTCCTGCAGCACCTGTATGGCGACCTCAATAATGTCCAGGTTGGTGTTCGGTTCACGCTGGACATCATCAGTGGCACCCCGGGTCTGGGTATAATTACCTTCCCTGGGTGCCCCCGCCGATGCCGCGTTTCCTCGCACCGGCCCGGTTGTTCTATTTGCTCCGAGAGCCGCGTTATACGCATTTCCGTGTTTGTTTACAACGGTTGCGCGGCTGCTCGGAGCCTTTGTTTGGGTGCCGTGGGCACCGTGGGTACCCCCTAAGGTGCCGTAGGCACCCGTGGAATGTGATTGGTGCAAGGATTTGTGACTTTTATTTTCCACCTGTTGCGCGGCCGCTGATTGGTCGGCGCTTTTGAGCAACAGGTGGTTGCGGTTAATCGGCGGTCGGGATTGGTCGACCTTAGTACCGCTCTCTGCCGCTTCGGCAGAGTGGCGTGGCATGCGCGCTTGGGCATTTTGTTCGGTATCATTTCCGTTTGTTGTTGTTTTCTTGGCCTTGCGCTTTTTGCCGCCACGCTTCTTCCTCCGCCCGGAAGAGGTTGCGGTTTCTTCGCGCGTTTTGGGCCCATTTGCGGCCGCCATCAGGGTAGACGATGGTAGTTCTCCCTCCGGGGTGGGGTTTAGCCTCTCGGTGGCCTCAGTGTGAGGTCGGCGTGAGTCCCCCCCGGTGATGGCGACCGTGCCCGCTCTGCGGTTTCGCAGTTCGCGTACCAACACTGGGCATTTATAGTAGTTGGCAGCGTGTGGTCCCTCGCAATTTGCGCAGGTGGCGGGCTCCTCCTTGGGGCGTACGCACTCCTTTGCATGGTGTGGCCCACCACACTTCACGCATGCGAGGGGCCGATGGCATTGGGCGGACGAGTGCCTGAATTTTTGGCATCGGTGGCACTGGGATGGGCCCTTTTTTCCACGCCAGGCCTCGATCTTAATACCGGGCATGCATAACATTTCTGTCACGTGGTATATACCCGGTATCGTATCAGCAGTTCGTTTGAGGACGGCGTGGAAGATACAGCCGGGTCTTCCCTGTCTCGCCTTGATATGGCGGACATACTCCGGCTCGTACCCCTGCGCGCGAAGATCCTCTTCGATTTCCTCTGGGGATGTGTCTACCGGCAGCCCCCTGATGGCTACCTTAAGACTTTTGTCCGCTGGTAGGGAATAGGAAAACCAACTTACGTTTTCTTCCTTTTCGAGCTCCGTCAAGTATCTCTGTACGAGACGGAACTCGGATTCATTTTGGGGGATGAATTTAACACCCTTCCCGAAGGGGCGCGCGTTTGGTGCCCGGCCCAACTTATCCTTGAGTGCCTTGAAGTGGCGCGCCCACTGTGGCATCGTTTCCACCACCAGCGGTGGGTAACGGGGCTTCTTTGCCGGCTTACCCTGTGTGCCGTTACCTGTGTTGGTAGCGTGCGCGGGGGCTGCCGTGCTGGTCGTCGCGGAGTGTGTTCCGGGAGAGTGCGGCTGTTTTGCTGCTTGGGCAAAGGAGTGCGTGTTAGTACTCACGCGGGCCGTTGTGTCGCTGTCGGCGCGCGGGCGCACGGGCCGCTGCGGTAAAGGTGCAGCGACACACGGCCGCTTTGCCTCCTCCGCGGCGTCGTCGTCGGGGCTGCGCTGACGTCGCTGCGCTAGGCGTGGCAAGTCCAGGTCCAGGTCGTAGCCTAGATCAAAACTCACAGGACCTACCTGCTGGACTTCCGGGGACATCGGCGACTGCAGGTTCGGCAGCGACGGTGTCTTCTGTTGCCCTTGAGGGCTGGGCCGGGTCTTTCTCAGCGCAGCCCGGGGCACATCCATGTCACTGCGATCCAATGCACTGCGATCCTTTACACTGCGATCCAATGCACTGCGATCCAAGACACTGCGATCCAAAACACTGCGATCCAATGGTCCACTGTGATCCGAGGAGGCACTATGTTCACTCGCGACCGATTCACTGGACCCGAACGATGCATCCGAGCCTACGAGCGACGAATACATCGCTCGGGACGCCGGGGATGCCGGTGCGGAACCGCGAGGTGGAGCAGGTGACGCAATATTCGCGACCGACTTGGGCACAATCGGTCGGTTCGGCGAATAGCGTGACGTCATTGTTTTTGCCGCGCCCGCGGGCGCGCTCGACATCGGCGGGCGGGCCGATGGAGCAGCGCGAGGCGGGACGCGGGCAGAGGTGCGTGTGGCGGCTGCAGCAGCAGTCGCATGACGCGAGGTGGTGGGAAGCTGGCCTGCAGTCTCCTTGGGCACAGGAGTGGCGGCCGATGTTGGACGCGCTGCGGTGGTGGTTGTGCGTGGAGCGAGGCGCGGATCGCGCTGTTGCCGGTGGGCTGCCTGGGTGGCTGCCGGCTGGGTTGAAGCGGTGCCGGAAACGGAAGCACGCTGCATGGCCGTCTCGTCACTCGCCGCGTGACGGGCGGCCGATGCGAGCGGACCACCGGAACCGGCGTCGCGAAACTCCGGGTTCGACAGCGTTCTTTGTAGCTGCTTCACAGGTGGTGGTTGTTGGCCCTTAGAAGGGCCTTTTGGGCTCGGTCCCGTGCCCTGTGAGGGGCCACGGGTCCCGGGCGACGGCGCCATGGAGCGCGGCCTACCGCGACCGTGCGGCGCGTATTTGAAAAATACACACCGGCGGCAACGGGTCGGCGAAAACGGTCCGAACGGATTTACGCGCACGAAAAATAAAAATATATCGCACGTGCGCACTGGACCGCGTAACGATCCGAATGAATAACTCAAGAACGCTCTGACTATATATACTAAAGTGGCGTACAGCGACAGCGGCGGGGCGATCGAGTCGTTTCCTGTTCCACCAAAATTCCCGTGGGAAAATAGACTCGCCCAGATCCTCGCCCCCCGGTTACCCCACTTCAACCCCTATGCTAAATGAACCTAGCCAATCAGAGCGTATCTTTTTGATGTGATGCAATCGTTTACCTTATTAAGTAATGCTGCCGATCGGGTCACGGCTCCCGCCGCGCGCCGCGACGGGAGCAGGTTACGACTTGTTCGTAAAACAATTACGATGTTAAATGCTACTAGTTAGCAAACAATGCGACATTTTCTTCTTACTTTGAGCTATTGCTGCTAACTAGAGCCCTAATCCTAGACCATTGTTAGGTCATACACACCCTAGCCTTATCTTTATTGTTTTTTAAAACTTACATACTAATGCCGACATCATTTCCTTACATCTATTTACATATGTCGCCGACAACTGGATATGATTAATTTTTTGTATACGATCAGAGGACGTGATACATCATTCATCATTCCTGTACATCATTTTATTTAATGTCGTATTGTCATATCCACCCAGTATACAGATACAGTACACAAATCACGTACGTACGGATCACGTTCTGCGTGCGACGGGACAGCGTGTTTGCGGGCGTTTGAATTAAATTTTCACATCACCGCCGCTGGAAACAGCGGGATGTGTGCGTGATGCGGTCCAGATCGCGTGACAACTACCTTCGTAAATTTTGGTACTATATATCTTAATTCCTTCGGTCACTTTCTGGACTAACTTAAAATTTATGAACGCTATTCTCAAGGCACGTTTGCATAAATAACAGGGCTAAATGTCAAATGCGAGAGATAAAGTTTGTAAATGTATTTCTTTTTTAAAACACTTTTGCCATTTATAAAAATTATGTGCATTATACAGAGGCCATAAACTATCATAAAATGAATAATATTAAGATAGGGTTTGGAAAATATTATAGAAGCGTTTTTTTGAGATTTTTTGCATTGATTTGACTTTAAGGTAGGTATATTGAATTAGATTGTACATAAATGTTTAAGTATGCAATTTCATACCATAGAGGGGTCAAGCTGTTTTCTAGGATCTACCCAATAGTTTCATTTTAATGAATCGTACCTCAGTTTTTAAGTCAGGCTAATGTCTATACAACTGTAAAGTTTCATCGCGTTCCGTTCAGCCGTTCTCATGTGATGAGGTAACAAACACACAGACAGACGGACAGATAGACATAATTAAAAAAAATGGTCGATTCCTTTTCTATTACCAGTGTCAACAGCGCATAATTATATTGAAAGAAAGAAAGAAAAAGATTTTATTCTTGCGCTCCATTTGACGAAAAAAAATATTGAAATTATTTGTTTATACATCACAGTAAAGAAACCATTATAATCGGAACTAGCTTAGTATGTACGTTTCGTATAAGACAGGCTTTGCTTGTAATGGTTTTGTCACAATCGTTATACGCTTGACTGTAATTACATGTTACATTAAACTGTGTAGGTGCCAACGAAAAAATTAATAAGTAAAAATCAACATATACCTAAATACTGGGCGTTTCTAACAAATTATTGCACAATAATTCTCTACTTCATTTGAAACCTAATCATTCATACAAAACATTTCTACCACACCTTTTCAACTATTAATGTCTAAATTTTAAGTACCACACGTCCCCACCATCAAGCAAACAGGCACTGAATAATTAAATCTGGTCTGTTCTCAAGAAAAATTGATAGCGATCCGAAGCCAATCGGAATATTGAACGCGTGACTTGCGTTCCGGAGCGGTTTTATTTTTTTACCAGTCAGGCATTTCTGAAGCCGACTGTACTTGAGCGCGTAAATATTTTTTATGCTGCGATGTTTATTTTATGTGTGTTTGGACTTTTTTGTAAGAGATGTTGATCATGTTTATAACTGTAGTTTATTGGTTGGGTTTCTGGATGCGGATTGTGGGGTTGTGTGTTTAACTCTCAAGTTAATATGTGTTTAGAGTACCCGTATCTATGGTTTAACTGGACCTTATACAAACTGATAAGCTACACATATGCCTACTTCTGTTCAACCCGTTCCATATGTTTAGTATAGTAGGCGCAATCTAATTTGGCCGGAGTGAAGTTGTCACTACATCGTCACAGTTATCATTTTATGGGAGTCAGTTAAAGGCGGGAGGCTGGGAAACTTACGCAATGCCTAACTTCACTCCTCAGTGCCTAACTTCAGTTTCTATTAATACAAGTTTTGTGTCGATTTACTTTTATGAACGATGGTATAGCACGGCAGAGCTTACTGGAAAAATGTTTAACCCGATAAAGGGTTATTAGAGTCATCATACTCATATTTTAAGCCAAAAGACATCCACTTTTGGACGTAGGCCTCCCCCAAAAGGAGGTAGATGCCATAATAACCACACTTGGCAGGCGGATTGGCGATTACAGTTTTCTGTAATAAGCCGAGTTATAAGGGGGCAAAGCCGAGAGAAAAGCCTAGTTCAAAAAAAAACATAATTCAAGTTATTTATTTTTTCGGAGAATCTCCATTTGTGTTCATAACCATTTTCTTAAAAACCATTTCATTTAAGCTCTGGTCTGACAGCTAATAGAATACTATATGATCATAATCCGAATGAAAACCTTCATTATTGCGGAGACCACTTTACCAGCAATAACATGTAGGATGCCATTAGTGCTGCCCAACAAAAAAAAATATCCAAAAACTTTTATCATTATCATAAACAATTAAAACACAACCTTAATTCACACCGCACATCACCTAACCACGAATCCCTCAAAGCGCGTGCGTAACTCAGGAAAAAAACCGCTTCCGGAAAAGGGGGCACTCAAAAACAGATAAAATAACAGTCGCTATCAGTAAACATGGAATATTATTAGGGCACATAAACGCTACGTAATAAACGTGCACTAGATTTTTATGTGTTTGTAATAAAAGTTCTGGTTCTCTTCGGGAGACAGGCGGGTGAAGGAAGTATTCTGGTTTAGTGTGAGTTTGTTAGAGAGTGAAGTTGTTACTGGTAAAGTGCCTAGTACGAGTTTGAAACTTACGCATACGCAACAGAATGCGTCGACTATCATTTTAGCACCTCCGGGAGGAAGTACTGATTATGAATGAAAGTCGCATTCAATCGAACATTCGATAAGCGTATGCGTACGGTTGCGGTTGCTCTATGTATGCGTAAGTCTCAAACTCGCACTAGGCACTCAGCATTACGCAACACGGGGTTCAATTTCAATTGCAATGTTTTTTATTTCAAATAAACCTAATTACAGGCACTTTTGAAAGGTCAGGCTCTAGTTGCACGGTTCCAAATTGTGTAGAGTTTCGTCACACGCAATCGAAACTCGTATCCACCAGAATACCGACAAGGTATCGCGAAAAAGTGGCGTAACGGAAGCAACGGCTGTATTCATTCGGAATTTCAATGTCCTTTATCTGCAGGGAAGAGAGCCATAAACATAGTCGTAAATTGTGTGTTATTTGTGAAAAATTTTGTGCGCGCCGCTTTATTTATACGCACTTATTGTGTTTAGTGGCGCATGGCGGTGTATTGCCTATGTTCACACAGGTTTTTCTTTACTTCTTAGTATGTTTACTGATAACGATCTTTACCTTTTTACTGTGATATAACAAAGTATTATTAATTTCTGATTGTAATCTTCTTCTATCGTGTCGACATTAGCTACATAATGAAAATAGCTCATGTCGTGGGCAAAAGATTAGCGATTCAGCAGGTTGGTAGCGCGGCTGACATCCCAGGGTGCGCCGGACGATCAATTAAATATCACTCGTGGAGGCTCTTTTAATGCACCCCGATCTCATCTGATCTGATCGTTCTGATCTGTCTGATTGCCATACACTTACATTACTCTTGTCATCATCATCATCATTTCAGCCGAAAGACGTCCACTGCTGGACATAGGCCTCCCCCAAGCATCGTCACAAAGACCGGTCCTGTGCCTTCCGCATCCAGCGGATTCCCGCGACCTTCACCAGGTCGTCGGTCCGCCTTGTGGGGGGCCTACCCACGCTGCGCCTTCCAGTACGCGGTCGCCACTCCAGAACTTTACTGCCCCATCGGCCATCCGTTCTGCGAGCAATGTGCCCCGCCCACTGCCACTTAAGTTTGGCAATTCTTCGGGCTATGTCGGTTACTTTCGTTCTCCTGCGAATCTCCTCATTTCTTATTCGATCACGCAGGGACACTCCGAGCATAGCCCTCTCCATTGCCCTTTGAGTGACTTAGAGCCTTCTTATCAGGCCCATTGTGAGCGACCACGTAGATATGTCTTACCCTAACAAAATAAACGAAAAAATTGTTCCGGATGCAGCGGCAGCACAATACACACAAATAAGTACAAAGTTAGTAAGTTGGTTACGTTCGCGTCATAATTGGAACACTTTCTGTACACTCACGACGGCATATTAGTTTTTTTGTTGTCACTAGCCACGATTGGTGCCTTACTTGACGCGGATTAATAGAAAAACGTCCTAATTAGGACGTTTTCGAGTCATTTTTCATACTTAACCAGCTATGGGCAGTTAAATAAAACTAATTTGAAAAAAAAAAACATTTATTTACTTAATTTTTTAAAGTTCGCAATGTAATTCAAATAAAATATCAGCTGGCGCTAGGGGTGAACGACATCCGCTCGCATACGCAGTCCGTGTCGTAGCGAGCGTAGGTAGGTTAGATACGCGCGGCATTGCTCCCGAGTTTTGTACGCTTTACATTGCGGGTTTGCAAAATACCAAAACAGTAAAACAATGAGTATAAGGCTAATTGTTATTGGTATTCGATTGTGTTTAGGTAGTATAATAATAGCCTTTCAGTTTCGGAAGCGTTTCCCTGACACCCAGTATATGTAGATACTTTTAAATATCATTGTAACAACCTAAAAACGTTTCACCAATACATTGGTAAAATCGAGCTACTTGTTCTGATCGCAATGACCTTTCAACTTGATAACCGATCATCAATAATAAAGACACAACTATTTTCACGAGACATCACCTACGAGTATCAATTTCAAAGTGTTTCTTCAGACCACACCTGTGAATACACTCGCTCCCATCAAAGTTGAACTTGTTGCAAAAACTTCAGGCTATTCATCTCCATTTTAATATTCATCATCAAACTGATACTCGCCTAACTTCGAGGGTAGTTTTTAACTATTTTTACGTGGGCTGACTTGAATTTTGGAGAGTTGAAACTTTGTAGTTTGATACAGAGTTCGTATTTCGTTTTCAATACCTACTGGGATTATATTTTCCATTGAATAATTTCCAGCATTTGTTTCATGATTAATTGCAAACGTTACATAAATTAGATCTAAACGTAGAATTCGCAACTCTATCCCCGACATCAACATGACGTAGACCATACTTTGTGATTTCCAAAGTCGCTTTTCTAAACTCAACTCAATAACAATTAAACACATATATATACTATAGGTATATAATTAAAATGGTGATAGGAGATGAGTTTAATTAATAATCATGATACAACCCCCGGCCTGAAACTGACAATTCTAGCATTTGACTTGTAAATCAAATGAGATACACACTTGACCATTTCAATAATAATGCGATAAACCATTGAATACCATTGAATTTAAAAAAATCGGCACAGTACGAGTCGGACTCATGCAGTAAGGGTTCCGTAACACCCACCGACCTGATACTCCATAGAAACTGATTTAATTTACGAGAGTTCATCAAAAGACATCAACGCACCGCGCGCGAAATAAATATGAATTTTTGCTTCTCTTTCTTACGCAGGGACCACCACATATATCTGTGTTTGCCCTATTTTTATTTGTTGCTAAACTAAATTGTATGGACTATAATCGAACCAAGTTTGACGCTGGTACGTATTACCGTTTTGAAGATAGAACTGTCGGGTAATTGTGTAATGCATTCACATTGACATCAGCTTTCATTTTGAAATTACAGCAATATTCATTGCGTGGTACGTAGTTGTCAATATGACGGATTATCAAAACACAGAGCAATGAACATTGAAATCCGAATAAATGCGATCGCGAGTGAGTTACGCAATTAGGCAGCAGGAACAATTTTTTTAAAAAAAATGCGTTTTTTGAGGTGTCTTGTATGTTTTTTGAGGTATCCCTTTGGTTCTTCTTCTTCTTTCGTGTCAATGGTTCACACTTTTTTTATATAATATTTGGCCACTTCTATGGCGGTGATCGTGGCTTCATTTAGGTCGGCTCTTGTACAGTTGACAGGGCACAAGGGACAAGTAAGCAAATGGGCCATGGACTGAGTGGGGGCCCCACAATCGCATTCAGTTTTTGAGGAGTCTCGAATTCCCCATTTGCACAAATTTTCTCTGCAGCGACCGACTTGAGTCCGGAGCCGGTTGAGGGATTTCCAGACTGGCCACGGGAGATTGTGGCCTGGGGGCAGGTGTTCTTGCGGTACTACAAAATCAGGTGGTGGTGGGAGCCTTTCCTTCCACAACTCCGTCCTCATTGCGGCTGGATGGAGTTGTGAGGTCTGAGTGGAACGAATAAAACTCTTGCGGCTTTTCAACCGGGCTCTTGGGATTTGGTGTTCGAAGAGAGGGTGTCGATGATCGGTCTCTTGTTTCAGTTTCTCCAATATACACGCGACATCTCGACGTACGGAAGGTGGAGCTATGCCCGCTAATGGATATAGCATGTTAAGAGCCGTGGGCTTTAGGCAACCAGTTATCGTACGGCATGTTTCTTTAAGGGCAACGTCGACATGCTTGGAGTGTGCGGATCGATGCCACACTGGGCACGCAAATTCACCAGCAGAAAAGCACAGAGCCATACCAGTCGTGCGCAAGACTTGTGGTGCTGCTCCCCATTCTGTGGTAGTGAGGCGACGGAGAAGGTTGTTACGCGCACAGACTTTGAGTTTTGTATTGAGGCAGTGGGATTTGAAATTCAGAGACCTGTCCAAAGTTACGCCAAGGTATTTTGGATGAAAGCAGTGTTGGATGTTAACACCCTGCCACCGCACATTAAGAATTCGATTCGCGTGGCGGTTGCGAAGATGGAATGCACAAACCTGGGTTTTCGAAGGATTAGGCTTAAGACCATTTTCTTCATAATATTTGCCAAGTTTTTTAAGTGCTACTTCAAGATTTCCCTCCGCCTCTTCAAATGTTGTGGTTTGTGTTGTTAAAGCCAGGTCATCCGCATATAAAAACCGGGTTGTGTGGGGGACACTAGGTTGGTCATTTGTATATATGTTAAACAGTGCTGGAGCTAAAACACTTCCTTGAGGGAGGCCATTTTTTTGACAGCGCCACCTACTCTTTTCCGAATGAAGGTATACTTGGAAGCGACGGTTATAAAGGAGTTCACCCAGTATGCGGGCAAATCCTTCGTCGTTGGTCATGGTTTCCACTTTAATAAGGAGCCGTTTTATGTTTACAGTGTCATACGCTGCCGATAGGTCGACTAAGGCAAGTGCAGTGATTTCCTTCCTCTCAAATCCATCCTCAATGTGCTGAGTGAGTTTCAAGATTTGGCTGCAACAGGACTTTCCTGGGCGAAATCCGGCTTGTTCGGGTATCAATTCGGTATCAATTTCTGGCGTGAGACGGTTTAATAAGAGTCTTTCAAAGAGTTTGAACGTATGACATAGCAATGAGATAGGCCTGTAGCTTTTGGGGTCGTCGGGTGACTTACCTGGCTTGAGGAGTGCAATAACTTTGGTTTTCCTCCAGAGTTTAGGAATTTTTACTTTGCTTACACAGGTGTTAAATAAAGTTAGAAGCCAGGATACTGCTAATGGTCCGAGATTTTTTATTTGCTCAATTGTTATGTCATCGACTCCAGAAGCTTTCCCACTCTTAAGCGCTTTTACGCCATGGATGATCTCTGCAAGAGTGAATGATTTACTGATGCTGTTGGATATTTTAGATGGATCTGGTGGTCTTTGAATTTTTGGCATCCGTTTAGGTGGCTTCCCGTTGAGTATGAGCTGGTGGGCAACCTGGTTTGCTGTAACTTGACCTGGGTTTATAGCAGCGGGAGGGTCTCCGGTGAGTTTGTGAATAGTTTGCCATGCCTTCTTGCTATTATGTGTCATATTGATACTGGATATCGTAGACATCCATTTATCTCTCCGACTTTCACTAACTATCTGCATTAAATCTTCGCCAGCCATTATGGTTTCTTCAGAAAATGGATCATTATTATAAAGTTGTTCATAGTAAGCCAATAGTTTAACAGAATCTGCGTTTAAGCCTGAGATGTAGGAACAGCGGCAACCCCTCGGGATGTTATGACGGGATGCAGTCCATATTGCATCCACAAAGTGTTCGTAATTGGCAGGTAGAGGCTCTATGTTTTTGAGATGAGAGTCCACGTCTGCTGCAAACTTTTCCCAGTTTGCCTTCGAAAAATTGAAACGACGTTTAAATGGTACTTGTACCGGTTTCAAGGCGGCTTGAATTTTGCATATAAGAGGTCTATGTTGCGTGTGAGGAACAGGAGGACATATAGACTTCAGACAGAGCGGACTGATGTTCGAGCTAACAAATATCAGGTCAGGATTATAGCCCCTTTTCCATCTGCGGCTGTTAAAGGATGGAGGAAGTTTTGGGTCATGTAGTAAGGTTAACTCTGAGGAGTCCGCCCAATTTTCAACTGCATTGCCGTCAGAATTTGTGTCTCGATAGCCCCAAGATATACTATGGCTGTTGAAATCGCCCAATATTATTTTTGAGGCACGGGAATCAAAATTGGGAGGTTTCGAGAATACGAAAGGTTCGTTTGGTGGTTTGTATACTGATGTTACTGTGCATGTTCCGATATCTATTGTTATGGTCTCTATAGAGTTATGGGTGTTAGAGGACACGGATATTATATTAACATCAGGTTGACAGAAAATGGCACTGCCGTATTTATCGTGCGGTGTTTCGGCAACAAGTGTTAGGCCGGGTATTTGTGGTCTAGGGTGATCATTGCCACGGTGCGTCTCCTGTACACACAGTATATCGCACTTTGTCGTTAGGCTAAGTTCGGACAGTAGACATGATTTGTCATCTGAGAATCCTTCGATGTTTATCGAAACTACTGTCAGGGCCGGTTTTAAAAGGTGTTGCTGTTGGCTCTTTTGAGAGCGTTGATGTTGGAGAACCATTGTAGTGGGAAGATTGGCCGGCTAGACTCTGCGTTACCGAGTGCTAGCCGTTACCAGGATGCGCCGGACGTTATCGCTATATTTAGGCAGGACGTCGCTCGGGGAGGCTCTTCTCATGCACCCCAACCACCGAGTTTGGCACCCTTTGGGTACGAACCCTAAAAAGGAGTTATTAATTGAACTTGAACAGTACAAAATTAAAAATTATAATGTTTAAATACTGTAGTGAAAAATGTACTTGTATTTCTGGTGCTTTAAATGAACCGCGTTGAATGACGGTAGTTCGTGACATACGATGGTTTCCGACAAATAAAAATTGTATTTTCATCGTTTAATTTATTCAAATAATAATTTCCTGAGTTTTAATGTGAGAGAAAACGTGTTGTGTTTTTAATTTTACGAACTGTCGAGGATTGAGGAATGATGTCGGTGCTATATTCAGTATAGGTACCAATCCAGCAACGCACCCACCCAGCGGGAATAGACTAAAGTCAAAGGCTGTGCTCAGCTGTGGGAAAGAAGTGGGCTTAGGCTTAATTAATGTTAAGAACATTGGAAACAGAATTTGAGGAGCTGGTGATTAAATCGCTAAGATGTTGACGATTTTGTATACAATCCTACTAATATTAACGTATGTATGGATCTTAGTAATTACTTACGGTACTGAAACGTGGTCGCTCACAATGGGCCTGATAAGAAGGCTCAAAGTCACTCAAAGGGCAATGGAGAGGGCTATGCTCGGAGTGTCCCTGCGTGATCGAATCAGAAATGAGGAGATTCGCAGGAGAACGAAAGTAACCGACATAGCCCGAAGAATTGCCAAACTTAAGTGGCAGTGGGCGGGGCACATTGCTCGCAGAACGGATGGCCGATGGGGCAGTAAAGTTCTGGAGTGGCGACCGCGTACTGGAAGGCGCAGCGTGGGTAGGCCCCCCACAAGGTGGACCGACGACCTGGTGAAGGTCGCGGGAATCCGCTGGATGTAGAAGGCACAGGACCGGTCGTTGTGGCGATGCTTGGGGGAGGCCTATTCCAGTAGTGGACGTCTTTCGGCTGAAATGATGATGATGATGTATGGATCTTTGTTTTACAATCGCGCTGAAAATACTAAACGGATTTAAATGAAATTTGGTACACAGATAGACCATAACTTTTATCCTGGGAAGATAAACTATTCCTGTAGGATGCGTCATCATCCTCATTATCATCCTCCGAGCCTTTTTTTTCTAATTATATTGGGGTCGGCTTCCAGTCTAGCCAGATGCGGCTGAACATCAGTATTGTACACGGAGCGACTGCCATCAGACCCCCGCAACCCAGTTACTGGGTAATACTGACATTCGGAGGTTAGACCAGTTGTCACCAAGATGCGTGATAACGTATTACTGTGATTAACCGAATTTAACACGGGCGAAGCCGGTGCATAGGCTAGTATTATAAACGCGAAAGATGGAAGTTTGTTTGTACTTCAATCACACTGAAACGGCAGAATGGATTTTAATGAAATTTACCACATACATAGACCATATCCTGGATTTACACCTAAGATATCGACATTCCACGGGAGTGAACCTGCGAGCCTCAGCTAGTGGCTTCATAAATTACATTTATCTTCATATCTATACGTCCAACAGATGTAAATTAAACGAACACGAAAAAAACATCCTAATTAAAACCGCCATTGCCACTCAAACTAACTCATTACACAAAAAAGAACACGATATATATTTTTTAAAGGGACGCTAGCGCTTCGCTTGCTCAGTTGCGCTCTGTGACCTCGTTCCGCTCGAGTCGGGCTCAAGAGCGCTTCAACCGCTTCACAGCTTCGCCGCAACGCTTAACATGCATGTCGCTCAAATATTCCCGTCGTAATTATTTTTGAAATTCAATTGTATGTGGATTAAACTTTATTTTATTTTAGTTGTATGTTTTTGTTTATGATGCCCTTGTTTATAAGGATGGTGTGTTCTTACCGAGGAAAGCTCAATTTTTCTTTACTTTTATTTTTTGTTGTGAAATTATAAATAATCTAGGTACTTTCTGTCTACCAGTAATGTTTGTAAATATCAAACTCGTTTCGTCATTTCAGTTTACTTGACTTTCTTCTAATATTTTTTTAAATTTTCGTAGAATATTGCCATTTTGTTTACCTACAGGATGACTAAAAACATTAATTAAGGAATGTTATAATCGAAGTTTATTTTCATTAGCGATGCGATGAGCTACCATCATACGAAGCTTGAATGATACAATGTACCTGTTTATGATACTTTCGGTTAGGGAGAAGAAACTTTCTTACTAGAAACAATTTGGTATAACCAACACAATAATTATCATTGTATCTGCTGTTTCTTTCCACTTTCTTCTTTCTCCTTGTGCCTTCATGGTACAGTCAAGCTTATATCAATGGTAACAAAATCAGTACAAGCAGAGCCAGACTTGTATGCAACTTATATACTAAGCCCGTTCCGCTTATAATGGCTTTTTACCATTGATAGAAATATAAATAAATAAAATAAATATTCTTGAGACATTTTTACACAGCACATCAAGTCCCAAACTAAGCAGAGCTTGTACTATGGGAACTAGACAATAGATATAACACTTATATACTTTTTTTTTTGTAAATACTATATATACAACATGTATCAGAAATGCGTGGAATATTTGAAGATCTTATTCAGGGGATGCTACTGAACAACTTTTACTATGGAACCAACCCTGAAAACGCGAAAAAAAAAACAGTTAATCCTTACATTTTGTCGAGCGACATCAATGATTTAGTAGGAACAGCTGATATTTTTTTAGCGATTTCAGGGTCGGTCCCATAGTAAAAGTTGTTCTATGCTATGCCCTGAATGAGCTCTTAAAATATGACCATGCAATTCTGCGTCGCCCACAACTTAGCAGCACGGTTGGCAGCACATGAATAAAAATCCATATAGAAGCCAAGCTGAGCCGTCGTCGCAAGCCGGTTCCTATCACAGCGGAGTGCATAGCTGCGGTCCCACGGCCTGTTTTTTGTCAGACCAGGCTGCGCCAGGCTAGGCCGACGCGCCGTAGGACCAGTCTCGTCTGTTATCACCCGTCGTGGCCTGTCCTCACCCGTCCGATCCATCGCGAGTTGGTAAGTTCAAAGCCGTGGCCCGGCGCGACTCGATGTGGCATGAATGGGCCTGTCGAGGCCTGTCAGTGTAAGAACAGCTCTACACGGGCCGCGACAGGCCTCGACAGGCGTGGCAAGATCCGGTGCGGCCTGTCAGTTAACGGGCCGTTCGGACCCCAGCTTAAGTGAAACCGTCGGTGAATGTCACACACACATCGCCGCGCTATGTGTTTGTGTAGCACAGCGACTTCTGTATAGATTTTTATTCATGTGTTGGCATTTAGCTGTACTGAGTTATCGCAGTTACGTACACATACAAACGTGTACGGATGGGCTAATGCTTCTGTAGTAGTGTAGGTAAATAAATGTGTTCGCTAGTATGGAGTGTTGCAGGCCTGACCGTACTAAGTATTCTGCTAAGCCCATATTAGAAACGAGAATACATATACTACGAAGCTACGCAGCAAATTGACTCCAAACCTCATACCATTGCGGCATTAGGTTATAAATTAATTACCGCGTAGCATTACCGTTACCGGTAAAGTTAGTGCAGCTACCAGCTACCGAAATGTAAACTTGCACCGTGTATTCTAGATTAATGCCGGTCGTACTGGTGTAAAATATAGCTGAACTACACTTAAATACTTTGGTTACAAAAAGCTACTACATTTTGTGGCTTCAATTTATTAATTTTCTGGCTTCATTTAAGGACTCTCAACATGATTCAATTTTCATATTATCGTAATCTTGTTTTGCTTCTCATTGACCTTGTGCATTAAAAGTCCAGGCAACGCTTTTTGGGACCTATTAGAGTCTTCGTTTCAGCTGCCAAAACATGACAATCAGACACTTATAAGGTAGACATTCCACCTTTACGCAGGAAGCGTTTTGCTATTAGCTTTCTTATTCGTACCGGAGTGGAATTCCGTGCCAGTGTCTGTGTTTCCCGAGAAGTATAATTTGGTGGTCTTCAAGGCTCGAGTGAATAGGTTTTTGCTAGGCAAGCGTGAACCATCGTTGACCGCAACATCGCTTAACATCAGGTGAGGTGGCGGAAAAACCCAAGCCCATTGGGAATAAAAAAACTACCAACAAACCAACAAACTTCTTATAGTTTTCCATTATTTTATTTGTACCAGGCCCCTCAGAAAGTATTGCGAAAAAAAGTTTTTATATATGGGAGACTGGCCAGTTATAATGTTTTTCGAAAATATGATTATTTATAAGTAAAAATAAGTAAGTTCCAATTTCAAAATTTCCCTCCACATTTTTTGCGAGTTAATTCAAAGTATTGTGTCTCACTGAAATATGGATCTGCGCCGGGAACATTTTAGAGCTATGATTTTATACGATTTCAAGTGTCGCCTGAAACCGGATGAATCGTACGATAGACTTCAAATGGCATTCATGGATGAAGGCCCTTCCAAGGCAACCGTTTATCGTTGGTATAACGAATTCAAGCGCGGTCGACCAACTTTGGGGGATGACGAAAGAAGCGGTCGCCCTTTGACGGCTGTTACCGAAGAAAACGTGCTAGCAGTGAAAAATTTAATCCAAGACAATAGGCGAATTACATATCAGGAGATTCAACACATATTGAAGATTGGATCGGGAAGCGTTCACGAGATTCTACACAGCCATCTTCGCGTGAGGAGGATAGTATCACGCTGGGTGCCGCACAACCTCACCGATGCTCAGAAGCAGGCCCGGGTGGAATGGTGCCGTGATATGCTTAACAAATTTGAAGCAGGCTCGTCTCGGCGTGTTTACGACATCGTTACAGGTGATGAGTCCTGGATTTATCAATACGACCCAGAAACCAAGCGCCAGTCGACTGTTTGGGTGTTTCAAAATGAGCCAACGCCTACCAAAGTGAAGCGATCTAGAAGCGGGGGTAAGATTTTGATCGCTAGCTTTTTTAATTTGACTGGCCACTTGGTATCAATTCCCTTACGGGATCAAAGAAGCATTAATGCCGAATGGTATACTACCAAATGTTTGCCAGAAGTTTTCTCTGTTATAAGCAACAAGCGACCAAACACAGGGCTCCGCGGGCTACTGCTCCACCACGACAATGCACCTGCGCACACCGCACTCAAAACGAGGGACTTCCTGGACAGCACGCCAGTCAAACTCCTGGGTCACCCTCCTTACAGCCCTGATCTAGCACCGTGTGACTTCTTTTTATTCCCAAAAATAAAAAATCAGCTCAAAGGGATACAATTTTCGTCGCCGGAAGATGCGCTGGCTGCGTTCGAGCAGGCTGTAAACGAGGTGTCTGCGGCGGACTGGAAAAAGTGTTTTGAAAACTGGTTTAGGCGCATGAATCTTTGTATAGAGGCTGGTGGAAAGTACTTTGAAAAGATTTGATAAAAATCATCATCCTCCGAGCCTTTTCCCAATTATATTGGGGTCGGCTTCCAGTCTAGCCAGATGCGGCTGAACATCAGTATTTTACACGGAGCGACTGCCATCAGACCCCCGCAACCCAGTTACTGGGTAATACTGACATTCGGAGGTTAGACCAGTTGTCAGACTTTCAGGCTTCCGACTACCCGTAACGACTGCCATAGATATTCGTATGACAACCGGGACCGACAGCTTAACGTGCTCTCCGAGGCACGGAGGGGCCTCGATGTGAAACGAAACGGTCACCCATCCACAGACTGACCGCGGCAAGTGCAGCTTAACCTTGCAGATCGTACAATCCACGCAGTCGTTGCATCGCTACGAGCCCCTCAGATTTGATAAAAATATATGTACGTATAGAACAATTTTTTTTAGTTTCGCAAAACTTTCTGAGTGTCCCACGTAGTTTTTTTAAATGAGATATGTCCGGTCTTGACCACAATAATAATATCTTTTGGACATTTTTACACAGTCTACACCATCTAGTCCAAACTAAGCAGAGCTTGTACTATGGGTACTAGACAATGGATATGATACTAATATACTTTTTTTTTTGTAAATACATACGTATAATACATAAGCAACACCCAGACCAACACAAACACTTATGTACATCACACAAATATTTGTGTCCTGTGGGAATCGAAGCCACGACCTCATTATCAGCAGTCCGACACTCGGACCCTAGACAACAGAGGTTGTCAACCAATCTAGACAGCTTTGTCAAGATATGGACAACGATGGAGCGAGCAAACCTATTAGGTGCCGATTCACTCCAGCTTTAAAGGCGTTAAGGTTGTAAGTGCCCGGAAATACAGATGCCGACAGTAAATACCACAACTTGGCTGTGCGCCTTATGAAAGAGTTCTCAAAGCGCTTGGTCCTGATAGTAGGTATTTCTACCAAATTTGGATGATATCCTGCAGTGCGTCGTGTAGCCCGATGAAAGAAAGGAGATGGCGGAATAAGCTCATGGAGCTCTTGCGCAAACTCTCCAAAGTATAGCCTGTACAGTTCTTAGACATAGTTACGGGCTACAGACCATCAAAAACGTTTTATCAACCTGAGAAATTCAGCCAAAAGTTTACAAATTACCTTCAGAACTCAGAATGAACATCAGCGCACAGAAAAAACAAAAACGCACAATACACAAAACAGCCTACCGAGTAATGAAAAGTAAAATTTTAACCGTCTGCGCCACGATGGCCCCGGGATAAATTCCGGGGGTCGTAACAATAAAAACTTTTGGACTTCTCACCTCCTTAATTTTGCCACGCCAACTTTACACGGCAACTTGGCCCACTGTTTTACGCGATATTATTTTGTTAAATATTTGAAAGGAGGCCCGGTATTCTGCAATTAAAATTCAATATTACACCTTGAATTTTGTTTAGGGTGGAACAGTCAGTAAAAAATATAGACGAAGTGCTGCGAACAATCATAGTGAAGTCAACAAAACCGTTCTTCTCCGCATAAAACCCAGCGCTCACCACACACCATGGTATGTGGTGAGCGCTGGGTGCATGCACCTGAAGGATATTATAAAATAATAAAAACCAGGGGTGTAGCTCACTCACAATGATATTAGATTTAATTTGGACATTAAGGCAATATTTATTTATTTATTATATACTTTATTGTACATTACACCAAACGAAAACAAAGACAATAATTTACAGAAAGATTTTTTATTTTTTATTTTTTATTTATTTATTTATAAGTACAATTGGCGGTCTTATCGCACAAGGCAATCTCTTCCAGACAACCTTTGGAAGGACTAGAAGAATGGGAACCGATCGTGGGTAGGAACAGTGAAAAAGTAGGTGCGTTTCGTACATAATATAAATAAATGCATAAATGCAAATGCATAAATGCATATTCAATGTAATGTTTTTTATGGTGTACAATAAAGCATATATAAATAAATAAATAAATAAATATACCTCATCATCATCATCATCATTTCAGCCGAAAGACGTCCACTGCTGGACATAGGCCTCCCCCAAGCATCGCCACAACGACCGGTCCTGTGCCTTCCGCATCGAGAGGATTCCCGCGACCTTCACCAGGTCGTCGGGCCACCTTGTGGGGGGCCTACCCACGCTGCGCCTTCCAGTACGCGGTCGCCACTCCAGAACTTTACTGCCCCATCGGCCATCCGTTCTGCGAGCAATGTGACCCGCCCACTGCCACTTAAGTTTGGCAATTCTTGCAAATATACCTACTCAAATATAATAATATAAATGCACAATATATATTCTACATAGTTGCCGATAAGCTATACGCAGCAATGGACATTGAAATCAACATGATTGCGATCGCGAGTGAGTTGCACAATTTCGCAGTAGCCGTATCTAGCTTTTTTTCAATAATGGACCTAAACAAACAAAATACAATAATGTGTTACAAATACAACGATAAAAATTCAACTTTCCCTATAAGCTAAGCTTTGAAACCAGTCTGTGAACATTATCAGAGGTCCAAAAAAGCGTGTGTCGCGAACGTACCCGAACAGGCTCCGAGATAACTTTTGCCCTGTTAAATAAAGACGACAGTGTTATTGAAAGTAGGGCCGTTTGCCTTCTGTAATTTTCTCGGGATACCCTTGTTCTGTGGTGTGAGTTATGAGCGTTGAGCGTGAGGTTAATTGTTTATTTTTTTCATTTGGATATTATTCCGTGTGGTGCCGGACGTAAAAAATTGCACCAGCCTATATCTTCTCACGTGTGTCGTAAAGGTGACTAAGGGATTCACCAGAGGATGGGCAGCAGTAATTTCTGAGTATTTAACCAACCAACGATCGCCAACCCGCTTGCCAAGTGTGGCGATTATGGCATATCCCCCCAAACTTTTTGGGGGAGGCTTATGTCCAGCAGTGGACGTCTTCCGGCTGAAATGATGATGAAAATAATTATTACGAGCAGTACACGGACGCTTTTTTATATATATATCATCTAATGTTCTATTCATATTTTGTATGTAATCTAAAATTACTCAATAACTGATACTCTTACATCTTAGGACACGCGTCTACCTATTGGTATTGTACGCATCGGACGGATCGCATTGTATTCAAAAATGCGGATGACGTTATCGGCAAACGAATGTCCATTCATCGGCAATCCATACGCTGCGATAGGTGGACGCATTACGCTATACAGATTCATTTAATGCAATCCGTACGATGCGTATGATACCGACAGGTCGACGCGTGCCTTTAATTAACATCCAAACTGTACCTTCCTCGGCTTCGCTTTCCCTTCGTCGTTTCAAAACCATTACCAGAATATCAGTCATTCAAATCGTTGTAGATACTACTTGTGCAGATAAAGAATGGGATAGAAAATAGCGGCACTTCTATTGTTCTATATGCTTCTTGCTCACACAATACCGTACGTTTGAGCGAGAGGCAAATACAAATGCCGCAAATTTTTCAATCCTATTCTTTATCCGCGCGAGTAATAAAAGCAACTTAAGTAACCAATTATTTGGGAGCATCTACCAGACATCACAATTTCTCTTTAAATGCAATATACCCACTAACTCAACAGATAATATTAATCACTATATGCTACGAGGAAAAGAATCTGTTCTGTCCAAGGATAAACAAAACATCGACAGTTTTATGTTTGTATTTAGATTAGATCGTGATGTGTATGGCGGCCATTCGTATCGTAATGATGTCGAGCACGGTGATCGTTCTTCTGGCTTGGTGGGAGACAAAATACCTTTCGGTTATCAATTTGGTTTGATTGTGCAAAATATGAGTGAACGTTTGGGTGACAGCAATAATTCCGCAATTGCCTAAAACAATAGATTTCATACAAGATGCAGGGGTCTACAAGATTGTTTGTGATTGTGGGTTATAAAGACGTGGTTGGGACGTCAAAAACAGACGCTCCACAAAGTTTGCAGTGTGTGAACCTGCCCTAGACAAACCCAACTATTTTCTTCGATTTGATAAACCACAAGTCCTGGCGAAGGAAAACCAATATGTACATATAATGCTTCGTGAGGCTATTAAAATTAAAAAAACATCTTAATTTTAATAGAGAAGATGGTTGGCAGCTACCACCTGTTTGGAACCCAGTTTTAAAAATAATGAAGTCCCAAACAGCACTCAACACCGTAAAAGATAATGACACTGTGATTGATTACTGCGTGCATCGAAACGATTTTAATAAATAAAAATTGTACGGTAGATTAAAATAATATTCAGAAATATCTGTAAAGACGCCTGTCATCTTAGTCTTCCTGCGACCACGAACGTTTCGAAACTTCAGGAAAACCAACGCGATATAATCCGGTTAAACTTGTTTTATTATAAAACAATAGATTTGTGGAATGTTTTATGATAAGTGTCTAATGAAAATCTAGGAGATCTGCCCCCCTAGCCAAGTTGACAATCTACAATCGTCAACGCTTATAGAAAACAATCAAAATTTTTTGTCAACGAAAAAGTCACTCGTTGAGATACGTCATTCCCATACATTTTGATTGTTTTATAAGCATTGACGATTGTAGATTGTAAACTTGGCCTTGTAATAGATTGTAAACTTGGGTCAAATATAATAAATTTGCAAAACCGCCCCCGCTACCTCTTATAACACCCACCGCTTCCGAGAGGAGATAGAGACATTTTTCGCTTTTCCACAAAGTTAAAAACTCGTTATTCGCGGGCGAAAAGTTAAGGGGAGCGAGCATTGTGTCTGGCGTTGAATTTATCGCTCCGTCCGTGATGACGACGGCCCGATTATGACAACAACTGGCAAATGTTAATTGGAGCATTTGCTGTTTGTTGATGCTCTTGAAGGATCGAGAAAAATCGAGAAATGTGTCGTAAGAGATGTTGTAAGGTTCCTATAATAGATTAACTTGAATTCTAATTTTGTTAAGGTTAGTCAATGAGTCTTTTTGGAGAGGCCTATCTCCAGCAGTGGACGTCTTTCGGCTGAAATGATAGTCAATGATTGTTGTGTTGTATTTATTTAATACATATGCACAATATTATCTCATGCGCACACTCCAAGCATGTCGACGTTGCCGTTAAAGAAACATGCCGTACGATAACTGGTTGCCTAAAGCCCACGGCTCTTAACATGCTATATCCATTAGCGGGCATAGCTCCACCTTCCGTACGTCGAGATGTCGCGTGTATATTGAAGAAACTGAAACAAGAGACCGATCATCGACACCCTCTGTTCGAACACCAAATCCCAAGAGCCCGGTTGAAAAGCCGCAAGAGTTTATTCGTTCCACTCGGACCTCACAACTCCATCCAGCCGCAATGAGGACGGAGTTGTGGAAGGAAAGGCTCCCACCACCACCTGATTTTGTAGTACCGCAAGAACACCTGCCCTCAGGCCACAATCTCCCGTGGCCAGTCTGGAAATCCCTCAACCGGCTCCGGACTCAAGTCGGTCGCTGCAGAGAAAATTTGTGCAAATGGGGAATTCGAGACTCCTCAAAAACTGAATGCGATTGTGGGGCCCCCATTCAGTCCATGGCCCATTTGCTTACTTGTCCCTTGTCAACTGTACAAGAGCCGACCTAAATTAAGCCACGATCACCGCCATAGAAGTGGCCAAATATTATATAAAAAAAACCGGCCAAGAGCATGTCGGGCCATGCTCAGTATTATAGGGTTCCTTAAGTAGGTCTAATTACAAACGAATCAAATCGAATATTAACCATTGCTATTTTAGTTTTTGCAAACAGCGCCACCTAGCGCTAAATTTAAGAAGTGTGTCATATATTGATATGACACACTTCTCAAATTTAGCGCTAGGTGGCGCTGTTACTTTGTGTTATCAATACACAGTTTCTGTTTGTGATTTTTTTAAATAGAAAATAACTACAGGAGCATTATTTGCTGAGATCATTTTTATCTAAGGTCAATGACCTATGGACTAGGACGTCTTAAGTATTTTTCAGTTTTTTCACTATAACTCAAAAATAAATAATCACATTATACTCGAAATAATTTTAAAAGAGAGTTTTTATAAAAGTCTATCAACGTGAAAGATTACAAGTTGTTACGTTGCATAGTTTGGAAATGGCAGGGGGGGGGACACATTGTAAGCCACTTTGGTGGGCTATATTTCGCAGATGGTACACCTGATAAAAAAGTGATGTATGAAACATTACCTTCATTTTAGTAGACCTATTCAATAATACCCCACACGAGGGGGTGCAGCGAAAAAGAATTTTCCACCCCCATTTCACATGTATGGGCGCCACCCCTAAAATACGTTATCAAGATTTTTTTATTCTTTTAAAATTGAGATCTATACCTAAACCATTTTTTAACAAAATTTTATCTACTTATGTTTATAACTGTAGAAGTTATTAAACTGTAAAGGATTAGGACAGACGGACAGACGGACAGACGGATAGACGGACAGACGGACGGACATGACGAAACTATAAGGGTTCCTTGTAGGACTACGGAACCCTAAAAAGTGTCAACCATTGACACGAAAGAAGAAGAAGATCTCATGCGTACAAAACTCTGTTCTTTCTGACTTGTCTTTTTTAGGGTTCCGTACCCGAAGGGTGACAAACGGGACCCTATTACTCTCGCTACGCTGTCCGTCCGTCCGTCCGTCCGTCCGTCCATCCGTCTGTCTGTCACAGGGCTGTATCTTTTGAACGGTAATAGGTAACCGGTTGTAATTTTCTCAGAAATTGTGTTGCTATGAGTAGTATCACGACAAATAATAAAAACAAAAAAAAGTCTAAAACCAAAGGGGGTCCCCATACAAGAAACCTCAAAAAACATGCATTTTTTTCAACGTTTTTGTTCCTGCTCTATCTTCAAAACTGTAATATATACCAGCGTCAAACTTGGTGAGATTATAGTGCATATTATGTAGTTTAGCAACAAATACTAAAAATAAGACAAACATAGACATATGTGGTGGTACCTGCGTAAGAAAGACATGCAAAAATATAAATTTCGCGCACTGTGCGTTGATATCTTTTGATAAACTCTCGTAAATTAAATCAGTTTTTATGGGATATCAGATCGTTGAGAGGTACGGAACCCTTACTGCGCGAGTCCGACTCGCACTTGGCCGGTTTTTAGTAAACAATCTTGGCATGTCGTTTTAATGCAATTCGTAAATAATAATTATTAAAAGGCATTATGTTCACAATTTCACACACTAAATATCATTTTTTATCTGATTACATGTGCAAATCTTGTAATTATATTTATCAGTAGTTATTTGATTAAAGAGATGTGCCAAGATTGTTTACTAAATAAGACAAGAGAGAAAAAACAGACCGTAGTGGGGCTAACGGTCAGTCGCAAAAGACTGCAGCGAAGAGGTAAACGTAGCAACCCAAACACGACTTGGTGTCTCAGTGAGCCAGTGAACTGTATAACCCAATAATTCAGCTCAGAGGGCCATCTTAAGAGTAATGCACTATAAGCGTAGAGACTTCTCTACAATAAAACTCTATTCTAAGGCTCAAGTCCTGACAGTCAGACAGCTTTTTGCACTTCGTGCCGTGCTCCGTAGACACACCGTGCAACCTATTGACCCAAAAATCCTGCTGAGACGCAAAGGGTTACCGGTCTGTGATCCTGTCAGGTGTCGTACCACATTCGCCAGTCGCCGCTTTTTTGCTACAAGCTCTCGTCTTTACAATAAAATAAATAAGGTCTTACAAATTTACCGTCGCACGAAATACGAAGTAAAAGATATACTCACCAAGTGGTTGCAAAAGTTGTCATATGACGAGACTGAAAATCTTATTGTGATAATCTCATGAATTGGAAATACTGCATGTAGTTTAGTTTTGTTTATTTTAGTAGCACGTAACATTTTGGTAACTGTTTCAAGGATATACTTGCACGACTGTTTTTAAAACATATTATAGTTGTTTGTCGCTGTAATTTTGGGGAACATTGACTCCTAAGATACAGGCTTCTTGCCTAGTTTAGGGGTCTGACGTTCGACTTGTAATTGTCACTGTCGTACAACTTATTCATAATTCTCTGTGTACTTCATATTATTATGTTGCTTTTTGGTGTACAAATAAAATATTTTTATTATTATTATTATAAAAAATATTTTATTTTATTCCTTGTTTGCCAAACCACTTTTTAAAGACGACGGTCATTAACTATTGTTATTTTAATTGGCAGTTGAGCTTATATAGGCCCTTGACAACCAATTCTACAATTGTGACCAAGGTTGCTCCTTTACGAAGTAATTATAGTTATACTGTCTTTCCAGTATAAAGCTGCAATTGGCACGATTAAATTGTCTCATAACCTAGTGAATGTTGAAGATACTGAAATAAGTCATAGAAGTTTTTAAACTTTCGCGAATTTCACTCATATTGAACTAAGTTTACGGGACTTGTCGCGCACAATTAAATCAAAATATAATAATAGTTCGAGACAACACCCGCCTCTCAAGACGATGACACCCACATACTTTATATTTTGTTTTAATTGTGCGCGACAAGTCCCGTAAACTTAGTTCAATATGAAATAAGTCATGCTTTAACAACGATAGCTCAACTACACGTGGTGTCCTTCGGAGAATCAAAAAATATTTACGGAAAAACAACCAAGCAAAGGTTTTCACAACACATTCTTCTAACAATAAAAATAAAATAAAAAAGAAACGTAACTTCAGCGACGGACATTATCGTTGCTTGTATTTTTCTTCGACCTCAATAAATAAAACAACAATATGTCTCCTCAGCACCGGTTGAGCGAAAGCGTTATTTACCTCATAAATACCTGCACGTACGAACATTTTGCCCGAATTATGTATCAGATAATAATAACACGAGAAAAAAAGGAAAAAAATAACGAAAAAAAACCTCTCGTTGGAGACGCACTTTATTCTCACGAATAAAACACCCAGAAACATATGCCAGCAACTGGCTACAATATATATAAATATGTAACGTTACAACCACCTACTCCATATGACTAGTCGACATAAAAATTGAGACTTACTCACCCATCTCTCTCACTTCCTTGAACAAAGAAAAGGATGGAATGACAAAGTCGATTCGAAATTTTCAGAGACGCCAGAATACCCGTTCACTCGCTCCCCCCACAATATATTTTATGGAGAGCGCAACGTTCTTTTTGCAATAGCTACCAGAAGGTGCTCTCGAACCCTTCATATTTACGATTAAGTCGTGATCAGAAATATAAAATACTAGTGTTTTTTGTCGATAGGCTCCCCAATACACGGCGCTAGTCAAAATGCGATTTTTTGTACATTTTGCTTGTACTGACGGTTATACATTATGTAAAAGGTGTCGTTGTTTCGTGTTAAGATTTGAAGAATATTCTCTCATGTGCCCGGGGCCTCGTATTTAAAATATGATGAGACTCGAGAAACATACTTTATGTGTGCCTGCGTAGCGTTCATAACTCCGCCTACACAGATGGGCGTCCCGCACTCGACAATTACGACTTTCGTACTGTTCTTATTTAAAATATGTTCTTATATAAAACTACATGAAATTATTGACGTCGTCGGTGACGGCGACATCCAGTCAGCGCCTGGCATGCGCTCGTGTATGACTTGCAAAGCCAAACTTGGTCTCATACGTTCGGTCACAAAGAAAGAAATTGTTGTCATCGATGTCGCCGTCGACGGACACGTCGTGGAGGACATCATCATCATCAACACATGAAATTGTTGATACGAAATAAAAATCAGCTAAACAGACTCATCATCAACTCAACCTATCGCAGTCCTCTGCTGAGCATAGGCCTCTGCCAAGTTGCACCACAAATTCGGTCCTCTGCCTTCCACATCCAGGCCCCCTCAGCCACCTTCTTCAGGTCGTCGGTGCGTTTGCCGATTCACGGTCTCCACTCAAGGACTCGTCTGCTCCAGCGGGCATTGGTCCTTCGACAGACATATGGTCAGCCCACTGCTTCTTCAGCTAAATGATCCTATAAGCTTTGTCGTTCACTACGGTTCTTCTCCCCTTATCTCTTCTCATGGGTGTCGTAAAAGGCGACTAAGGGATTCCCCAGAGGATGGGCAGCAGCGTTCTCTGAGTATTTAACCAACCAACTGCGATCGCCAATCCGCCTGCCAAGCGTGGCGATTATGGCATATCCCCCCCTTAATTGGGGGAGGCCTATGTCCAGTAGTGGACGTCTTTCGGCTGTAATGATGATGACGGTTCTTCTGCAGATAATCTCGTAAACTGATAGCTATTAAAAGGGGAGAGTCGATGCCGATACTTATTGTATGGTAGTGGAACTTGGGTATGGCAACATAAAACATGAAAGCAGAATAAAGATTCTATTCTATTCTAATCTAATAATTTCTGTAGAAAAGAGACCTTTGAGAAGTATGTGAGGTGTAATTTTAAGAGATACAGTGAAGAATAGCGTGATAAGGGAGCATTATGGAGTGAAAAAAGATTTGAGAATGGTATATCAAGATGCTTTTGGCATGTAGAGGATGGATGATAGGAGACTGACGAAATAAGTATACGAGGCGAAAATGGATGGATGAGTTGGAAGGGGATGACTTCGGCGAAAGTACTGCAACTAAATCGCGGACGTTCTCAAAAGAGGCTAGATTAAGAGCACTCTAAGCCGACGAGCAATGAGCATGCATAAGAAGGTTTAATGAAAGTATATAAAGCAAAAAAGATGTATCAATATCGTAGCATACAGAAATAATCTTATCTTAATATATATAAATCTCGTGTCACAATGTTTGTCCTCAATGGACTCCTAAACCACTTAACCGATTATAATAAAATTCGCACACCATGTGGAGTTCGATCCAACTTGAGAGATAGGATAGTTTAAATCTCAAATTATAGTCGCAATTTTAATTTATTGCTAATTATTTGTCTGTTATTATTTGACAGTCACAATTATCTGTTAACTCCAAATGATTCTAACAGATGTCGATACCTTTCGACTGGGTTGAGTAAGTAATGAATAGATGGCGCTGCTATGGTAAATCTACGAACGTGTCATATAAGCTACATTTTAACAGCATAATTACCACGTGTTGTTGACGCTATAAAATTAATTAAATTTATTTTGTAGTGAACGAAATACCGTATAATTGAATAGTACAAAGGCACTGCTTATTTCTATAAGAAATTTCTTCCAGCAGACCTGCGAGAGGTAAATTTGATCTCCAAAACTGATAGATGATAGATTTTAATGATATTTTTTGTGTAGGTACGTTCGAGTCCGGGTCCCTGCAGGGTTTGAATTAACAAATGGACCCGGTAGGTGGCGCTGCAGTCGTTGTGTCACCAAATTTGATTTGCTGAACAATTGATAACATGGGACGGGACATGGGACGGACGGGACATGGGACGGACGGGACAGGACATGTGACATGGGGGACGGGATATGGGACGGGACGGGACGGGACATGTGACATGGGGGACGCGACATGGGACGGGACGGGACATGGGAAGGGACATGGGCCGGGACGGGACATGGGACATGAGACGGGACGGGACGGGACATGTGACATGGGGGACGGGACATGGGACGAGACGGGACTTGAGAAGGGATATGGGCCGGGACGGGACATGGTACATGAGACGGGACATTGGACATGGGACGGGATGGGACATTTAACATGGGACGGGACGGGACATGGGACGGGACTGGACATGGGGTGAGATAGTGGGATAGTGACTGGACTGGACTGGACTGGACGGTCCGAATAAAAGGATGGTTGGATGGATGGATGGAACTGGACTGGACTGGACTGAATTAACAGGATCCGTCACGTGGGTTAGCAGAATTTAACGCGAGTGAAGCCGCGAATATTTATTTCTTCTGTACATCTGATTGTCGCCTAACTCCTCCTAAACAGCTGAACCGATTTGGATGAATTTTTTTGTGAATATTTCAATGGTTTCCTGGATGGTGTGAAAACACAATTGGATCCGGTAGGTGGCCCTTCTGTCTGTATGTCACTGATCTTCTCCTAAATGGCAGGGACGATTTTAATTACCAGGCCCCTCAGAAAGTATTGCGAAAAAAAGTTTTTATATATGGGAGACTGGCCAGTTATAATGTTTTTCGAAAATATGATTATTTATAAGTAAAAATAAGTAAGTTCCAATTTCAAAATTTCCCTCCACATTTTTTGCGAGTTAATTCAAAGTATTGTGTCTCACTGAAATATGGATCTGCGCCGGGAACATTTTAGTGCTATGATTTTATACGATTTCAAGTGTCGCCTGAAACCGGATGAATCGTACGATAGACTTCAAATGGCATTCATGGATGAAGGCCCTTCCAAGGCAACCGTGTATCGTTGGTATAACGAATTTAAGCGCGGTCGACCAACTTTGGGGGATGACGAAAGAAGCGGTCGCCCTTTGACGGCTGTTACCGAAGAAAACGTGCTAGCAGTGAAAAATTTAATCCAAGACAATAGGCGAATTACATATCAGGAGATTCAACACATATTGAAGATTGGATCGGGAAGCGTTCACGAGATTCTACACAGCCATCTTCGCGTGAGGAGGATAGTATCACGCTGGGTGCCGCACAACCTCACCGATGCTCAGAAGCAGGCCCGGGTGGAATGGTGCCGTGATATGCTTAACAAATTTGAAGCAGGCTCGTCTCGGCGTGTTTACGACATCGTTACAGGTGATGAGTCCTGGATTTATCAATACGACCCAGAAACCAAGCGCCAGTCGACTGTTTGGGTGTTTCAAAATGAGCCAACGCCTACCAAAGTGAAGCGATCTAGAAGCGGGGGTAAGATTTTGATCGCTAGCTTTTTTAATTTGACTGGCCACTTGGTATCAATTCCCTTACGGGATCAAAGAAGCATTAATGCCGAATGGTATACTACCAAATGTTTGCCAGAAGTTTTCTCTGTTATAAGCAACAAGCGACCAAACACAGGGCTCCGCGGGCTACTGCTCCACCACGACAATGCACCTGCGCACACCGCACTCAAAACGAGGGACTTCCTGGACAGCACGCCAGTCAAACTCCTGGGTCACCCTCCTTACAGCCCTGATCTAGCACCGTGTGACTTCTTTTTATTCCCAAAAATAAAAAATCAGCTCAAAGGGATACAATTTTCGTCGCCGGAAGATGCGCTGGCTGCGTTCGAGCAGGCTGTAAACGAGGTGTCTGCGGCGGACTGGAAAAAGTGTTTTGAAAACTGGTTTAGGCGCATGAATCTTTGTATAGAGGCTGGTGGAAAGTACTTTGAAAAGATTTGATAAAAATATATGTACGTATAGAACAATTTTTTTTAGTTTCGCAAAACTTTCTGAGTGTCCCACGTATATGTGGCGCTGCTTTTCCGGGCAGGACACGTCTGCCGGGTCCGCTAGTAATATAATATAATAATAATAATTTATTCATTTATTCCGGCGTAACTAAGGAGTTAATGCTAAATTTATATTTTAAATTAGGGGGTGAAGAAAATTTTCTGTGTCATCGTTTCTGTGAAATCTATAGTATCTGCCTACCCCAATCGGAAATCGGCGTGATAATAAGTTTGCATGTAAACAAACTGCAAACCGTGAGAATTGGTGATGATAGCGATAACGACACTAAAACTATTCACATAACGAGTGAAGTTTAAGAACTCGGAAAGTATATTATTTTCTACAAAGGCTTACACGGAAATGTGTAAAAAGTACAATATATTTTGCTTAATATTCTTGTAATACCAACACAATAACCGTTACACCGTGTTAATCTTTGTTTATCGTCTCAATACATTATATTTGCCGAGTGGTCTCGGCTAGTAAAAGATCTTATTGCGTCGAGTTCTTAATATCGTAAAAGGAGCGCTACAAAAACATGGAAAGAACTATTTAATATTTGTTTAAAAGATATATACATTTGTTGTAAGCGACACAAATGTACCTCCTGTTATTAAAATGTACAAGGGACGTGCGGAGTGCGCGGGGTAGCGGTGGGACACAGCCGCGCCCGCTGTTGCAGAATAATCTAGTCCAAAACTGAGCTTAGCGCACGCCGCACGTTCCTTATCGCTAAAAATATTGTTGCTACGTTTACGGAATATAATCATTTTCGATTCCAAACAACCTGTATTTATTGTTTTCTCGCATCAAAACCACCATCACATACCGCAACCTTTTCAGTGGTCTTCGAGCCGAATAGATCTGAAGGAATTTAATGTACCACACGCCGCCGAGAAAGAACAAAATGGTGGTTAGTACGCGCTCGCAAAGTAGCAAACAGCGAGAAATGGATGAGGAACTAAAGACGAAGTCACAAACAGGAACCGAAGCTCAGGATATGCCACCGCCTAGACCTGCAACAGAAAGAAAATATGATGAAACTAAAAGTGCCGGGAGTGTAGTGAAACCGGAAATAAAAGATCCACCGTCTCACACGTCGCGGCGACTGTCCGTCAAATCTAAGAAATCTTCATCATCTTTACATGCCCAGACAAAGAAGCTGGAACTAGAGGCAGCCCGGGCGAAAGCACGCATCGAAATGGATCTCATCGACAGGAAATTGGCGGCAGATATAGCCGATTTAGAAGATTACAGTCCACACGCATCGGAGGCCGATGATCATAATGGCAAGGATATCGAGGAGTGGCTCGAGCGTAGTCAACAAGAACTGGGAGTACAGAGGGTCAACGTTCCAGGAACACTGACCGGCCCGCTGTGCCCGCCGCTGACCACAGAAGACAGCGGCACCAACGGCCTAGTTCAACAGCTGACGACCGCACTAAAGGACCTGGTCACCTCTTCCGCATCCACCAGCCATAACAATAATTTCAAGCTGCTGAGTCGTCTCAGTACACCCAAAGAACTCCCTACCTTCAACGGGGACCCAAAAGAATGGCTTCAATTCGAACAAGCTTACTTAGAATCCACTGAAGTCTGCAAGTTCACCGACAAAGAAAACATGTGGCGACTGCGCAAGTGTTTACGCGGAGCCGCTCATGAAGCTGTGACTGGTCTGCTCATCAGTGGTGCTTCACCTGCAGACGTAATTTCCACTCTGAAATTACAGTTTGGAAACGCTGACGTCATTTTGTCTCGAATTATGATAGACATAAAGAAGATGAGTAACTTATCAACGGATTACCATCGAGAATTAGTGCCGTTTTCTGTTAAAGTCAAGAATTACGTGGCGGCAGTCCGAGCCCTTGGCCGTCAAGAATACCTACAAGGCATGGAAGTAGCTAATATAGTCCTATACAAGCTACCTACTACTCTTCTCGCCAAGTGGACCGACTATAGTTACCCCTTAATCACTGCCGAATCGCCGAAACCTAGACTGGAAGTGCTGTCAGACTTTCTCACCGAAGAAGCTGTGAAAATATCAACGTGCAGTGCTAGTTTACTGCAACCTAAAACGGACTATTTCAAACGTAAACAAAGTGAAACTGTCTTACTACAAACCGAACAAAATGATAAACAAAAGTGTCGTTTCTGCCGCATGTCAAAACATAACTTGACTGACTGCAAAAAGTTTAAAAAATCTTTACGAAAAGATAGGTGGTCATACGTAAAACAACATGGCATTTGCTATAAGTGTTTGTGTGCGCAACACGACAGGCGCACGTGCCCAGCCGCCGCGTGTGACGTCGCGGGCTGCGACGAGTCGCATCACCGCCTGCTACACTACGTACCGACTGCGCGCACAGAACACGTCACAGCGCAAAACAGTGAAATAATAAAAGCAACAGAGACTGAAACCAGTGTTCAAAGTGAAACAGTTACCCTAATAAACACCAACAATTGGAGAGTGTTACTTAAAGTTGTACCCATAAACATTCACGGACCTAATGGTATATTCAGTACGAGTGCGTTGATCGACGACGGCTCGACTGTGTCAATGATAAGTGGTTCCCTAGCTGCACGCGCCGGCCTCCGCGGCCGCGAACAGTCAATGCGCGTACGTGGTGCATGGGATAACATCGAACTTTCGTGCAATGTTGAACTATTGGACTTAACGCTCTCAAACAAGGTTGGTGAAAAATATAAAATATGTGTACGCAGTGTCAACGAACTAAGTTTACCTAAACAAGACTTAACGTTAGTGAACAGTGAAAACTATACTTACCTGCATAAATTGAAAGACGATCTGTGTTTCGGTCCACAAAAACCGGAAGTACTTATAGGACAAGATAATTATCACTTACTTCTACCTTTGGAGACCGTGGCCGGGAAACCAAATGAGCTGTGCGCCACCCGCACTGCCATGGGTTGGTGCCTCCACGGCAGAGTGTCGCGCGCTGTTACCTCATCACCGCGCACGCACCATTCGACGCTCTTCATCACCGATGACGTCGCTCCCACTGCAAACGAAAAAGATGACGACTGTTTCCTGCAAAACCTCCATGATGAAGTACACCGTTACTTCACTATAGAATCTATGGGTGTTTCTTCAAAACCGCGTCAAAACATAGAAGACGAACGTGCATGGAGCTGTCTGGAACAAACTGCTACATTAATTGACAATCGATGGCATGTTGGGTTACCCTGGAAAGACGAGAAATGTGTGATGCCTGACTCATTGCCAATCGCTCTGTCCAGACTGAAGGGAGTCGAACAAAAGATGAAGAAAAATAAAGAATATGCACAAAGATATAAAGAACGCACATTCGGTTTGATTTGTTACCCGAGCGACGACAGTTTAGGATTCGACGTTTCATTTAAAAAGATCTCTGAACATATTTTGAACGGCGAGAAAAGGCCAACCAAAAGAGACATGCTACGTGTAGTTATGTCTATTTTCGACGTCTATGGATTCCTGTCGCCATTCACAATAAAAGGAAAAATTATACTGCAAGAAACATGGCGATTGAAAACCAGCTGGGATGAACCAGTAAACGACGAAATACACACAAAATGGTCAAAATGGATTTGTTTACTAAAATCATTACAAGATGTTAGGCTGCCGAGGTACTATCCGGCAGCTACCAGAGGAGTGAGCGAGACGAAAAATGAAATTCTTCCGCCGTCACCATCGCACAACGTCACCTCGAGCGCTACGGCTACGAACATTGCTACGAGCGTAGTAGGGAACGTATCCGCTACGTGTGCTACGCCGCATGCGCCTAGCAACTGCTGTTATAATGACGATAACATCACTGAGCGAACGACTGTTAGTCGCACTTGCTATAGACACCTACAGATGTATATATTTTACGATGCATCAACAAAAGCATACTGCGCGGTCGCGTACTGGAGATGGATTGACGACGAGTTTTGCACGCGCGTAGAATTTATCGCAAGCAAATGTCGAGTTGTGCGGAACAAATCAATTACTGTCGCTAGAATTCCTGTTGAGGATGAGTGCTGTTAGGGCAGCACTAGGGGGGAGAGTGTAAGCGACACAAATGTACCTCCTGTTATTAAAATGTACAAGGGACGTGCGGAGTGCGCGGGGTAGCGGTGGGACACAGCCGCGCCCGCTGTTGCAGAATAATCTAGTCCAAAACTGAGCTTAGCGCACGCCGCACGTTCCTTATCGCTAAAAATATTGTTGCTACGTTTACGGAATATAATCATTTTCGATTCCAAACAACCTGTATTTATTGTTTTCTCGCATCAAAACCACCATCACATACCGCAACCTTTTCATTTGTGTAGCAGCCCCGTCTATGTAAAAAATTTAAAAAAAACATCATATTACACAAGATCATCATGGTAACACCAATCCAAAGTTTGAAGAAAACTTTTACTAGCTTATTCTAAATTCCAAATCCAATCGTGTTGCTTACCGATGTTGGCCAGTGGTGTATAGTGGTAATATTTTGAACGCCCACACTTTGACACTCGATAAAGTATAGTAACCAATATTATTACTAAAAACAATGAGTCTTGAATAAATATATATAATAATAAAAATAAATGCCTTCAGACCCCTGCAACCCGGACTCGACTTACGGCCAAAATTAATATCCACGATTTACCCTACTAGAGATAGAAAGTTGACATATTTTGTATGGAGCTTATGTCAAATTCCCATCTCTAGTAGGGTAGGTCGTGGATAGATTGGATATTAATTTTGGCCGTAACTCAATACCGACATTTAGAGATTAGACCACATGTCAGACTTTCGGGCTTCTGACGACTAATACTGAAAACTAATAATACCAAAGATCAGGAAAACTAACGTCTCAATACTTTCATAATTATGAAGTAGCACTTTCAAAATATTCATTCGATTAGAAAAGCCTTCATATACACTCACATCCAAACATCTCCAGAAAATCTAACCTTTCTGTCTATTAAAAATGTAGAAAAGTCGATGAGTTTCCGAATCACGAACTGATCATAAAATGCGGATGGGGCAGCGCGATATTTGATTTGAACTCTACTATATAGTATATATGTATGTAGGCGGGGTGCAGATATCGTAATGTAAGTGAAGTTTATATGCAAAGAGCACGTTGGATTATCATAATCTCACGGAAATATTGAAGTTGGTGATAGGAAATTTTTGAAAGAAGACTAAAAAGGTTGAATTTTATACATATGGGTAACTGAATGTAGGCTAATGATAAAACTAGGCTTTGCTTTTTTCCACTGATCACCTAAGCACGCTGAAGATGGTGACGGTGAGAATATTATTTCTGAAGCAAATGTGGCGATTAAAATGGACAATGTTACCTCATATTTAACAGAAGAATCACACAAATCTAACCACAATAAACAAACACTTATGGTTTGAAAAGAGTATCCATGGAGTTTCTTGCCACCTCTTCTCCATAGGACTAACCTGTTTTTAACCATGCAACTAAATTCATACCTGACGTACCAAAATTGTATGGATACACATAAATGTCTGTTGAGTACGGTAATTCAACATACCGAACTTATATGAGATTCAAAGATTTATTGCATACTAAGTGTTGTACATGATTGATGTTACATTTTGTTTTGGTACTTAAAACTTAGTGGCCTTTTTCAAGCATTGCAATATTGACGACTACTACATACTATTATTATTATACTACAAATCAATCAAATCATTTTATCAGCAAACATGTGTAAAGTAATAGATGTTATTATATAAATAAAAAGTCCTTATTCCATATTTTTCCATGCAAGGCGTGCAAATATTTCAACTTTAAATGATAATACAATCCACTATTTCATTTATCTTACACAACGAGTCATCGTCGCGTTCAATGCGTATTTGAAATAAACCTTTTGAACTTTGATGTCTCTCTGGGTTAAAATCTCATTTCAAAATAATTAAAGATAGATTAAAAAATTGATGATGCTGTTCCGTGACGCTGCCGAACAACCAAACTACAAGAGTAATCTAATAGCAATAAGTAGAAAAAGATCACCCCGGTAGGTTTTTTATAACAACTGAATAAATTGCAACAACAAAACATACAAAAAAATAAGTCACCTACAAAGCAATTCCTCCTCCAATCCTTGTTTTTAACTGAAAAAGTCACATCCCAGAACAAGTCCTTTATAATGAAAGCGAACAAACAGACGACCAATTAGGCTTTATTTCGCCCAATTAAGTGACGTGACAGTTACAAATTAAGAAACGCGAACGAAAAGCTCGCTCGCAGTTAACAGATTATGTAAACATAGTAACGAAGTGACTGCACTGAAAGTAAGAATGTTAGGTGGATGGAGTCGGTATTAAATACACACACTATCGAGAACTAAAAAACTAAAGTATTTGTACGCCCCCAGAGGCAAAACATTGTAGCTGCTATACCTACTATTTAAACACATTGCATGCATGTGATCATCATCATCATTTCGCCCGAAAGACGTCCACTGCTGGACATAGGCCTCCCCCAAGCATCGCCACAACGACTTGTCCTGCGCCTTCCGCATCCAGTGGATTCCCGCAACCATCACCAGGTCGTCGGTCCACCTTGAGGGGGGCCTACCCACGTTGCGCCTTCCATTACGCGGTCGCCACATGCATGTGCTTTGACATTATATTGTATGTATACTCATGTTTTATACAAATTAATTTTTAAGAAAGAAAAGAAAGAAAGAAAATATTTATTTCATTCTCGTTACAGGCGAGAGAAAAAAAATCTAAAAATAGTGTATTAACAATAAACTTAAGATTTACATGCCTGTATGAGACTAAAAAAGGCCCCCATCTCAGCATATGCTACAACACCGAAATGTTGCAGCGCTGGTTTTCGGATGGGTCCCGATAGTGAGGCCACGGGTAAAAATGAGCAAATAAATATAAATACAGTAAACCTAAATTATGTATTTTTCATTCATTCATTCATTCATTTATCTTCATTCTAACACAAATCATTGATGTTGCTCACAAAGCCGCATAACTAAAGTGGGATTGGGCTGGCCACGTCTGCCGGATGGCTTCTGAGCTGTGGGCACAAATAACCACACAGCCCTGACACAGGGAAGCGGCGTCGAGCAGACCGCGAAAGCGATGGCGAGACGAGCTAGACAAATACTGTAACGACTGGTCAACAATAGCGCGAAACCGTGACACATGGAAATTAAGGGGGAGGCCTTTTCCCAGCAGTGGAATGTCACAGGCTAATAGTAACAGTAACATTAATTCATTCAACTGTATGAAGCATTCTTAGGTATTAGGTTTCTTCAGGTTATTTTCCTTTAGCGTTAAGACAAGAAATTCGTTGATTCATACAGCAGTTCCTATTTGTGTTGTTGACAATTTGATGATTTGAACTAGATTGAGTTACAAGTAAGTCCCTGCGTATATCTCATGCATTAGCACTTTTTGCTGATCCTCCTGCAAGCAAGGCAAGATGTTCAAACGCAAGCCTATATTACTGTTTTCTACACCTGCACAAAACATTATTTTTTCTCTCAAAGTAACGCGTCCACACTGCTGTGGATGCAGGGTAGATTGTCGCGCCGTGTCCCTGATTACGGTGACACCTGACGAACTGCATCCGCTCCAAGTCCAATTAATGGAAAAATCACTTTTAATTCAAGTAAGAGGCATGCAATGACTTCGTGGTAATTATAGCAATTGCGATCTTGATGGTTTTTGGAAAGAGTGTGAGTTAAATTCTATAAGTAGCTGTATAATGAGATCATCATCATCATCATCATCATTTCAGCCGAAAGACGTCCACTGCTGGACATAGGCCTCCCCCAAGCATCGCCACAACGACCGATCCTGTGCCTTCCGCATCCAGCGGATTCCCACGACCTTCACCAGGTCGTCGGTCTACCTTGTGGGGGGCCTACCCACGCTGCACCTTCCAGTACGCGGTCGCCACTCCAGAACTTTACTGCCCCATCGGCCATCCGTTCTGCGAGCAATGTGCCCCGCCCACTGCCACTTAACTTATTTTGGTATAATGAGATATTTCAATGTTATTTTCTAGAGATGTTTAGAAAAATCTTTGACTTTTCTTTAAAAAAAAAAAAAGTTTTTTGAGGCAGTATCGGTACAAAAAAAAGCACATTTTATTAACACGTTTTCATTAACTCACTTTCGTCCCTGTCTATATGTTTGGTACAAAGTTTGGATGTGATTTTAAACTAGCTTCCCGATAAGCTAGACTTTAAAAATTGCTCAGAATAGGATGACAATGCAATATTTTTTAAAAACGTGGTGTATTAAAAAAACTGTTTCATCGAATTATTTTGTTGACGTTGATTTTATAGTTCAGTGCGCTCTTTAGAAATAAAAAATGTTCAGAAAAGAAAAATGAATCTACCGTTCAACCAATTTAAATAATATACGCGATATAATCTGGTTAAACTTGTTTTATTATAATGTGTAGTGATCGCAATAACCTTAGAAATTATTATGATGATTGTACTTAATTAAAACGATAATTTACAGCTACACTAACAAACGTCGGCAGAACAAACCTTATCTAGCCCGGTGACCCCATAACACTAACTGCGATGAATTCCCAACAATCCAAGTAAGCGGGGCCGCGGCAATAACTAAGTCGGGTCAAGTGTACCGCCATAACTTGCGGAGAACGACCGCACATAGAATATTTACACAAGGCTCACTCAAACACCTTGCCACACTTTGATCAAAAGTTACCCTCACCAGCTCTAATCCACGGAGATTAAGAAGCGAGCTGCAATGATAACACCGTATTTGTTAAACTCTAGTTATAGTTCGGTGGAGTCGGACTGTTAAATTAGTTAGAAGTTTGCTTGTTTATGCTTACAGTTGCGGGTTATATGTTAGTTTGCCGAGTATTCCTGGAATTGAGCTGAATAGTCTAAAATACGGGTGTAACTGTGGTTTGGATTGTAACGATTACTTCTGGGTTAATTTGGAAATACGTATACAACGTCATCATCATCATCATCATCCTCCTGCCCTAATCCCAATTTATTTGCGGTTGGTGCAGCATGTTTTTTTCTTCCATACATCAGCCGTCATCTCCGTGTTCACTTTCTTTCTATTCATATCACACATTATTTGGTATTTCCGTGTTCTTTAATTGTTTTATCTGTGTAGTCTTAAATATAAGTAAAGTTCTTTCACCTAATGAAAATGTCTGTATTACATAAGCCTTCAAAGGCCAAATTATACAACGCTAGCTGCGGAAGGGTCCTGGTGACCTGTAATACAGGTTTTGAATAAAAACCTACTTCAGGCACCAGTCTCTCACAAAGTTGGTTTCTATAATTTTGGCACATTTGCTATTACTTTAAAAACTATTGTGAAGAGAGAATAAACTGATTATTTATTTATTTGATTATTTATATCATCTTTCACACAATCCATCCATGTTTTCTTCGGTCTCCCTCTTTTCTTATAGCCATCAACATTCATACTTAAAACTTTCCTCGTAACATGCTCCTCATTCCTCCTCATCACATGTCCATACCATGATAGTCTGTTGCTACTTAACTTCTCACAACGTGTATCAGAAATGCGTGGTCATGTTTTAAGAGCTCATTCAGGGCATAGCATAGAACAACTTTTACTATGAGACCAACCCTAAAATCGCGAAATAAATATCAGCTGTTCCCTACTCAATCATCGATGTCGCTCGACAAAATATAAGGATCAGCTGATTTTTTTTCGCGATTTCAGGGTTGGTCCCATACTAAAAGTCGTTCGATAACATCCCCTGAATAAGCTCTTCAAATATGACCACGCATTTCTGATACACGTTGTATTTCTAGTAATTAGTTCCGGTCGTGGCGTGGGGCACCATACGCTGCATTTGTCGATTCGTGGTCTCCACTCAAGGACTCGTCTTCTCCAGCGGCCATTGGTCCTTCGACAAACAGAAAAAGACCTAAACAAGGTGTCTGGGGAGGATTGGATGCGGGAGTCAGAGGGCCGAATGTTGTAGCGCAACTTGGGAGAAGCCTATGTGCAGCAGTGGACTGCGATAGGCTGAGTTGATGAAGTAAGACTTCTTACTACGTGCCTTTACCCAACTATGTTGGGGTCGTCTTCCAGTTTAACCAGATGCGACTGAACATCAGTATTTTATACGGAGCGACTGCCATCAGACCCCCGCAACCCAGTTATTGAGTAATACCGATATACTAAGATTAGACCAGCTGTCAATCTATCGGGCTTCTGACTAAGCCGTAATGGTTGAGTTAAGCGATGGCTGATGCTTGCGTCATGCTCGTGAACGGGTGCCGTCTGTCGGGACAGGTCAGCTCCAACATACTATGATAACTCTTCTTACGTTTATTTCTAAAGGCAAGATTCTCACTTTTAAACTCTTGTTTATTTTTGACATTAACCTTCATTATTCTCACATTATTTGAATAAATTTTATGTAATAAACAATAACCTATTTAAAAACCGGCCAAGAGCATGTCGGGCCATGCTCAGTATTATAGGGTTCCTTAAGTAGGTGTAATTACAAACGAATCAAATCGAATATTAATCATGGCTATTTTAGTTTTTGCAATAATCGGCAGCATTAGCGACTTAGTGTGTTAGTAGCGCCATCTAGCGATAGATTCAAGAAGCCAAATTTAAGAAGTTATGTCATTTCAAAGTTACTTTTTGTGATTTTTTCAAATAGAAAGTAGCTAAAGGAGCATTATTTGCTATGATAATTTTTCTCTAAGGTCAATGACCTTTGAACTAGGACGTTTTAAGTATTTTTCAGTTTTCTCTCTATAACTCAAAAAATTATAATCACATTATACTCGAAATAATTTTAAAAGAGAGTTTTCACAAAGGTCTATCAATGTGGAAGATTATAAGTTTCTACATTGCATAGTTTAGAAATGGCAGGGGGGGGGATACATTGCAAGCCACTTTGGCGGGCTATATTTCGCAGATGGTACACCTGATAAAAAAGTGGTGTATGAAACATTACCTTCATTTTAGTAGACCTATTCAATGATACCCCACACGAAGGGGTGCAGCGAAAAAAATTTTTTTTATCCCCATTTCACATGTATGGACGCCACCCCTAAAATATGTAAAAACGATTTTTTTATTCCTTTAAAATTGAGATCTATATGTAGACTATTTTTTAGCAAAATTTCATTAACTTATGTTAATAACTGTAGAAGTTATTAAGCTGTAAAGGATTAGGACAGACGGACAGACGGACAGACGGACAGACGGACAGACGGACAGACGGACAGACGGACAGACGGACAGACGGACAGACGGACAGACGGACAGACGGACGGACATGACGAAACTATAAGGGTTCCTTGTAGGACTTCGGAACCCTAAAAAGAGTATATCCATGGAGTTTCTTGCAGGTTCTTCTCCATAGGACCCACAATTTAGAACCGTGCAACTAGAGCCTGACGTTTAAAAAGTGCCTGTAATTAGGTCTATTTGAAATAAAAAACGTTTGAATTTGAAAATGACTGCCCTAGTATGTTCGCATGGCTCTCCGAGACATGGAGGGGTCTCGATGTGCAACGAAACGGTCACTTAAGTGCTGTCGTGCCGTCTAAAGACCTTCGCACACCATACTGACTCAATACCGACTCAACTCCAACCCACAAGCTCAATAAATTACACTGACAGCAAGCTAAAATGTACTATACACTATACAAGTTGTTGTTGCAATAACTGAAAATCTCTTAAGGGCTCATTTTACTCATCATTATGAACAACTTTTACTATGGGGCAGATTCAGTAATAGTGAAAAAATAATCAGCTGTTTCCTACATTTTGCCAAGTTATACGAACATGAATATATTGATCAGCTGATTTTTTTGCGGGATTTCTGGGTTGGTTCAATACTTAGACCAAAAGAATAAGATAGACGGAGCGCGTAGAACCAGCACTGAGGCCAGAAAAAGGAACACAAAATGGCAATAGAGTAACTACTATTCCACCCACAGTGTTAGCCAGCCACGGTCGGGAGCGTTAATCTTATTCTTTTAGTGTGAGGATTAGACGTACGCTCCAGATTGCGGCTTGCAAACATTGTGGGCGGAATAGTAGGTACTCCTTTGCCATTTTGCGTTTCTTTGTCTGGCTTCATTCGCTAGTTTTACGCGCTCCGTCTATCTTATTCTTTTGGTCTAAACTCTAATCATAGACATAGTAAAAAATATAGACGAAGCGCTGCGAACATGATTGATCGCAGCACTTCGTCCATATTTTTTACTATGTCTGTGGCTCCAATAGTAAAAGTTGTTCATAATGATGAGTACAATGAGCTCTTAAGAGGTTTTCATTTATTTCAATGATATAAAGTTCACATCAATCAACTCAGCCTATCGCAGTCCTCTGCTGGACATAGGCCTCCCCCAAGTTGCGCCACAACATTCGGTCCTCTGCCTTCCGCATCCAGTCCCCCGCAGCCACGTTCTTTAGGTCATCGGTCCATCTGGCAGGGGGGCGCTCAACGCTGCACAAAGTTCACATATCAATGCTTTATTTAGATTCAAGTCAGTGATGAAACGGCATGGTGTGTGAAGACCTTATGTCAAAACTCAATTAAGCTCGACCGTAATACTTCCCGGAAACAGAAGCTGATTAAAAATTCCCACACATCCCGACTCACGGCCTGTGTCCTTATTCAGATATTCACATAAAACCATTTCTATTCGGCAGTTGGTTGTAAATAGTGTTAGCTCGCCAGACGCGGCTCGAAGCACGTAGTGCCTTGTAAAATATTCAAGGCGAAGGCGAGGGGGTGAAATAAAACCCACTGCTGTCTACTAGACGAAATGCTGGCAGCGGTATTAACTTTTCCTGTGGAGGTGACCAGGAAATGTGGTCCAAGAATTGGCTGAATTTTTACCGTGTAGTGTAAATTGATATACATTATCTTGTAAAAAGAACAGAAACATATCATATCTCCAACAGGTCGACTTAAAATGTTATGTCGTAGGTGCTATGCTGTAAAGAAACATACTACTTCTCCGAGCCATTTCCTAATTACCTTGAGATCGCCTTCCAGTCTAACGGGATGCGGCTGAACATCAGTATTTTAGACGAAGCGACTGCCAACAGACCCCCGCATCCCAGGTACTGGGTATATAAAGACATCCTAAGTTGAGATCAGTAGGCCAATTCACGTAACTAAAGAAGTGCAGTTGTAGTGCAGTTGTAATGCAGTTGCAGTTAAGTTTCGATCAAAACAATGCTTTTCATATTCTCTTATGTACGGCGATCGCTGTCAGAAACGAACTGTAGCGTCACTGCAGCTTGATCGGCGCGTCATGGAATTAGGTGAATTAGGGCCCTTTTGTCAGATTTTCGGGCTTCTAACTACTCGTAACGACTGCCATAGATATGTGTGACAACCGGAACCAACAGCTTAACGTGCTCTCCGAGCCACGGATGGGTCTCGATGTGCAACGTTAAGGGCTCCTTCATACTAGCGTTTCTCCAGCGTAGGCGTTCGACAAACGTGTACGTAGCGCACACGCCGCGTGCCGCCACGATTACGTGACGCACACGTTGCGCGTTGTCACGCCAGGCGCCCTACGATTGCGGGATAGTTTGCTATTATCATTTACAAGCGCAGTTTACAAGTGACAGCGCGACGCAAATGTGGCGCTGTCGCGACGCGTGGCGTCTGCGCTGCATATAAGTTTACCGAACGTCTACGCTGGAAAAACGCTCGCTCGTGTGAAGGAGCTCTAAGGCCCGTATTACAGAACGTTCCTTAAGTACAGTTTAAACTTCAATCACCTGTTCAATACTTAAGGATAGAATCGTTACTTGAGTATCGGTCTTGTTCCAATACGGTAATTATAAACTTTAATTCAACAACATAACACACAAATTTGACCTGGAATAGAATGGAAATTTCTACTCGAGCGTAGTCTGGACTACACTAGAGTGATTACAGATCAAATCTTTGCTCAAATACCGAAACATGTGACAGTATAAAATAAAGATAAACTCAGCTGAACTGTGATTAATAAATCTCTGATTGAGGCATGTCCTAAAATTAAATCCCAACTCAAAACTAGTCTTAAACATTGATCAACGCTGAGGAAATTTATGTTATACCTAACACTACACTATTTTTTATAGCACAACTTTAATAATGTCTTTTTACATAATATCAGAGGTAATTAACTAAGATTCTTTTTGTTTTGTTATCATTTCATTTAGGTATCAAAGCATATTTAATAAAATAAAAAGAATATCATACTTTAGCAAATGGTTCTTGCACATTCAACCTTGCTTGTAACCTAGCTAAGTGCCTTATACCGAAATATAGCCGTATTGCGTACTGATTCAACAAAATTGATCGCGTCGATTACTTAGATTGAGCCTGCTACATGAATGTTTAAGTACGAAGCGGTCATCACCATCCATCTTCAGGTCGAAGGTCGGTACAAGTTGGTAATACTCGTATATTGGTATTGGATAACATATTTAAAATAATGGTGTGAATAAATATTAAAGTTGCTGATATTATACTAAATTCACTGATGACGGATGAGCCGTAAAAAACCAGAAAACTAAAAATAGCCGGTTACGTTACTCCACCAAGCCAGCATCGTGGTGATGTACACTATTTTTTACCTTTTGCGTTCTTGTAGTGTGTAGCTAGCCTTACCTCGTATATGTACTGTATTAGTATTTAAGCTTAGGTTAAGTTAGTACAATATAGTGACTTGAACGTTAAACACGTCTCCTTGATTTGTCACTCAATACGCCACACATTACATGGCGACCCTGCCAGGGCTGCCGCGTTGGCAGCCCTGGGCAACTGAAATTGGAGAAGCTATGAATGGTCTGCAAGGCTGTATTGCTGGGTGCTGGGTGTTGTACGTGCCCGATGTGTGGAGTAATTTGCAGCCGGGAGATGTTGGCGTCAAGGGAACAGCGTGAGAGAGTCTCCGCTGCTCTGCCAGATAGCCGTCCCACTGTTATCCAGCCTACTGTCCAGGATCAAGAATAGTTAACACCGAAAACAGTAAATATTCGTTTAAAATGGCTGATGAACCATAGATGCGTTACGAAGAAGCAGCGTTAGGAGCCGCTCTTCTAGAGTTCTTTGTGATGAAAGTGTGGATCCACCTAAACTTTTAAATGCCGTGGACATTTTTTATATAGGTTTTAGATATAATTATTGAACTAACATGCCTGTTGACAATAAAAACTTGAAATTTTGAATTAATTTTAAAGTTAAGCATAGGTATTGTTTTCCAATGAAGGATATAAGTAACAGTAGATAACTAGGTATTACACATTAAAAAAGGCGTAAAATATTAATTCATATTTAAATATTATTTTAATAAATTAAATAATGCTTAGTGCATTCCAATTTGTATTTCCAGTATCTTGTCTGATGTAGGTACGTATGAATTCAAATTTCGCTGAGCGGTATTGTATACAGTGCATTTGTTTCAGTTAATTTAAATCGTAAATTTGCTTGTTAATTATTTGTTGTTTTGTAACAGGTTTAAGTTTTCTAGAAATATTTTTTTGTTTTCAGTATTTCAATATCACGAGTAGAAGTTTTAGTATTCATTTTATCTTCTCTTCACAGAGTTTTCTACAAGAAATTCTAACAAAAAAAAAAATCTAATATAAGAAGAGTGATAGCCTAGAGAAGTAGTGGAAGCATAGTAATAGAATGCTTAGGGGACTGGGCCAGAAAACTTCCTTGTGTGCCTGATGGCTGCTGGTTCTTCTCGATACACCTAGGAGGAACAGCAGTTTGATGGGCCGGTGCACCCTGAGCACGGGCAAAAACTCTGCTCCGGGGGACCTTATTGTCTGTGGCGAATATTCCGGCACGGGAAGGGCCCAATCTGGGTCGATGGGGCGTTGCTCCGCGTGGCCCTCTGATGTCAGCACAGGGCACAGTGGAGGAGTAGGGATGGGCCTGATGTGCACTCCCATGCTGAAACAAGAGTCGATCTCACGCTCCCAGCCAAAGTTAGAGGAACACCATGGTGGTTTTAGTCAGTAAGTGTCCGACACTGGCACCGCCATCCCCGAGCGAAGTGAGCTCAAGAGGACCTACCCACGGAAAAAAACTGGCCGATCGTGGTAAGCGTTTCCATGCAGGCATGTCCGAGTCCGAACCCTGCTCTCACACACTAACACTAACTCATCACAATAACGCCAGAATTATAAAGCTGAACTGACCATGTAAGTTTATTTCTCGTCTCCTAGGTTTTAGATATAACCAAACGGTTCAAACCAAAAGTAGTAGTGTAGTGTAGTGTTGTTTAGGTTGGAAATTATGAATATTGTATACCATGACTAATCAGCATGTTAACATTTTTAATATTTGTACACCGAAAATGATTAAATTGTAAGAGCATTAATTACTCCGAGCTTTTACCAGTACTGCATTTTATGCAAATAAAATTATTTAATTTTATTTGAAAAATCAGAAGAGCTACCTCATATTCGGCGGCTGACTATGAACGAGCGTTAAGTTCGGTGTAAACAGTCCTTAAAAGGGATTTTTCAAAATTCCACCCATAAAGAGTTCAAACAGTAGATTTAATTAATAATAATATCCTCCCGGCCGAATTTCAGTCACAGCGGCCAATCTCAATGGAGACTAGCCATCTGCCCGGGACATGTTATAGTGCACAAGTGTGTGCGCAAACACAGGTGCACTCTCTATTCCCTCACTCTCATAATCCGATGGGACGGCAATTCGACACGACCGGAGAGAGATCAGGTGCAGGACCGACGGCTTTACATGCTCTCCGAGGCACGAAGGGGTCTCGATGTGTAACGAAACGGTCACCCATCCACAGAATGACCGCGGCTAGTGCAGCTTAACCTTGCAGATCGTACAATCCACACGCTTGCTACTTAGCCACGAGTCCCTTAAGTACAGTAGATTTAAGTTCCTACAGTAACAGCAATTCACATCTAAAATGTTTTGACCAACAAACAAACAAACAAGAAAGAATGACATTAAAAATTCAAACAAAAAACTTATTCCCCGACAAAAAAATGCAAGAATACCCCCAACCAATTACTTCGTTATCTTGGGCTCTAACTGAATAAAACTCTGGAGCATTTCATCATTTTCGCGTGGCGAAACTTTTAGTTAGTTTTTGTGCTAACTTCTGATTTATGACCCCACCGGCCATCCCTCACGGCATACTCTCTAATAAAGGAATTTACTCGAAAAAAGGTCAAGGAATTATTATTTTTTTCGCTCCCACTTGATGAAATTTAAGCTGGTTTTGACGTGAGACTGTGTCTAATATTTTATAAGGACGAGGGTTTTTGTCAAGATTTCTTTCTTTAAGTATACGGTTTTAGAATAGAGGTGGGAATAAAGGGTGTCACGTGAAGAAAATAGCAAGATTAGGAGCTGGACTAAAATAGATAACTTGTTTTGGCATTGGGAATTCTATTATACACTCATGCTGTCTTTGTAATAAATATGAAATGTGAGCCTAAATAACTCGTCATTTTTCCCATAAGAATTTTTAACACCGGCCAATCATTTATGGTAAAATTTTGAACTTACGCTTTTTCATCCGTAGCTCGCTAAAGAGTTTTAACTTTGGCACCCGCTCGTCACACAACCTCGTTTTGGGGTTGACACTGAAAATCAGTGCTCTGTTGTGACTAACGTTACAACACAGAATCATGCTGAGTGCTACCTCTTTGCCGCAGCTATGCAAAGTTAGTCTTGTTATGATATTACAACTATGTAGGTATCACTGTAATTCCTAAAATGTACCTAATTAACTATTTTTTTATGTGCACCTACCGCATATCATCTTGTTGCGGCAACAAATCATTTTTAGGGTTCCGAAGTCCTACAAGGAACCCTTATAGTTTCGTCATGTCCGTCCGTCTGTCCGTCTGTCCGTCTGTCCGTCTGTCCTAATCCTTTACAGCTTAATAACTTCTACAGTTATAAACATAAGTAAATGAAATTTTGTTAAAAAATAGTCTACATATAAATCTCAATTTTAAGAGAATAAAAAAATCGTTTTTACGTATTTTAGGGGTGGCGTCCATACATGTGAAATGGGGATGAATAATTTTTATTCGCTGCACCCCCTCGTGTGGGATATCATTGAATAGGTCTACTAAAATGAAGGTAATGTTTCATACACCACTTTTTTATCAGGTGTACCATCTGCGAAATATAGCCCGCCAAAGTAGCTTGCAATGTGTCCCCCCCCCCTGCCATTTCTAAACTATGCAACGTAGAAACTTATAATCTTCCACATTGATAGACCTTTGTGAAAACTCTCTTTTAAAATTATTTCGAGTATAATGTGATTATAATTTTTTGAGTTATAGAGAGAAAACTGAAAAATACTTAAAACGTCCTAGTTCAAAGGTCATTGATCTTAAAGAAAAATGATCATAGCAAAAAATGCTCCTTTAGCTACTTTCTATTTGAAAAAATCACAAAAAGTAACTTTGACATGACACACTTCTTAAATTTGGCTTCTTGAATTTACCGCTAGATGGCGCTACTAACAACACGCTCTGAGTCGCGAATGCTGCCGATTATTGCAATAACTAAAATAGCCATGATTAATATTCGATTTGATTCGTTTGTAATTATTGTTTATTTTTAGTGATGCAACGAATACGAATACGAATATTCGTATTCGCCGAATATCATCAAATTACCGAATATTCGTATTCGCCGAATACTTTCATGACATTCGTAACAAAATAAATTCCTTGAAATTCCATAGGTACAGATATTCCGTTGCGACTTGCCACTATTGCGACCGTGTTGGCAAAGACACAAAGATTCATTCATAAAATCATTAAACTTTCTCATCTTTTGTTTACACCCACAGATGGTCAGCAATTGTGGCGACCTTTTTTTAGTTTTTGTTTGTAGATACTAAAATTGGTAGGTAGGAGTGAGCATGTAATAGTTACAAGGACCACAAAGCAATTTTCTGTGTGTTAACTGTATTTCAATGATTTATAATAAGACGCAAGCTCACTGCTGTATTTCATCAACTTGTGTACCAAAATTGAGCATTGTGTATCTTTGACTAGTAATTACGTGCAGTTACCGTGCTTGGCATGTTTGTATTTTGTTTCTTTTTTTATTGGCGGGCCAAAATTGGCTTACAAGTCCTACAACAGCACAATTCCGGAAAGAGTGGCAAAAAAAGGAGGAGGCCTTTGCCCAAAGAGGGGTCCTTGATTAATACACCCACTAATTATAAAAATCTTATGTACTTTGTTATTAACTATTTAAATTGTGGAAAGAAAAAATCGCTCATGAGCAGGATTCGAACCTGCGACTCCTGGCTCAGTACGCCAGTGCTTTAGCCCCTAAGCTAACGTGAACACTCAAGTGTTCGAATCCTGCTCGTGAGCGATTTTTTCTTTCCACAGTTTAAATCGTTAGATTTCGCTTCGCATGCGTAAATGCGTTAAAAATTATAAAATAATTACTTTGTTTTTGTTTAATTAAGGAATAAAGAGGCTTTTTGAATATTATTATAGTAGAATCAGGTATTCGTATTCGTATTCGTATTCGCCGAATAGGAGAATTGGTATTCGTATTCGTATTCGTATTCGTAAAAGTAGTATTCGTTGCATCACTATTTATTTTTAACAATATAAAGAATATCAGACGACTTGTTGAACTTAAAAAACTTTCTTAAAATTAACAAATAGACGACGTATTTGACTTATTATCCGCTTGGATTATTAATGATTTTTTTAAGCGTACGACCGACCATTCCTGCCTAAAATTCCGGCAATCATAGGCGTGATACATATGAAATCCATACCACCAAAACCGCAGCTTTATATCTAGTAGAATTACGAAATACATGAGTTGATGAAAAACCCGATTTCACGTGTTACGACCTGCACGTTTTGTTAGCCACGCGAAATCCTCAAAATTGGCTTCTTTAATGTAAGGCACGCTCAAATGTATGAAAAATCGTGTGCAGATGTACTACTTACACAGCGAAAGTTTGGCATCAGCCAAACGTGGGTAGATGGCAAAAAAATATGAAGGAATATTTCAAATTTTCAACGGTAATTTGGAAACATCGTTTGGACTGACTTACGTTTTTTTTTCCTGAGACCTAACCTTTTACCTGACGTGAACGGAATCTTTTCGCCTTATAGCACACATAAGCAAGTTCAAGAGATTTATATGTATATATTCACACCCTGCCATTGCTAAAGAAGCTCTACGAGGCTCTGACAATTGACAAATCGAGATGAATGTCTATTTAATCATCCAAGTACAGGCAGCAATGCTGGGTACCAGTGACATAATTTGATGCAAAAAAGCTGCTGTTTTTGGGGAAAACTGAGTGAAATTTTTCTATATAATGCAAGATACGCAAACATTAAGTGACAAGTGCTTACGTTAGATTTATCATTAACTCGGCCTATCGCACTGGACATAGGCCTCTTCCAAGTTGCGCCACAACACTCGGTCCTCTGCCTTCCACATCCAGTCCCCCCCAGCCACGTACGTTAGATAAACAATCATAAATACAGAATCATTTTATTTTTATTCTTGCTTACCATCTTACATAACATAACATCACGCCTGCATTTCCCCAAAGGGGTAGGCAGAGGTGTAATAGTACACCCACATTCTACCATCCATCTATACACCACCACCACCACCACCGATTTGTGCCCGGTTAATGGCAATAGGCTCGCCCCCTATTACATGGGACTTATAACATAATTGGCGAAATGTGGGTGTACCTACTATACACCTCTGCCTACCCCTTCGGGAAAAACAGGCGTGATGTATATTATGAGTGTTTCATTATTTACTTCAAAGATCAGCTTGTATTGCATATCGTTGATGATTTTGAATAGCGTGTAACTAGCATTGACAAATGCCGCATACGGATTTCGACAAAATCTTACAAAATTGGTGAAAATATGAAACATACTCAAATTTCAGAACGCAATTTTACACATTTTTAATAAGCGGTTGCTATATTTATATGAATTACCAATCCCTTTTACCTAGGATCTTAAATGACGCGAGCCAAAACGTATGGAAGCCCACAAAAAATTCAGGCGAGTTTTGTTGGATACGCGGTGTTTACTAATACTAGTTATGCGCTATTGCATTATCACCAACGATATGACCGAACATATACTACAAGAATAATCTTCAATCTTACATTATGAAGTTTATTTTCGTACCCATCGTTTTTCGGATCACGATTTTTCTTGGCATGTTCATCCAAAAATTAACCAGCGCCTCACGGAAAGCCGATAGCAAAATAATGTATTATAAAGGCGGGTGCATAATGTCAGCGGTGCACGCGCCACCTGCGCCGCGACATCAGCGACACATTTTATGACCCGCCCGTGGCGCGAATTGCAACTAACTGTCGATACGTTTGGGAATATACGGGGATATAGTTTAGACGGGGCCGTGGTTGGAAATTTGGAATTATAGAGCTTGTTGTTTTTTATTGATGTGCATGGGCTAGAAAGACAAACTTCCGTCTTGTTATTATTTTCTACTCCTGCTTACCTCTTTTGTTATGTATCGGACATACAGAAAGAAAGCTGATGATTTTTCTGGCCTGGAACCACAAAAACACATAAGTACCTCAGTATCTACCACGAAATTATTGTCAATTGGATTAATTTAGTTATTTAATTTATAATTGTAATTTTATTAGATATAAGTACTTTGTATTGACATTTCATTACAAAGTATTTATTTTTTAGATTAAAATTTGTATTTTTGACATATTATTTGGTGTTGTTAATTTTTTTATTTGCATTTTCTTTTTTTATTTATTAACTTGACATTATACAGTTTTATAATTTTAAATTGACATTTACCCTATAGTTTATATTAAATCATCACTTTATGTTTATATCGCTTATATCACACAATTATAAGATTCAGTTCTAATGAGCTAAAATTACATGTAATTTACGACGTCTGTGGACTAGTGGTTTGAGTGTCAGACTGCTGATCACGAGGTTGTGGGTTCGATCCCACTGGACACAAATATTTGTGTGATGAACATCAGTATTGGTGTTAGTCTGGGTGTTTCTTATGTATTATAAAAAAAAAGTATATAAGTTTATATCCATTGTCTAGTACCCATAGTACATACAAGCTCTGCTTAGTTTGGGACTAGATGGTGCTGTGTAAAAATTACCCAAAAATATGTATTTATTTTTATTTATTTAATTTAAATTACCAATAGATGACTATTGACTATTGCGATACTAAAAATATTTTTATGTTGATCGCATTAAATAAATACGCACGTATTAACAATAAGAGTGTAAACACGTTTACACTCTTATTGTCTTTCCCTATATTTTCCCAATCGGCTGACAATAAACAGCGTGTTGCTGAGCAAAACCCGTGTTGTAAGCTATTTATTGCCTATTTACAATCATTCCGAGTCGCGCGACTGTGCGATTTAGAACATAGTCCGCTATTGTGCCCCTCGCTTTGTTACACGCGTGAAAAACTTGGCGAGTAAAGAATGAGAAATACCTCGCTTATGTTCAGAGAAAAATACTTTGTTTTATGATACGAGTTGTCTGATATTCTTTTTTGCGTTTTGAATTCAAAACGTGTGTAATTTGTAAGGTTCTTTGGTAGTTTTGATAAAGACAAGAAGACACAAATATATCATTAAGGAAAGAGTTAGAGGAATGTAGCAACCAAGGGCGCTCCCATCAGTAAAAAAAATATTACTCGCTGAATACATAATTTATTGAAAATTCATTTTTAACGATTAAAGTACAGGTACTGTAGTTTAATTGATATTTAATTTTTTTTTGGTGGGGCTGCCGAGGTTCTGCAGCACATCACAGATGTTTGCGGACGCGCGAACTGACGACTTTTTTGCAATCATGAGCAAACGCTGCGCTTCTGTTCTGCGCAGGGTGCGCGACAGCCCCAACAGCATCTTCAATACCATAAAGGACAGGTGGGACGCCCCCATACTGCAGCATTGGTTACGCTTACACGCCCCAGTGGCATAGATAAGCTACGTATTTTAATTAAATTAAATTCGAAATTTGTAATTTACTAACATTAGGTTGTAAGGGCAATGTTTACTAACAAAATGGATACAAATCTGAAATAAATGATTAATTATTATTAATCAGAAACTATTAACTCTGTAAATTATACTCCGCTGTAGTTGTGGATATAAAAAGTGCCAAAAGTGGCCGTTTTTGTATTTACAACTACAGCGTTCTATAATTCACAGAGTTGTTAGTGTGTTTGTGTTGATCTGGGTGTTGCTTATGTATTATAAGTATGTATTTACAAAAAATAAAGTATATAAGTATTATATCCATTGTCAGTATTTTTAGCCTATATGCCCTAAGGAGCGTCACGTGGACCATATAATCCAACGATGTCCTTTATTGTCGTACCCTGGCTCTCCAGAGGGTCTTTTCACCCTTACACCTGACGCCACCATATGGTTAAAGAATCTCAATTTGTCATTGTGAATAAAATAATATAGATGTATAGATAGCCTATAAAGATGCCATACGATTAAATAAATATCCATTGTCTAGTACCCATAGCACAAGCTCTGCTTAGTTTGGGACTAGATGGTGCTGTGTAAAAATGTCCCAAAGATATTTATTATTATCATCTCTTTTATTTAGTTATTACCTTATAAATTAAAAATATAAAAAAATTGTGTTCCACCGGCATCGGGAGCAGGGTCCAGGTTATTATTATTATTATTAGTTGTGCTTCTATTTTTTATTAAATGATGTACTCAGCGAGTAATTATTTTATACTGATCGGAGCGCCACATAGCTCTAAGTAGGGCCATTGTTTTTATGAAAACCAATTTTCAAGTAGATACCAAACGAAAAAATAAAAGACTATAAAAAAACTTAAGCCTGTAGAACTCTAAGGCTTCTTCTAATTTAATCCCAAAAGGCAATGCAACAATGAGTCCATTCTTCATACTGTTCCAGTATTCTGGACAGAACTAAGCCTCGATGAGCGAAGCCGTAGACTGGACTCTACTGGACTAATTAATGCACTCCTCGCAGTCAGGTTCGGGCCTTTTGAGATCAAATATTTGTTTTCAACTGACGTGTGTTTATAGGTGTATAATATTTAGAGAATATTGACTGGAATAAGGTATCCTATTGCAATAAGAATAATGTTTTTTCTACCTATTTTATTTAACTTTAAAAAATAGGTCCATGCTCATATTAATTGATAACTGGTTTATCCTGTTAGCTGCACCCTTGTTGGTTTTTGATAGATTCATGAAAATATAGACAAAGCGCTGCAAACAATCATAGTAAAGCCAAAAAATAAATATACTCCTTCGTGTACAACCAGCGCTCACGCACACACCATGCGCCTGAAGGATATTTGCTTTGGCGATGCTTACTGGACGATGCCATGACATGTGTACTGAGAGCGGTAAGCACGGTTTAAGGTGCATGTGTGTGCGTGAGCGATGGCTGTACACGAACGTGCATATTTTTTTTTGGCTTCACTAGATTGTTCACAGCACTCAGTCTATAAATATATTATGTTTAAAACCTAATACTTTTTTATTCGTTTTCAAATGATTTGATTTTGGTTTTCCGATTTGACGTGTCTCCTGGAAGTTCAATACTTAATGTCCCTATATCTTAAACATCCATATACTTACTTATTTACTCCTCTGGCTCAGCGACTCAAAGTAAGTCATGGCCTTCTAAACGAACCATACCGTACCATCATCCTCCTGCCCTTATCCCAATTTATTTGGGGTCAGCGCAGCATGTATTTTTCTTCCATACATCTCTATCAGCCGTCATCTCCGTGTTCACTTTCTTTCTATTCATATCATCTTTTACACAATCCATCCATGTTTTCTTTGGTCTACCTCTTTTCTTATAGGCATCCACATTCATACTTAAAACTTTCCTCGTAACATGCTCCTCATTCCTCCTCATCACATGTCCATACCATGATAGTCTGTTGCTACTTAACTTCTCTGTCACTGGTGCTACTTTCAGACTCCCTCTTACATACTCATTCCTTATCCTATCCATTCTCGTTACACCACACATTCCTCTTAACATTCTCATCTCAGCTGCATGCACTTGCCTTTCATTAATTCCTTTCGTAGCTCAACATTCCGATCCATACAGGACAGCAGGTCTTATCATGACCATTAACCATACCATACCATTCATCTAAATCTCTTAAATCTAAATTAACCGCAGTTAAATAATAAGTTCACCGCAGAGAGCTTCACTGGAACTTTGCAGCAGAACTCAAATAAATCTGTTACCAATCTGTTACAGAATCAAGATCAGAAGAATCTTGCACGCTGACCAAACTGATTAGTATTCTAGCGCCGCAGAGGTATCGAGAGTTATGACGGGAGCGTCCTCGGAAGCGCGAGATGCAATAAAGTGAATTATGCACACAACTGCGATACTTTGTTCTGAAACCTCGAGGATTGGGCGGAGACTTGGTGCCGAAAGAAGCGGGAGCAGGGAGCGGGGTTAGGGTGGTTTTCTTAAAACTTGTATTTCTTAGCTGTGTTTTTCTGCGTTTAAAAACAGATAGGACGCCCTAGTTGAACAATTAATTCAAATTCAGTTTGTTTTTATTTTAAGTAGAATGACATAACTGCAGGCATTTCTGAAACATTTGATTCTAGTTGCATTGTTTCAAATAGTGGGTCCTATAGATAGGCCCTGTTACCGACGATCCAACTTCGCTAAGTCTTCTCGTCGCCTATACCGCAAAGTTTGAAGACAAGGTCTTCAACCAGTGCATCCTGCCTGCCATGACTTACGCCTGCCTGCCGAGACGTGGACACTGACAGTTGGGCTAGTCCACAAATTCAAAGTCGCTCAGCGAGCTATGGAGCGAGCTGTGCTTGGAGTTTCTTTGAAGGATAAATTCCGTAACGAGATTATCCGGAGAAGAACCGGAGTGACCGACATAGCTTGTAGGATCAGTAAGCTGAAGTGGCAGTGGGCTGGCCATGTCTGTCGAAGGACCGATGGCCGCTGGAGCAGACGATTCCTTGAGTAGAGACCGTGAATCGGCAAACGCAGCATAGAGCGTCCCCCCACCAGGGGGACCGACGACCTGAAGAACGTGGCTGGGGGGACTGGATGCGGAAGGTAGATGACCGAGTGTTGTGGCACAACTTAGGAGAGGCCTATGTCCAACAGTGGATTGCGATAGGCTGAGTTGATGTTGATGTTGATGATCAACGATCCATTTGCCAATCGAAGTAATTTTATCAAGCGATTAGATACTATAGTAGTATTTCAATAGAACTGTAAACAGCAGTGGTAGAACAGCGTTTACGTAAATTTTGAAATAAAGATTTTTGATTTGAAAAGAAGATCGTAGAAAATACGTAAGCTAAACTGTAAGAAAAAACAAACAACCCCTTCACACGCCAAAGTTTCTCCACTCTGCACTATGCTACCATCCCGACACTCGTATGCCCACGAGACTCCTAATGCAGACTTACACAGAGCTGCAGTGTTCGTTCAATTTAAACTTTAATATGCAACCGACTACCGCGCCAAATTGGAAATAATGATCTGTGAGAACACTACTTTATTTTTCCCGGCTGTATTGTGTTTGTGGTGCGCTGCATTAATGCGATACCGATATTACGATTCACGGATATCATGTTAGTTTTGTGAGTAGATAAAATTGTTTGGAGTTTAAAACGTTTACGGAAACTGAGATTTAAAAATAAATGTGAATTTGTATTCTTCCAATTATTTTTAACGCATTTTCGCATCAGCTCAGCCTATTGCAGTCTACTGCTGGAGATAGGGCTCTCCCAAATAAATTGCGCCACAACACTAGGTCCTCTGCCTTCCGCATCTAGTCCATTCATTCATTTCATTCATTCCATTTACGCATGCAAAGCAAAATCTAAACATATAAATTGTGGAAAGAAAAATCGCTCACGAGCAGGATTCGAACAGTGTTCACGGTAGCTAAGTAGCTAAAGCACTGGCGTACTGAACCAAGAGACACAGGTTCGAATCCTGCTCGGGAATGATTTTTTCATTCCATAATTTATATCTTAATCATTATTATGTTTATTTTAAGTAAGAACCGAAGGCTAACCCCCAGTTTCCAAAAGGCTGATCAACACAAAAATAACTAATCGACTGTCAAATCTCAGGTCAAGCGATGTTGTAGTGGTTGTTAGTATTTTGTCCTACCAATCACTGGAGCTGACATTAGATTTGACAATAGATCAAATTGATCAGCCTTCCAAAAACTGGAGGTAAGTCGATCCTTTGAAAAAAATATATAAGAAGTCGGTTAAAAAGTAATTTGTATGCAAATAAATGTTTGATATTTGAAAGATACAGCCCTGTGATAGACATACGGATAGATGGACGGACAGACAGACTATGTAGGCAGAGTAATTGAGTCCCGTTAGAACCCTTTGGGCACGGATCCAAAAATACCGTATCTAGAAGTATTTGAACTCTGTTGTGAACTCACCATGGCGTGATAATGCTCCTATGACCAAAAAAACGGTAATCATGAAAGACAAGTAGCAATCAAGTCTAAAGCGGGGAATTCACTAGACGGACATGCCTGCGGGCATGTTGTAGACTGCCAGTTGCAGGCGGCCTGCTCCTAAACACAAGCGCGACCGCAACTAGTGCATACTAGTGATGTAACGAATATTCGCATTCGCATTCGCATTCGCGAATATTCGCATATTTTTGCATATTCGCATTCGCATTCGCATTCGCAAGATTTCTGCGAATGTTTTGCGAATATGAATATCAGAAGAAAAAAAAACAATTTGAAGATAATTGTAGGTTAATAAAATCAAAATCCATTCATTTCTATATTTTTTAATGCAAGGGAAAGTAACATAACCTCGTAAGCACATTATCAGTCTTCACTTTATCATTTGGTATTATTTATTATTTTACTTTGGGGTGACTATCACTAGATTACTATCAGGTGAATGGGGCTGCAAAGTGTCGGAAAAGGCACGGCTGGCTGTTCATGGGGAAGTGTTAGTGCCTACACTTATCTATGGTAGTGAAAGTTGGGTATGGCAGAAGAAATATGAAAGCAGAATAAATGCAGTAGAAATGAGAGCTTTGAGAAGTAGGTGTGGTGTAACTTTGAGAGATAAAGTAAGGAATAACGTGATAAGGGAGCGTTGTGTAGTGATAGAAGATGTAGTGACAAAGATTGAGAAAGGTATGTTAAGATGGTTTGGACATATATAGAGGATGGACGAGAGGAGATTGACGAAACAAGTATACGAAGCGAGTGTGGTTGGAAGAGTTGGAAGGGGACGACCTCGGCGAACGTATCGCGATCAAATCGCGGCCGTTCTCAAAAAATGCCAGGTTAAGAGTACTCTAAACCAACGAGCATGCATGACGAGGTTAGGACGTAGATGAAGCGAAAGAGGTGTGTCAGGATCATAGCAGGTGGAAATCCATAGTCTCTGCCTACCCCAATGGGAAACAGGCGTGATAATATGTATGTATGTTTACTTTGGGCAATGAAGCCTAATAATTAAATTTTCAATAGAACTTATAAGACAAAAAATATATAATGCAATGTAAACAAACAAAAACAAATTCTTCTATGATTTTTTTTTTACTTTTTTATACTTGAGTTTTTACTCATGTAATATAATCATCTTCTTGAACAAAACTAAAAATAATAATCAAACAAACACATTATTCTCTATTTTCACTATTCTCATAGCAGTTGTAGTTCTTCCTTTTCTTGAATATTCATTGTTACACAGCTTGCATTTAGCTCGTTCAGCATCGCAAAGTGTAAAATAAGTCCATATTTCACTAGAAGTTGATTTACTCATGTTAATAAATAACTATTCACACTGTAACCTCAAAATTCACTTGTTTTGTATACGAAAATTGAACATTCGCATTCGCATTCGTATTCGCGAATGTCAATAGCAGATATTCGCATTCGCATTCGCATTCGCGAATGTTCAAAAAATTACATTCGTTACATCACTGGTGCATACATCTGTTTAAATGTTGATCGACTTTCTGTGGAACTTTTTCAATTAAGAATGAGTTATAATGATGACAAAATATTTTAGGAATAATTCATAGCTGCCTACAAAACATATCCATGTTTATGGAAGGTCAAAAGCAAGGAGTTTATGAATTCCGAACAACGCAATACTGCGTATCATGACTTAGTTTAAAAATGTCTACAAAACTGTTAAAGGTGTGAATTGTGGATTTATTTTTCCTTTCATCTAGCAATATTAACGCAGCGAAAGTAATTATTGCAATTTTTCATCTTTGCGTTGTCATCTTAATGTGCACAAGTTGCATGACTAACCGCGTCGCTGATCAAAGGAGAGCTGAATGTATGCGGCGCCCGGGCACGTCTGGATACGGACAGGCATGCCTGTGGGCAAGTCCCGCTAGTCAATTCCCCGCTTAAAGTATCGAATATACAACAAACATTAACAGTTGTATCAACAATAAGCTCTAATATTACTGTTTTATAGGCATACTGATAATTTTTTCAATCGCTATCGCGCCATTTTTTATCGCTCATCCTTCGGAACTATAAAAAGTATATTACAGCCATAGCACCATAGAATCAGCGGCTTTTTGCTACGAGATACAAATAAAACATGGCGATAACGCAGCACGACAGGCGATAAAAGTGATATACGTTGTAAAAATCACGCTCGGAGCACCGTGTTTGCATAATGTAAGTTTTATTTTGTGGCTTATTGAATATGTTTATGAGGTGTGGTCGCAAATGTTGAGTTATGACGTTTGAAGTGATGGGGACTGGTTATCTGTGTTGATGGGCGTGATAAAATTATGGTCGTAAATACCGGGTATCATCTGGTTTTGCCGGAAGACATTCACTGTGGAATATAGGCGTTCATGTAGATCTTTATGATAAAAAAGTTCGGTTTTCGTAACTATTGATACACCCGTTATAAATATAAATAACTAATATTTGAATCCAACAAAAAATATTAACATCTCATCTCCATCATCTTCGATCATCGAAGCATCTCATCATCTTTTTTTGGCGTAACCCGTCAACGCAGTGAACTTGACCTGTAATAAAAAATGGTTTCAAAATTCGTAGTGCCAGAAATACCAGGGACAACTATGGGTATGCGACCGCATTTGCTAGGTACCCAAATCTATCTCATCATCATCAGCCTATTACTGTCCCACTGTTGGGCACGGGCCTCTTCTTAGAATGAGAAGGTTAAGGCCTTAGTCCACCACGCTGGTCTAGTGCAAATGTATCTATATATCTATAAATCAAATTGAGAAGCTGGCGCACAAAACGGTGTAATTACACAAAATAAAAAATTCAGGAGGAGCAAAAAACGGAATTAAATCCTTAAAATATTTTGTTCGTAATCATAAACTTTCGACACATTTATAGGCTATTTGTTTAAGTGTACCTAAAGGATTAAATTAAAATTACATAAAAGTGAAAATTGTGTAAAAAACATAATTATTTTGCTAAGACGTGTAATTACACCGTTTTATTCGCCAGCTCCTCAATTATTAACAAATCTTGGTCGGCATTTATAACTATTGTATTCCACAATTCAAGATCCAGTCAAAAAACGCAAATAGCACGTAATCTACAAGTGAAATTCATAATATTCTTCAATTTAATTTCGAGGAACAAGTTGCAAAGCTAAAGAAATATTCGCTGCAAGCGATGCTCCGATGCGGCGATGCGATGTTTCGTCTTGTGATTTGCCAAGCGAATATAAATCTTAATTGCCACATTTTAAGGGCACTAGTCGCGGTGGTTTTTTGCTGAGACCCTCCACATGGTGCTAGAGGTGCGGCGTGCTTGAGGTTGGTGTTTGCCGCAAGGAATAGAAATGCAACAGTTATTTGTGTTAGAATTTATTTTATGCTGCAGTTTTGTAAATGTTTGTTAGGTAAAAGTGTATAATTCGCTTTCAATGGATCCAGTCTTAATCCAGCCTATAGTAGTCCACTGCTGGACATAGGCTTCTCCAAAGTTGTGCCACAACACTCGGTCCTCTACCTTCCGCATCCAGTTTCCCCCAGTTACCTTCTTCAAGTCGTCGGTGCACCTGCCTGGGGGACGCTGCTCTACGCTGTGTTTGCCGATTCGCGGTCTGCACTCAAAGACTCGTCTGATCCAACGGCCCTCGGTATTTTGACAGACATGGCCAGCCCACTGCCACTTCAGCTTACTGATCCTACAAGCTACGTCGGTCACTCCCGGTACTTCTCCGTTTTCGGTATCGATTTTATCCTTCAAAGAAACTCCAATCATAGCTCGCTGAGCGACTTTGAATTTGTGGACTAGCCCAACTGTCAGTGTCCACGTCCCGGAACCGTAAGTCATGACAGGCAGGACGGACTGGTTGAAGACCTTTGTCTTCTAATTTTGCGGTATAGGCGACGACAAGACTCTGCGAAGTTTGCCGAATGCTGCCCAGCCCAACTGGATCCTTCTGTCGGCTTCATTCTCGAAGTTGTGTCTACCAAGCTAAATGACCTGCCCTAGGTATACGTATTCCGTTACAACTTCAAATGCCGACCCTTCGACGAATATTGGCCGGTTCCTATATTTTTTTTTCATCATTTCAGCCGAAAGACGTCCACTGCTGGACATAGGCCTCCCCCAAAAAGGGGGCCGGTTCCTTTAATATGTTTTAATCCTCACAACTTGGATTGGACTGGTTTTTAAGAAGACTTCCAATGTTACGTATAACTTGACTACTATCTGGACGATTGGCCCCAAAAGCAAAAAACAGGGATTAGTGAAAAAGAGGAAGGGAGGCCGTTGCCCTGCAGTGGGACACTACAGGTTAATAATAATAATGTTACGTATACAGCTTTTTATGATCTTACATGGAATGGTAATAAACAGCAAACAAAAAAGTTTCTTTCAAACATCGCCCGCTGTCTCTTCTACCTTGCACCATGATATAAGGTGAAAAGTAAGGTTTCCTTAAGACGCTGTCGTGGAAAATTTAAGCCTGCATTTATGTTAGTTTATTTTTCGAGTGTTAGGTAATTTCTGGCGTGTTTTTACGAAGCAGATTCTTCATTCCAATGGATTTTCTTTGTACGTACGTGTTTTATGTGAGTGAAAAAGTATGTAAGACATAATCTGTCCTGTAGGGTTGATAATATAAATCCTAATAATGTCATAAATGCGAAAGTATGGATGTTTGTTTGTTTGTCCGTTTGTATAACACAGAAACAGCTGAATGGATTTGATTGAAATTTAGCACACAGATAGGCCATAACCTGTAACACACAGGCTACTTTTTTATTCCGGAAAGATAAACAGTTCCTGAGAGATGAGAGATGAGCGATTACCTATTTTGGTGATTAGCCGATATATACGCCGGCGATGCCGCGTGCAATGGCTAATTTGAAAAAAAGCCTTTGAGTATTATTTTTGTATTTCAACGTTGACCTGGATTTTAGACTAGATATAAATAAGTTAGTGCTCCGTGGTGTGCCGGTTTATTTGCCAAAAGAACGGACTAGCGTGCAATGGATTGGTAGGGCAAAGCTACCTAGATTGAAATCATTACATTCTATCATTATTCATAAAATCATAGAGCTACAAGGCTCGATAGATAGTAATCATACCGTTTTGTTTCTGAGAATTAAACAATCACATTAGGTATTCTCACAATAATATGTTTTCAAACACAAATTTCATGTTTTGCATATTGGATGGACATAAAAAATCTTGAAAGCTAGGCTACAGCTACATTAATATTTGTAGGTAGGTACTGATACAGAAATTGAACCAACGTTCCTTCCTCCCCTTACCACAAACAGGTTCTACCCAAACTTTGAAAAAATATGGTACACATGTTGATTTATTGTCAAAAATGTGTATGCTTCCCGGCAAATAGTTTGAACAAAAATGGCAGTACTGCGCATGTTACTGTAATGAAATAAAGGTCGTTCACTGTACCATAATATCTCTATAATATTACTGTTTGGGATGTGACCGCATTGATCTACGTGCAGCACAATATACACGTCCCAGTAATACATGGAGGCTTTGTGTTCAACAATAGGAGGCTAACGTGGACCCGCTGTCTATGGCTGAGACGTCATTTGAAATGGTTGATGGTGTAAGAACTATAGGGCTTAAATGCTTACGTTAAGGTACATTTGATAACGTTATATTTGTAATTATTGCGTAACGTTATAAATGGTTATCTATGGATATCATCAAGTCTTTTTGCCTTGTCTTCCACGCTATGGAACAAGAAACTCAGCCTATTGCAGTCCAGTGCTGGACATAGTAGTCGCATCCAGTCAGATTCTTATTCAGGTCGTCGGTCTACCTGGTTAGTGGGCACCCTGCAACGTATTTGCCCTTTCGCGGTCTCCACTCAAGGACTCGTCTGCTCCAACAGCCATCGGTCCTTTGATCCTAGAAGCTATGTCGGTCACTCGGCTTCTTCCCTGAATAAACTTGTTACGAATCTTATCCTTTAAGGGGAATGAAGCAGCCAAGTGGCGCCCCCATCATTAAAAATGATGAATGATGGGGGCGCCACTTGGATACTACATGCGCTTTAAAGAAACTCCAAGTATAGCTCGCTCCATAGCTTGTTGAGCGACTTCGAATTAAAATTAAAACTATGGGACATACTTTTGAACAATGATCGCCCTGCAAGACCACAAACACTCCATTCTGGAATCAATCTCGCCACTCATAGTTACAAGTAGCACAGTACCAATTGAGTCACCAATCATTATTGTTAGGGTAATAATTTATGTTTTTATTCAAAATGTCCATTACATCACCAGGAAATCGGACTCACACAGCACGAAGTGTTTTGCTATAATAGTTTAATTCTGTCTGTGTTTCTCAGTAAGTATAATTTGGCGATCTTCAAGGCTCGAGCGGCGTTCCGTGCCGGACTTAAATAATTGAAATACCCTATCTATTCTCGGGAGTCGTAAAAAGTGACTAAGGGATTCACCAGAGAATGGGCAGCAGCGTTCTCTGAGAATTTAACCAACCAACTGCGATCGCCAACCCGCCTGCCAAGCGTGGCGGTTGTGGCATATCCCCCCCTTTGGGGGAGGTCAATATCCAGCAGTGGACGTCTTTCAGCTGAAATGATGAAGGCTTGAGCAGGTTTTAGCTGGGAAAGCATGTAGCATTGTCGACCGCACCATCGCTTAGCATAAGTTAAAATGGTGGTTAAAGGCAGTACAATCTCATTAGGTAAAATAAATCACAACATTCCACCACTTTATAGCGTGACAGTAATTTCCTCATATTCAAGAAATGACCAAGTAAATGGAATGTCAAAAGTAGCCCCGACAATTCCTTCCGCAAACTAATAACGTTTTGTCGTCACAAATTGCTCGCTTGCAACATAATATCGTTGCCTCCTTGTGATAAAACAGCCTTGCCCAATTAATATTCAACAACTGTACCGCTTCTTGAATAATTACACCTTTTTTATGGAAAATACGGTACTTATTAGTCACAAAATGAAGTTAGCATAAAGTTATGTTAATCAGTCGTTTAATTTTGTCTTTTAGATGACATTGAGGGAACAGATAATATGTCATACGAGCACTTGATGCTATCCTTTGCAAAAACAGTGTTAAAAAGTTTTAAAGTTTGTTTTTATACCTAATGGACTTGCGGTTGACCGCCACCTCACCTGATGTCCACGATATGGTACGCTTGCCAAGCAGAAACCTAATCACTCGAGTCTTAAAGACCACTAGATCATATGGACTGGGCTCCGCATGAAATTAAATATAGTCTCATGCTGGAGCGGGTACAAAATAAATTTATTAGATATTTATATATGCGAAATTATGGTGTGTATCCGTTTTACCCATTAATGTACCCCACTTTATTTATTTTGGGTATGGTAGGGAACATTGAGTTAAAAGTCAGGAGGGAACTGGCACTTGCCTCGTATTTATTTAAAATACTGAGAGGGAAGGTGCATAATGCGGACATGTTAGGGCAGGTGAGCCTGTGTGTGCCGGACAGGTACGTGTGGCGACGACGGCAGCCACAACTGCTGGTGGAGCCGCGCGGTCGGACTAACCTTTTGAGGGAGGCGCCGCTGACGCGTGCACTCCGCACTCTTAACCTCATAGCTGGGGAGACGGACCTATTCTGTTGTTCTCTGAGTGAATTCACAAGAACAGCATTATTTGTTTTATGTTACAAAATTTAATTAATACATTATCATGTTTATATTCCGTACACTGCCGCTTTGGGTTAAAAAAAAATTCCTGTAATGGTAGTTATAAGAAAGATAAATAAATAAATAAAAAATAATTATCGGGAAACACAGACAGACAGAGCAAGGAATTTCACTTCGGAAATTCAACAAAAGTAAAAACTATTTCCACCCCAGCTTTAAGTGATAACACCAGGAGGGTGGGTATCAAAATTTTCCTCTGTATCGCTGTCAACTGATAACGTGTTCAGAAGGCTGGCAGCAATGCCACGTTGTATGACAAAACTTATGCTTTTTCCAAAGACCAACCTTCAGGTCACATAATGTTGCTGATTTCCAAGATAAACTAAATTATTTCATTTTAATATTGGCATGTCGTGAAGCGACAAAATGTAACTGGCACTGACTGTTCAATTTTCCATCTTAAAATAACCTACATTTTGAGCATATAAATGTATTCTATTCTATTCTATCAGGGGTCGATTAGCCTGGAAATATCCCTAAATGAAACCCTCTTAATAAATTATTATTTTTAATCTAACATAATTATTTAATAAATTCACGGCACAGAATATCTAATAGTACGGTCACGGGATATTTACCATGTAAATCCTTTAGTACGAGTTCCCGATATTTCGGCATCATTGCAAGCGCCATGGTCACAGGTAAATTGAAGTATTTAAACGTTTAAACTGAAGTTTAAGTGTTTAAACTGAATCGATTAGTGTATCAAAATGTTTTTTGCGCTTATTCTTTTTGTGGAAGGAATGCGTCAAAGACCTGAGTATTTTTCTAGTTCTGACCCACATAGTTCCCTGACAAATTGTCCAAAGGGTATTTTTATGTTATCTTTAAATAATCCTGGGATTTATATAAAATATGTATTTAATTTATTCTTACTTTCACATTATCCCTTTATCATCTTCTGCTTCATAACGTGTTAAGGTGATGGTGATTTTGATTTTTTCTGTCCCACAAAACATTTACAATGTATTGAACTTTAAACCCACATCCTCTTTTTAGTGACAAGATGTTGGCGCAACGCCAGGGAAGTCAAACCTTAAATCCTTAAATAAGTCTAGTTCAATCAACAAACCTCTTGGTAAGCTGCATCTTCTTGAAGAATTTTCAATATTCTATCACGGTTATATAGTTGGTGAATTTAAACTATGCTCATGATTTATAGTGGGCTGAGTAGAGGTACAATCACAGAGTACATTGTAATATATGAAATAGAGACCAATCTTCAACCACAAAACAGGTAACCGCTTACTGGCGCCATCTGATACTTTCAGTGTGAAACTATCACCTAATCTAAAAATAAAGAACGCAAAAAGAGAAACGTTTCGTGAGGATCGAACGCACGTCCTGCTTTTATAAATCAGACCACAGGATCGTACTGCTACGAATACTAATTACTTACCTGCGAATTTTAGCACTATAATCAACCAGTCAAAATCAATAAAAGTAGAATACTTTATTATTCAAAAAAACAACAAAAATGCCTCTGAAATAGATACTTATTTAATAATGTAATATTTCGTGAAAAATCAGTACAATTATCTCGTAAAATGAAATCTTAATCTCTTTGGAGCAATAATCCAATATGGGGTCATGTAGCGACATCTATCGAATATCGAATAAACTATTACAATATCTCGTTACTTAAATTTGTGAAACCTGCCATCTATTACTTTTAGTCCGTAACAGTAACAAATATAATGCTACTAAATTAAAAACAACCATCTTACCAGTTATCTATTAGCATTCGAAGTACTACGTTTTTTGCAGCGTTGTAAAAGCTGTTGTACCCGATTATTTGTTCTAAGATTGAGCACCCTGGGTACAATAATTATATGTGTCCATTTAAAACCTCGTTATAAAGTTTAGTACGACAAGTTAGAGCAAGTGAAGGAAGAAAGAAATGTCAGGTCAAAATAAAAATAAAACAAGTTTTTATTTCAAATAAGCAATTACACGCACTTTCAAAAAGTTGGTCCTATGGAGAAGAGATATACTCTTTTCAATTATTAAATGTTACAATACTTTGTTAGATGATTTGGAAAGAGTTGTTTGAGAACATTGAGCAACTATTGCGGTGGCTCTATGTTTGAGAACAATGTAGGTTTAGGTAGGAGAAAAATTCACTGAAGTAAACAAATTAACTATATTATTTTAAGTTTAAGACCAACCATGATAGGAGGGACCCCAACGACCCGATACTCTAAGCCGTTAATGTCTACAATATGTTCACATTTACGTTATGTCAAAAAAAAAAAGAAATATAATAAAAATTACAAATGTCAGATTGCAGAAAATGTAAAAAAGGTATATCATGTTAGGTTTAGTTAACATTGATATGTGGTTAACCGCACAATGTTGTTATTCATAGCATAACATAACATCACGCCTGTATTTCCCCGAAGGGGTAGGCAGAGGTGTAATAGTACACCCACATTTCGCCAGTTATGTTGTAAGTCCCATGTAATAGGGGGCGAGCCTATTGCCATTAACCGGGCACATATCCTGACTCCGGGCTGCTACTGAGAATTTCCTACTGAAAAAACCTAATAACACTTTGCCCGACCCGAGAATCGAACCCAGGACCCCACGCTAAGCAGTAGCGCTTGCGAGCACTAGACCAACGAGGCAGTTTTTATTCATGGAGGTTATTTTAATAGTTTTAATGCATGACATTTTTTAATACACATTATTTGCTACAATCGTGCCTCGGAGAGCACTTTAAGCTGTCGGTCCCGGTTGTCATACAAATATCTGTACTGTGGTGGTTTTAGTCGATAAGAGTCCGACACTGGCTCCGCCTGCCCCAGGCAGAGTGCATCCATGAGGATTTCCCCACAGCAAAAAAAAGGAAAAAAAAGCCAGTCGTTACGGGTAGTCAGAAGCCTGAAAGTCTGACAACTGGTCTAACCTCCGAATGTCAGTATTACCCAGTGACTGTGTTGCAGGGGTCTGATGGCAGTCGCTCCGTGTAAAATACTGATGTTCAGCCGCATCTGGCTAGACTGGAAGCTGACCCCAACATAATTGGAAAAAGGCTCGGAGGATAATGGTCTGCTACAATCTATGAAACAGAAATTATTTTGAGAAACAACCTCACTTGTGTACAAATATTTCGCGGTCTGCAACCTCATCGTTATGAATGACGTCTAAGGCCCGTATTACAGAAACTTCCTCAAGTACAGTTTAAACTCCAATCACCTGATCACTACTTAGGATAGAATCGTTACTTGAGTATCGGTCTTATTCCAGAACGGTATTATAAACTTTAATTCAACAACATAACACATGAATTTGACCTGAAATATAATAGAAATCTCTACTCAAGTGTAGTCTGGACCACACTAGAGTGATTACAGATCAAATCTCAGCTCAAATACCGAAACAGGTGACAGTATAAAACAAAACTAAACTCAGCTGAACTGTGATCAACAAATCTCTGCTTGAGGAACGTTCTAAAATCAATGCTCAACTCAAAACTAGTTTTAAACAGAGATCAATGCTTGAGTATCGTCCTGTAATACGGGCCTTAGTGACTTGATTATTGTGAATGAGCGCGTCTGGTCTGTTTCATGCATAAACTTATTATACTAGCGTAAATTATAATAACTTTATGGTCTCAAGTACAATGACGTAAGAAATGGAATATTTCACTTTATTCAGTATTTTTAATAATTAGTATTTATGGGATTTGTTTCTATATTCTTGTGTAGGTACACATATTGCCGATATCTAAAATCTCTTTTCTGTTTCAGAAGAAAAATATAGGCAATAACAGTCATCATCAACTCAGCCTATCGCAGTCCACTGCGGGACATAGGCCTCTCCCAAGTTGCGCCAATACTCGGTCCTCTACCTTCCGCATCCAGTCCCTCCCAGCCTCCTTCTAAAAACAGCTAAAAGCAGGCGCGGCTCCGGTCCTGAAGGAGGTACAGTTTGTTTAATTCCATCATCCAACAAGGCTGTAGAGCCTTGGTGTAGACCGGAGGCATAGAGTGCGGTGATACTGTTCTTAAAAAAGGGGGATAAAACCCTAATGAAGAACTACAGACCTATCTCACTCCTGATTCATGTGTACAAGCTGTTCTCGACCACAAGTTCTGGCGAAGGAAAACCGATATGTACCTAGAATGCTCCGTGAGGCAATTGAAATTAAAAAACATCCTAATTTTAATAGAGAAGATGGTTGGCAGCTACCACCTGTTTGGAACCCAGTCCTTAAAATAATCAAGTCCCAAACAGCACGCAACACTGTAAAAGATAATGATATTGTGAGTGATTACTGCGTGCATCGAAACGATTTTAATTAATAATATTGTACGGTAGATTAAAATATTTTTTTATGAATATTTGTAAAGACACTTGTCATCTTAGTCTACCTGCGACCACGAAATGCTGCAAAGCTTTCGAAACGTCAGGGAAACCAATTTAAATAATATACGCGATTTAATCCGGTTAAACTTTGTTTTATTATAATATGTAGGGATCGCGAAAACCTAAGAAGTTAGTCATATCAAAATTTCATCCTGCGTTACAAAAATTTACGTACGGTCGACCGCACGTCGGTGGTAACACTTTGACATTAGCAGCATCTTTATTTCGTAAGCAGTAAGGGCGGTTTTCGAATTGACGTGTTACCACTGTCATGCAGTCGACTGTACATACAATTTACTGCAAATAAAAATAAACATTGCTTGCTGTGAAATGGCAAGCAAACACTTTAATTTTTATTTTTTGTTAACAAGTCACATCCCTTTATGTCGAGCGAAAGGCGGTGAATGAAGCTCTCTTATTTGACGTAAAAATAATGAACACGGGACTTCTGCCCTCTGCAAAATGAAAGTTTTAATTACTTACTTCAATTTTAATGTTTTTGTAAAAAACTATGTTATGTACGACTGTACCGCCGCACGTCAGTGGTAACACTTCAGTGGCGAAAACCACCCTTATTGCCTAGGAAATATAAATGCAGTCCAGCTCAAAATGTTACCACGGACGTGGTCGATGGTACCTAAATTTTTTTATATCTTGCAGAAGGACGCTTAAAACGCAATTGAATAAACCTCTAAGATTGCATGATAACCAGTTTGGGTTTAGGCCAAAACTTTCAACTGAAAGTGCTATATTGTGTCTCAAGCAGACTGTCAGATACTATACGGATCGAGAGAAGCCTGTGTATGCATGCTTTCTCGACCTGTCAAAGGCGTTTGACCTGGTTTCTTACAATATACTGTGGAAAAAATTAGAAGAAGTAAAAGTTCCGGCTGAAATTATTAATGTCTTTCAGTATTGGTATGGAAACCAGATCAACAAGGTGAGGTGGTCGGGGTAGCTGTCTGATAGTTATAAAATGGAATGTGGTGTGAGATAAGGGGGCTTAACATCACCAGCATTGTTAATTTATACATGAAGGCACTGATTGGTGCGCTCAGCAGTGAGCATGTCGGATGCTTCATTGATGACGTATGCGTCAATAACTTAAGTTATGCTGACGACATGGTCTTGCTGAGTGCGTCAGTTTGTGGTCTAAGGAGGCTTCTTCAGGTATGTGAGGAGTATGCTCGTATACATGGCCTAGCATATAATGTGAAGAAGAGCCAATGTATGGTATTTAAAGTTGGTAACAAACACATGTCTAACATACCACCAGTAAAATTAAATGGAGTCGCCATCGAAATGGTAAATAGTTTTAAATATCTCGGTCACATTATTACGTCTGACTTACGGGATGACTTAGACATTGAGCGGGAGCGGAGGGCTTTGTCGGTGCGCGCTAATATGATATGCCGTAGGTTTGCGCGCTGCTCCACTTGTGCTAAAATAACTTTATTTAAAGCGTATTGCACATCATTTTACGCATGCAACCTATGGGATGCATATACTCGCGCATCGTATGGAGCCCTCCGTGTTCAATATAACATTGCATTCAGGATGCTGGTGGGGCTGCCGCGGTTCTGCAGCGCCTCTGGTATGTTCGCGGAGGCGCGCGTCGACGGCTTTAATGCAATTATGCGTAAGCGCATAGCTTCGATGGTAGGCAGAGTTCGCGGCAGCACTAACGGTATCCTGAAAATGATAGCAAATAGGGTGGACTGCCCATATATAAATAATATTATTGGATTGCATGTAATAATTAATAATTGAATGTAATATTATTGAATGTAATTTTATTGAATGTCATTTTATTTAATGTAATTTAATGTATAATTTTGAAAATGAATATGTACTAACCATTTATTAATGTATTTACTAACACGACTGGATCTCTGTTATCTTATAAATAAATAAATTATTTATCATCACGGCCCATTCGTGTTCTGTAAAATCATCATCTGGGAATATATTATTAACGGCCGAAATTAATATCCAATCTATCCACGATTTACCCTACTAGAGAAAGAAATTTGACATATTTTGTATGGAGCTTATGTCAAAATCCTATCTCTAGTAGGGCAAATCGTGAATAGATTGGATATTAATTTTGGCCGTAAGTGTATAAATTGTGGAAAGATAAAATTGTGCTCATGGTATCGAATTTAAACTCCACGTAATAACGTCTTTGGGTGACGTCACCGACATCTTTTCAAGAAATAGTGTTCCTTAACCGACTCGTCTAACTTTGCAGTTAATTCAAAGTCGTATAGATGTAAAAATTTAAATTGTGGAAAGGAAAAAAAAAATAAAAATAAAAATTCTTTCCACAATTTAAATCTTTAAATTTCGCTTCGCATTCGTAAATGCGTTAAAAATAATAAATAATTCATATAGATGTGCCTAGCCTTACAATTTTTTTAATATTTTTAACGCATTTTACGCATGCGAAGCGAAATCTAAAGATATGGATAGATAGATAGAAGATAGAATATTCTTTTCTCCCACTTGCTCGGAAATTGGTTCATTATTCAAAAAAAATAATACAACAATCGGCTCTTTTCCGTACGTAACGAAATAACAGGCCGGTAATATCCAACAGGACAATAATATAAATTGCTGGACACTTTTTATTTTTTAAATTATGCTACCGAGGTTTTTAAGTTCACACTGACATAAATTAGGTGTTTTTAGGTACAAAATATTTATCATTATACAGGCTGAATGCGCATTTTTTTTTCAAAACTTTTAAAATAGAACAAGATCTGGGCGCGCGCGAATTGGTGTGAATGAAAATGAGATACTGTTGAATTAATTTGTGTTGTGTTTCCTCGCAAATAAGAGAAAAGTACTATACAAGTCTTGGCCGAAATAGCAATTAACGGGCTCGTTTTGTTAAAAAGGACTCGGCTTGCGCCTCGTCCTTTTAAAATCACTTGGGAAGTACTCGGCTTCGCCTCGTACTTCCAATATTACTCGGCCGTAAATTGCTTTATTTCAGGCCTCGACAGTAATGTACTATTATTTTACACCGTTAGCATTAGTAAACTTAGGACTAACATGTAAAATAAGGGTACATTGGATATAAATTGTGAAAAGAAAAAACCTTTTTCTTTTCCTTTTATTTTTCTCCATTACAAAGAAAGAAAGAAAAAATATTTTTCGTCACAAAAAGACATGCAGAAGGTGTACATAAAAATAACTTCTTACACTTTAGGAATTATATAGTGGTGACCGCGTATTGGAAGGCACAGCGTGGGTAGGCCTACCCACGCTACCCCACAAGGTGGACCGACGACCTGGTTAAAGTCGCGGGAATCCGCTGGATGCAGAACGCGCAGGACCGGTCGTTGTGGCGATGCTTGGGGGACGCCTATGTCCAGCAGTGGACGACTTTCGGCTGAAATGATGATGATGATGATGACGAGTTGTAACATCATAAGAAAAGTAACTTTGCAAGTCGTAGCTGCGGCAAGGAGGTTTACAATCAGCATGATGCTGTATTTTAAGGTGAGCCACAACACAGCGCTGATTTCCAGTGTCAACCCCAAGTGACGTATATCGTAAGAAGACATACCTAGTTCACAAAACATCCTTCAAGAGCTTTTTCTAATCTAGACAAAAACGTGTAAAAGACAACCGCAGCCGTTCAGAACCAACAGAATATTGTCGGCAGCTCATCTCGGCTATCAGTCAACGTCATACCTCGAGATAAAATGCCATTTTGTAGCATCCACTTAGATTTATCGTGGTACGGTTTTGCCACACACTTTACTCGATTATTTAAAGCCCCGTCAGCTTTATTTAATAGCTTTATCTTATGATGTTCGTTCATTTTGTCGGCGGAGTGTTTCCGCTTCAGTAAAATTGTTAATCGTCGGTAAAGGGTGATAGTATAATATAAGCAAGATTTAGATACATAGATACTGGTAGGTTTGGTTTTGCTGAAACATACAACATGGTTACACGAGTTATGGTTTTGGAACCACACTGTCATCTGTCATTAGTTGACAGCTGTCTCGCGAACACAAGTAAATTTCATCAACGGTTGCGTCAACTGAATTTGGAACATGCTGCTTAAATGAGATCGTGTGTCTATTTCTTGACGTTGTTGGATAAAGTCATATAATTTGTATGTCATGTAGGCTGTACTTGTATTTAATTAAGACCTTTACTTGAAAGAGTGGAACTCCCTAACATAAGCAAGCATTTGCTTAAAAGATGGTTCCCAACGCTGTAATGAAATTGTTTTACAAGTTGATGAAATAAACATTTATTTATTTCATTTTATTTTATTTATTATTTATCAATTTCCTATTTTTCAGTGGATAGAACTAGCGTGCATGGCGATTATATCCCCCCTTTTGGGGGAGGCCTATATCCAGCAGTGGACGTCTGTAGGCTGAAATGATGATGAATGATGATGAGAAGAACTAGAAGATATTGTTCTTTGTTAGTACATGACTGATTGATTTATTTGCAAAATATGGGCACATCAGTTATTAATTAATTAATAATGTTAAAGTTATCCTTATCCATTCAATCGTTTACGGTATTTTTATTTATTTATTTATCACAACGTACATCTATCATTACAGGCTAGCCCAATGCGATAGTGAAGGCAAACACAAAATACAAAATTAGGAAACAAAAATACAAACAATTACTTACACCTAACAATCAAACCCTAACACTATACGCAAACTATAGACTATACAAAGTATCTATGAAAAATTTACATGTAACTTAAAATATATAACAGAACTTTTGCGAGTTCACTCAAATTACATGTAAATATGTCCAGTCGCTCATGCAGCTCATTCATCCGTCGGACAGCTTGGGTGAGAGGTGTCATGGACATCAAGTTGGTCCTAGCAACCGGCACGGCCAGCAGTGGCGGGCGTCGCCTTCTCCACACATAGCGGTCCGGCACACACAGACTTAAGCGACGCAACGTATGCCAATATGTATCTAGCTTCTTTTGATCTGAGGCCCTAGCACACGCTACACACAGTTATCGACAAATTTTATACGGGAGTTTTTGGTTCCAAATACGCACACTTGGCGCTGATCAAATTCCCATTTTTTTTTATCGATAACTACACTTTAACGTTACATACACGATATCGCAAAAACTCATGCTAGGAGGCTCAGTTGTGTTGTTTGTTTCTGTTTTTGTTACACAATACATGCAGTGTCTTTTTCATCTGCACAATACAGTAACATGTCCGCATCACCCTTTACAAATCCACCCTTAATCTTCGCATTACTTCATTATTAATGAACAGCAAAAACAGTCGAGTTTTAACGCTGCGTAATAAATGAATGTAATGTGAAAGTCTTCAGATGATCTATCAACGTCTTCTCAAGATAAAATTACGTCACCAGAATTAGATTTATTATTGTCTTAGGTTAACTGAAGTGTGTCATGCGTTCTTAGAGGTTTTCCGACGGTTGATTTATTGTGAGGTTATTTAATTAAGAGACTGTGTTTGTCATGTTTTGCCTAATACAGTAAGTTTATTTAATGTACATATCTCTCTCATAGAACAATCATCAGCAACTCAGCCTCTTTATAGGCACACCTCGTACACTTAATACAATATAAATGCTAGCACCACCTACATACACAAGATTACGTCTGTATACGAACGCACACACACGTTTAGGTTAGGGATGCTCGCCGCTCGTTATGCCGACTAACCCAGTCGGCCAAGCGCTTCTCAGTAGTTTTCAGAGATGGCGTGTTTGTGCACAGGCGATTGACATCCATTGCATCTTGCAGTCCAATTACCGTCAGAATGCGGGTGCGTGCGGGGTGCGAGTGAGGAATCTTAAATTGGCGGGAGGTGGTGAGTGGCCGTTCTGCACGTTAGTACTATTAGATATTCTGTGCCATAACACTTGGTCCTTTGCCTTCCGCATCCAGTCCCCCCTAGCTTCTTTCATAAGGTCGTCGGTCAGTGCACACGTCAGCCACGTCAGCTCAACTATCAGTGTGCACGTCTTGGCACCGTAAGTCATGACAGGCAGGACGTAATGGTTGAAGACCTTCGTCTTCAGACTTTGCGGTATAGGTGGTGATAAGATTCGGCGAAGTTTTTCAAAAGCTGCCCAGCCCAACTGGATCCTTCTGTCGGCTTCTTTCTCGGAGTTGTGGCTATCAAGCTGAATGATCTGCCCTAGGTAGACGTATTCAACAATATGTATGTATAGAACTGGGTCTGAGTTTGAACTCAACCTGCACCACTGACTTTTAAAATTCATGTGTGGATCAGAATTTGATTATCACTTGCTTTAACGGTGAAGGAAAACATCGTGAGGAAACCTGCACACCTGAGAGTGCTGCATACAGTTCTCGATGTTGTGTGTAGTCCGCCAATGCGAACTAGGCCAGCATGGTGGACTAAGGCCTTAACCTTCTCAGTCTGAGAAGAAACTTGTGCCCAGCTGTGGGACGGTAATTGGCTGATGGTAATGATGTATAGAATATGTAATATGTTTGTGAATTACAATGACATATTGAACTATATTTATGAAACTTTTCGCGCACAATTAAATCAAACCACAACAAACATTTTGACTAACCTCGACGTTTCGACTAAGTTGCATTAGCCGTGGTCACGAGGTGACTGAAGTATGCGGGTGTCATCGTCTTGAGCGGCGGGTGTTTTCTCGTACTACCCGCGGTTGATTTTTCGTATCGTCGCTGTCCGTAACACGGTATGCTGAATCACTACACACAATGCTGACAGTTTAGGCCGACATAAATGTAGACAAACCACGACTTCTCGATTACCGATTCCACGAGGAGGACAACCTATACCTATCCATCTTCCCGATGAAAATTTTTATACAGTGACATACGTTTCATGTTGATCTTTCATTTTCATATAATTCGTCTGCTACATACAGTGGCTGGCATACAGTCCAAAGCTGACTAGTGTGAGCTTTAATTGTGCGAATATTACCACTTGGCGGGGCCCGTGTGGAGTGCAGGCTTGTGATGTAGGGTTGGTGTTCATCGCAGGATGTGTGACTTTGCTACCGTTATACTTTCAGGTCACGGTAACAAGGCCTCATTTATATTTCTGATACATTTATGATTCGAGGTATAAAGAAGAATGAAGCTCTATTAATTTTTATACATCTAACATCTTTAGATTCTGTTTTTGTTGAAAGCGGACCAATAAACCATCTGCAGAAAGAGATTGCAATATTTTCATGCAGTCTCTTTCATCATAGATAGATAGATAGAATATGCTTTATTGTATACCATGAAAATAGCAGTAAACGGGAACAACGTGTAAATTATGGGTACATTGACGGTCTTAACGCTGAAAGCGATATCTTCCAGACAACCTTTGCATGAAAAGAAGACGTAAGATCTAGATTATGGGGGCAGTCCGTGGCGTACTACTGCATATTTACAACTAAAATAAATAAATATCACAATATCATATTTAGTTTTAAACAAAAACTGACCAGATTTTCAAGCTTAAATCTGAAGAAAATATATAAAAGTACCAGTTTCATAGAAAAAATAAATACAGTTGGAAATATTCTAAGGACAAAAAGGGTATGTCGGCATAATGCTACCACATAACTCATCACTGTGTATCAGCACACGTTTTCAGATAGGGCTTAATAAAATGAGAGGCAGTTATAAGAAATCACCATTGCTCACCACTTTAATGATCCTGCAATCAATGAACTTATTCATTTTCAAATATTAAATACTTGAATCAATTTAACATTCTATGTGAATCCCACGTTGAGTGCCACGCTTTAAATCAGAACGCTGAATGAAACAAAATTTGGGCGCTAGTAAAAAGTGCGTGTTGAATTGGTCGACTGTGCCACTGTATTGTTTCTGCGTAATAATGCCGAGCTCCTGATTTAAACGACCACTATTGCATGTGTGGAGAACTTGTTGGGCCTCAGTAGTCTCCCGCTTTTTATCTGAGGACAAACAAAAATTCACCACATTATAGTGTTTAAAATATTTATCATACCTAAAGGTTTGAAGAATGACCTTCCTTTGTGTCTTCTTTCTCCTCGCTTGCTCCCAATTATGTTGGGGTCGGCTTCCAGTCTAACCAAATGCGGCTGAACATCAGTATTTTTTTACACGGAGCGACCGCCATCAGACCCCCGAACTCGGTCATTGGGTAATAGCGACATCCAAAGGTTTGACCAGTTGTCAGACATTGGGACTTCAGAATACTTGTAACGACTTCCATATAGATACTCTTATGGCAACCGGGACCGAAAGCTTAACGTACCCTCCGAGGCACGGAGGGCACTCAAATTATCGATGGGCAACGAAACGTCACCCATCCAAGAACTGAGTGCGGCTAGTGCAACTTAACCTCGCAGACATTACAATCCCACAGTTATCAATTATAAGCATCGAGTCCATGACAATGGTATGAAATACTTTTGTGTGAATTGTGAAAAATAATTTTAAGGTTTGACTGGTACTGCAGGATTGTGATGGTTAATATCAAATGCTATTACTAAAATAAATAATATCTGCAAAAATTATAGCAAGAAAATGTAAACATTAATGCATTTTGCTAACCCGTTTTTTATCTCGTGTTCTTTAGATAACATATTACTATAGTACAGTCTAACAAAGAAATTAGTATCCAGGGTCGCTAGATATAAATGAAGTTTTCTCAGAAGATTATGGATGTTTTCGAGTGAAATATCATTTTAATAACGGACAAAGTTAAACTGTATTTATACAAAACCCTAATCAAACCGTTCTTTAATAATTTCCTAAGAAATCTTTATCTATATCTGGTGACCCTGGATTCTAATTGCTGCACTTGCACACATATTCTTTTAACAAAAAAAAAATTACCACCAAAAATGCACAAACCGTTTGAAATGATAATGAAGTATCATTATATCAAACACCACCTTACGGAGTCTTTGAAGATTAGTTTCGGAGTCATCAGTAATAGCTGACTCGTTCTCCGTCTTCGATGCAAATCGCGAATCGATTTTGCCCCTGCCAATCGGTTATCGGAGAATTTAACACTTTTGAATTCATAAGCGCGAGATGGAAAAGTTTTTGCGAGTCTCTTGGTTTGTCAAATAACTTGTTATTACTTGGGAGCCAGCTACTAACTTCTTTTAAAAGGGTATTTTCCTTAGGCGGGGTAAATTGCAAACGGTATCAATGTTAAGTGCAATGGTTTGATCAGGGCTTTTTGTAATAGTATCGCGTTATGAGAAGCCTGGGAGCGGCATTTAAAGTCTAGAGTTCAGTGTCTGGGCTTACAGAGTGATTTGAGTATTTAGGCATAAATACAATACATCAATAGTTATTCAGCTTTTAATCAAGTTGAAGTTACAATCACATGGGACTTTCCATCTTCATGTCTCAGTTTGGCGAACCGACTTGCGGTACCATTTAGGCAACAGCCTAGGTGGTATTGCAGTTGTTATGGGCAAAGGTAGCCGCTTAACATCAGGTGGGCTTTTAGTTCATTTCGCCATCCTATGATAAAAAATAAAAATAAATCCTAAAATTGCAAATAAATATGTACTCAAGCGGGGTCTCGGCCAATCGTCGTAAGTAATTACAATCTCTGCTCAAACACCTAAGCAGGTGTCAGTTAAGAATAAAGCTAAACTCAGCTGAACTGTGATCCAAGAATCTATGCTTGAGAAATATTCTAAAATCAATGCTCAACTCAACTGGTTTTAAACAGTGATTAAATACGGGTCTAAAAGGTTAAGATCCCTAAAAAAGAAGATTTTTATATTCTCTCAGTAACAATTACGACTTTACTTAGAATTATTTTAATCGTAAAATCTGTTCTATTCCTTGAAATTTCCGCTAACAACTCAACATATTATAATTGTTTATCAAACAAAAACCAAGCAAGAACACAACACTCTGTCGAAAACCTTTTCAAAGGCCTTTGAGTCATTATAGCCTAATGGCATTATAATAATTTAAGTGTAGGTAAAATATTTAAAATTCAGCGTCGGTGTTCGTCAGTCACGCTCGGGATCGGGTTAAAATTCAACATTTTTCGCCTTTTCCGTAATTTATTCAAATAAATTTTGGACATGCGACGCGACGGGAAAATGGCCTGTTTAGGCACGTCGAGAGGACCCGTTTTGTATTTAAATTTAACAGTCATTATAAGCGTACTAATGAAAGATCAACACATCTTTATTTATAAACATTAATTTGTGTTCAGTTATGACAGTGCCTTTGCAGTACTATGAATAGAATAATATAGCTGGAATAAATTTGAAATGCAAAAAAAAATTATGAAATTATTATTATTATTTTGATTTTGAAATTAAATTTTCTCAGGCTTTTAATACCTGGAGTTTTTTTAAGATCACACGGGTGTAAACCAAAGTGCGACCTTAAGTTTGAGATGGCTGATTTGTCTGCATTGGCGTGATACTGTTGTCTAAATCTAACTGTAAAAATTTCCTAACTATCCGGCAAGTGTTAAGTATAGCTGCTTTTTGAAGTGTGAGGTATGTGTACTTAGAAAGGTTGAGTGTATTTATGCTATTGAATAATTGTTTTGGGATGACACCTGTCGTTGAAATGACTATTGGGACTATTGTTACTCTATTCATTTTCCATACTCTAGTAATTTCTTCTTGTAGTTCTGTGTATTTCCTGATTTTTTCTGTAATAGTATTCTGTATATTATGAGTGTTTGGTACTGCTATATCTATTATGTATGTATGTTTATTTTCTTTGTCAACTAGTGTTATATCAGGTCTATTGTTATAAATAGTGTGGTCTGTAATTATAGTGCGGTCATAATATAGTTTGTAGAACTGATTTTCTAATACTGCCCTAGGTGAGTATTTGTAATATGGTGTGTATGGGTCCTGCGTGAGATTGTATTTCTTTGCAAGTTTCTGGTGTATTATGTTAGCGAGTTGATTATGTCTGTGAGTGTAGTCGTTTTGAGTTAGTGTGATGCATGCTCCTGTGATATGTTGTATTGTTTCAGGTTTGGCGTGACATTTCCTACATAGATCATTTCTGAGTGTTCTATCTTTCAATATGTATTTTTTATAATTTTTAGTGTTAATGACTTGGTCTTGAATGGCCAAAAGAAATCCTTCCGTTTCGGGAAACAGTCCACTTAACTCAAGCCATTTGTTGGAGGCTTCTTTATCTATATGTGTTTGTTGTAGGTCATTAGGGTGTCTTCCATGTAGTTCTTTCTGCTTCCATTTTCTATGTATCTCTTCAGTATGTTTTGCCCTATCTATTGTTTCAATGTTATGATCTTCGCTTAGGTTTAGTGGTGTATATTGTTTATCTATTTCCATTATAGTTTTGTGTAATTGACTACTACTTTTCTTCTGTCTAAAAAATTGTTTTAAGTTTATTATTTGTCTTTTATGTAGGTGTGTTATTTCTATTAATCCTCTTCCTCCTTCTTTTCTCGAAATTATTACTCTTTCTATTGCTGATTTGGGGTGGTGGTATCTGTGTTGTGTAAGGATGGTTCTTGTTTTAACTTCGAGAGCATGTAATTCTGTGTTAGACCATTTTATAACACCGAAAGAATATGTTAATATAGGTATTGCGTATGTGTTTATTGATTTGAATAAATTTTTACTCCAAAGATGCATTTTGCATAATGAATGTATTCTACTGTAATATTCCCGTCTAAGTTTATCTTTAATAGCCTTATGCTCTAATAGTCGTGCCTGATTATATCCTAAGTATTTATATAGTTCTTCATTTTTCATCGCCTCTATTGCTTCTTCTGCACTTAAAGAATAATTTCCTCCTACAATCTTACCTTTTTCTATATTTAGTTTACGGCATTTGTCTAGTCCGAAATCCATTCTTATGTCTTTTGAAAACATTGTTGTTATATCCAATAAACTATTCAAATCTGTATTTTTGTTAGCATATAGCTTTAAGTCATCCATATATAGTAAATGTGTTATTTGGTGTAGTATTGTTCTATTGTTTTTAATGTCAAAGCCTAATTTTGATTTAGTTAATTCACGTGAGAGTGGATTTAGAGCTAGACAAAACCATAAAGGGCTTAACGAGTCTCCTTGAAATATGCCTTTTTTAATCGCTATTTCATCTATTGCTATGTTTATCGTTTTTGTTTGTAATCTTAACGAAGTTTTCCAAGATCCCATAGCATTTTCAAGAAAATTTATAATTAATGGATTAATTTTATATATTTTTAGTATTTCAACCAACCATGAGTGTGGTACGCTATCAAACGCTTTTTTATAATCTATATACGCTATATATAAGTCTTTCCTACTTTTTTGTACGTGTTTTAAAATAGTGGAGTCAATAACTAATTGTTCTTTGCAGCCCATATGGCCTCGCCTACAACCTTTCTGTTCTTCTGTTAGAATATTATACTTATCGGAATGTTCAATAATTCTATTAGTTATACAGGATGTAATAATTTTATACATGGTTGGGAGGCACGTAATTGGTCTATATTGTGAGGGATCCTGGGTACGGTCTGATTTCGGTATCATATAAGTGATTCCCTGTGTCAAAAATTCTGGGAGATTTTGGTTGCCTTTTAAAATGTCACTTATCTGTTCAGCTAAAGTTCTATGAAGCGTATGAAGTCTTTTTATCCAAAAATTATGTATACCATCTATTCCTGCTGCTTTCCAATTATGTGTTTTATTTATGATTAGTTTAATTTCTAGTGGGTCAATATCTATAAACGGCATTTCTTCTATTCTTTCTGACCTAGTAGTTTCTTCTTTTATCCATTCAGCATTTTTATTATGTTCAGTGCTGTCTGACCAAATATTCTCCCAGAATTCTTTCAGGGACTCTTGAGACGGGGGATTTGAAATTGTGGTATCACTACCTTTAAGTTTTCTATAAAATTGTTTCTCACTTGTTGTAAATATTCTATTGTTATCCTTTCTTTCTTTTGCTTTTTTATATCTTGCAAGTCTATGACTCTTTACTTTTAGCTTTTGTTTTAATGTATCCAAATGATCTTCTATTCTTTTATTAAAATCTTCATGAGAGGCGTGTTTTTTAGTTTTTTTATTATGTTGGGTTTGCCCTAGACAAACCCAACCATTTTCTTCGATTTGATAAACCACAAGTTCTGGCGAAGGAAAACCGATATGTACCTAGAATGCTCCGTGAGGCTATTGAAATTAAAAAACATCCAAATTTTAATAGAGAAGATGGTTGGCAGCTACCACCTGTTTGGAACCCAGTCCTAAAAATAATCAAGTCCCAAACAGCACGCAACACTGTAAAAGTTAATGATATTGTGAGTGATTACTGCGTGCATCGAAACGATTTTAATTAATAATATTGTACGGTAGATTAAAATAATTTTTTAGAAATATTTGTAAAGACGCTTGTCATCTTAGTCTACCTGCGACCACGAAATGCTGCAAAGCTTTCGAAACGTCAGGGAAACCAATTTAAATAATATACGCGATTTAATCCGGTTAAACTTTGTTTTATTATAATGAATTATTATTATTTTTAATGAATTCTCAGTAGCAGCCTGGAGTCTGGATTTTGTGCCGGGTCAATGGCAATAGGCCCGCCCCCTATTACATGGGACTATAACATAACTGGCGAAATGTGGGTGTACTATCACACCTCTGCCTACCCCTTCGGGGAAATACAGGCGTGATGTTATGTTATGTGTGTAATTTGAAATGCTGAAGAGTTTCTTCTTACCTTATACCACTTCGGGGAAGTTGAGTATGATTGATTATGAATCGTATTATAATTATGTAACTTTTGACATTTATATATTAACACGAGAGTAAGCAACGACCTTTGCGGTTGTAAGGTTTTATTATTTTGAATAGAAATTGATACGCTTAAAAGTTCTTGCACTGGCCACACAGACGGCGGAAATAGATAATAATTAAAATATACGGTTTAGATGGATTGCACTGGCAACACTGGTGGCGCGAGTGACGGTAACTCTGCAGAGCGGGCACTTTCGGTTGGGCGTTGGCGCCGAGCAGACATAGACGCTTGCGTTAGGTTATCTGGAAATTGTGGTAGTTATATTATAATAAGTTTTGGTATTAAATAAGTTTTGAAAGTATATGCTGGTTTATTCTGAGATACCTTTCATCTCAGAAGCGGGATCAAGAACATTTCCGTAAGTACACGCCTACATTATATTTTTCGTTGTAACCTACATCTTTAGTAAAATAATTATTGATTATTAGGTGTTTACCTAGATTACAATTTTAACCAATTTCATATGAAATAGTTTTAATCACATTTTTCGGTATATATTGTGCCTGAATTTATTATAAATTATTACAGTGTAATAGTTTTAATCACATTTTTCGGTATATATTGTGCCTAAATATTATAAATTATTACAATGTGATTTTAAATCCCAACGGTTTTGCATCGCGAGACTTCAAAGGTTATTCAACGTTGGGACCGTTGAATTTTGAAATTTAAAAACTAACAGTTTTACACCACGTGGCTTTACAGGTTATATCTGCAGGTAATTACATTTATTGATTGATGGTAGGTAGTTTCTTTATCCTTATAATTTAGAATTTTTATTTTATTACTCATAAACCATAGAAATTGTTTTTGTATCTATTTTGCTGTGCTCCTATTTAACACATCGGTCGACTGGTACAGAATACAGGTACTGGTATGTGGCATTATGTCTGCCTTATGTACCTCTGTTTATGTATGTTGAAGCCTAAATAATTAATTACTGATCCTTAACATAAAAATAAAACTAATGATTTAGTTTTGTATTATTAGTAATTTTTTAAATTTATATAGACGATAAACTGATGCATGATGGGCATCTTAGGACCTCATGGAATTTTGTGTTTTATGGTTTCATCCTATAAGGCAGACATGGGTTACGGGGTTATACAGGGGGGTAGAAAATTTCGTCCGTTTTGCTCTAGGACGCACCGTTTTCGAGATTTTTGATGATCTTTACTACATTAATATTAATATTTCTTTGCTTTTGGTGGTGAGTTTCAGGAAATGGTGGATGGAGATAACGGAACTCTTCGGAGCCTGGATACTCCTCGACGAGACTGCTCGCGCTCCAGGCGCAGCCAGATTAGTGGCCACCAGAGAAGCCGCAGCCACAGCCGTCGCCTGCTGGAGCGAGAACAAGCACTGATGCGGAAACGGGAGCGGGTTCGTCGGATGGAGATGGACTACAGAAGGAACGTGACAGCGAGCAACGGCGACCGAGTGATCGACGAGGCTCACCGGACGCTGGGATGAGCTGCGAACGTCGCAGTCGCAGTGGGCTGCCGGAGGTCGCAACGAGAAGCATCAAGTCTCCACGAGCGCGGATCATCGCATCAAAAGGTCATGTAGTCCTACCTTTTCTTTTAGAGATTTAATACAAATAATCCAATCTATTAACGAGGTCTTGCCATCACAGCCTTCAAACCAGTGAACAACATTAAATAATAGGGTTAAAAAAAAAAAAAAGTTATTCCCGAATTCAATCATTCTGAAAGAATTAACGTATAGACATATGGCTCAAGAAGGTCCATGAATGTGCGAAGGTTTACGGCTGGGATGAGAAGACCATTGTTCATTTTGCTATGCAAAAGCTTACCGGCCTACATAAGACTTGGTACGAGATCCTCAATACATACTATTTACTTGGGCAGAATGGCAAGAAATGCTAACGGATGCATTCCCTTCTGAACAAAATTATGGTCAGATTTTAGAGGACATGTTAAAGCGAAATAGTAGGCCTATCGAATTAATTGAAATTTATTATCACGAGAAACTGGCACTACTAAAGCAGTGTGAAATATCGGGTAAGTGGGCTGTCGATTGCATCATTCACGGTATTGGCGACAGAACTATCAGGTCTTGTGCTCTGGCACTACGTTGTGAGCAACCGGATCAGCTTCTGAAATTCTTGTTAAGCAATAAGGAAGTTTCTACACAACCACCGTTTGGGGATAGGAACGTTAGCATGGTAGATGACAAGCAAAATAATAGGACAACTTCAAAGATTGATCCAAACAAATAATAATAATAAAAAAAAAAAAATGTTATAATTGTAAGGACAAAGGACATTCATTCATTTCATTCATTTTGGCATTCCAGATGCACAAACCTTAAAAGTAGGGCATAAACTTGAGGTTTGTAGACAAATAGGATACAGGGACAACGAAAGCTGACACAGTAGAAAAAACATATATTGTATAATGTACATAGGTATTTATCTATTTTTATTATAAGTCCGTAGTACGAAACATATTTTACTACTTTACTGGTGCATCTACCTTATTCTTTGTCTCTGCATTACCCTAAGGTTGTCTGGTAGAGAACGCCTATGGCGTTAAGACCGCCTTTGTACCCAGTTGTGCATAAATAATCAAATAAATAAATAAATAAAATTATGCGTATATCAAGTTCTTGTTCATCTGAAAAATTTATTAAAATAGTCAACGTTAATGGTTTGTTTCTGGAAGCTTTCGTTGATCTTGGCAGTGAGGTTACGCCTATACGACATTTGAATTTTACAAATCTTGGACTTTGTTATGACCACACTCCCTCTACGATTAAGGGTTTTGGCAATCGTCTTGTAAAATCCTTAGGTTCTGCATAGTTGATATTGATGATCGATGGCATAGCTGCTACTGTTTCATGTAGGTTTGTTGATGATATTTAGCTGGAGAAGCCAATGTTAGTGGGACAGACTTACTCAGAGCAGCCGCATATTGTTCTTTATAAAGACACCAATAATTTTTAATTTTTATTATTTAAAGCTACCTAATTTACATGAGCATAGCGAAGACTTGGAAAGAGTCAGGGTCATGGTAAAAATTTTGGAGTTGCAAGTATAACGGATGCAATAGGTACGTTGTTTACTGGTAGCGTAGTATTAGGTACAAAAATTGTAGGGAAGCCGAACGAACAATACTTAGTGTGTGGCGGTGTTTATGAGGTGAAGCATGGATCACTCTTTGTTACTGTGACACCGTGCTCGGTACCATGTCGGTTTCATGACAATTTTATATTCTCCCGAGCCAAAAGGTCCGTCATAAAATTGGGTGAATTAGATTAAGCCCTGGTTGTATGCAGCCATGAGGACATTGAAGTTACTTCAGTTTTAATAAACAAACTGAAGTGACTTTAGCTAAGCGATTTGACGAGACTCAAATACGATTAAGCGATACTGTATCTGACAGTGGTAGGGCCAAACTCATAGAACTTCTCCGACATCATGAGGATTGTTCTGCACTCGATAAATTACTTGGGCTTCGAAATTAGTTTAGTTGATATGCGGCCAGGTAGTGCAAAAATCTATTGTAGTTTATTTTCTTTGTCCAGATAATGAGCACGGTGCATGGCAATTTCTAGGACTCGTTAGCTATTTTAGAAAGTTCATACAAGGGTTTGTCCAAGTCGCTCGCCCTATCACTAAGTTCATCATCATCATCATTTCGGCCGAAAAACGTCCACTACTGCTAAGTTAGCTTATCACTAAGTTGCTTAAAAATAATGCAGTGTGGGAGTGATATTATCAGTAACGATCTGGACCCTCAAGGTGTAGAAATATATCAAGGATAACTACGTTTTGAGAGACGTGCTCTTTAGATGTATGTGAGGTGAGAGGGAATTTGCGAGATGGGTGGTCCCAAAGGGTACGAGGTAGCAGTTGTGCAAGAGAAACCACGCAGGTCATGTCGGTTTTGAGAAAAACTTAGAACGAATAAAAAGAAATTAATGGTATGCAAAAAGAGTCGATTGAGAGGCGTGCCAAGAGGCTCGTTGGCAACGATGCACTGGTCGATGCCAAACTACAAAGTCTCGAGCATCGGCGCAGAGTTGCTAGCCTATCGGTTTTTATCAAATGCAATTCGGCAAGTGTGCGTTGGAATTGCACAATTTAATTCCCCCAAGCCCTTTCCATCATCGGACGACCAGACGCACGGCAATGCGCCACCGTTATATGGTAGATATTCCACCCTTAATCACGAACCGGTTTGCTAATAGCTTTATCATGCGTACTGCCAAAGAGTGGAATTCCTTGCCGGCGTCAGTGTTTCCCGAGAAGTATAATCTGGTGGTCTTCAAGACTCGAGTGAGGTTTTTGCTGGGCAAGGTGCATCATCGTCGACCGCACCATCGCTTAACATCAGGTGAGGTGGCGGTCAAACGCAAGCCCGTTATGAATTAAAAAAAAAAACGGCTATGCGTGAAGGGTTATTATACCCCATAGAAAAGGTTGAAAGGCCCTTTCACACATTGCACATCGACCACCTTGGGCCCTTTGTAAAGTCCAAAATAGGCTATACTCACATCTTGACCGTTGTAGATTCCTTTATCAAGTTTTTATTTATCAAACCGATCAGGAATACAAATACCCAAAATGTGAGTCTTGCAGTAGACACATTAAGATCTCCTGACAGAGTTGTAAGTAATCAAGGTTCTTGTTTTATTTTCCACGCCTTCAGAAGATTCTTGTTACACGGTTGAACGGTGAAACGGTTTCACTCACGTTATGAATTTAACTCGCGATAGTTATTATATAAAAAGAGTACAAAACTCATGCCCTCTTATGAAGGTCCTTTTAAAGTCGTAAAAATATTAGGTAACGATCTGTATAAAGTGGCTCCAATAGCAGGGTTTGAAGCAGGTTTGAAGGGATGAGGAATAAGCGAAAGACTACCATCGCCGCAGTCCGAATGCGACCATGGTTCCATGTTGTCTCTTTAGAAGTCGATAATCCTCTTCTATCGTGTCGACATGAGATACATGGTTGTCTGGAAGAGATTGCCTTGTGCGATAAGACCGCCCATTGTACTTATATAATCTTTCTATAAACTACTGTTTTTGTTGCCGTATGGTGTATGTACAATAAAGAAGATAATAAATAAATAAATACTTGAAGTTAATAAGTAGCTCATACCGTTGGAAAAAAGATTAGCCAGTCAACAGGTTGGTAGCAGGGCTGACTGCCCAGGGTGCGCCTGACGAACAATTAAATATCGTCACTCGTGGAGGCTCTTTTAATGCACCCCAAATATATAGTCGATAATGATACGGATAATGATGAAAACGATGAGGATAGTAATATGTCCGAATGATAATTAAATTATTTAGTGTGCTGCACCATATTGCAATACGAGTAGTGACACTAGTTTATCTATTGTTGCTGTGTTGATAAAATTGTTGTTTTAAAATGTATTTACATGCTTGTTATTTGTATTGTTTCAGGTCAAGCGCAAGAAAACGTAAAAGAGGTTTCGCGTCCTGACCTGAAACAAGTAAAACGCATCATGGTTGATCTGGCAAGCCGTAATCCTGAAAAAGGGATTGGTTTACAGATTTATGGTTGGTTGATCTGGCAAGCCGTAACATCCTGAGAAACGGATTGGTTTACAGATTTGGTTGATCTGGCAAGCCGTAAAATCCTGAAAAAGGGATTGGTTTACAGATTTATGGTTGGTTGATCTGGCAAGCCGTAACATCCTAAGAAACGGATTGGTTTACAGATTTTTGGTTAAATTTGGTTGGATTTATCCATTTATGGATAGATCTTGGTTAATTGGTTATCTGATTGGATACCAATGGATAGATAAATGGATAGATAAATGGATAGATAAATGGATAGATAAATGGATAGATAAATGGATAGATAAATGGATAGATAAATGGATAGATAAATGGATAGATAAATGGATAGATAAATGGATAGATAAATGGATAGATAAATGAATAGATTTTGGTTAATTGGTCATCTTTGGATGGATACCAATGGATATTTAGTTCATAAGACTATATTAGTTTGACAATTGGTTATAAGGATGACTGATTATGGGGATAACTGGTTATAAGGATAGCTGGTTATACGGATTGCTGGTTGTAACGATAATTAGTAACAAGGATTGGTTATAAGGATAATTGGGTATAAGAACATTAGTTATACGGATTTTTGTTTGACAAATAATGGATAGATTAGTGTTCGTAATCGTTGGATTGTCAAAAGATTAATAGTTTACTGTGACAATATTTTCATTTATTTTTAATATTAATGAACTTGATGTTATATAATTTAATTCTTATAATTTTTATTAAAAAAAAAAAACTCTCTTTTGTACACTTATATAAAAGAGCCCGATTTGCCGAGTGTAAGGTTTCACCAGATACGTGTATGAGGACATACACGTCGTCAGGATGGTCGAGTGTAAGGTTTTATTATTTTGAATAGAAATTGATACGCTTAAAAGTTCTTGCACTGGCCACACAGACGGCGGAAATAGATAATAATTAAAATATACGGTTTAGATGGATTGCACTGGCAACACTGGTGGCGCGAGTGACGGTAACTCTGCAGAGCGGGCACTTTCGGTTGGGCGTTGGCGCCGAGCAGACATAGACGCTTGCGTTAGGTTATCTGGAAATTGTGGTAGTTATATTATAATAAGTTTTGGTATTAAATAAGTTTTGAAAGTATATGCTGGTTTATTCTGAGATACCTTTCACGGTCAACACAACAACTTGGAGCTGATTATTTTATTATTATTATTATATTATATTTTGATATTATTAGAAAGGAAAAAAAAAGTTGAACTAATTGTAGGGGCACACAATTGACACAATGCTTCATTGTAAACCAAGCGACTTAATCATAATAGTACATTATGATACAAGTGAGCTAAGTTGATATTATACTCGAGGCTAGATTGCAGCCCGAGCCGAAGGCGAGAGTGTAATGGAGCCGAGAATATAATAGTCAATGCTCACGCGTGTCATACGACACACTGCTTCACTTTTTGGTTAGCGCGATTCCGTCCGCCTTTTTTTTCGTCCAAGCTTATATACATACATACAAACATTGCAAGTTAAATAAAAGCTATTAAAAATCCAAGCAATCTTATTTTTTTTTATTTTTTTTAATATAATGTACCTTTAAGATACTTTATTTGAATTACAATCTAGCCATGAGGCTAGTGAGTAATTTAATTTTAACCTAAATTGCTATGTAAAAATGTTCTAAGAATGCGTCCAATAACATTTCTTAGTTTCAGTTAAGAGGAAGACACTTTGTTCATGTGTTCTTTATAAGCAGCACTTATCACTACATGTTGTCTGTCACTACACTACACTAATTCAAATGGCTTTGTCCGTTTTAGTCTTTGCACTATTTCCGTGTTATCGAGGAGCTGGATTGCCTCGACATTCACGTGGTGGTGAAGTCTAAATTGTTGAGCTTCTGCGTAATTCTTTATTACTGTGTCTATGACGACCACATTGAGGTCCCGGTGGAGGTCGGCATTTCTAATGTACCAGGATGCATTGGCCATGTCCCTGAGAACTTTTATTATAACTTTTATATTTTGAAAACGTTGGATGATTGCTATGTTGCTCTGACTGGTACAACCCCACAGCTGAATACCATAAGTCCATACTGGCATTAGGACTTGCTTGTATTAAAGTAGTTTGTTTTGTATTCACATGGGTGACTTCCTGCCTGTCAGCCAATACATTTTCTTGTAGCGCAAGTCTAGTTCTTCTCGCTTCTTCTTGACGTGTGCTTTCCAGCGAAGCTTCACATCAAGGGTCATTCCTAGATATTTGGCGGTATTCACATAAGGTACCACTTTAAGCAATCTTATGACCATCAATCGCAAAGAATGAAATCGTATTTGTTATGGGACGTGGTTAGTCGGCCTCACTCAGCAACAACAACTTGTTATGGCCTTTATGGCACGAGAAAACAAGTGGAACACAATAATTTGCCGCACAAGTTTGCGGTAAATTATCTAATCTTCCGTATATATGAATTGAAAGATACTGCCACCATGTTGTGTGGAAAGTACGAATTTTTTGATTTCAAACTAGCAGAATAATAAGTATACATATTACCACATTGTGAATAATTATCCTGTTGAAAATGTATACAAAATGTGAGAAATCCTAAAAGCAGACAAAATAGTCCATGTTAACATTTTATTCTGAGCGTAATTCGTTCAACAAATTAACTTCTTGATTGCATTTTTTGTCCTTATCTTCATAGTTGCGTAGCACAAGTTCCACTTCCAAAACTTATATTTTTCTCGACATACGCTATCTCTCTCTGACGCATGTCGTCGCAACGCGCCGGTAGAGTGGCGACGCGCCTGCGCACCGCGCGTCAACACTCATCACGCAAGGTCAACCGGTGAACTGTCAAATAGCATAAACAGTACATGGTGAAGAGGCACTCCCCGTCATAGTGTTTTATTTTGTGACGTACAAATATACAGAAAATATGATTTCTGAAAGTAATATTGTATCCTAAAAGTGATGTGTAGGTGTTGTTATTATTTACAACGTATTTACTGGTTTTTCTATGACATAACCTCTTCCGGATGTTTCGTTAAAGTGAACAAGCAAATTTGAACATTACGTGCTTAAAATTACGGACTATGATACAAAAAAAAATGAAGTGCGGGAAAAGAATAGTTTTATTTACGTTATTCGCGATAAACTTAGTAGATCAGCCTGCACCCGAAGTAATCATAGAACAAGGGATTTTGAGCGGTAAAATTAGTGAGGATGGGTCGTTTTTCGAATACGTTGGTATACCTTACGCGACTACTAACAGCAGCACAAGGTTCAAGGTAAGCGTGATCGATTTTATTAATTTGACTACTTTTTTTAACAATATCATAACAATAAACTACTTAAGTACCTACATTACGAAAATGCATGATATCTATGATAAAATATTTGTTTATTAGTTTTATAAGAGTCGGTCTCATAGTGCACGAAATCCTAATGTTTTATCTAATTCAATTATAGTTACACAATTTTCACAGATAACGCAAAAATGTAGGTCATAATTATTATCTAATATCATAGGTCAGCTCATAATAATTATGTTAATACTTCAAATTACAACATATCCATTGATGTTAATAATACAGTATGATGTCAGGTAAACAGATTTTAAGCGATACTCTTCTTTCTTAGGCGCCACTTCCACCACCGTCTTGGGAAGGAGTTTACAAAGCAGTTGATGAGATATACCAATGTCCACAGTCCTCATTGATTGGAGTGGTCGGAACTGAAGATTGTTTGAAAATCAACGTCTATGTCCCATCATTAGCTAAGGAACGACTACCAGTCATGGTTTATATTCACGGTGGAGCATTTCTACTGGGGAGTGGAGGAAAATTCATATACGCACCTGATTTTCTAGTCAAACACAATGTAATACTAGTCACATTTAATTATAGACTTGGAGCGTTAGGATTCCTTTGTTTGGGAATCAAAGAAGCTCCAGGAAACGCAGGCTTGAAAGACCAAATAGCTGCGTTGAGGTGGGTCAAAAAGAATATTGCAGCATTTGGTGGTGACCCGGATAATGTCACAATGTTTGGTCAAAGTGCTGGAGCGACTTCTGCATCGATGCTACTAGCAAGTAAAGCAACCGATGGATTGTTTAATAAAGTTATTATACAAAGTGGTTCTTCTATATCTAGTTGGGCAATTAACAGACAGCCATTATGGGTAGCAAGTCTAATAACAAAAGAATTGGGCTATGATACTGAAGATCCAAAGGAAATTTTTGAAATACTTTCCAAGATATCGTACAAAAAATTACTAAAAGCTAAACCCAAAAAACCACTTAGCATGTATTTCGATACGCAATTGTTAAATTATCCTTGTGTTGAACAAAATATTGATGGAGAAGAAGCTGTGGTTACAGATTACCCCTACAATATTTTTAGTAATAAGCCTAAAAACATACCGGTTATTTATGGAACCACAAGTAAAGAAGGAATTTTCCTTTTGCCTGATGACACAAAAGAATCTTTGGCAGCAAGAAACGCCAGATACATATTTGCATCTGATCTACAGTTTTTATCAGAAGAAGAAGCGTCCAATATATCGAAGATGGCAAAAGAATATTACTTTGGTGATAAAAATATCAGCCTTGAAGTACACAGTATTATATCAGATCTCAACACACAATTGTATTTTGAAATACCTGCTATTTTAGAATCAGAAACATTGATTAAGAATATAGAATCTAATGTGTATAATTATTACTTTAATTACGCCGGTGGAAGGAATTTTCTTAAGTTTCTAACTGGATTTAGAAATGAACCAGGAGCTTGTCATAGTGATGACATTTTATATTTATTTAATGGGAATATTTGGCCGTTCCCAATTAGTAATAAGGATAAAAAAATGATAGATTGGATGACCAAAATGTGGACAAATTTTGCCAAATATGGGTTGGTGTACATTTTTCTTTTGAGAAACTTTTATCCATAATAACAATAATGAAATTATTTTTACGATAAGTGCAACATATTTATTTTTCAGAGATCCTACATCATACGATTTACCAGTAAAATGGGAGCCAAGTAGCAAAGACAACATGAAATTCTTGTATATAGACGAAGAATTAAAAATGGGTCCTGTCCCTAATATCAAAGCATATCGACTATGGAAAAATATTTATGAAAAATATCGAAAGAAGAATAAACCAAATGATTTTATAAGATAAAATACCTTGTGGTTTTTTACCTATTATTTGCAAAAAAATAATTGCAAGTGACGCTGTTTGATTTTCATTGGCTTCTATCGGAAATAAGTTTTATCAAGTAGCTTCTAAACCCTTCTTCTTTCAGGTTATCGGTTCGTCTGGTATATTACTACACTAGGCATGACCTCTGAAACCAATGATACTATTAGTAATAAAATATTGATAGTTATAATTAGTAGTAGGGCCACGGATCGCGCGCGTAACACCCGCTTAGAAACCTTTGAACTTACATATTATTGTAGGAGAAGAAAGTGATGAATTTTATTTAGTAATATAGGACTGGTCTAAATATTATAATCATTATAAAAAGAATATTACTGAAAAAAAACGATAAATACCTCTCAATGTTTAAAGTAAATTCTTTCATCTAGTTACTTCATTTCAACACTTTCACAGTCAAATAATTCACGGCCATTACTTCCTTAATTAAAGACTCAAAGTTGAACGATCGAATATGAAAAATGGCAAACGAATAGTTTTATTTACACTATTCGCAATGAACTTAGTGGACCAGCCAGCACCTGAAGTGAGAATAGAGCAAGGGATTTTGAGCGGTAAAGTTAGTGCAGATGGGTCGATTTTTGAATATATTGGCATACCTTACGCTTCCGCTGATAGCAGTACAAGGTTCAAGGTAAGCTTTTATTATTTTTGTATTGCACGGTATTTTAATAGGAGCCTTAAATTTAATCTAATTTTAATGAGTTTTAAGTGAGTTTCAGTTAGGTATCGAAAATGTTAGATTGATTTTAATGAAACGACGATGAAAATGACGACTATAAAGTAAAAGCAATCTCTTTTATGAATAAATTAGGATACCTACTAATTAATTTCGTAAAAAACTAAAATATTTTTATAGTAAATTATATGCCCTTAGGCTCCATTACCAGCACCATCGTGGAAAGGAGTATACAAAGCAGTTGATGAGAATTGTCAATGTCCACAACCTTCTTTTGCTGGAGTTATTGGAACAGAAGACTGCTTGAAAATCAATGTTTATGTTCCGGTCCAAGATAAAAAACCATACCCAGTCATGGTTTACATCCATGGCGGAACTTATATCGTCGGAAATGGAGGAAAGCTTTTGTATGGGCCTAATTTTCTAGTCAAACAGAATGTTATTCTAGTCACATTTAATTATAGACTTGGAGCATTAGGTTTTATATGTCTAGGTATTAAGGAAGCCCCAGGGAATGCTGGCTTGAAGGATCAGATTGCTGCTTTGAGATGGGTTAAGAAGAATATCGCAGCGTTTGGCGGAGACCCCGATAATGTTACCCTTTTTGGACTAAGTGCTGGCGCGTCATCTGTATCAATGTTGATAGCTAGTGAAGCTACCAAAGGTTTATTTAAGAGAGCAATTTTACAAAGTGGCGTATCTACTTCTAGCTGGGCGGTTAATCGACAACCTTTATTCACTGCTAGTCTCGTAGCCCAAGAATTTGGTTATAATACAGAAGACCCGGAAGAGATTTATGCAATATTATCTAAGATACCATACAAAAACTTAGTAGCAGCCAAACCTAAAAAACCAATAGGAAAGTACTTCGATTTTCAGTTAATACATTACCCATGCGTTGAAAAAATTATTGCGGGCGAAGAGGCTGTCTTAACAGATTTACCTTATAATTTGTTCAGGAAAAATTCTAAGAATATATCCGTGATATACGGCACGACAAGTAAAGAAGGAGTTATCTTATTACCAGAGGACACAGAGGAAACATTAAAAGAAAGAGATTCAAAATATGTATTTGCACCCGACTTAAAATTTCCTTCCGATGATGAAGCAGAAAACCTATCAAATGCCGTAAAAGAATACTATTTTGGTTCAAAAAATATTAGTTTTGAAGTACACAATGCGTTGTCAGAACTCAACACACATTTATATTTTGAAGTGCCCACTATATTAGAATCTGAAATAATAATTAGTAGAACGAGTGCTCCTATCTACCACTATTATTTCAATTACTCTGGAGGGAGAAACTTCTTGAAATTCATTACTGGCTATAATAATGAACCAGGTGCATGTCATGGGGATGAACTTATGTACATATTCAAAGGAAACATATGGCCATTTCCGATAAATAAAAAGGATCAACGTATGATTGATTGGATGACTAAAATGCTTACAAATTTTGCTCGATATGGGTACGCATCTAAACTGATTTAACATTTGCCATAAATATCATATAACTATTACACTCGGGAGCAATGAATTCGGGATACCAACTTAATCTCAGAAACTAAGAATGAAAAATAAGCTATTTAAAAAAAAAACCATTTTATAGACTTTATCTATTTATTATTTTATAGACCAACCGCCCGCCCGCGAAAATGCCCCGTATAAACTTAACTTGCCCCGTATAATGTTCCCTATCGTGGTTTTGGGAAAATTAAAATACGTATTTCTTTATTATTATTTAATTTGAACAGTATTTGTGTCAAGCGTGACCCCAGGAAGATTTTTCATACACGATTCAAAACACGTAATTCATTAATTGCTTTAAAGGTTATTTGTACCAAGTTTCAACTCAATCTAGCTACGTAATAATATTCTCCCATACAAAATTTATGCATTCATTTATTACACCCTCTTTTAGGAGTAATTTAGGAAAAAGAAAAGATTAATGTTTCATTATTTACCTACTTTAGAAATTATTTTTCCTAAGTTTTGAGTGAATCGAACCAGGAGAAAAGATTTTCATACACACTCTCACACCCTATATCACCCTCATAAGGTTAATATTTCCAAAAATCCTTTCTTAATGGGTGCTTACGTTATAAAAGGAACCTAATTTCTAACTTTCATGTTTCCAGCTTAAGTAATTCCGGCTCTGCGTTGATGAATCCGTCAGTCAGGACTTCTGTTTAATACTTGTTTTAACTGTATAAGTACAGACAGACAGATAAATACTTAAGGATTTATAATCAGCATTTTGTTTGAATAAGCTGTCATTCGTAGTTTCCCAGATATTAAGGTTTATGTTGGTAAACCGGATTAATTACTCTTGAGTGAATTCACATAAAGTACTATGTGTTCGCCATTTCTTTAATTTATTTTATTTTTCAGCAATCCTACTCCAAATACAAATGATTTACCAGTAAGATGGGACCCTAGCACCAAAGATAATATGACGTTCCTGTACATAAATGATGAATTGAAAATGGGTCCTATACCTAATCCAACCCCATTTCGGTTATGGAAAGATATTTACAATAAATATCGTAGAACTAACATAGTAAATGATTTTAGAAGATAACTAGTTTTTTTATTTGACAAGTTCATAATAAATAATGAAATTATTGGTCCTACTGGATACCATTACAAAAACATACGAGAAACGGTATACGTACTGGATTTTTCATTTGCATTCTACGTGATTTTAGTGATAACCATGCTCTTAGATCTTTATCAGCAGCTGAGGATTCTGTTTCCTAATAAGAACCTACAAACAATCTTGGAAAAAAACAAGGGTAGTAATGAACAAAAAAATGAAAAAAAAAAAGCTAAACAATAATTAATTGCAGTACGGACTTTGAATATTTTATAGTATCTGTTTAATAGATATCTATGCCCCTTTTTGCCTACATGCATACATGTATACAGTAAAATGTTGTATTACAAAGCATTCCACAACATACTACGATAACGCAATCAATAAAGGTTAGTATTCTTATCTCTCAGATACGAGTAAGATTCCAGACAAATTCAACACCGTCTTATCTAGAGAACTGTCAAATAATTAAGAAGCTATAACTAACATCGAAACAAAAATGCTATAAACGAAACATTTAACAAAATTGTACATAACTTAAAACTGAAAAGGTTACATTAATGAATAAAAGTGATAAGTGAATCTATAATAATGAAGAATAGGAAATATGTAGTTTTATTTGCATTATTTGCAATGAACTTAGTGGATCAGCCGGCTCCCGAAGTGACCATCGAGCAAGGGACTTTAAGCGGTAAAGTTAGCACAGATGGGTTGGTTTTAGAATACGTTGGCATACCATATGCTACTACTAATAGTGATTCAAGGTTTCAGGTACGAAGTGTTCAGTTTATCTTTCAATATTGTGTGGTTCATTTAGCTTGCTATTAAATTTATTACTTAGGATCTCTTACACTATGACGACCATATGTTCATAAAACATAATATATATACTTATGTTAAAAATACTCAAGATTATTATAATAGTACATTACTCCCAAGGCTGGCAACAGGAGCATTGTTGGACTAACGCATACGTGAATCAATCAATGCCTGGTTGCAGCCAAGGCTTTTATAGTACTCTTCTCAAATAATGCACGGAAGTTCAAACTAAGTTGTACCTATATAAATTATGGTCCGTGTGGTGCCGGACTGGTCCGTGTGGTGCCGGACTTAAAGAATAGCACCACCCTTATCCCTTCTCATGGGTGTCGTAAAAGGCGACTAAGGGATTCACCAGAGGATGGGCAGCAGCGTTCTCTGAGTATTTAACCAACCAACTGCGATCGCCAACCCGCCTGCCAAGCGTGGCGATTATGGCATACCCCCCCCTTAATTGGGGGAGGCCTATCCAGTAGTGGACGTCTTTCGGCTGTAATGATATAAATTTTAGAATCAATAACGAAGAACAATAATTTTTCCCTCGACAATATTAGTACTATTAGATATTCTGTGACAATATGATACTTTAGTTATTAATCTGAGACAATATGTCTATTTCCTTCTTTTTACTCTTACAACTCTATTTGAAAGCCAGTTCGAAATTTAAATTAAATCTTTGATAATTAACCTCCTCAGTTTCTATTTTGCGGAGTAAAAAGTGCGTTCCAATTTTAAATTACACGACAGATATGAGTTTGAATTTATTTGGCCGCTAAACAGGGAACGTATATTATGGATTTTCATACTTACATTGCCGACCGCTCCTCGCATGTATTTGACCAGTACAGCATTTTCGATTTATCGCAAAGAAGTTTGTCACAATAATGTTCGAATCCAAGCATGTTTGAGAAAAAATATTTTCTAGTCAAGCTAAAACGCGACGCGACGTCACCCAAAGATGTATCAATCAACTCAGCCTATCGCAGTCCACTGCTGGACATAGGCCTCTCCCAAGTTGCGTCACAACGCTCGGTCCTCTGCCTTCCGCATCCAGTCCCCCCCCAGCCACGTTCTTTAGACCGTCGGTTCACCTGTCAGGGGGGCGCCCTACGCTGCATTTGCCGATTCACGGTCTCCACTCAAGGACTCGTCTGCTCCAACGGCCATCGGTCCTTCGACAGACATGGCCAGCCCACTGCCACTTCAGCTTACTGATCCTACAAGCTATGTCGGTCACTCCGGTTCTTCTCCGGATAATCTCGTTACGGATTTTATCCTTCAAAGAAACTCCAAGCATAGCTCGCTCCGTAGCTCGCTGAGCGACTTTGAATTTGTGGACTAGCCCAACTGTCAGAAAGATGTACCAAGTGGATGACAACTTCATTACCACGAGCAGTGCTCACGGTAGCTTAGTGGCTAAAGCACTGGCGTACTGAGCCAGGAGTCGCAGGTTCGAATCCTGCTCGTGAGCGATTTTTTCATTCCAAAATTTAAATCGTTAAAACGCTTTAGTAAAGACACACGAATTTTGTATGCATTGTTGAAACCTTTTATTAAAATAAAATATAATTTTGCAGGCACCATTACCTCCGCCAAAATGGAAAGGCATCTATAAAGCAGTTGATGAATTTTACCAGTGTCCACAACATACCCCCTTAGGAGTGGTTGGTACAGAAGACTGTTTAAAAATCAACGTGTATGTACCGGCCACGGCCAAAGGACCACTCCCTGTTATGGCTTATATTCATGGAGGCGGTTTTATTTTGGGAAGTGGAGGAAAAATGGTAATCGGGCCAGATTTTCTAGTCAAGCAAGATGTTATATTGGTCACATTCAATTACAGACTAGGAGCACTTGGTTTTCTATGTCTAGGCATTAAAGATGCTCCTGGTAACGCTGGTTTAAAGGACCAAGTGGCTGCCTTAAGGTGGATTAACAGAAATATTGCAGCATTTCGAGGAGATCCTGACAATGTTACTATATTTGGAACCAGCGCTGGTGGAACATCTGTATCTTTGCTAGTTGCTAGTGGTGCTACAAATGGTCTGTTTAAACGAGCTATTGTGCACAGTGGATCGGCTCTAGCAAGCTGGGCTGTTAATAATAATCCGATATTAGTAGCAAGTAAAATTGCTAACATTATTGGCTACGATACAAAAGAACCGAAAGAACTCTATGACATATTTTCTAAATCATCATACAAGGACTTAGTATTAGCAATAGCTCATATTCCTATAGGCGAGCTTGTAAATACTAATCTTTTACAGTTGCCATGTGTAGAGAAATATATTTCTGGAGTAGAATCGGTTCTCAATGATTTGCCATATAATTTATTAGCTACAAAACCTAAGAACATTCCACTAATGTACTCCTTTACGGATAGAGAGGGATTGTTTTTTGTTGATGAAGAAACGGAAGAAACACTCAAAATTAACAACAAACGTAATCTATTTGGTAAAGACTTAGTATTCAAATCTAAAAATGAAGAAAAGCAACTGGCTCAAGATGTGAAAGAATTTTATTTCGGGAAGATGGATGTTGGTGAGAAGACTCTCATGAATTTGTCCGATTTGTATTCGCATTTATATTTTGAAATGCCTGCGATACTAGAAGCAGAACTTATGGTTCACAATATGGATGCTCCTGTGTATAGTTATTATTTCACATATTCCGGTGGGAGAAATTTAGTTAAACATGGTACACGTTTTCGTAATGAAACTGGGGCAAGTCACGGAGATGATCTTCTATACGTGTTCAAAGGAACAATATGGCCTTACAGGATTAGTAAAAAGGACCAAATAATTATTGACTGGATGACAAAAATGTTGTCAAATTTTGCGAAATACGGGTGAGTGCAGTAGTTATTACTTTTCATTATGTAATTTGGAAACTTATTAGATCTTTCAATCTTCAGGAAGTAAATTTCGCTCGTAAAAATGTTCAAAAAAACATTTTTGTTTCCTTTCAGAGATCCTACACCAAATTCAGCAAATGGTCTACCAGTTAAATGGCTCCCACATAGCAAGGATAAATTAAACTTTTTGAAAATAGGTGATGAACTGAAGATGGTACCGGTCCCAAATCCTAATGCATTACAATTTTGGAAAAACATTTACGAGAAGTATCGAAGAACGAAAGTTGATTAGAAAGATACTAATGCTGTATTCTTGGTCATGGTTATAACTGTTCAAGTTATTATTAGAACATGCTTAACATGTATGTTCGGTGGAGGGCATGAATTTAAATGAAATGAAGTTTTTTCTATTTAGAAGTTTGAATGTTAATCTAAACACTGAAACCTTACAAAACAATCTTAACTGTTTTTGTGAAGGCAAATACTTATTCTAGAACGCAATTTACAAATTCACTATGATTATAATTAATTAAGATGCTCGGCTCTTTTTCTGCATTCCGCATCTCTGTTTAAATTCATCATGGTAAACTTTATTTCATAGAAACTATTAAAAAATTTTTTTTTATCTTTTTTATCATTAGTTTTTTGCCGTATCGATTTCTATTTATTTAATATCTGACACTATTAAAACAGTTATTCACGAACACAATCTTGGAAAGCACATTTCTTAAACAATAGCTATTCTTATTCAGTGGAGCTCAACCACAGAATATTCACAGTCTTCGTGTTCAAATTGTGCCAAAGCTTGAGTAATTTTTTTTATAAAATGTGATTTATTATACACACGGGTATAAAGTAAAAATTGGGGTTGGTTTAAGGGAGAAGCAGATGGGGCATGCGCTTATATTCTCTGAAGAACACTGTAAATAAATAAAACATTTTGAGGTTGTAATAAAGTATTTTTAAAGTGATAGTAGGAAATGATATCACGTCGGTAATATCTTTAGATAGTCAATAGTCGTGATAAATTACTAGCCAAACAAACAAACGTAATGCACGTTTTATAGAATCTCTAAAATCCAGCTCTCATCTTCAGCTATATTTGGTGGACAAGAGAGCAAATTAATCTGCAAGGTCCAGATAATGAAGGAACCTTACACTTGTGTACAGTATAAGCACAGTCTAGCCACTCCAAACAGTCGTCCAACGCGTGAGTTTAGTGTCCCAAGATGCCTCCAAAACTGTCAAAGAATGTCCCGAGTTGTCTTTAAAAACTGTCAATGTCAATTTTCGTTGAAGCACTGTATGGAACAGATAATTATACTGTGGTATAAGTAAAAGGTTTGATGGGTTGAAGAAGTACAACATAGATATTGTGACAGTAGAAGTTTAAAAAGATTGCCAATTCCCAAACTAAGTTCAAGTTGATAAACTACTAACACACCGGCGAGGGAAAAGCGGCAGCGACGATGGCGGTAACAGCGGCATCATCATCACCACGACTACCGAAAAACAACCAACAACACAGTTCTTAGCTGATGAATAGTGTGTGTGGTTCTAAATGATGATTTATGCTACACCGTGACGGGGCCAAGGCGGGCGCGAGCCGATGAGGCACAGACGAGGCCCGGACGAGGCCCGGATGGGATAAATCACGAACATTTTGTATGAAGCAGACGGAAAGCAGTTCTAGGTTTACCGAGCGGCATCCGAGTTCCTGTGTCTGGGTCTCGTATGAAGCACGGCTCGCGCCTGCCTCGGTTGCGTCACGGTGTAGCATAATCCTTTACGCAATCATTACTTACATACGGGTCAAAGGTAAATGATTAGGTTTTTTTTATAGTATAGGATGGCGAAACGAGCTAAAGGCCCAACTTACCTTTGCCCGTTACAACTTCAATACCACCTAGGCTGGCTAAATGGCATCGCAAGTCGGTTCGCCAAACTGAGACATGAAGATGGAAAGTCTCATGTGATTGTAATTTCACCGGCACCCGTACCCTTCAGACCGAAACACAGCAATGCGAGCACCACTGTTTGGCGGAGAAGTAGGTACGATGGTAGTACTCCCCTGGACGAGCTCTTTCACAAAGGAGCTCTACTACTACAAAAGGTTCAGAAGTTTTAGGCATTTTATATTAATCATCTTAGGAATCGAACTAGAATGTTGATGATAAAATGTAGTTAAGTAAACTACCCTAATCTCCGCTTAATTTCATGAATTTGTACCACAAACACTACTTGGATCGCAGTTCAGAACTACAATGTATGTTATGAATATTGTACGAGGGGACTGCGTCTGCGACACTTTTGTTTCCTCTCCCACTCTAATGTGCACGCGGAAGTTGGAATATTGTTAACTTTGATCATTATGTGCAAAGGCAAGAGTTCAGACTGCAGTATTAGATGGAGAAAAAGAACATAGTAGAGATAATATTTTGATTGTTTTATCATTATACAGCGAAAAGCAGCGATAGCCTAGCGGTTGAACGCTTGCCTTCCATGTTGGAGAGTTTGAATTCAAACCCGCCTACACCTCTTTATTTTTTGCCTTGGGGAAATCCTCATGAACGCACTCCACCCGGGGTAGGCGAAGCAAGTGTCGGACTTTTATCGACTAAAACCACCACGGTGTTCCTTCAACTACCTTAGCCGGGGGCGTAGGAACCTGTGAGTATTCACACAACCACCCCCGACAGGTCCTGGCCTGCCACAAGCAGGCGAGCCCCTTCTCCCCGTGCGGCCTAACGTTGGCCGCACCCTCCTAGGTGGCGCACACGGAACACTGCACGCCACCTCACCTCACGGGCCTTTACCAGCTATGCCAGCTGCACCAACTACGCTAGCTGTGCCAGCTGTGTCAGCTACGCCAACTGTGCCAGCTACGCCAACTGTGCCAGCTACGCCAGCCGTGCCAGCTACGTCAGCTACGCTGGCTGCTGGTCGGGCAGCAGACAACCCCGAGTCTGCTGCTCGCAGGCCCTACCTCCTGTTATTTTTTATAGAGGTTTTCTTTTTCGCGGTCCGGGCGGTGAAGCCAAGACCCTCAGTCCCAAGAGGCGCGAGAACACTACTCAGCAGGCACTCCTGGGGTTTTGAGATCGACGGGGGCAGGGAAGGACTCCCCGCTGCCTGCTCAGTGGCAGGATGAGGGACACGTGGAGCAACTCCCCATTGGCCTACATGGGGGGGGGTCCCGTACTAGAATATTTGCTACAGGCAATAAGATCCCCCGAAGGTTAACCCCTCGAAAGGATTCTATTGCCCGTACCTAGGATGCACAAATCAAACCATGCCAACCATAGCAAACCAATCAACTCAAAAACGTCTAAACGATATGAAAATAACCAACAAAATAAAAAAGTGCTTTCTATAAGCAAATTTTACGTAAACGAATAAAACTTAATTTGACCGGCTATCAAACCACCTGTCAATTTTAAAATTGATTGTTATATTTATTGAAATAAGGTTACATTTCAATCGTACTATTGAAGGCGGCATAAGTTTAGTTGACGAAAAAGTTAAAAACGAAATCTGCTTAAATCAAAAAGCGTGTTATATGCTTTTTTTTTATTTGACTTTATTAGGTGCTTTTCATTTAAACGCCAACTTCTATTTACCACTTTCCTATCTTACTTAAATATTAAACCAATATTAATTTTGTTTGCATATACAAAGTGTTATTGAAATAACTGAAAACCTCTTAAGGGGTCATTGTACTCATCAGTATGAACAACTTTTACTATGGGACCTAACCAGTAATCGCAAAAAAAAATCTGCTGATCTTTACATTTACATACATACATACATATTTACATATTATCACGCCTGTTTCCCATTGGGGTAGGCAGAGACTATGGATTTCTACCTGCTACATTTCATTTAATTTTGTTTCATGTGCTTTTCTTCCTTTACATTTGTGTTCACATAAATCGACAAATTGTAAGGATCAGCTGATTTATTTTTCGCGATTTCAGGGTTGGTCTAGTAAAAGTTGTTCATACTGATGAGTACAATGACCCCTTAAGAGGTTTTCAGTTATTTCAATAACACGTTGTAGATAGACTTAACGGCAATAATGAAACCATTTGTTTTTTTTTCTATATTTTGTTTCATTTAAACAGTAGGGTGTCGCTATCTTCTAGTGGTTAATAAACCTCTTGTGGCTTACAATTACACTCCAATTAACGTTCAGCGTCTATTTTAATTTGGTACCCAAAAAAATAGGTCCCAGCGCACACGATACGAATTTTAACAAGATATTACCGACCCTTTATCTAGCTATGTTTTCATTATACTCTCCCTCTGTAGGTACAATTGCAAAATTTTATAAGTATTTAAGCAATAAAATTAAATTTACGAGGCTCCTTAACAACGCCTGTGCGCTTAAAAAGATAACCCCGGGACGAGTAAAGGCGTTATTTATCGCAACTTCGGACTTTCTATTCATAATGTTGTGGTTTAATATTTATATTTTTGGCGCTTATTAAATTTTTATTTGTATTAACTTTTTAATTAGTTCGGTTGAGATATAGTGTATTCTTTCAAAACACTTCAGGTCGTCAGTTTTAACCTGTTCTTGGAGCCAGGGACTCTTGCTTATCGTAACTTATTGGGATATTAATAATATTGGCATGATTTCGATACTTCATGAAGACCAGAATACAAGCCAGTATATTTAATGAAATTTTTACTGAACAGAATAATAACTTGTATAAAAACAGTGCTGTAGAGTAAAACTACAATAACAAAATAAATCATTTTCCCAAAATAGATACATCTCTAAAATTAATGGTTATACTTAATCATAAATAAGGCTGAATAGAGACCAATTTATGTATAACCTATAACACCCATGTTAACTATAAATCGCAAATAAAATAAACAAACTGAAGTGAAATTTAAAAACCATAAAAATATTTGTTTCTTCTTGTGACTATACCAAAATTATTCTCGTTTCCAATAGCCCATAATTTGTGTTTGCTTATTAGTTTATTGATTAACCAAAATAATTAATAATTGTGCTGATATGCATATCCATTAAGAGGAAGTGTGGGCAGAGACACGTTTGAAAATTTCGTATTTGAAGAAACTATCGCTGTCACTTTGCGAAGTGTCCGGCCTCAAATAAGTGCGATAAGGACAACTGCAGCTTCGACTGAATCGCCTTAGCAAAAAAGTCATAATTCGAGGTTTGGCTCTCGACTATTTTCTCCTCCGAAACTGGACCAATTTAAATGATATTTCATAAACTGAAAAAGAAGAATATTTACTGTGCGGCTATGTTTTTTTATTATTATGAATAGTTGTCAAATTTTTATACAAGGCATCTGTAGGCAGTGTTCTATATAGGCAATTTTGAGATGTATTTGTGGGCTTCTTGAAATAATTTATCAACAAAAATGAAAACATAGGGGCATAGATAAAATTGATATTTATTTTACTGTAAAAAATCATTGCTTTAGGGTTATAAACCTGAAAGAAAACAGCCGAGAGCGTTTGTACGGAGAAAAGACCACCCGCATATAATATGTACCGTAAAATGCCCTAACTTGGCCCACAAGCCCTACTTTGCCTAGTTGTTTTTTGAGTAAACTATAACATAATCAGCCCATTACTGTCCCACTGCTGGGCACGGGCCTCTTCTCAGTATGAGAAGTTTAAGGCCTTAGTCCACGTCCACCACGCTGGCCTAGTACGGGTTGGTGGATTACACACACCATCGAGAACTGTATGGAGCACTCTCTGGTGTGCAGGTTTCCTCACGATGTTTTCCTTCACCGTTAAAGCAAGTGATAATCAAATTCTGATCCGCACATGAATCCGAAAAGTTAGAGGTGCGGGCCGGGATCGAACTCGCACCCTCCTGCATGGAAGGCAAGCGTTCAACCACTAGGCTATCACTGCTGTAATAGCTATGATTAAGTAAACTATAATAGCTATGATTTCCGTATTTGGGGAGATTTAAAAACGATGACAACGCTAACTTTTGGTTCAGTTATAAAGTGTCAGTGCGTGTAACAATTAAATTAATGCCTTAGGCAAAAAGTAGGGCTTGTGGGCAAAGTAAGGTCATTTTACGGTACAAAAACACAACTTTCAACGTTTCGTTGTGCTAAAATGACTCCATTATTAAAGAAATTCAAACAGAAATATTCAGAAATCGAATCGAAATAATAGTGGCCATAGCACCGTAGCTATCTTGTATGTAAAATAATCCGCTGCATTTGCCATTCATTGCGCTTTAGATAAAACACGCAGACATTTTTATTTTTCCATGTAAAATGTCCGTTTCAACACGCTACTTCGACAACCGAAAACCGACCTTACCTTATAGGGACTAAGTTTAGAATTCGTTGGAAAATTTTATTGGAAAAAGATTGCAAGACAATTTCTCGATTTTGAAAAGAGAGGGGGCAGACCGACGCTTTTTATGTTTATAGAGTTGTGTAGTTTTGTTACATTGAGAAAATGATGTTATATTCATGAATGTATCAAGATGAGGTTCATAAAGTAGTCTGATGACCGTAGTTATACCTCAGACCAAATCTTTTGGTCTGAGAGTTTTACATAAGTTAAAATAATATCTAGTTGCAATATGTTTTTCGATTACAGGAGAGCATTTTATAATTTCATGTAATTCTACTACTTACTAAAGAACGTTCCGTGTGGTGCCGGACGTAAATAATTGCACCACCCTGTATCTTCTCATGGGTGTCGTAAAAGGCAACTAAGGGATTCACCAGAGGATGGGCAGCAGCGTTCGCTGAGTATTTAACCAACCAACTGCGATCGCCCATTCGCCTGCCAAGCGTAGCGATTATAGCGTATCCCCCCTTTTTGAGAGAGGCCTATGTCCAGCAGTGGACGTCTTTCGGCCGAAATGATAATGATGACTTAAGGACGATAGGAGATTGTGATGGAACGAATAGACATGGGACGGCCTGCTTAGATCCGGTATCCGGCGGATCCAGCACTTATTTTAGGACCTGGCCGGGCACCAGGTAATGATGCCAGGTATTTTAGTGCCAAAAAGAATTATGACAAATAGTAATTGAAGAAAACATTTATTGATTCCAAATGGTATTGGAAAGGAAATGAAAAATATGGTTGGTTGTATTATATCAACATGGTGTATGTTGTATTATATGTTGTATACAAGAATTTTAACCATTGTCTAGTACCCATAGCACAAGCTCTGCTTAGTTTGGGACTAGATGGTGCTGTGTAAAAATGTCCCAAAAATATTTATTTTTAATATTTAAGGGGCCCATACCCAGCAGTAGGACGGTAATGGGCTGATGATGATGATGATGATGAAGCGAAGAAAGTGTAGCAGGATCGTAGCTGGTGGGAATCCATAGTTTCTGCCCCAAAGGGAAACAGGTGTGATCTTCTTCGTGTCGATGGCATGATTACTCTTAGGTCAAACTTGGTAAGACCAAAACTTGGCCACTTCAACGGCGTTGTCAGTGGCAGGCAATGTTTGCTCAGGCTACAGGTTTTGGGGTGCAAAGGACAGTATAAGAAGTGACTCATCGATTGAGATTCAGAAGAAAAGAAGAAAAAAATGTTTATTCTCAGAAATAACAATTTTGTAAACAATATTACTTCTAACAAACTGTAGAGCAGTTTGTTTGCAGATGTAGCCCCCTTATTTCTTACATTTTAATATTCTTACATATTTCACCTATAAAATAACATAAATTAAAATCAACTATTTATTTTCATTGTTTCAGTGCATACTAATGAATACATATGTATGTGTGTTGGCATACCGTAAAGATTGTTTGTTATCTTAATGTGAAGAACAATTTATTTACTGCACTAGCTATATCGTTTCATGTGTTTCAAATAACGGTGTCTAACAAACAAAAGACATCCACAAATGATTCAAACAGTGATTCTAACAAATAAATAATTTGATTTAACTTGATTTTGAAAGAAAATGTGAATCTGTAATTTTTTTTAACTTATCGTTGCACTTAAAATCCCCAAATATTATTGACATACAGTTCATAGTCCATAGTTATTTATTGATACTAGTAATTATTATAAGTCACATAAAAAAATGTTACATTCAGTTATCATTATTACATTAAGCTAATTACATTAATAAAATTTATTATATTCTTATTTTGACATATCATCATCATCATTTTAGCCGAAAGACGTCCACTACTGGACATAGGCCTCCCCCAATTAAGGGGGGGATATGCCATAATCGCCACGCTTGGCAGGCGGGTTGGCGATCGCAGATGGTTGGTTAAATACTCAGAGAACGCTGCTGCCCGTTCTCTGGTGAATCCCTTAGTCGCCTTTTACGACACCCATGAGAAGAGATAAGACATATATTCTCAATTAATCATTGTTATATTTTACACTAAACTTAATCATTACTTACAACAAAAAACGTTATAAACCGCAGTCTGACAATTATAATTGTGACCTACCCTAGGTATTTGTTACCAAAAGAAGATGGCTCAACCTCATTATATAACCCTTTTTTGGGTTCCGTAGTACAAGGTCACAGCTATGGAATCTTATATTAAGCATGACTTGACATGCTCTTGTCAAGTTTTTTGTTTTCCTGATTTCATTAAAATATCCACCGATGTCTACATAATACTTACCTGAAATTATAGGGTACAATTTCATCCCAGTGATAAAAGCTTTGCTCAATCAGCCAGCGCTTCAGTCTGGTTTTAAACGACTGCGTTGATGGTGCATCCCTTATGTGGTCCCTTATTTATCATCAACATACTTGAAAAAATCCTACCAACCAAAAATTCGGACTCTACGACAAAAAATCGCAAGCCTACTCAAAAAGTTAAATTAATAAAGAAAGCCCGATTGAAGCCCACAGGCCGTGGAAGGGAGAACAACCAGAAACGATAAGCGAAACAACACACAATCGTACTTATCATCGGCGGGCCATATCTGACATCATTGTTATATTTGTGAAGGAAATATCAAAGATTTTCGCGGCAGTATCTACAGTCATAGGTCTGGTGGCCTTGGAAGTTCCCGGAGTTCCTCTGTTTTGTACTGAGGATGGCTGCCATGTGGTTTCAGTCGGTAAAAGTTCGACATATCCCTCCGCCTTCCTTATCCGTAGGGTATAAAAAAAAGTCTTGCGGTCGACACTTGGCCCACCGCAAATTGAACTTAGCCCTCGCATAAACGGCCAGGCCACGCGTGGATAGATTTTTAAAACGTATAAACAAATGCCGCACCTCGTGTTAGTCTTACGTTACCCAGCGTAGCGTTCCCGAAGCTTTTGTAAATAAAACCTGCTTCGTTGGTGTAGTGGTCGCAAGCGTGACTGCTGAGCGTGGGGGTAGCAGCCCGGAGTTTAGATTTGTGCCTGGTTAATGGCAATAGGTTCGCCCCCTATTACAAGGGCTATTATAATATAACTGGCGAAATGTGGGTGTACACTATGCACCTCTGCCTACCCCTTAGGGGAACTACAGGCGTGATGTTATGTTATGTTGTTGTGAATAATATTTAGTTTACCTGACGCATATTGAGCCCAGTTCTACCCAGCCCACGGCCACACGTATCCTGTCCGTGGTCCCCACCAACGTGGGGCTGGGTTCAATGTATGTCGGGTCTCCAAAATTGCTGTGTGGTCGTTCCATAATAGTTTTATAAAACCAGACTTTACTACCTATTTTATGTTTACAACACGATTGTTTTCTCACGACCTTGTCCATGTTTTAATAAATTATCATAATTATTCAAGCACTTACGGCGACGAATCACGATGATGTAATCATAGAATAGTTTATTATAAAGTCGAAATCGAATAAAATATCCTAAAATAAAAACTATAAGCGAGCATCAAAATTCATCCTGTCAACTAATAACGTAACCAAGAGACTATTTTCTTTCTTGTATACGCCAAATAAAAACTAGGTACTAAATATAAATAACCGCAAACAACCTCTGGGATATTTGTATTCATTATTAAAGTATTATTGTCTACACACCCGGTGATTGCGTTCCCTTGTCGCCCTTCCTCCAAAGTCGGCTTTACAATTTTGTACCTCTAAACAACAGCATTGCCTACCCTCATTTAAATTATTGGTCCGTATTTTGTCCTGGATTTGGATCTTGACTTGATTTGAACTGTTAAATATGGAGGGGCTCGGGAAGATGCTAATTTTGGAATAGAAGATGTCAATGTTGTTAATTTTGTTACGGTTTTTCTGTAATCTAATTAATAAATGTTATTATAGCTAGAATTTTTTTTCGTTAAGGAAATCCTCATGGACGCACTCCTCCCGGGGAAGGCAGAGCCAGTGTTGGACTTTTACCGACTAAAACCACCAAGGTGTTCCTCTTTTTAAATTTTGTCAGGGTCGTAGGATAGGATCTGCATTCTACAACTACCCCTTACAGGTCCCGGTTTGCCATTAGTAGGCGAGGGTCCACCGGCCCAACAAACTGCTCTTTCTCCCAGACGTATCGAGAAGGGCCAGCAGCCATCAGGGACATAAGGAAGTTTTCTGGCCCAGAATCCCACGCCCGACCTGTGACGTTACCTATGATCTACGACGTTCCAAATGTATCCTTAAATTGCATCTTACATCTGGAGATAAAGTTGAAAGTCTCATGAGCTTGTAATTTTTGTCATGTGTCCATACTCATCAAACTGGAACGCAGCCATGTTCCTTGGCTGCTGACTAACATACGATGGTAGTAGACTCTTCTTTTCACTTTCACTAACCAATCTATACCTATGACACAATACCGTGACTGAAACATACAACGCACAGTCTAAACTTATGGTCTAAACCGATGGACTTAGAAATTTGGAAATTATAATAAAGTTCGACTACCTTAGAGGTACACTAAAAAAGTTTTTTTGACATTCCATCATTGAACAAAGTTTAACCGGATTAAATCGCGTATATTATTTAAATTGGTTTCCCTGACGTTTCGAAAGCTTTGCAGCATTTCGTGGTCGCAGGTAGACTAAGATGACAAGCGTCTTTACAAATATTTCTAAAAAAAATTATTGAAAAATTATTTTAATTTTTTATTATTATTCCCTTTATTAATCTCACAAACTTATAATTTATATTTTTAAATATTAAATAAATAAAAAACATTTAAAAATATAAAAAAACAGCAGCCCACCGGCATCGGGAACAGGGTCCAAGCTACCGGTGGTCAGGGCCCCAGAGAAAGGAACCTCCTCACTATGCGTGCCGTTTCAAGGAGTACTGCCTTCTGCATCTGGCCCTTGATCCAGCCGCCCAACGAGAGCCTCCTTAGGTGTTGGTCGAGGCTCTTGGCTATTAAGCCATTGGCCGTGATGACTATCGGTACAATGACTGCTGAGTCCACATCCCATATGTCGACAATCTCGTGAGCTAAGTCAATATACTTGATTTGTTTATCTTTCTCAGCTTTCACGAGGTTGTCGTCAAGAGGGACCGTGATATCAACAATCACTGCACGGCGCTCTGAACGATCTATCACCACAATGTCAGGTTTATTGAAAACAACAGTCCTGTCAGTGATGATGGATCGGTCCCAGTACATTATTATTATTATTTTGGGATATTTTATTTTTTCTTAGTCATTTGACTAGATTTAACTATATTATTATTATTTTTATTATTGTAGTGATCGCGAAAACCTAAGAAGTTATTATTCCATCATTGAATTGGGGAAAAGGAGTAGTAAAGTTTGTATGAAGAAAAGACGGGAGCGTAGCAATGGGCTTCAGCTATTTATTGATATATTTGTAGAAGTAACGAATATAATAGAAATAAACATTGCTTATAAATGAATTGCTATCAATCTAAGCTTACGGCTGGACAAATAGCACCGTAAACACAAATGCCTGTTAATAGAACCAGGTGTCTATTTGGACTCGTAGGTACATTCAACACCCTTTGTACGAGTTAAAGCTTAATAGATTATTCCACACACAAGTATACCGTTTGCGTACTACTCGAGGTGTTAATTATCTCATGAACTAAAGCAATTTGTTTAGTAGGTCGAAATCCACTTTAGGAAATTAGTTAATTTAATTCAGTCTAGAACACCTACTGAACGTATTCAGTAGAGTACTTACATAGTGGAGACAGTATTTCTTTTCCATATATTGTACTTCAGCTTCATGTATTATGATCGACAGTTTTTTTTAACGTTTCATAAAAATAACTAGGTACTACTCACCTCTAAACGTCTCTGAGGTTGGACGTATTTCTTTTGAACGGCAACTCTAGTGACAGTGTACCAGACCTGCTACGCAATATTTCTAGTGCTGACTTGTTGGTATAATTTATTTAACGTCGTGTATTGTGTTACCCCGACTTGGGCTTCACCTCTCCACATCGACTATACAGCCCAATAGACGCCTAATGTTGAATATTATGCGTACAATAAATTCTGCCACTAGCTGAGGCGGGGTACTGTAATCCGATTGGCCCTACCAAGACGGCTATTGGCTAATCACTAACGTGGCAGTTTTGACGGCTCATATAAGTAGTCGAAACTGATTTCAAGTGGCGAATAGTGACAACCTACATTATTAAAATTTCTAGGTCGATGCCTCTCCGGTAACGGACATCAGAGTTATGTCCTTACCTAACTACCTACGCACGAGGTCGACTACCACTTCCTCCTGCCGAGTCATCATCCTGCACAGGGCTACAGGCAAGTAATAACAGCCTACAGGATTAGCAAGCTGAAGTGGCAGTGGGCAGGCTTAATTAGCCGAAGAACCGATGGCCGTTGAGGTTGACGTGTTCTTGAGTGGAGACCACGAATCGGTAAACGTAGGGTAGGACGCTCTCAAGCTCGGTGGAGCGATGATATTGGCAAGTTGGCTGGTAACTTAACAGGATGCAAGTGACCGATGATCGATGTCAGTGGCGTACCATTGGAGAGGCCTATATCCAGTAGTGGACTAATATAGGCTGATGATGATGATATTAAGAAAAGGACGGTTTATACTTCATTTGGTTAAAACCTAAAAAAACTAATAAATTGAATTCTTACTGTAGTCATCTCTAGTTTAAGTTCTTTAACAGCTAGGGATGTCACATTGGCATCATAATTTAGTGAGAATAAAAGAGAGCTGACAACTAGTCTAACCCAAATATATCGTTATTACCCAGTAACTGGGTTGCGGAGCCTAACGGCAGTGGCTCCGTGTAAAATACTGATGTTCAGCCGCATCTGGTTAGACTGGAAGCCGACCCCGACATAAATGGTAAACGACTCGAAGGCAGAATATAATAGAATTATGTTGGTTTAGTGCCGAAAAAGAAAGTCACAAAATCTGAAACGAATAGGTGGCGCTGTGAGCGAAGCCCCGGGCATCAGCTAATAGGCTTATATTTTTGAATTGTAATGTGTTTGATCATATTTTTGGATAATGTTGCAATATATCCGAAGTAACTCTGTCTTTAACGAAACCTTTTAGTTTGTGCTACAAATAAATTCCTTCAATCCTCATTTACGCAATCATAAACACTTCCTACGCACAAAAAATAACATTCCGCAAAACTCCTAAATAAGAACCGTTATTCATCTGTAAATTCATTTGTCGAACTTCTTCAAACTCATTACAGGCCGTCTTTACTTCGTGAATTTATTTGGCATCAATCATAATCGCGACAGATGCAAACCAGCTAAATGTCTCATTAGCAAATCCATATTTTTACATCCAGGCCTTGCCCAGGTGTTCACAGATCCACGTAATCAGTACGGCTGATGAGAAATGGCCACGTCTCGAACGGTGCTGGATTCGATTGGAAATTGGTTTTGGATGTTTAAGTAACTGTAATTTGTCATGATCTGGCCGTCTTAATTTTCTTTGTGCAGGTGGAGATCTTTACAGTATTGGTGTTAAAAATAGATAAAAAAACTAATTAGGTATTTACACATAACATTATAAGCAATCGAGATCAGTGACTCCCTTGTAGAATTAAAACATAATACTTAGGAACATAAGTCTAACTGTAAACGAAAATAAATTCAAGCAAGCGAAAGTTTGTGAGGATGTTTGGATGTTTGCTACTCAGTCACGATAAAACTGCTTACTAGATTTTGGTGAAATTTGACACACAGCTAGACCATAACCGGATTTTAAAGAAAGGTAACTGTTTATCCCGAGAAAGTAAATTTTAATAGTTACGTGAATTTGCGATAAGTTTTTCGGTGAAAAGCCTATACAACGTGTATCAGAAATGCGTGGTCATATTTGAAGAACTTATTCAAGGGATGCTATCGAACAACTTTTACTATGGGATCAACCCAGAAATCGCGAAAAAAATATCAGCTGATCCTTATATTTTGTCGAGCGACATCGGCGATTTAGTAGGGAACAGCTGATATTTTTTTGCGATTTCTGGGTTGGTCCCATAGTAAAAGTTATTCTATGCTATGGCCTGAATGAGCTCTTAAAATACGACCACGCATTACTGATACACGTAATATGATAACATCAGTAATGGGTTTTAGGTACATCTTAGCTTCGAATACCAGAGTGTATTCTGTATCTTTATACAAAAGTCAATCAATTTGATGTCTTCTGATTTTTTACCAAATATGTCTCGACTTTTGTAAAGTAAACTCGAGATAACAATGCTATTTGCATTTGTCGCATAATTAGCAAGCTCGCTACTATCCTAATGACGTATATTCCGAGTGCTCTTCAGTGAAGCCCTGGCTTATGTAAATTATATTGTCATCTTCAAGAATAGGCATTAAACCACGACGTCTACCTGATGTAGTCCAAGTTGAAGAAAAAGAGCATGCAAGGATTATGATGGCAAGCCTGTTGCCATATATATTATTATTTTGATAGATTACATAATATTAACTTCCCGGCAATTGCATTTAACAGGTTGTGTTGTTTTTAACCGACTTAAAAAAAAGGAGGAGGTTATGTATTCGGCAGGTTTTTTTTATTTCCTATATTAAGAATAATCATTTTATTCCCGCGACCTTCACCAAGACGTCGGTCCACCTTATGGGGGGCCTACCCTCGCTGCGCCTTCCAGTACGCGGTCGTCACTCCAGAACTTTACTGCCCTATCGGCCATCCGTTCTGCGAGCGATGTGCCCGCCCACTGCCACTTAAGTTTGGCAATTCTTCGAGCAATGTCGTCATTGTCATTGTGTGTCATTTTCGTTCTTCTGCGAATCTCCTCATTTTTGGCCTGCTCATTGCAGCCTGGTCATTGTGGCGATGCTTGGGGGAGGCCTATGTCCAGCAGTGGACGTCTTTCGGCTGAAATGATGATGATGATGAATCGCTTTATTCTTCTAACTTGCCGACACTGTATTTACAAGAAAATGCCATCTCATTTTGAAACAGAATTATTCCTACTTTGCCTACACACCTACTCCTTTACTCGTATTATTATTACGTTATATACAAATATTTAGAAGTGTTATTTAGTTAGTATAACATATATTTTATTCCATGTGGTACCGGACGTAAAGAATTGCACCACCCTCTCTCTTCTCATGGGTGTCGTAAAAGGCGACTAAGGGATTCACCAGAGGATGGGCAGCAGCGTTCTCTGAGTATTTAAACAACCAACTGCGATCGCCAACCCACGTGCCAAGCGTGCCGATTGTGGCATAACCCCCCTTCGGGGGAGGCCTTTGTCCAGCAGTGGATGGGTTTCAGCTGAAATGATGATGAATAATGAACATATATTTTGACAGGTTAAAATTGACTGCCTCGTAGGTCTAGTTGTCAAAACGCGACTGATACGCGTGAGGTCCTGGGTTCAAGAAAATTTATCAATAGCAGCCCCGAGTCTGGAAGTTGGCAGTGCTACACCCCCGTGCCTCGAAGAGCACGTAAAGCCGTCGATCCTGCGCCTGATCTCTCTCCGGTCGTGTCGGATTGCCGTCCCATCGGATTATGAGAGTGAGGGAATAGAGAGTGCACCTGTGTTTGCGCACACACTTGTGCACTATAATATGTCCCGCGCAGATGGCTAGTCTCCGTTTAAATTGGACTCCGTGACCGAAATTTAGACAGGTAGACATTAATATTCATTTTCATCATTATTTCAGCCGAAAGACGTCCACTGCTGGACATAGGCCTCCACCAAAAGGGGAGGATATGCCATAATCGCCACGCTTGGCAGGCGAGTTGGCATATTACTATTATTAAGATTTAAAGTTGAATAACAATAAAATTTATTTCAAATTCAAATGTTTAATTTATTTCTTACAAACTTAATTACAGGCACTTTAGAAACGTCAGGTTCTAGTTGCACGGTTCCAAATCGTGGGTCATACCACCAATCGGCACCGAACGGAACCAGCAAGAAACTCCAATTAATGGGTTAACTTAAGAAGCTAGCTGGGGTGGACTGGATATGGAAGGCGGAACACTAAATAATGTGTCGTAACTTGGGGGAGGCCTATACATATAATCTAGCAGTGGACTAGAATAGCCTGTGGCAATAGGTTTCGCTAATATTAATGGACAATTATTTTGGTTTAAGATTGCGAAATAAGCTAAAAGTCTGCCTGATGTTCAGCGGTTACGTTTGCCAAAAAACAATTGCAATTCATATTCATTTATTTCTCCAAAAATAGAGTACATAATAAAGATTTAAATTGTGGAAAGAAAAAATCGCTCACGAGCAGGATTCGAACCTGCGACTCCTGGCTCAGTACGCCAGTGCTATAGCCACTAAGCTACCGTGAACACTGCTCGTGGTATCGAAATTATCCTCCACTATACGTCTTTGGGTGGTAGCTTAGTGGCTATAGCACTGGCGTACTGAGCCAGGAGTCGCAGGTTCGAATCCTGCTCGTGAGCGATTTTTTCTTTCCACAATTTAAATCTTTAGAATTCGCTGCGCATGCGTAAAATGCGTTAAAATAATAAAATAAAGAGTACATAATGTTAGCAGTAGTTTGCGTTAGTCTCATCTATTTAACTGGTTATCAGCATTTGGAATATTCGATTGACATAAATGATGTCAGACGAAAACAATAACACTTAAGTTTAAGTTAAAATTGGAAACATTATAGTTACATAATACAATAACAGTTACCAATTCAATAAATATGGTCATAGCACAGTCGATGTTAGAAATAAATTGTAGGATAATTATAATTCATTCACAGAATACAATTATTTTTCTAGAAGCCACAGTACCACCTGGGCTGTTGCCTAAATGGTATTGCAAATCGCTTTCGCCAAACTGAGACATGAAGATGGAAAGTCTCACTTGATTTTAATTTTATGGTCATCACTACCCAGTACGTCATAGAGGTGGCCAAATACCACATGAATATAGTGTGAACTACATGAGAAGAAGAAAACCAGTACCCTTAAAACCGGAACACAGCAATGCAAGTATCACTGTTTGACGGCAGAAATAAATACAGTGGTAGTACTTTCCCGGACAAACAGTTTGTTGCCTAGATAGTACCGCAAGTCGGTTTGCCAATCCGAGACATGAAGATGGAAAGTCTCATGTGATTGTAATTTCACTGACACCCTTCAGACCGAAACACAGCTATACAAGCATCACTATTTGGCGGAGAAGTAGATAAATTATAATGGTTATGAATGATATTAAAATAAAGCATCCTAGAAAGTACAATGTAAGCTTATAAAGCAATATCCACGGATATAAAAAGGAAACGAAAAGTATAAATAAAAAAACCAATGAGTTAGGAAGTACATTTTTTCTCCACAATTCATAGATAATAACAGCCGAAGTAATTTTTTTTAGATTCATGTACATAAAGTTGGACGTTTCTTTAGTTCGGTAAACGTTCTTCCATTCTTTAGTTTACTTTTAATTTATTCTTTCAAACTCGTTGTTTTGTCATTCCGTAGAAGTTGGCGGGATAGGTAAATTAAAAAAGTATCAGTTTCTACGAAGTTTTTTTTTGCCTCCTAAAATACAGTCTTACTGGTAGTCAGTGGTTACAATTTAATGTCTAAATAGTTTGCTGTTTTCATTGATAAATTAAGTGTTACAATTTATTAATATCTAGATTTTGCCCGCAGCCTTGCCCGCGTACTGAAATAAAATATAGCCTTTGTTACTTCAGGATGAAGTAGCTTTCTAATGGTGAAATAAGAGTTAAAATTGATTCAGTAATTTTAGACTTTATTATCCGAAGACTCCTCCGGGAAGTCGAAAATTTGACTGGTGATTTTGGCTTCGTTCAAATTTTGCGTGAACTTCTTCGCAACCGCCGCTTTCAGGTGCACTTGCTATCGGAGAAAAGTAGATGGCGTGGCTTGAAAAACGGCCTTCCTCAAGGGAGCGTGCTTGCACCAACTCTCTTCATCATGTATACGAATGACCAACCTGCCAGCCTATCTACAACACGTTTTTTCTATGCAGATGACCTTGCACTTACTACGCAGACACCCACCTTTGAAGAGGCTCAAAAAAATCTAGTGACGGCTCAGGATGAACTGGGGTTGTACTACGATGAGAATGGCCTCAAAAACTCATTCCTGTGCCTTCCATCTGCGGAATCCACAAGCAAATCGGGCAATCAAAATTAAATGGCAAGGAGTCACCATCGAGCACTGCCCTTATTCAAAATATCTTGGAGTAACAATGGATCGGTCACTCACTTTTAAATCGCATTGCCAAAAAACTAAAATGAAAGTGGGGGCGTGCAATAACTTACTGCGCCGCCTGACATCCACACACTGAGGATCTAAATCAGATGTTCTCCGCACTACAGGAACGGCACTGTGTTTCTCTACTGGAGAATACGCATGTCCGGTGTGGCATCGGTCCACTTACGCAAACCTGGTAAATGTTGCGCTTAATGAGACCTGCTGCATTATAACTGGCTGCCTCAAGCCCAGGGCACTGAATATGGTTTACCCGTTAGGGTATATCACCACCCGGGGTCCCTCAAGATGTAGCCTTCTTAATAAAAAAATACTAGCAGGAGTCTGACGTTCTACATCCCCTTTATAATCACCAAATGCCTCCAGGTCGTCTCAAGGGTCACAAAAGCTTTTTGTGCAGCACACAAGCTATCAAAGACCACCCAGCTGCCGACAGATACAAAATATGGACCAGAGCACCCTCCACCTCTTGACTTTATTACACCACAAGAGAAGTTACCACCAGGGCACGATCTACAAAATAAAAAAACAAGGTAAAAAATATAGAAGTTTCTTCAAATTTCATTAAACAAAAGAGCATGTTTCTTCGTCTCCTTACACCTTACATCACCATATTCATTAACTAAAACACCATAACGTTAGCACACTTAAATAAGCTTAAACCATGAAGCACACTTAACAAGGCGATCGGTCTGAGCGTACCCTAATAATCTGTATAAGCCAGGGTACGCCATGACTCTGTACCCTGGCGATTATATTAATGGTTTGTTATGTAGCTAAGTGTGATAGTTATTGTGCGGTTGTTGTGACTGGGTCGTGATGAGACGTGAAAGTTATGTTTGTTGGTATTTCACGTCGATGGGGTTGAAATCGTAAAGTCTTTTGATTGTAGGTATTATAGGTTAATATGTAATATAATATTATAGGTTTATAGCTTAAATCTTTAAATAATTCCTCAAACCTAGATCTAGGTAAATTCTTGTGTACAAAGTCAAACATTGACAATTATCATCATCATTGATGATACTAATAACTGTAACTGCTATTGCATCAATAGCACAAACTCTATTAAGTACCTAGGGGTAACAATTGATCGAAACCTTAAATGGAAGGAGCATTCTCTGCAACTAGCTAGTCGGATTAGAAAACTTATATACATATTTAAATCACTAAGACATGTTTGCTCACGTGAAATTCTGTTAAATGTGTACTCTGCAATATGCCAGTCTGTATTGAGTTATTGTTTGGATGTATGGGGTGGTATCGCAAAAACTCATTTGTTAAAAGTTGTAATAGCACAGCGTTCAATTCTTAAAGTAATGACTTTTAAAAAATTCACCTATCCTACACACCTTTTATATAAAGACACTCAATTACTGTCAGTAAGAAAAATGTTTATACAACAAGCAATTCTGTATCAACATAAAAAAAGTCCGGATTTCACGGGCAGTCGTAGAACTGACATTGTCTATTCTGTTCCGAGATGTTCTACTAACTTTGCGCAAAAATTTATCTGTTATCTTGGTCCAAGCCTATATAATAAACTTTGTAACAAAAACAAAAATCTAAGGACTATGACTAAATATAATTGTAAAAAAATGATTACTAACTACTTAAAAACATTAACCTACGCTGATACAGAAAGTCTATTGATACCTATGGTCTAATACTTAATAAATATTAATTTGAAACAGAAATATATGCAAACACATACTTAGGAAGCTTGAACACCTTAATACCACATTCGTACACGCACTCATCCACTTATACACACCCTATCACATGTACCTATTCAATCATACCAATTCACGTACTCACAATCATAATTTATAAAAATAAAAAAATGTTAGTATCTAAACTTATATATCTGCTAAAATCAAACAAAATACATTAAGATCTCATTTTGACATTACACAAATACACATACCGCATTCTAATCAAGTCACATTGTACTTTTATACAAAATTATTCTAATTCAGTTAACTACTTCATAACAAAAAAAAAATATACTACTTAAGTATCAGTATTTTTTGCTTATACTATGTAATTTTTGTTTTGTTTTGTGCGGTACTTTTTATCTAGTGACATACTGTTCTAACTGGTTGGACGTGCGTGCGCCACCCACTTTAGTTTTCTCCATGTACCTACGTTTAAAATATTACACCGTGTGAGTGCGCGCTCCTCCAACCATATTATTATGAGACTTACTATTTATTTATGACGATGTGTGTGTTCGAGAAGGAGAAGACCTATTCTTTCCGTAATACAGTTTTAACTAGTACGGGGGATAGTGCTAATCGGACTTGATACAACTTGCTACGCTCGTAAGTGATAATTATGTTTTATGGTACTAATTTATTCTATCTTCTGTTGTAAAAATTCACTAGTACCTACACAAAAAAGTATTGTAATAAAAATAAAAAAAAATAAAAAAAATATGTAAGTTGTTCCATTTGGTGAAATAAAGATTTATGATTTATAAAGATTTATTTCAGCCGAAAGACGTACACTGCTGGACATAGGCCTCCCCCAAGCATCGCCACAATGACCGGTCCTGTGTTTTCCGCATCCAGCGGTTTCCCGCGACCTTCATCAGGTCGTCGGTCTACTTTGTGGGGAGGCCTACCCACGCTGCGCCTTCCAATATGCGGTCGCCACTCCAGAACTTCACCCTCCCTTTTATATTTTAATGTAGTTATAATAGAAAATATTAAGTTAATTTTAAGAAAACTGTTAAAAATATATTTCTCTCTAAACTTAATATAACCAGCATGTTCTTGAGTCTTACTTGAAAAGGTGACCATTACAAGCTCTCCTAACCTACATAGATACGAGTAGAATTGGATCCTAATATAGTCGATGTTGTAGTCGAAGACTCACTCAAAGGGCCATGGCGAGGGCTATGCTCGGAGTGTCCCTGCGTGATTGAATCATAAATGAGGAGATTCGCAGGAAAACGAAAGTAACCGACATAGCACGAATAATTGCCAAACATAAGTGGCACATCGCAGAACGGATGGCCGATGGGGCAGTAAAGTTCTGGAGTGGCAACCACGTACTGGAAGGCGCAGCGTGGGTAGGCCCCCCACAAGGTGGACCGGCAAAGACAAAGACATTTGTTGCTCAAACTGTGTACATAAATGTAGGTATTTATCAAAGTTTGGTATCAACAGCCTACCCGACGACCTGGTAAAGTTCGCGGGAATCCGCTGGATGCGGAAAACGCAGGACCGGTCGTTGTGGCGATGCTAGACATAAGCCTCCCCGGCTTATGTCTAGCAGTGGACGTATTTCGGCTGAAATTATGATGATCATGAAAATATAAATACATACGTATTATACTTGGCACAGCCATCGGGCAGACAACGTCTTATAAAACAACATTTTTATTTTTTGTGTTCCTTTTGTGTCCCTAGTGTGTGGCAAATAAATTATTAAATTATTTTTTCTTTCTTTATATTGGCACGCCTCTTTCTCATTGGAGTAGGCAGAGACTATCGATTTCCACATGCTACGATCATGACACCCCTCGTTTGCTTCATCTACGTTCATTAACCTCATCATGGATGCTCGTAGGTTAAGAGGCTGACAACACCTAAAAAATCAGACCTCTGCGGTCACTGTCGTTTCGTACAGAACTGAAAGAGAGGCAACGAGCCGAGGGACGTCGGATACGCCGCTCAACTTGAATGAAAATTAACAATATTTTTTTTTATAAAAAACTAAAAGCTTTGTGGAGAATGTGTGTATCAGCTTATTTGAAAAACAGAAACAACAAATGTTTAGATTATTGTCTTTCTCAAATGTTTTCTTAATTTTATTTATAATATTTAGTAAATAATAGAGATTGTTTGCTTTAAAGCATGTTTTAAGAGGTTAGTTTACAATTCTTTTCTATCGAGAAAACTTCAAGAAAACGTGTTTTGGGCACAATACAGTTTCAGAAAATACGATATATTTTTTTCACTGCGACAATCTGAATAGATACAGCTAAAAATGTTTTTAAAAGAAGCCTATTTGGGGTATTTGGCTGTTGTCAGCGTCTTAAGGCGCAATACACACAAAGAGACATGGCATGGACTAGACGTCAACGTAACGTGTCCCTCCCGCGTCCACGCCCCGTTCGCGCTTCACTTCACCACTTCCTTGTGCTTTGCACTATTGATTAACATGCGTCCTGTCACCTCTGTATGCATTGCACTTAAAGATCGTCCGCGATTTGGTTGCAGTATGTTCACCGAGGTCGTCCCACTCTTAACTCTTAAAACAAAATATAAATGACCTGATAAAACAACGACAACACTTACGCAATTACTACACAACCCTTGTCAACAACCGCTAGCCATTGCAATTCCACTAAAACTGTCAGCCATAGCTCGTTTACTTGTAACACGGTAATTATTCTCCCCTTAAGAACGCTGCGTATAAGCCGCTCTGTAAGCCGGCCGTGTGACCTCAAACGCGAATTAACTGTAATTGTTTAACCGGTTGCAGTTGTTGTTGTATTCTTATTGTGTTACAGTGTTATTAAATTATGATTATTTAATTATTAATTTATGTAATTTTTTTACGTGACTGTTGTCAACAGATTTTTTGTTTGTAAGTAAATCTATGTTACTGTCTCCGAATCCTTTCATACGTCATGTCTGAATGTTTACTTCAGCCGGTCTTTTGTGAAAATATGTAAGTTTTTTAGCAACATAACCCAGACTTCCTACTTATTATACAGAAATTAACTTTACTTAAAAACGTTTTCAATAAAGCTGCTGCTAACTAAATATGCAGCACAATGCTTTTTTCAATTTCCTAATGCTCGACTTCATGCTGATCAATGTTGTAAGCATAGAAATCTAAATAATGAGGTAATAGAAATGTTATCTCCTGCCTTTTACTACGAGAACGCATGTCACCGGTTTTCCGTTCATCAACTCAGCCTATCGCAGTCCACTGCTGGACATAGGCCTCTCCCAAGTTGCGCTACAACACTCAGTCCTCTGCCTTCCGCATCCAGTCACCCCAGCCACGTTTTTTAGATCGTCGGTCCACATGGCGGGGAGGCGCTCTACGCTGCGTTTGCCGATTCGCAATGGTTTCCGGTTTTCCGTTACGAACACACGTAAATTCCGATCACGCCCACCATGTTTCTATTTTGCATTGAATGCAAAATAAATTAAACCTTGAAAACATTCCACTGCTAGATACGCTGCAAAATACAATTTTAGTGACTCTGCGTCAAAAACGCACTGATGATTAAGCAAACGGTTCGCGCACTGGTGTCCTAAGACACCTGTACGCGGCGACAAGTTGACACGCCTTTGCCACTTCTATTACGTTTATTTAGATTTCTACGGCTGTATGAGATTGAAGCAGAAGTATCCCTCCTGGACTGGTGATGATCCTGTAGTACCTCATCATCATCATCATTTCAGCCGAAAGACGTCCACTGCTAGACATAGGCCTCCCCCAATTAAGGGAGGATATGCCATTATCGCCACGCTTGCCAGACGGGTTGGCGATCGCAGTTGGTTGGTTAAATACTCGGATAACGCTGCTGCCCATCCTCTGGTGAATCCCTTAGTCACCTTTTACGACACCAATGAGAAGAGATAAGGGTGGTGAAATTCTTTATGTCCGGCATCACACGTCGTCGGATGTCGTCCACCCAATGTTTGGGTGGTCATCCCAGCGGTCTGATATGCTGTCATGGTTGCCACTTCAGCCGTCTCCTATGTTGTGCTGGTAAAAATAAAATATGCATTTTAAAATATCATACAATACATGAGAATTTGTCTCATCACCCATCTCACCAAAGATAAAAAAATCCACATAAAATAACATATAGTCACATACCATCACATCACGCCTTTATTCCGCTAAGAGGTAAACACAAGGTGTACACCTCGTACACGCACATTTTGTCACACTTTGCCAGATCCTGGAGTCAACTCCAGGACCCCACGATTAGCAGTAAAAAAATCTGCGCAAAAAACCACGTTAATGTTTAAATTTTTTACAAAAGACAATGATGTCTGCCTTAAAAATAGTGTAAGTACGTCCTTTTCTACCAAAATAATGAATAGCACACACGGAAGCACTCCTATACAATATAACCACTTGAAAATCCTGGCATTCCTGGCAACGCAGTCAAAAACTAGTGGAACATAAAATTACACCTAGCCATCTAATTAGTAAGCCGGCTTATAACGAGGATCCACTGAATAATTATGAAACGAGAAATTCAACGGTATAAAACTGAAGCGTGAGCTCACATCAAAAGAGCAATATAGCTGGCCACAGACACGTGGTTAGGCCAGGCCTTGCAAAGCCTTTTTTGGGTGATGGTACAAGAAATAGGTAAACACAAAAGGTACACTTTAAAGTACTCCGCTGTTGGAAAATGGACACCAATGGAGGCATTTGAACTCGGCAATTGTTGATTTCAAAAGTGTTGCAAATTTAAATACTTTTTTTTTTCAAATAGACTTACTTACAGGCACTTATGAAATGTTAGTCTCTGATTGTGCGGATCCAAATAGTATTTTTTTTTATGCATTGTAATGGAACACACACTCATATTCTCAGTCGTTACTTCTACTATGATCTTATATGGGTTTCGTTTTTTCTCAAAAAAGAAAAAATGGATCAATTTTGGTAAGAAGTTTTTAAAGTTAGTTAACTTATAAAGACTTTGGCAAACTTCGCCGAGTCTTCTCGTCGCCTATACCGCAAAGTTTGAAGACAAAGGTCTTCAACCAGTGCGTCCTGCCAGTCGTAAGCGGAAGTGGCAGTGGGCTGGCCATGTCTGTCGAAGGACCGATGGCCGTTGGAGCAGACGAGTCCTTGAGTGGAGACCGCGAATCGGCAAACGCAGCGTGGGGCGCCCCCCTGCCAGGTGGACCGACGACCTAAAGAACGTGGCTGGGGGGGACTGGATGCGGAAGGCAGAGGACCGAGCATTGTGGCGCAACTTGGGAGAGGCCTATGTCCAGCAGTGGACTGCGATAGGCTGAGTTGATTGATTGAACTTATAAAGAACAAAAATTAAAAAAAACATTTTTACAGTATTGTTACAATAGTTTTGTAGTCACATTTTTGAGATACAGGTTGTTAAAGTTTGGCTACATTAAAACAAACTTTTTCTTCAGTGTTCCTTTTAAGGTACGGAACGGAACCACAACTGCTATTAGTCTGGAGGATTCAAGCAGTTAATTTGTTGATGCTTTTATAATGTTCTTTTTCAAATGTCTGTGTGCCTATGATGTGATTCTAGCATGTTGCTACAAATGAGCCTTCTGCATTTTTCAAGCAAGGCACTGAAGCTAGATTACAGTTTTGGTTGCGGGAATTTTGGCTCCGTTTCTTTATTCTACTCCTGATTGTGTCTGGTTTGGCAGATATACACGCTGAAATTTGAATCGCTTATTTCTCGAAAAGGGGTCATTGTACTCATCATTATGAACAACTTTTACTATAGGACCAATCCTGAAATCGCGAAAAAAATATCAGGTGGTCCCTACTTTTGTGTTCACTTAAATCTATAAAATGTAGGAACCACATGATTTTTTTTTCGCGATTTCAGGGATGGTCCCATTGTAAAAGTTGTTCATAATGATGAGTACAATGACCCCTTTTCGGGAAATAAGCGATTCAAATTTCAGCATGTATAGTAAATTCAGTCAGCAACCTAAGTCGATAATTAAAGAAAATTAAAATAATCCTCGACGATGTGATTAATGGACTAGTTTAAATATAACACCTGCTCGGCTGCTGGCAAATTCGTTGTCGCCAGAATATCTTGATTATTATGGTGATAGAACATTTAGAAAACTATTGCCTTATTTATCGAATATTATGCCGGAGGGTTGGTTAAGGCATTTTTATGTTAATAACATATAATTAAGATAAGAGCTAGATATGAATATTGTTACTTAATAGTTCGATACACAGTCAAACCGATAACATAGTTTTATGGGGCAATGATAGTATTGTATGAACCTACATTAAAAAAAAAAATATATATATAAGATACCTTTTCAATACTAAGATATTCTCTCTATATGATCATAATATCCATTCTCGATTCGGTAACCAAAAAAAAAGAGAGGCGAGATAAAATTCTGTACCAAATAAAAAATCTTGCGCCTAAACTGAGAGATTATCCTAAAGATTTTTCATCATAAAAGTACCTTATACCTACATTGTCGAAGCGAAAATATTATACCAACTAGATATGCAACCTTACTTACCTATTAAATGCATTAAGCTCTTAACACATGTCTAATTCAGGGAAACGTGTACACAGGCCTTTACTCAAACACTAATTAAAATTAAGCTCTGTGTTGTTAATTTTAAAGTTGTTTTTAGTTTGGCTGAAGTTTTCAGATGGGATCGTTTCCAAGTTTTTCATGGGGAGAGCTAGAGTGTCGGCACAGGCGTGAAGTTGGGTCGTCTCATTTATTATTGAGCGGATACTCTCGGGGAGCCAGCAGAGTTTAAAGTTCGTCGTCCACAAAACTCTATAATATAGCGCTGGTGCCGCAGTTTGTGAACCAAAGACTTGTTGAAGCTGCATGTTTCGTTGAGAAACCATTCAATCTTTCAGTGAATGGTTTTAGTATAGCCGTACCTTAAAATGTTGGGTTATTCATTAGGAACTAAATGGTAATATTGCCAAAAAGAAATAACTCTTAGTGGAAAAATATTAGGCATTTTCATGAGGTACTCCACATTCACTTCGCTTGGGTACTCCCAGTAACCAAGGCCACTTTGAGGCAAAATACGTTTGAGTACTCTACTGGGAGCCCACGTTCACTCAAGTGGTTAAATTAAAATTATGTAACTTTTACTGTCAAAATCACAATTATCTTCTAGTAACCATATAATTAATTCCATGCTTTAACCATCTTTAAAGCATGGAATTAATAAGTACTGGATAAAGTAGCTCACCTCAAAAATAAAACATACTTATGTAGATATTTTTAAACTTCGACAGATCTGCTGTCACGTTGAGCAAGGCGAGCACTCGAGTCGATTAAATGGTAAGTACAAGACTATATATACATCGATACATGGATGTTATGTAGGATGAAGTAGGAGTTGATTGACTGTCTAAGAAGAAAATTGAAGAGTAGAAAATATTAAAGTAAAAGCTTAGACGTGACAATGACAATATCTAACACACTGCGGTCTACTACTGCTCTATCACAGCATCCCTGATCTCTCTCCGGTCGTGTCGAATTGCCGTCCCATCGGATTATGAGAGTGAGGGAATACAGAGTGCACCTGTGTTTACGCACACACACTTGTGCACTAAAATATGTCCCGCGCAGATGGCTAGTCTCCATTGAGATTAGCCGCCGTGACCGAAATTCGGGAGGACATTATTATCACAGCTTGCCCTTAGTTGCTACAAAGTTACTAAAGTGACGATATACCAGACTTCTGGTGCCAGGGTGCTAGCCAGAAAACCTCCACGTGTGCTTGACGGCTGCTAGTCCTTCTGGATACGTCTGTCTGGGTTTTCCGATAGCTAAAATCTGGCGGTCTTCAAAGCTCGAGCTGGTTTTTGCTGGGAAAGCATGTACGGTCGACCGCACGTCGGTGGTAACACTTTGACATTAGCAGCATCTTTATTTCGTAAGCAGTAAGGGCAGTTTTCGAACTGAAGTGTTACCACTGTCAAGCAGTCGACTGTACCATTATCAACTGATTATAAAACTAGTAAGGGAAGTTGCGAGGCAACCCTAACACAAGTATTCTTATAACTTACTGGCTGCCTCAATTTCTGTATTGTATGAAAATGGATGAGAGACAATAAAAACCTATTTTATTTTTATTTTAACTGCACCATCGCTTAACATAAATTAGATTAGGTTAGGAAAAACCGTGTGCTGGCCAGAAAACTTCCACGTGTGCCTGATGGCTGCTAGTCCTTCTGGACACGTCTGGAGGTAACGGCAGTTGTTAGGCCGGTGCATCCTGGGTACAGGCAATAAATATCCTTTCGAGGGACATTATTATCCTTTCGAGGGACATTATTATCCTTTGGGGATCTTATTGCCCGTAGCGAATATTCTATCACGGGAGGGGCTCGAAATGGGCCAATGGGGCATTACTCCGCGTGTCCTTCTGAAGGTAGCAGAAAGCATAGTGGAGGATGAGGGAAGGGGAAGAAAACCTCTTTAAAAAATTACGGGAGGATAGGCCCTGCGCGCGGCGGACTCAGGGTATGCTGCTGCCTGGCGTAGCTGGCGTGGCTGGTGTTGCTGTCGAAGATTGTGAGGCTGGAGTGGCTGGCGTAGTCTCCGTGGCTGGCGTAGTCTCCGTGGCTGGCGAGGCTGGCGTGGCTGGAGTGGTTCTGACATCGGCGTGTAAGCTGGCGAGCATCCCTAACCTACACGTGTGTGCACGTTCATATACAGACGTGATCTTGTGTATGCAGGTGGTGTTAGCATTTATACCAGGCCCCTCAGAAAGTATTGCGAAAAAAAGTTTTTATATATGGGAGACTGGCCAGTTATAATGTTTTTCGAAAATATGATTATTTATAAGTAAAAATAAGTAAGTTCCAATTTCAAAATTTCCCTCCACATTTTTTGCGAGTTAATTCAAAGTATTGTGTCTCACTGAAATATGGATCTGCGCCGGGAACATTTTAGAGCTATGATTTTATACGATTTCAAGTGTCGCCTGAAACCGGATGAATCGTACGATAGACTTCAAATGGCATTCATGGATGAAGGCCCTTCCAAGGCAACCGTGTATCGTTGGTATAACGAATTCAAGCGCGGTCGACCAACTTTGGGGGATGACGAAAGAAGCGGTCGCCCTTTGACGGCTGTTACCGAAGAAAACGTGCTAGCAGTGAAAAATTTAATCCAAGACAATAGGCGAATTACATATCAGGAGATTCAACACATATTGAAGATTGGATCGGGAAGCGTTCACGAGATTCTACACAGCCATCTTCGCGTGAGGAGGATAGTATCACGCTGGGTGCCGCACAACCTCACCGATGCTCAGAAGCAGGCCCGGGTGGAATGGTGCCGTGATATGCTTAACAAATTTGAAGCAGGCTCGTCTCGGCGTGTTTACGACATCGTTACAGGTGATGAGTCCTGGATTTATCAATACGACCCAGAAACCAAGCGCCAGTCGACTGTTTGGGTGTTTCAAAATGAGCCAACGCCTACCAAAGTGAAGCGATCTAGAAGCGGGGGTAAGATTTTGATCGCTAGCTTTTTTAATTTGACTGGCCACTTGGTATCAATTCCCTTACGGGATCAAAGAAGCATTAATGCCGAATGGTATACTAACAAATGTTTGCCAGAAGTTTTCTCTGTTATAAGCAACAAGCGACCAAACACAGGGCTCCGCGGGCTACTGCTCCACCACGACAATGCACCTGCGCACACCGCACTCAAAACGAGGGACTTCCTGGACAGCACGCCAGTCAAACTCCTGGGTCACCCTCCTTACAGCCCTGATCTAGCACCGTGTGACTTCTTTTTATTCCCAAAAATAAAAAATCAGCTCAAAGGGATACAATTTTCGTCGCCGGAAGATGCGCTGGCTGCGTTCGAGCAGGCTGTAAACGAGGTGTCTGCGGCGGACTGGAAAAAGTGTTTTGAAAACTGGTTTAGGCGCATGAATCTTTGTATAGAGGCTGGTGGAAAGTACTTTGAAAAGATTTGATAAAAATATATGTACGTATAGAACAATTTTTTTTAGTTTCGCAAAACTTTCTGAGTGTCCCACGTATTGTATTGAGTGTCCGAGGACACAACAAAAACTTTCTAGAGCACCCTCAGGTATGCAGATTTCCTCATGATGTTTTCTTCACCTTTAAAGCAAGAGATACTTTATCAAATTCGGATCCGCACATGACTTTGAAAAGTCAGAGGTGCGGTCCGGGTTCAAAGTCAAAGGTTTTTAATTTCGGACAAGCATTTTCATGCACTTTCAAAACCTTAATTATGAATCTAGTTGCACGGTTCCAAAAAGTTAGTCCTATGGAGAAGAGCCGGCAAGAAACTCCATGGAATGGTTCGAATTCGGACCACCCTGCATGAAAGGGCTCTTTCTAATTCGATACGATGTGATTTATCGCGACAAGTGTATCACAGTCCTAACCCCTTTAACATTGACTGTATCGGTATTTGTTACATCTTGGGTCATTTACATCTCTTTATGTTGCTTTGTTGCTAAATAACTTGTCGGTTGTCGTAACTCGGTTTGGTTGCCTTTCGGGAACCCTTACAACTTCATTTGAATTCAAGACTTAGTTAATTTTGCCTTTGATTATGATGTAAAAGTTAATGCTGGTTTTAAGGACTTAGAGTTAGGCACTTAAAGATGCTCTAGTTTCATAATTAATCTGCAAAGACGTTGTTAAAAGGATTCATGGTAGTGAAGACCGTGTCTTCATGATTTGGAACTTAGATGTAGCTGACAAATTGTGTAACTTACTCACGATCGCAATCATGTTGATTTCAATAGCGTCCCATCCACTAACGTTCATTCCTGCCGGAATCTTCAACTTTTATGGAATGGACTTCAGTGGATTTGCAAGAGCGAGAAAGAATGTAAGACCTTAGGATGGACAATATAGGCAAGTAAAGAGAGATACGCATTGTAATAATTTATTAGAATGCATATAATACATAACATAAATACAACAACAACAACATTAACATCATCTTTTCCACCAACTAACCTACAAGCAACGACATAATTTAGAGGTAGGTAGGTAGATAGTAGTATCCTGGTCACGAATTCCCGATCAACAAAACTACGACTATCTTCGGCCAATATATTATACAGATGCCTCTGTAAATAACTCAACGTAGCAGTGGATTGGACTGGCTAAGGATCGTAAAAGATGGCGGAATGCAGCACTATAGATGTAAACTGAGCAGTTAGAGAAAGAAGGCTGAATAAACTTGTAAGTACATAATATAACATAACCAGCCCATAAGTACTAATAAACTTGTAAGTAAATGTTTAAAATCCTGGGCAATGTGCACATAGAGAAAATAAAAAGTAATATTATAACTACTAATCGCAACAAAGTCAAAGTTATTAAAAGTACACTCCAACAAAAGATTCTATAAACAATCAATATATATAATCAAATACATTACAATTAAAATAAGCCAACTTTCTGGCCAGACAAAGCTATAAAAAGCCTATAACAAGTTGAACGACGAAGCAATCCCGACTCAGGGTCGTCAATCAGGAGATTCAACAAAAACAACCGAAATGCGAACAGTGCGAAAGCGAAAATACAAATTGTTGGATTTGTTTCGTCATCCCTACTGATTCGTTAAACAACTGAACACGAAAGTTGGTGTGAAAACCAATATGGTACGGCACAAAAGAGTTACAACTTTAAAATTTACGAATTTGAAAATGATAAAAAAATTTGTTCGTTAGTATTCTAGACTGTGGCTGTAATGAGTAGCTTCGATTCAGCTCGAGAGTAGGGTCGGGAATAATTTCCATTCCATGATTGGAGCACACAAGCGACACCTGCGACGGCGTTTGTCAAACTGACAGACGCTCCCCTCTTTTTGTATAAACATCAAATATGTAAAGAATTATTCATTGCGGTTCGCTCCGCTGTGCAAGTTTTATTACAGTTTCCATTGCGAACATTCTGGACTTCAACTAGTGTTTTCTCGTTTAGTTGGTTTAAGCACCGTCCGACCAGTTTAAAACGATGTTTTGTAGCTTTCTGTGTTTGTTATTAAGACATTGTAAAGATTAGCTCAATTTGGAAGGTTTGAATTTGTAAATTTTCGCGTGACATAATAAAGTGTAAGAATAAAATGGGAACATGGCTTTTTTCGCCCTACATTTTTTAAGGTTACACTGACCGCGGTTACGAGTGACGCAATAATATTAATTTTGAAGATGTTGACAATGCTTTACAAATATTTCGAGTACAAACCTAGTATTTAATGTAAAACATCCATAATTTAATTTCAATACCTACAAACAGAACTATATACACCACACACTGTTGCAATAAACAGTGAAAGTCAATGAACAAAATCATTTTTTTTTCTGGGATTTAGGGTTGTGTAAATTAATAATACTATGTTTAGAAATTAACTTATTCATCGTTATTTTTTATAACAAATTAAAACATACACTTAACTCATGACAAAATTTATTGTAAATTGTAAATTTGTTTATTGACTTTTGTTGTTGACTGTATATGAGTATTTATGGTTAATTAATATTAGTTGCTAACTTTTGATTTTCTTTCCACTATAACAAAAAAATAACCAATTACCCACGCAGACGCGGCATATCAATCGCTTTTACCATCCATCTGCTGTATAAGCAGTCAAAAACATTTCAAAATAAACAAACAGCCCAACAATATCATTTGGCTAAAACGTCCAGGCACAACAATCAGTTTTGTAAAGGCATTAATGTTTTAAAGACGCGCGCCCCTGCAGGCGACAGGCTCATTGTGACAGGAGGACCGCACACTACGCGATGTGACATTGTCAACGGTTATACTGCTATTTTATACGCTGTGGATGTTGCTTTTTGTTTATTTTATGTAATGTTGTATTGTATTTGTAGTTTGATTGGTGAAGAAGCATAAAAGGTGGATTAAATTGATAAAAATTATCCCCAAAATACTGCTTGTTTTACCGAAGTATGAAACAAAACCAAAAATTCTCATCCTCAAATAATTATTGACACTACATCTGAAAGATAGTCTGATTTATAAGGACCACATATTGAACTTCTGAAAATAGGAAGATCGAAGAAAAGATGGGTCAATTATATGTCTAGGAAGACAAAGGTTTTTGCAGGACAAGCATTGCACCATCAGCATCGTCGACCGCACCATCACTTAACATCAGGTGAGATGGCACTAAAACGCAAGCCCTGTAATATGTTGGTAGAGGATGTCTTGATGTTCAGATAAACTCAGTAAAATACATGTAGAACAAGTTTATATTATCCAAGTCTCCATAGTAATGCCTTAAGTCTAATACATTCAATTATATTTATATTATGCTAATGACCCAAATCCGTGCGTCACTATGTTACTGTAGATTAGTAAATGTAGCGGTGCAACTGTCAATTAAGGCAGTATGCCACAGCCCATTAGCAGTAAAAAAAACTGATAGAGACATATGAAAGAAAAAGGCATGCCACATGACCTTAAATAAATTGAGATAAGGTCAGGATAGGATAAGGATAAGGGTATGGATAAGGTGATGATTGAACCGCTGAAAGCGCACAATGCGCACATAAATAACTCCTTACCTTAATCCATTTCCGTTGTTTTCATTAGGCATAGTCTTAGTATCCATTGTCCTACCTCAGAAACTAACTCCGCTACTAACTACCCCCCTTCACGCTCTCGTGAAATTGAAAAACAACGTCACGCCGCCTTTTGTCTGGACCTTCTTTGTCTGAAACTAGATACTTATCAGGCATTTACTCGTTTACCTGCCTGTCCGCTTTTTTTAATAAGCTGTCTTGTTTACCATTCTTCTATCTACGAGGGGATCTTAGTGATTTTATTTTGTGCTCATTCCGTTCTTGTATTAAGTTACTCGGTAATGGTTCTCTTAATTTAACTGGAGGAGTTTTCCTTTTTTGAGTGATTGAGGGACTGTTTTCTCATTTTGAGTTTATGTTTTCAGATGTATATTATCCTAACTCTTTTCTTTGGCGTGGTATTATTAAGGGAAGAAATTATATTTCAGATGGTGAAATGTATTTGCATACACAAGTAGTTTTTTGACTAAATTAGTTTGAAAAGAAGTTCATTTGAAACAAACTTTGTCACAATTTGTCACAAAAACTAAAGAGAATGTAGCAGCCAAGTGGCGCCCCCTTCAGTCAAAATATTATTACTCGGAAATTCGTTTTTAACAAATGAAGTACAGGTCTGTCCTTTAACCAGAAACTGTTAACTCTGTAGGCTCGCCCCCTATTACATGGGACTATAACATAACTGGCGAAATGTGGGTGTACTATACACCTCTGCCTACCCCTTCGGGGAAATACAGTCGTGATGTTATGTTTGTTGTTGTTTGTTAACTCTGTAAAATGTAGTTAGCTGTAGTTTTAGGTAGAAAAAATGCCAAAAGTGGCCGTTTTTCGCACTTTTCTGTCTATAACTACAGCTAAGTATACTTTACAAAGTTAACAGTTTCTGAATAAACTACAGTACCAGGGGGTCTACTCCCGTTCGACTATATTCGATAAATCGTACGATTCATCGCACAATTTGCTACTCCGGTCAACCATCGTTCCCTTATCGCATGCGATGATCGTGTTTTGACGTTTGTTTTTCTCATCTCCGCTAAATTGTATACGACTATGAACCGTAGTCTATATTAACTGTGCCTATTTTATGTGCTTATCTTTATTATGTAAGTATCAGTCGGAAGAAAGTTCGTACTTCTTTTGTCGTTCGTAAAACGCGAGTAGACCTACTGTACTTCAATTGTTAAAAACGAATTTTCGATAAGATGTATTCAGCGAGTAATAATATTTTTACTGATGGGGGGCCACTTGGCTGCTACATTCCCCTTAAATTGTTGTTTTTGGTTTTTAAATAAAATTTACCAAGCTCATTTTCAAACTACCGACACACAAGGTAGGTATCGCTGAAGCACCAAATAAAAATTGAAGTCATTCCACCACCGTCGGTTTAAGGAGTTTAAGGCGCTCACAGTGCATAACTAACGTAAGGTCGCCGTCTTATCGCAGTTGAACCCTATTAAATAACCCATTTCGTTCACTAACTCTCCACTTCGAGCACGATAAGCTGATACTGAGGATATTTTTCTTTCATTCCACATCACGGAAGGAATTACAAGGTACAATTTATTTTATTTCAAGGCTCGTGTCCCAGTTTAGTTAACTGATAAAGTTTGTCTGATTGTTTTTGAAACTGTCTCCTTCTATGTCATAGTATCGTTTTCCTTGTCTGTTGTTGAGCTGTTTGTTTTGCTTATCAAGAAAATATGTTAATCTGGTAATGAAATATCTTTACAATATCAGCTGGCTGGCATGGTCCTCTTTCTAAATATATGTATGTACCCAATTTTATAAATATACTACCAAACAGATTCAATCTCAATGTATGTTTTGTCAGCTCAAAGGTGTAGTTCTATGGATTACATAGCCTTTTCTTTGTTTTCATTGGGTTCATGATAAAAGAAAAAACATTTTCCGTGCCGTAAATATTGCTTTGAAATTCATTTACATACTGAGTTTAAGAAAAATACATCAGAGTGACTATAGTGCGAGTTCAACACACGCATACTCGATTTAATGCATCCTTTTATTCAAATAATTTGGTGGTTTTTTTTTAAACGCGTTTTAAAAAGAAAGCGAGTTATTATTGCAGTGTCATCCATTCCTGAGCTACTTTTAAAGTTTCAAGTCTCTGGCTCATCGGGAAGTTAGTTTAAAATCAATTGCAACACTTGTACCGAACAGATATACATCACTGAAAGCGAGATAATAAAACCGGCCAAGAGCATGTCGGGCCATGCTCAGTATTATAGGGTTCCTTAAGTAGGTGTACAACCGAATCAAATCGAATATTAATCATGGCTATTTTAGTTTTTGCAATAATCGGCAGCATTTGCGACTCAGAGCGTGTTGTTAGTAGCGCCATCTAGCGATAAATTCAAGAAGCCAAATTTAAGAAGTCTGTCATGTCAAAGTTACTTTTTGTGATTTTTTCAAATAGAAAGTAGCTAAAGCGCTGCTAAGCTGCTGCGTGATTGCTGTCTACTACATTTTCTGAATGTATCGGAAAGTAGTCATGCTCATTTTTGTTTTTATAAAGTTTGTTCCATAACACTCATAATTAATTATTTGTAGTTATAGCATTGAAATTCTGTATATTTTTATATTGAACTTCTGTAGTCTGTATGTTGAACTTGATAAATTTCATTCTTTTCCTTAATAATAGCGTTGTATATCATGCTGTGCGATTACGTTAGGGTATCAATCTGTACAACACCTATTATTTTATGACTACCTATACCATGTGATTGTTACTTGTTGTAATTGCCTTATGAAATAAATAAATAAATAAAATAAATAAATAAAGGAGCATTATTTGCCATGATAATTTTTTTCTAAGGTCAATGACCTTTGAACTAGGACGTTTTAAGTATTTTTCAGTTTTCTGTCTATAACTCAAAAAATTATAATCACATTATACTCGAAATAATTTTAAAAGAGAGTTTTCACAAAGGTCTATCAATGTGGAAGATTATAAGTTTCTACGTTGCATAGTTTAGAAATGGCAGGGGGGGGGACACATTGCAAGCCACTTTGGCAGGCTATATTTCGCAGATGGTACACCTGATAAAAAAGTGATGTATCAAACATTACCTTCATTTTAGTAGACCTATTCAATGATACCCCACACAAGGGGGTGTAGCGAAAAAGTGTGTGTTTTTCATCCCCATTTCACATGTATGGGCGCCACCCCTAAAGAACGTAAAAACTATTTTTTTATTCTTTTAAAATTGAGATCTATATGCAGACTATTTTTTAACAAAATTTTATTTACTTATGTTTATAACTGTAGAAGTTATTAAGCTGTAAAGGATTAGGACAGACGGACAGACGGACAGACGGAAAGACGGACAGAGGGACAGACGGACGGACATGACAAAACTATAAAGGTTCCTTGTAGGACTACGGAACCCTAAAAAACAAGGTAATCAAAACAGTGGCGCCTCTGGCGGAAACAAGGAAGACATACTGATTTATGAATGAAAGTTGTCGCGTTCAATCGAGCATTCGATCGAGTATGCGGTAAGTATCAACTCGTACTATAGGCACTCAGTAATGGAAGATGAAGTGGCTTGGTGAACGTTGAGTCCCTCTTTCAAGGGTCCTCTATTTGAGATGAGAGTTCTCCTCTAAACATGATATTTACCCTTCCTTAGTATTACATTTCATGGGGATAACAAACTATTATTCGATAGTTGATCGAATGTTTCGATCAACGGCAAAGAAGTAGTACGAAGTTTCGATCAACAGCAAAGAATAAAGAGTCTTGAAGCTCGACGGGTCCTTTCGTCGAGGGTCTACTTGATTCAAGAGCTCTCCCCTAAACAGATGCTTTATTCGCCTTTGTATCGCTTTTATATTTTAACTAGCCCTTGTAGGACACTTTCTAGGTTCAATTGTTAGGTTGATCGTGGGAAATGTATTAAAATGAATGTTGATTTAAAATGGAGCTTGTATAAGCATTTTAAAATAATAACTACCACTTACTGTTTTTTAAATATTTTATGATAGGCTTGATTAAAATTTAAATCCGCACAATTACTCATAGCTCTTACAAGCATCATCCATTTTAGATATTGTTAGTACCAAATTGTTAAAAGCCTTTCTTATCTTATTTAATTTTATTGTCTACTATAATTAACGCTCTCATATATATTAGCAGAGCATAACTATGCTGTAATTGGAGGAATCACTGATTCCGATAGTACATGTTCACCTAGTTTCGGAATCAGGGGTTAAAGTCATGCTGACCTTGCTCTTGTAATGATAAGTTTCTGACTGTATGCAACTCTAGATTTAAGAGTGATTACTGTTTAAATAAAAGAGGACCGAGCGTTGTGGCGCAATTTGGGAGAGGCCTATGTTCAGCAGTGGACTGCGATAGGCTGAGTTGATTGATTGACTGTTTAAATAAATAAATAATTTTTAGTATTTGCCATGATGGAACTTCTTTGAAGGATAAAATCCGTAACGAGATTATCCGGAGAAGAACCGGAGTGACCGACATAGCTTGTAGGATCAGTAAGCTGAAGTGGTAGTGGGCTGGCCATGTCTGTCGAAGGACCGATGGCCGCTGGAGCAGCGTAGGGTGCCCCCCTGCCAGGTGGACCGAAGACCTAAAGAACGTGGCTGGGGGGAACTGGATGCGGAAGGCAGAGGACCGAGTGTTGAGTGTTGTGGCGCAACTTGGGAGAGGCCTATGTCCAGCAGTTGACTGCGATAGGCTGAGTTGATATTGATATTATTTGCCATGATGACAGGTTTAGTAACACATGTTTCTGTGATAAACTTCAACTAGCTATTATGGCTAAAAAGATACAGCCCAGACAGATAGACAGACGGATGGATGGACAGACGACGTAGGCTTTGTAAGTGTCCCATTGGCACCCTTTTAGTACGGAATCCTAAAATGAGAAAGGTTTATGGCTTAGTACACCACGCTGGTCTAGTGCGGGTCGGTGGATTACATACACCTTCGAAATCTTTCCCGTCACGTTTCTTTGTATTTTGCAAGAATAAACACGCAATTAAGAAAAGAAACGAAGTAATTACGTTAATCAAGGGTTCGGGCTTATCAAAATTTAACGCAAACCGTCTGAAATCAGCCGAGTTGTCGGAAGGTGTTATAAGTAATTAATAAGGTTAGCGCGAGCATCGACTGTGCGTGAGTCGAGACGCCGCGAATCATTCACCGAGTCACCGTGTACTTGGAGCTGGGTGTTCACATTGTGACACTTATTTAGTTAGTTCTATAAGTGCCGGAGAAAGCTCTAATCATCTGTGTTCAATCTTCCTGCAGCACATAGAATGATATTTTAAACACATTGCTAGGAAAAGTACTGATAACCAGAAATGGCTGTGGTAAAGAGGCTGACAACACCTAAAAAATCAGACCTCTGCCGTCACTGTCTCTTTGTACATAACTGAAAGAGAGGCAACGAGAGGAGGGACGTCGGGTGCGTCGCTCAACTTGAATAAAAATTAACAAGATATATTTTTTTATAAAAAACTAAAAGCTTATTTGAAAAAGATAAACAACTATGTTTTAGATTATTGTCTTTCCTAATTTTTTTCTTAATTTCATTCATGATATTTGGTAAATAATAGAGATTATTTGCTTTAAAGCATGTTTTAAGAGGTTAGTTTACAATTCTTTTCTATCGAGAAAACTTCAAGAAGACGTGTTATGGGCACAATAGAGTTTTAGAAAATACGATCAAGATTAACATATATTTTTTTCACTGCCACAAACTGAATAGATACAGCTAAAAATGTTTTTAAAAGAAGCCTATTTGGGGTATTTGGCTGTTGTCAGCATCTTAAGCATGTCGCCAGCGGGTCCTCGTCGTGTTCTAAATTAGAAAATGCACACATCGGCGTCCTACTGAGCGTATTGACGGCGTGACCGATCCGCCGCCGCCGCTCCGACGGATGAAAAGACAATGCCGGGTGTTGCGAGACCGATACGCTGGCATTCTATTTTATGGGAATACATATTAGTCTCAAAAGAAAGGACATCTTAATGACATGAAAGGTGATACTTATTAAGAGTAGCTGTTGCCCTCAATGGATGGCACGCCCACAAAGACAAGCAGCGCACAAAACATCCGCTAATAGTACTAGAGTACTGATTGCTTCACATCATATCGGGTTTCTGTCTTACAAGAATACGAGAATTCACGTTTCTTAAATTATATTGATAGGTAAGTATAAACTGATATTTCGAGGCAGCTGTCTCTATGCATTCATCCCGGTAAGAATGGTACTTCCAGTGCGACTCATCCATGAATAAAATTAATAGTCTGCAAGTTCATTCACAGATTAGAAGTACTAAGTTATACTAAGTTACCACCAAGTTATGCTATTTATCACTTTATAACTTTCTGTGTTCATCTTTAATATTCATTTCATCAACTCAGCCTATCGCAGTCCACTGCTGGACATAGGCTTCCCCCAAGCTGTGCCACAACTCTCGGTCCTCTGCCTTCCGCATCCAGTCCCCCCCAGCCACGTTCTTCAGATCATCGGTCCACCTGGCGGGAAAATATTCTGGCAGGAGAATATTCATTTATAAAAAGAAAACTCATCGTTCTTGATAAATCACTTACACTTTCACCAATTCTCACTCAATCCTCCAGTGTGAACGTAAAACGGGAGCCTTAATCACTATTTAATTATGCGGAACTCAGGCATCGCGGAAAAGAGCCCAAGTTAGCGATTACTCCATGTTTTTGTTTCGCCGACACGCCCCGTTGTTTGGAGCCGCAATGAATTGTCATTATATCCTGAAGTACCCTCAAAGTGGGAAACATCTGTAAGTAAAAAATAAGGGGAACTGGGTTATAATGAAATTATTTATGAAATTAACGAAGGATTTTTGGTAATGTTTGCTGTTCTTACACATTTTCGTAAAGAGTTGATGTTATGGTAAGGAAAATAAAGGGTACTGAAATTTTACAGGAAGTTAAAAATTAGTGACAAGTTCGTCAAGATGGGCAGCAGCAACGACCATACAACCCATAGACGCCTCATAACAGGCGACCGCTGTCTGCAACATATCTATGAAATTTCACTAATGTAGCTCGCCACTATTTGCCACTTGAAATCTTCAAATCAGTTTCGACCACTTACATGGGCCGTCAAAACTGCCGCGTTAGTGATTAGCCAATAGCCACCTTGGTAAGGTCATTCGGATTGCAGTACCCCGCTTCAGCTAGTGGCAGAATTTATTGTACGCATTATATTCAACATTAGGCGTCTATTAGGCTGTATGGTCGTTGGGAAGCAGCATCAGCAAAATGCGTCTTACAAAGTTCCGATTTCTGAAATTACTGTTTTGATTTGTGAAATTACTGTTTCGATTTCTGAAATTACCGTGGTGAATTAATATAATCTAATAAAGATATATGATTTCTGTAATTATCGAGTTGATTTGACCGTTTATTGCAGCGGATATTGGAAAGTATATGATCTGTATAACCATGATTACTGTACGGACCAGTTAGCGACGTTACGTACCTTAGCAGCAATAGGTATTTGTTATTGATGACTGGATCAGGAGTGTTTTGCTGTTGTAGATCTTCTAGTAGTAATGGTAATTTGGTAGGTACGCAAAGAAATATTTCATCAAAGTTTACGATGTTTATTTCACAGTAAAAACAGCAAGTTCTTTCTTCTTTTAAACTTTGTCAACTTTCTGCCTCCATTTGTTTCGATCAGCCGCTTGGTGGAGCGCTGACGGGCATGTCCAGTAGGTCGGATATCTGATCCGTCCAATGCTTTGGGCTCCAGCTTCTAAGTCTTTATCCTTTTACTTTCCCTGTCACTTGGCTTACTAACTGGAAATTAGTAAAATTACGGTTTTATTACTAAGGGAATGCGTCACAGAAAGAAGGTTGCATACATCAAAATTTGTACGGTGGTGAGACCATACAATGCCGGGAAGAGAATGGTTGACTAACAGTTTTCAAACTTCAACTCGATGCTTAAGCAGATAATATGATCTTCACACGCAATAAAAACAAACAAAATGCAGGTAAAATAATGCCGTGAGCTTTGTCCCCTCCCCCGCCCTCCGTGGGATTGCGCGAAGCCTTTAAATCCTTATTTATATGATAACGCTGTAATTCTTCGGCGGGCTATTTGGGTGTTCCCTTATGTACCTCCTTTGTAACCACTGTTTTGAGGTAATGGTGTGATGATGTGTTTTGTTGGTTGAAGAGAAATTCAGAATGGCTATGAATTTCAGATATAATTTTTGTTCAGATATTGTTTGACTGAAATGGTAACGGAAGAAAATATTTGCGAAATTAGGTTTACGGCATGAACTCACAACCTTTTTTTTTTTGCTAATAGCAGTATATAATACTAACTTTTCCCCGCGGCTCCGCTCGCGTTAAATTCTGCTAACCCACGTCAGTCCAGTCCAGTCCAGTCCATTCCAGTCCAGTCCCACTGTCCCGCTGTCGCACTGCCCCGCTGCCCCACTGCCCCACTGCCCCACTGCCCCACTATCCCACTGCCCACTGCCCCGCTGCCCCACTGCCCCACTGCCCCACTGCCCCGCTGCCCCACTGCCCCGATGCCCCGCAGCCCCGCTGCCCAGCTGCCCCAGTGCCCAGCTGCCTCGCTGCCCCACAGCCCCACGGCCCCGCTACCCCACTGCCCCGCTGCTCCATTGCCCCGCTACCCCACTGCCCCACTGCCCCACTACCCGACTGCCTCACTGCCCCGGTGCCCCGCTACCCCACTGCCACAATGCCCCGCTACCCCGCTGCCCCACTGCCCCGCTGCCCCGCTGCCCCGCTACCCTAATGCCCCGCTACCCCACTGCCCCATTGACCCACTACCCCACAGACCCGCTAACCCACTGCCCCGCTGCCCCGCTGCCCCACTGCCCCGCTGCCCCACTATTCCACTGCCCTGCTGCCCCGCTACCCCACTACCCCACGGCCCCGCTGCACCACTATCCCACTGCCCCACAGCCTGCCCCGCTGCGCCACTGCCCCGCTTCTCCACTGCCCCACTGCCCCACTGCCCCACTGTCCCACCGTCCCACCGTCCCACTGCCACTGTCCTACTGTCCCACTGTCCCACGGCCCACTGTCCCACTGTCCCACTATATCACTATCGTCCCGTCCCATGTCCCATCCTATGTCCAGTCCCATGTGCCGTCCCACTGTCCTGTCCCATGTCCCGTCTCATGTCCCGTCCCATTTCCCGTCCCATGTTCCGTCCCCTGTCCCGTCCACTGTCCCGTCCCCAGTCCCGTCCCCAGTCCCGTCCCTAGTCCCATCCCCAGTCCCATCCCCTGTCCACTCCACTCCACTCCACTCCATCGTACATTACTATCCGCTCGTGCAAATGCATAGAAGCTTCGATCTGTCGGGTGAGTACGCAACCCACGAATTAATTTTTTTCTTTTTTTCTTTCTTTCTTTCTTTCTCAAAACCCATACCAGTTTTTAAGTCAGATCATCAGCTTTCAAACAAAAAAAAATCATCAAAATCGGTCCAGTAGTTTTAGCGTGATGGTGGAACAAACAAACAAACATACAAACAAATAAACAAACAAACAGACGTTTACAATTTTATAATAGTTAAGATTACTCGCTGTGCCCCATGGTTTCAGCCGCCGCGCCGTGCGGCACATCGCTCACCTACGCTGTTACTTCGTTTTCGCTTAGCGTTTATTCTGACTTTTTTCTTTTTGCCTGGCTCCTAAGGGTCATAGCGTAATTATTTAAATATCATATAACCTTCCTCGAGAATTGGGCTATCAAATGCATAAAGAATTTTTCAAATTTGACTGGGAGTTCCAGAGATTAAAGCGTTCAAACAAAAGAACAAACTCTTCAGCTTTATTGTATTAGTAAAGAATAGTTCATAGTTATTTATTGATAATAGTAATTATTATGAGTCACATAAAAAAAATACATTTACTTATCATTATTACACTAAGCAAATACATTATTATAATTTATTATATTCTTATTTTGTTCTCAATTAATCATTATTATATTTTACACTTAGTCATTATTTACAACAAAAATGTTATAAACAGCAGTCTGACAATTTTAGTAGTAACCTACCCTAAGTAATGGGTAATAGGTTTGTTACCAAAAGAAGATGGCTCAACCTCATTATATAACCCTTTTTTGGGTTCCGTAGTACAAGTTCACAGCTATGGAATCTTATCTTGACATGCTCTTGTCAAGTTTTTTGTTTTCCTGATTTCATTAAAATATCCACCGACGTCTACATAATACTTAAAATAAGACATCTCTCGTTTTAACACAACAGTTCCTTTTAATATTAACAATAAACATTTCCCTACATGTAAAACAAACGTGCCAAAATAAACTATCAAACTTAATTCCCCCACAGTACGGCTTAAAGCGCGTACACCCGTCCCCAAAAGTTGTGTAACAAACAAGTGTGCGGTGTTATCACGTCGTAAAATAAAAGTAATGACCACGCTGTGTTGCTCGTTATACGCGCTGCTTTTGAATATGGCTGCGGTATTGAAATGTACAATTTTGTTTAATGTATTGAACTTGTGATGTTCCGTTTATGATAAATGGGTTTGATTTACTGAGCGTTGTCATTTGAATTTGGGTCAAATGTGGTATCGTTGATTTTAATCAATTGATTTGCAATTTGCATTTGATTACCTATCCATTTATGTTTCTCAATGACGACTGAATTAAACATTGAAACAAAATAATGATACCATTATTCCACTATATGCCTAATAAGTTATATTTTGTTTCAATGTTTAATTCAGTCATCATTGAGATTCATAAATCAAATTAAAATTGTTTTTATTTCAAAAAGATTATTAAATCTATTTGAAATAAAAATAATTTTAATTATACAGGAACATGTGAAACGTAAGGCTCTAGTTGTACGGTTCCAAATAGTGAATCTTATGGAGAAGAAACGGCAAGAAACTCCATGGATCTAATCTAATACTTTGCTATTTATTTTATTATTCAATAATCATCATCATGATCATCATTATCAGCGTTTATTATTATTATTACTGTTCCGCTGCTAGCCATGGGCCTCTTCTACAATATCTTATTATATTTCTCCCGTAGGAGGGGGTAAGTTTGACCCGGCCCGCATTTGTGACTTTTTAAATTCATGTGCGGATTGAAATTCGATTATCATTTGCTTTAACGATGAAGGAACACATCGTGAGGAAACCTGCATACCCGGATAGTGCATACAGTTTTCAATGATATCCACCAACCCGCACTAAACGTGGTGGACTAAGGTCTTCTCGTACTAAGAGGCACGTGTGCAGCTGTAGGACAGTAACAAGGTAAGTACTCATCTACACTAGATCAGCGTGGTGGACTAATGCCTTCTCGTACTAAGAAGAGGCCCGTGTCCAGCAGTGGGACAGTAACACAGTAAGTACTCATACCCATTCGGATCCAATGGCTAAGAACTAATCACTTTGTTTACCATCATCATCATCTTGGTCCCAAATAACATTATTTTTTCCGGGCGTATTTTTTTTTTAACCCATTTGGTATATATAATCCTGATCAATCTTCTTTTTTTATAGTATAGGATGGTGAAACGAGCTAAAGGCCCACCTGATGTTAAACGGTTACCTTTGCCCATAATAACTTCAATACCACCTAAACTGTTGCCTAAATGTTACCGCAAGTCAGTTCGCCAAACTGAGACGTAAAGATAGAAAGTCGCATGTGATTGTAATTTCACCGGCACCCGTACCCTTCAGACCAAAACACAGCAATGCAAGCATCACTGTTTGGCGGAGAAGTAGGTTCGGTGGTAGTACTTCCCCGGACGAGCTCTTTCACAAAGGAGCTCTACTACTACTACGTGCTACTTCTACTTCTTTCTTTTTTGTGCTGATAAATATTGTTTATGTTCTTTTGTAAATTATATCTTTGAATTTTGTCTTAACTCGAATGTCTTGTGCCTTGTTTTGTACTAAATAAACATTGAATCTATCTATCTTATTCCATTAGCCTCTGCCAGCCGTCATCTGAAGATTATCATTCTTCGCGAAATCTTATTCACATTTTATGTGGTCTCCTACATCTCTATCCACATTCATGTTCATCTCTCTCTTAGTTACATGCATTTCATTCCTCCTCATTATAATATGTTCATACTAAGACAAACGATTTCCTTTCAACTTTCCTGTCACTGGTGCCACTTTCAAACTCCCTCTAATAATACTATTACAATTTACCCGGGTCTCTAAATGCATACAAACTGAGCATACGGTAGTTCTTCTTTTGGAAGTAGTTTAGGGCTTCCTACGAACTATACAAACATAACCAAAAACTAAGCTATTATACCATAATGATTGGTGAAGTTACAGAAGTCTTATTTTTAACCATTGTCACTCGGTTATTAAAACAAATCAGCTATAAGTAAGTCACTTTTAATATCTCGTAGTTTTGCCATCGCCATTTTAGGTATATCCAAAAATAAATTTCACCATGAACTTCACAAAAGTTTATCTGCAACATACATCACGACGATAAAACCGGTACCCATAAATAACCGGTAATAACCCAAAGTTATATTTGTCATTGTTTTGTCAGAGTCAATCGTGCGAGTTGGAATAACTTCTCGGTTTTATTTACGTCCATACACGAGATTTGATGTGGGTTGATTTTGTCTTTGATTCAAAACATTGAAAATATGGTTTAACTTTCAATGATAATTTTATGTTTAAGCTGCTTTTAAGTTGCCTTTTGTCTACATACAGTTTATTTTATTCTGAGATTTTTCATATATGTTCGCAAATACTGAAATGAGATGTAGCATTCTTAATTATAAAGTACTAGATATAAAGCTATTATCTTATTAAACAGTGATGATGACTCAATGCAATACTGCCGTGTCACTCGCAGGTCTGTTATCTTAAGATACATGAGTTACGCGTAACAGGTCTAAATCGTATTTTTTCATGATCCTCTATCACCCAGTAAAATAATATTTTAAGTAACTATTACCAATTAGTCACAATTGCCTATCACCTAACTCTTGAAACTATGATTTTGCCATTGTTAGTTATGGTAAAATACTGTATCTTAAGTTACATCAATTACGCGTGATAAGTTGCGAGCACATCGAGCAAATCCTAACTTTGCTAACTACTAGATACAGTATTTATCCGTGACTGTAGTGCGCGTATTAACTGATGATGATGTGGATATTATGAGAGCTTCATTAACAAACATGGTTCTAAAAGTAATAGCCCACGGCAACATGATTGTATTTATGGACCAGCTGAAGAAAAATAACTACCTTTCTGAAATCAATAGGTGGATTAAAAAAATCGCAGTCGAATAGAGTTTCAGATAATATCAGAACGCGCGAATTGTGCTTAGATAAAACCAAACAGTTTTTAGTAACTTCGTTGGTAATTTTTACTGTTTGACGTTTATTCAATAACTACAAATTTTGTGTAAAAAAGTGCAGTTATAAATGCTGTTTATGACGATACCCGTTAATCAACAGTCGACTCAGACCCAAAAAACTGCCACCATTACCTTATTTTCAAAATAATCACCTTATGTTGCTTCGAGGCTAGTAGTTCTGGTCTATACTTTTCTTTTACGTATTTTTTGGTCTTACTATTCTGTTGTCTTAGCTGGACCCTAGTTTTATTTATGACAACTAATTTGCGTATAATTTTTTAAATATCGGCATCAAACGAAATGAAAATTTGCGTGAAGTGCTTAGCCGGTTGTGTTTTTGTTCAAAAGGGCATCGGTATCTTTCTCTTAGATACCCTGGGAAATCAGAATTTATGGCAAATATTGCTACCTTATCACTTTTTAAAAACATCTATTACCTAGCTATCTCTTTAATATTTCATTATTGATTTCCTACCATCAGATTCAATATATTTTCGGTGTTTTGTGCTATAGTGGAAGTTGAAGGCTATTTACAGTAGAGGACATATTCAACGCTCTGTCTACTGGGATTTAATTCAGCTAACTGATTTTTAACTACAGTATCGGATGCAATAGATTCTCCTTATTCCGTCACTATGTAGTTTTGTGCTATTTTGGACAAAATTTAAAACGGACACGTACTGACAGCGCATTGTTGAGATATTTTTTTTCGAATGGAAGAAATTTATCACCTGGCTCTGATTAAAACCTTCTAAGTCTGGAAGCAAAAGTAATACAACATAGAAATTTAGCATAAATAATCTGAAGGGTTGACGATTATAATGCGATCAAAAGCATTTCGATTGCATTATTATTTTTACATAAGACCGCGAACTTTTCAATCCACGTATTTAGGCATTAAGAATAGTTGAATTTTGAAGATGCTCAACTTACATAGTCGTCAAGAAATCATACGATGAAAAATAATTCAAAGATTTGCATGTGTATTGCAAAAGTGTGTTGGACTTAGTTAAAAAAGAAGTACCCCGGGAAGTAAGGCGAAGGAGTGTAAGTGCAAGAAAGAAAGCTGACTTAGATGCAGATGTAGATTTAGATAAGATCTTACATATCTAGGATTTAGTTTTTTTTGTATCTAAAATAATTTTGATAATACTAAGTTCTCATTCCAATTTATATGTTAGTTATGAAGTTAATTAAGTTTATTTGTTTTAAAAGTTATCGAATCTTGGTTAGAAGAAGTTTGAGTTTTCGTTTTACTTTTTGACTCATTTAAAAGGATATTTTAATTCATTTGAAAATTTGAGTTTTTACTAGATAAGTCATAAGTCATTATTCATTTGTTTAGATGAGTACTATTTTTTCTATTCTTTTATAAACTAATTTAATTTAATACTAAATAATCAGTCAGACAAACTTTAGTTAAAGATACCTGTGTTCAGCAAAACATTCCATATTACACTTGTTGTGGCTAAGTCACGTATCTTAAGATATAGAGCACCGCGTAACAACCAATGTATAGAGAGCTTGTTACACCTATCTCTGTTACAGCTAATAACTCTGAAAATTTCGAAGTTTTCAAAAATCTATAAATTGCCCGGTTTTCTCAGACTTTAATACAACCAATTATGTAAAAATATTTCCCGAAAGTTTTGAAATATTTAAGATAATCGCAATTATCTGTAAAAAACTTTAAACGGTGATATCTCAAAACTATGTTTCGTGAGATACAAGAGATAGGCCTGACACGGCAGAATAGTATTTTTTTTCATTTTCTTGATCAAATATTTCACATCATTTCCCATCCAATTGCACTTTTAAAACTATGATTTTTTGTCATAAAACTATTGAGTTTGAAGTGGTAATGACGCATAGTTTATGATACAATAAAATTCTTCTTATAACGAATGTCTCTTTAAGGCAAAATATCAGTAAAAATAAATTTGTTTATCAATGGCTAATCTTAATCTACTACTTTTCCTATGATCAGCTTTCAGAAACTGCATTCCATGAACTTTTTTTTCTTACTTTATGATCCTTTCGTCATTAGATAATTTATTTTGTGAATCAAGTCTCTTGTAAAACATAGCCATCACCCTGAGATGGATAAATAGAAATAATATAAATATTTTTTTGGGACATTTTACACACCACCATCTAGTCCCAAACCAAGCAGAGCTTGTGCTATGGGTACTAACTAGACAATGGATATAATACTTAAATACTTACTTACTTCCTACTTTTTTTGTAAATACATACTTATGATACATAAGAAACAACCAGACCAACACAAACACTCATGTTCATCACACTGATATATTTTGTGTCCTGTAGGAATCGAACCCACGACCTCGTGATCAGTAGTCCGACACTCGAACCACTAGACCACAGAGGTCGTCAAACGGGATGAAGATGAAGGATGAATGTAGAAAAGAAATTCGGCGGTAACTCAGTTAGCTACAGCGTCTAGTATACTATACCAGAAGGTTGCAAATAAAATTCCTGCTGGCGATCAAATTATTCATTCCTTAAAAAATGTTTCAATCGATCAATCGACTCGACCTATCGCAGTCCACTGTTGGACATAGGCCTCTCACGAGTTACGCCAACACACTTGGTCCTCCGCTTTGTGCATGAAGCTGGGGTGGCTTCGCTTCTTCAGGTTGCAAATCCACCTGGCTCGGAGAAAATTTTTCTAAAACATTCCAATCAATTAACAAGAAAAAGTTAGAGAAAAACCTTTCAAATCTCAGCTGACGAATAAAGGGCGACCAGTAATAGATGGCATCGTAACCCTCAACTACGAGCGGGATAAAAAATAAGTTGAAGTCGTTCCATATCGCCCACATCTGGTGCTAATGTGTCCAACTTTTGATAAAGCCGTAGTGCCCCAGGATTGGGTGTTGAATCACTTTTTCATGTTCAACTGCTAAGTGATATTTTAAGGTTGAAAAGTGTATTTATTTTGAGGAATTTTTAGTTATAGATAACGTTATATCGTTAATAGATGTTCAAAAGTTATTCGATGATGGTAAATTGGTTGTAATGAAAAAATGATCTTGATCAAAACTGTTAGGTGCTAATTGCAATTGTTGTGTATTTGACCTTTCAAGCGGTGCTAAAAAGTAGACACAATAAAAAATCTATTGTTTATACTCCCAGGGGACTCTCAGCTAAATTATGAATAAATCTGGAAACATGTCTTAATATACAAAAAAAGTGTGGAAGTAAAGACGTGACATTTTATCATTATTGCATATTTCACGAAGTATTGTTTTACTTTTGATAACATCAAACCAGTTACTATAATTATATTCACTGAAGCATATAATATTCTACGCTATGTGCGTAGTGTTACAGAAGTTGAATGTGTGTGAGCTATTGATACTGTTCAATAAGGTACGAATATTAAAACAATGGTGATGAGAAAAACATCAGCTTGTATTGTTCGAAGTATTGTGTAGCATCTAATGTTGTAGGAATAATTTCTTGAGAATTCTTAAAAAAGATGAAAAAGTCACTATCTTCATCCAAAATTATGGAATGTAGACGTTCAAATAACTAATGTGCTTGAGTTTGACCGCCACCTTATCTGGATATTAAGCGGTACGGTCGATGATAGTACACGCTTGCCCCGCAAAAGCCTATCCACTTGAGCTATAAAGAATTACAATTTAGAAAACAAAAGAAAAAAAACAATCATGGCTATAAAAGATAAGAACGATTAAAATTACTAAAATGTTAAAACACCCAGTCTAAGGTCTTCTTCAACACTCAGTCTGAAAATTATACTTTTGTATGTACTAATGTACATGTAACAACGTAATCAAGCACTGGACAAAATATCTGTGTGGATCTTTCACAAGCTTCACAAGGTATGCATGGTGCCTTTAGCTATGATTCTCCAAATATTTTATGAATATACTATTATATATAACTATAATATTTATAGCTATTTGACCCCTACCAATTGACCCCAATTGCACAAGGTTAATATGAGAACAAATATAATAACACATGAGATCATAACACTGTAAGGCATTTCTGTTCGTATTGAGTTCAGATTGACTATCAATACATATCAGTCAATCGATAGCCTCTATCTGTATCTCGATAAAATGATTCACAGACTTATCACTATCAATTTATCTCAAGTGTTACTCTAAAAAGAAGTATTATATAAATTCCATAAAAAAATCGTCACAAACATAGTCAAAGTATCTTCTATAACCGTCGTATTTTCATCGTTTTTCAAAATGTCTCTATTTTCAAATGTTCTGTTAGTGTGTGTATTATGTGTGGCCTTGTATAGGGCTGAGGACCTACTAGTTGGTTCCAGTGCCGGTGCCCAATTGGGGTACCAGGAAACTATCAGGCTGGGCTCAATTCCTTTTAGTACAAGGACAAAGAACGTGTTCTATAATTCGAATAATACCAAGACTATTAAGGTGAGCTTATAATATTTTTCAATTATAAGTGCTACAAGTAAACCTTCATGATTTGTGTCCACAATGTGCTGTAAATGATTTTAATTTTAGTTTCTGTTTGGCATTGAATTCTCTTCTGAAATCTTTGTAATCTTTATTGAATTCGCATGAATCGCTGTCTATGATAATTATCAATATAAAAATTCTACCTTATAGTTTGTTACTGTTCGCCTTTACGATATTATTATAACCAAACTTGAAGTAATTCATAAATTAAAATAAAATTGAGAGTTATGTCATACTAGACGATGCTTGCGGCTTTGCCCGCTTATAATTCAGTTTATCACAAAAAGACGTTATCATGCAACCCTTGGAAACTGTTATCTTCCCGGGATAAAAAGTAGCCTACAGCCTAACCTGAGTTATGGTCTACCTGTGTGTCAAACTTCATCCAAATCTATTAACCCGTTTCAGCTTGATCTAAGGACAAATAAACAAACGCACATGAATACTTTTGCATTTATAATATTAATAGGATAGGATGTATGCGTTTGGATTTTAATCAAAATGATAATATTTTTTCTCTAACGCGCCTAACTTTATCACAGTGTGTGTGTGTGTGTGTGCTTGCTAAAATATCACTCTCGTTATTATAGCCTAAACACGTCTAAATAAATTATACTTCAGTATTTTTTTTTTACATGTACCTAGTATCATCATCATCATCATTGCAGCTGAAAGACGTCCACTGCTGGACATAGGCCTCCCCCAAGCGTAGGACCGGTCGTTGTGGCGATGATTGGGGGAGGCCTATGTACCTAGTATACTCATATAATATTTATATTTACTTTTAATTTTCCAGGCCATATCAGCAGTCGACATAGACAAGACAAAGACCAAGCCAACCATCTCAGCGGGAGGCGTGGGCTCAACCTTCGTCAACGTGAAGTTCAAGAGCGAGAAGGGGGTGGGTCTTCACTACCTGGTGCAGATATTCGTTTGATTAGATATACATATTTAATGAAGACCAAATAAATAAAAACATTAACTATAGTAATAAATACCTGTATTGAACGAATAACGACATTGATAAATGTATCACCAAATATTAATATTAATGATAATTATTTTGACCAAATATTAAACAATATGTAATTAGTGATGATAGATTTTATACCATAAATATTAGCTGGAAGTGAATTTTGTTGTCAAAATATAATATGATGATGTCCGATGTTGTTTATCTGAATATCTAAATTTTTGTTGTTTTGTTTTTTTCTCTCGCTCTATTTTCTTCCTTTGCCTATTAGTTTTCTAAAGTCGATTTTGTGTGTATGTATGATCTTTTTTTAACAATGTGTTTCTGTCAGTTGTGTCAACTAAATGTTTTTTCTTCGTTTCTTTCTAGACATTTACATAATTCATTGGTTTATGTTCGAAACTTTTATTTTTTCAAAAACATACGTTTGTATTTAATTTTAGCTACCTATATAAAATGTTCCGTGTGGTGCCAGATGTAAAGAATTGCACCACTCTATATCTTGTCATGGGTGTCGTAAAAGGCGACTAAGGGATTCACCAGCGAATGGGCAGCAGCGTTCTCTGAGTATTTAACCAACCAACTGCGATCACCAACCCGCTTGCCAAGCATGGCAATTATGGCATATCCTCCCAATATATGTTTGGGGGAGGCCTATGTCCAGCAGTGGACGTTTTTCGGCTGAAATGATGATGATGACCTATATAAAATGTATGCAGATAGTATGAAAATAAAATTAATTAAATACTGACTAGAGGGAAAAAATATAGATACAAAGAAAAGAAAGAAAGAAAATATTGTTATTACTGCGCTCGGTTTGACGTAAAACAACTTATGATTACTATGACTACATTACTCATACAACATATTACTTTATAAATAAAACACAAATCATCGTTTCTTGTAGTTTATTATTTTTGTAATAAAAGTAAATTTTTTTGAGACTTACATCCTTTTCTTCCATGTTTAAACGCGCCAGAATTCCTTAAAATGCGTTCTATGCGCTAATAAATAATCATTAATTCGGATTTTGAACATTAACACCGAAAAATAAATAGTCGAACGCCGATAGGTGGACAACAAGTGACCGATAGATAAAAATTGAATGGTTGAGAGAAGATAAGGCTGAAGGCTGTCGCTATTGTTTTAAAAATAGCGATAAAAAACACCAAAATTAGCTTGTGATTCCTTAAGGATCAGGCGATATAGGTACATGTTATAATCAGTCCATTACTGTATCTCTCTGCTGGGCACGAGACCCTTCTCAGTGTTTGATTTCAGACTCTCCTACATGGAAAGTAAGCATTCAACCATCAGGCTAACACTATTAAATCAACAACCATACCATCTTCAATGTTATTTCAGCAATAATTCACCTCATGTGTCGAAGTGTAAGACAACGTTCTACTAATTTAATATCCATAAATAAAATTCCTGAACATAGGCATACTCTTTAAACTTCCACTTTGAATGGTTTTGGTTTTCTATTCAACAAACTACGCATAATTTTTTTCTTTGCCGTGAGGAAATCCTCGTGAACGCATTCCACCTGCGGACGGCGGAGCCAGTGTTGGACTCGTACCGACTAAAACCACCACGGTGTTCCTGCAACTACCTTCGACCGCGGGCGTGGAAAACACTCTGCATTCGCACAACCACCCGCAACAGGTCCCAGCCCGCTACAAGCAGGCGAGTCTCTTCTCCCCTTGCGGCTTAACGTCAGTTGCACCTTCCCCGGCAGCGTACACCGAACGCTGCGCACTACCTCACGGGTCCATGACGCAGCTCACACGCTGACGTCACGACCACGCCAACCACGCTAGCCAAGCCAGCCACGGGAGCCAAGCCAGCCACACCAGATATGCAAGCCTCGCCTGCCACACCAGCAACGCCAGCCACGAAAGCCACTTCAAGCAGCAGACTACTCCAAGTCTGCCACCCGCAGGTCCTATCCTCCCGTAATTTTTATAGAGGCTTTCTTCCTCATCCCTCATCTTCCACTGTGCCCTCAGCTAACTTCAGAGAGAAACGTGGAGTCACGCCCAATTGGCCCAGAGCGGGCCTCTCCCATTCCAGAATATTCGCCATGAGCAAAAAAGTCCCCCGAAGAAAAGTTATTGCCCATACCCTGGGTGCACCGGCCCAACAAACTGCTGTACCTTCCAGACGTATCGAGAAGGACCAGCATCCGTCACACACTCCATTAGGTTTTCTGGCCCAGCACCCCTTTTCTGGCCCAGAACCCCTTATCTGACCCAGCACCTCACTCCCCGCAACCCTCACTTGTCTCTCGTTTATATTTTAAGACTAAGTTATTCTTATTTTTACCTAGAACAATTTTATTTCAATCGATTTTGAATCAATACTGCTTTTTCTAACAATTAATCTTTATAATTCAAAATTTTTTTTGGGTTCGATTCCCGGGTCGGGCAAAGTGTTATTGGGTTTTTTCATTAGGAAATTCTCAGTAGCAGCCTGGAGTCTGGATTTGTGCCCGGTTAATGGCAATAGGCTCGCCCCCTATTACATGGGACTTACAACATAACTGGCGAAATGTGGGTGCCTAACTGTACTCATTGGTGTGAAGAGGGTGATGAAGGTAGTCAGTGGCGATGATGCCTAACTGTACTCAGGTTGTTTAGTTTGTTAAGAGTTAGATGAGTAACTTCTTTGCTCTTGAAGTTTTTTGTGATGTTGGTTTTTATAAGACTTAAAGCTTTTGTCTTAGTCTTGTTGTTTTTTTATTTTTTGAAGCTGTTAGTCAGTAGTTTTTATGACTTACCGTACTCAGGGAGTTTTGTTTTGTTTATACCATTGACTTGGGAGCTTTATGCACTCATATAGTGGGTTTTATTTTTTTGCATAAAGGATTTTTTTTTTATGAGACTTGAATGTTTTTTGTATTGTCTCATCTTAAGTTTTTTTTGTTTTACATTTGTGTGGTGTACCTCTGCCTACCCCTTCGGGAAAATACAGGCGTGATGTTATGTTATGTGTTTATGTTAATCTTTATATCTGTGTACATCTATTTGAACGACACCTAAACAAAGAATTGAATCATACACTATATAGTAAAAATGTATTTGAATCGTGTGCAAAAAGAAAGGGGGCAATTGGAACCGGTGGCATAACGAACGCACCCGTGTTCCAGTGTGTGTTGAGTAACTAGTCAATCAATCAATCGATAACGGTTATCTATATCTCGACAAAATTATTCACGAACTGGGCCCCAATTCTCGCGTTAATGAGATAATGTCTTAAAAAAAAAAATTTTTTGATGAGGTAATATGGCGCCAAAAAGCGGCCATTTTCATTTTTTAAATTTTGATGTACCCAGTGTCACTCTCAGAATTAAGACGAATCTAACGACACCTCTCAATCTCAAATCCATCAAGCCGTTTAAGCTACAGAGCGTGCCAAAGAAATATACATACATACATACATACATACACTCGAAAAATATAACCCTCCTTCTGGCGCAGTCGGGTAAAAACTAAAAAACACGCTTTTAGAGGCATTATTATAGTCCATCATCAGATCCAAATTCAAAACCTAAATTCTTTGTCATCCGGATTACATATACTTGCAAAGTTTGAACTGCATACGATAATTAGAAGTAGTTTAAAATCGACTTCCAAGATTTGTTTACATATATTGAACTATATTAAATTATACCAGGCCCCTCAGAAAGTATTGCGAAAAAAAGTTTTTATATATGGGAGACTGGCCAGTTATAATGTTTTTCGAAAATATGATTATTTATAAGTAAAAATAAGTAAGTTCCAATTTCAAAATTTCCCTCCACATTTTTTGCGAGTTAATTCAAAGTATTGTGTCTCACTGAAATATGGATCTGCGCCGGGAACATTTTAGAGCTATGATTTTATACGATTTCAAGTGTCGCCTGAAACCGGATGAATCGTACGATAGACTTCAAATGGCATTCATGGATGAAGGCCCTTCCAAGGCAACCGTGTATCGTTGGTATAACGAATTCAAGCGCGGTCGACCAACTTTGGGGGATGACGAAAGAAGCGGTCGCCCTTTGACGGCTGTTACCGAAGAAAACGTGCTAGCAGTGAAAAATTTAATCCAAGACAATATGCGAATTACATATCAGGAGATTCAACACATATTGAAGATTCGATCGGGAAGCGTTCACGAGATTCTACACAGCCATCTTCGCGTGAGGAGGATAGTATCACGCTGGGTGCCGCACAACCTCACCGATGCTCAGAAGCAGGCCCGGGTGGAATGGTGCCGTGATATGCTTAACAAATTTGAAGCAGGCTCGTCTCGGCGTGTTTACGACATCGTTACAGGTGATGAGTCCTGGATTTATCAATACGACCCAGAAACCAAGCGCCAGTCGACTGTTTGGGTGTTTCAAAATGAGCCAACGCCTACCAAAGTGAAGCGATCTAGAAGCGGGGGTAAGATTTTGATCGCTAGCTTTTTTAATTTGACTGGCCACTTGGTATCAATTCCCTTACGGGATCAAAGAAGCATTAATGCCGAATGGTATACTACCAAATGTTTGCCAGAAGTTTTCTCTGTTATAAGCAACAAGCGACCAAACACAGGGCTCCGCGGGCTACTGCTCCACCACGACAATGCACCTGCGCACACCGCACTCAAAACGAGGGACTTCCTGGACAGCACGCCAGTCAAACTCCTGGGTCACCCTCCTTACAGCCCTGATCTAGCACCGTGTGACTTCTTTTTATTCCCAAAAATAAAAAATCAGCTCAAAGGGATACAATTTTCGTCGCCGGAAGATGCGCTGGATGCGTTCGAGCAGGCTGTAAACGAGGTGTCTGCGGCGGACTGGAAAAAGTGTTTTGAAAACTGGTTTAGGCGCATGAATCTTTGTATAGAGGCTGGTGGAAAGTACTTTGAAAAGATTTGATAAAAATATATGTACGTATAGAACAATTTTTTTTAGTTTCGCAAAACTTTCTGAGTATCCCACGTATTTACTGGACTTTTGGCGCACAGTGATGAATTCAAAACAAAACGCATATTTTGACCAACCTCAACGTTTCAGCCAAGTTGCATTGGCCGTGGTCATGAACGGGTGTTTTCTCGAACTACCCACTGTTACATATAGTTAGTTACAAGTGAAGCTAATATAAACGTGTTAAAAAGGAATCCGAAAATTAAAGTTTATTTTTTCTTGAAAACCGAGCTCAATACTCCTTTGACGAGTTTATTTTTTTCTATTTCTATTAGATTCTTCCCTACAATTCCATCCCAAAACCTAAGCCTATATAAAAAAAAAATCGCGAAGAAGAATAAATAGACGGCAAAGAATCGTTCAGTGCGACCAGCTTGGTTCTCAGTATATACAATGTACTCTGTGGTTATCACAAGATTCATTTCATCATATCAAATTAATATTATGACTCAACCGATGGATGAAGAAGAATCAGTTTATCAGAAAAAAGCCCAATCAGCATCAGCTCAAGAAAAAAAAATACCAGTTTTTTTTTTCAAATTCAGTTTGATCCCGGGATCCGTGGAGACAAACCCAAAAAATATGATTATTATGCTGAAAAAACTAGGCATCGCATCGTTTCTTACAATTATAATAAGCGGTCTTTTTGTAGAAAATTGTCATTTTCAAAGGTGTAATATTTTTTTTTTTTTTTTTTTTTCCTTTATTTTAACCAAATAATTGATTATTACCAATTAATTGATTAATTTCTTTTTTTTTATTTTAAATCAATCACTACATGCTACTTACACTTCATTATAATAATTATATCTATGATATAACCAACGACCATACACCTTATAGACGCCTCATAACAGGCGACCGATATCTGCGGCATTTCTCTAATGTAGGTGTAAATAGTTTTGAATGAAATAAACGAGTCCAAAATAATAACTGTATTTTTGACTGCCACATTTCAGTCGTTTTTAAAATAGTTTAGATTATGCCAAGTCCAGAACAGGTTTTTTTTTTTTGTACTGTTTACACATTGCCATCTAGTCCCAAACTAAGCAAAGCTTGTACTATAGGTACTAGATAATGGACATAATACTGGGATATTTTTTTTTTGTAAATACATACTTATAATATATAAGAAACACCCAGACCAACACAAACACTCATGTTCATCACACAAATATTTGTGTCCGGTGGGAATCGAACCCACGACCTCGTGATCAGCAGTCCGACACTCGAACCACTAGACCACAGGTCGTCTTCTCGTCGTCAGATTATTTTACTTTCGACGTTTGACTACTAAGTTTAGGTATTTCTACGATATATTATATTTATATCAATAAAAATATATATACCAATAAAAATATATATATATAATAAATAAAAAATATGATATTATAATCAACACCGAGAAAATAAACAACTTATTAAATTAGACGATCAATGTACTGAGGAAAGGTAATGTTCTTTGACATTTTTCTTGAACACAGCTATAGTTTTAGAATCACGTATTTTAGGAGGAAGCAAGTTCCACAATCGCACTGCATGGACAGAAAAAGAATAGGAATAGAAGTCAGATTTAAGGCAAGGGATTTTAAGAATGGTTCTAAGGTGGGATCTGCAGGGAGCATCGAGGTCACGCATGTAGGAAAATCGTTCTCGAAGATAGTGAGGACACGCAGGTTTGTTAGGAATGTTGTATAACAGACACAAAATCCGAGTATTCCTACGAAGATGGATAGGGAGCCACTTGAGTTCTTATTTTTACAGTACAATTTTATTTCAATCGATTTTGAATCAATACCGCTTTTTCTAACAATTAATCTTTATATCTGTGTACATCTTTTTGAACGTCGTTCATTCGGTGTCGACCTACCCTAATTGCACAAGGTTAACATTAAAACAAAGAATCGAATCATACACTATAAGGTAAAAAATTATTCGAATCGTGTGCAAAAAGAACGGGGGCAATTGAAACCAGGGGCATCACGAACGCAACCGTTTTCCAGTGTGTGTTGAGTAACTAATCAATCAATCAATCGATAACGGTTATCTATATCTAGACAAAATGATTCACGAACTGGGCCCCAATTCTCCCGTTACTGAGATAATGTCTAATACTAGATAATCTCTAATTTTAATCATTTCGACTGGTCATTGGTTGCTATAACCCACTCGTTGTACGTCGACCGCTAGGCGTAGACTTATCTCTAACGTGACATTCCTAGAATACGAAAATTATTTTTCAATCGACATTCGCCATTTTGTTTCGACATGATGTCGAGTTTGAGATCACGTCTATAACGCGAGAATTGGCCCCTTGATCAGTTGATCACTATCATTTTATCTCAACACAAATATTACATAAATTCAATGAAAAAATCTTCACAGACATACTCAAAGTAATCTTCATCTAAAACCGTCGTAGTTTTATTGTTTTTCAAAATGTCTCTATTTTCAAATGTTCTGTTAGTGTGTGTATTATGTGTGGCCTTATTCAGGGCTGAGGATCTAGTAGTAGGCTCCAGTGCCAATGGCCAATTGGGGCACCAGGAAACTATCAAGTTGAGCGCAATTCCTTTTACTAAAAGGACCGAGAATGTGTTCTTTAATTCGAGGACCAGGACTATTCAGGTGAGCTTATTTATATTTTGTAATTATGAGTTAGCGTTAGTATCAATAAATATAAATAAATATTTTTGGGACATTTTACACATCACCATCTAGTCCCAAACTATGCAGAGCTTGTGCTATGGGTACTAGACAATGGATATAATACCAACTTATATACTTTTTTTTTTAACCGACGAAACAAAGGAGGAGGTTCTCAATTCGACGCGTATATATTTTTTATTTTTTTTATGTATGACCACGCATAACTTTTTACAGAGTGGTCCGATTTTGATGATTCTTTTTTTAGTGGATAGGATATATCTTGAAGTTGGTCCCATTTAAATTTCAAAATCAAAATCCACCCCTAAGGGTAGTAAAACAGGGGATGAGTTTTTGTTCACCCACTGAATTCTAACCTGTTAACCGATTCTGTTGAAACTTGACACACATAAATATAGTTCTAGACACTACGACATAATGGAGACCTGGAGTTAGATTTTAACCACAAAAAAATGATAAATAAAACTTTTTAACAAAAAATTGAACCGACGAAAAGTGAAACTGAAAAGCGAAAAATAACTAATTATGAGTCGGCGCCAAACAACCAATCAACGAAGATCATTAAATTACTTTTAATTAAATAATAAAAACAATGTCACATCAAATACAACGTCAAATTTTCAACGATAAACAATAACTTTCCAAAAATGCGTTCTCCGCTCGGCCACTTGCAACTTACACGCACTTTGCTTGTTAAAAGTTTGTTTGGCGCCGACTCATAATTAGTTATTTTTCGCTTTTCAGTTTCACTTTTCGTCGGTTCAATTTTTTGTTATTAAATACATACTTATAATACATAAGAAACAACCAGACCAACACAAACACTCATGTTCATCATACAAATATTTGTGTCCTGTGGGAATCGAACCCACGACCTCGTGATCAGCAGTCCGACACTCGAACCACTAGACCACAGAGGTCGTTAAGTCGACAATATTATGAAAACTAGATTCAGTTGATAGTTTCTTAGTAGCGTAATAAACACTAGTCGTTATACATCTTTATGGTGAACAAATTACTTCCCAGTTATATATTTTTTTTGTTTTTTTTTGTTTAGTTTGTTTTAATAAAAGATTTTTCAAATCACTTTTGTTTTTACGTCATTTACAACTTGCAATAAAGAAATTAGCATAACAACACGCCTGTATTCCCGAAGGAGTAGCCAGAGGTGTATAGTACACCCACATTTCGCCAGTTATTTTATAAGTCCCATGTAATAGGGGGCGAGCCTATTGCCATTAACCGGGCACAAATCCAGACTCCGGGCTGCTACTGAGAATTTCCTAAAGAAAAAACCCAATAACACTGAAGAAATGAGTTCACGTAAATTGTTTACCGTTTCGTTTTTGTTTCCTTGAATACGATAAACATCATCAATTTTATCATACAAGTCTGTAATTATTATTTTACACATTAGTTTTATATATTGTTATGTCGAAGAGGGTATTCAAGATTATTTAGTTTAGTATCCCTACTTAGTTTTGTGTGATATTACTATCAATAAATTAGATAGTTGGTTAATAGATGTAATTATAAAGTTGAAGTAACATCCATCCAATCCAAATACATGAACTTGCCATTCTCCGACATAATAAATGTGAAAGTTTGGATATTTGTATGTTTCTTACTCAATCACGCTGAAACGCCTGAACAGATTCAGATGAAATGTGACACACAGATATACCATAACCCGGACTAAAATGAATGCTACTTTTTATCCCGATAAAATAAACAGTTACCGAGGGATGCACGATAAGTCTTTCCGAGATAAGCCGAATTATACGCGGGCACAGATATAGTAAAAAATATAGACAAAGTGCTGCGAACAGCCATAGTGAAGCCAACAAAAACCGTACTCCTTCATGTACAACCAGTGCCCACTTACACACCATGCACCTGAAGGTTTTTTGTTTTCGCGATGCTTACTGTAAGATGCCGCGACATGTGAACTGAGAGGGGTGATTACGGTTTAAGGTGCATGTGTGTGCGTGAGCGCTGGTTTATACACGGAGGAGCATGGTTTTTTTGGCTTCACTGTGATTGTTCGCAGCACTTCGTCTATATTTTTTACTGTCTGTGTCTGTGTACGCGGGTGACGCCGCAGGCAACGCCTAGTATATACAACAACGTGTTATTGAAATAACTCAAAACCTCTTAAGGGGTAATTTTACTCATCAGTATGAACAACTTTTACTATGAGACAACACTAAAATCGCAAAAAATAAAATCTGATGTTCCCTACATTTGTGTTCAAATTAATCGACTAATTGTAAGGAACATACGATTTTTTTTCGCAATTTTAGGGTTAGTCCCATTGTAAAAGTTGTTCATACTGATGAGTAAAATAAATTTCGGCCTTAAGAGATTTTGAGTTATTTCAATAACATACGCACACAAACACAACACATAGTCCACATCACAAATAAATTTTGTAACTGTAATTATTATTCACTATTTGTGTTAAAATAATGGGAGAAGACACTGACTTTTGTAACACAAGTTTGTACCTAGCTCAGTAGATTTTACAGATATTTTATGTGAAACTTTTTGTGAATAAAAATTTCTTTATTATTTATTATTATTATTAATAACACGTTGTATAAATATATTGATCGAGCCACAAAATTACAAATTTCGAACACATGTGGTTAATTATAAATAGTTTTTTTTTTTAATTTTGTAATATCTTTTAAATTAACGAAATAATCGACTGGACACACTTAATTTTTCTACCCTGTATGTATATTTGAACTTTTAATTTTCCAGGCCATATCAGCAATCGACCAAGATAACACAAATACCAGGCCGACCATCACAGCGGGAGGCGTGGGATCGACCCACGTCAACGTGATGTTCGAGAGCGAAGAGGGGGTGGGGCTTCACTACGTGGTGCAGATATACGTTTCAAATTCAGATTCAACTTCAAATTCCAACTCGAATTCAATTTCAAATATTTGTTTGCTTTTTACTTATTTGATTTTTTGTTTAATTACATATATTTTATGAAAACCGGATACATACATTTGACCATACATCACACACCAGTAAGCCTCTAGACGCCGACTAGCCGGATATGCAGTAACACTGCATGTCATACGCCCCACCCCCATTCAGGACGTCAGTCCATCAGCGAGCGGCGCCAATCATACGGAATCATACCACCGAACTTTTGAGCCGACCACTCATAACGGGTCGTCCGCCCCCCGGTCCCCGCTAACATTTTACGACTGAGTTCTCATGCAAAACTTTGTTTAGGCAACGTCTTGAGGCTTACTGGTCTGTGCCATACATTAACTATAATGATAAATATTGTATTGAACGAATATTAACGACAATGATTTTATGTCTCATCGAATATCAATGATGATATGTTTGACCGAATATTAAAGATAAGTTTCTGCCCACGGCTTATTGCACGATTCGGAAAGTAAAGAAAAGTAAACTTTGTTTCTGATTGAGAGGTTCTTCTTCTATCGTGTCGACATGAGCTACACAATGATAATAGCTCATGCCGTGGGCAAAAGATTAGTCAGTCAGCAGGTTGATAGCGGGGCTAACTGCCCAGGGTGCGCCGGACGATCAATTAAATATCGTCACTCGCGGAGGCTCTTTTAATGCGGGGTGCATTGAGTGGTTACAGTTGTTATAAACATATGATAGTGTTAGATACATCAATCAGCCCATGGTATAATAAGATGTTTCACCAGGTATTCTCTTCCCGCGATGACAGCGCGATGCCTCCAAGCTACGTCACGATCAGTGTTGCCATTGATTGATATCTTCAATATATTTAAGGAGATTTTTGTTCATAATGAATATAATATAAATTCCTAGCTAGCCTAACTATTTGTTATCTCGTGTTATTCACCTAATTAGTAATTAAAAGAAATTGTATACAATTACTAGTTCAAAAATGATTCTTTATAGAAGCAAGTAAATGAAAAAAATCATTTTGCTCGGGTAATTTATTTTCATAAAGTGGCAGCAGATCAAACTGACAAGTGTCACGCTAACAACCCGCTATTGGCTCCACGGCCGATGACGTAGTACGGAGGCAATCACGTAACCTAGCTGTCACGGGAAGAGACTACCTGGTGAAACATCTTATTATACCATGAATCAGCCCATTTTGGGCATACAATAATTTTTAGGATAGGTAATATATTTAGTTATGTTAAATCTAGGAATGCATTATTTACAATCAAAATAAATTATTTTTACATTCAGTAAAGCCTTAATTATATAGAAACATTTTCAATGTTTCATTTGCATTTTTTTTTTTTAATTTTCGAAACCTACAATATGTTGTTGAGAACATCGTATAACGACCCGCACTTTGATTAGGAACATAGGACGTAACAGTAAAAGTCTCATTTAAATCGACTTTATCTCTCCAATGTGATAAAAAACGCCCAGGAACCTGATACCCCGTAAAAAAATATTTAATTTATGAGAGTTCACCAAAGTTCACTGCACTTTGATGTATTTCATATTTGCATCTCTTTGTGTTACTCAGGTATATTAAAATCAAGAAATAAATAAATATAAATATCTTCGGGACATTTTTACACAGCACCATCTAGTCCCAAACTAAGCAGAGCTTGTGATATGGGTACTAAACAATGGATATAATACTTATATACTTTTTTTTTTGTAAATACATACTTATAATACATAAGAAACACCGAGACCAACACAAACACTTATGTTCATCACACAAATATTTTTGTCCTGTGGGAATCGAACCCACGACCTCGTGATCAGCAGTCCGACTCTCGAACCACTAGACCACAGACTTCGTCGAAATAAAAATGTCTTCCGCATAAAATTGTTTTATTATAAATTAAACATAACATAAACATAACATCACGCCTGTATTTCCCCGAAGGGGTAGGCAGAGGTGTATAGTTCACCCACATTTCGCCAGTTATGTTATAAGTCCCATGTAATAGGGGGCGAGCCTATTGCCACTAACCGGGCACAAATCCAGACTCAGGGCTGCTACTGAGAATTTCCTAATGAAAAAACCCAATAACACTTTGCCCGTCCCAGACTAATGGCATAACTGGCAAAATGTGGGTATACCCTGTGGTATATCCAATTTTTTTTGTGGTTTACCCTGTGTGTTTCTGTAAATAGATAGATAGAATGGAAAAGTGGGCGGGGCGCGCGTGCCAACACTCTGCACTATAGTGCAGGGCATTTCATAACATTTTTCAGTACGCCTTGACTTGTTTCTGTAAATACTGTAACAAAAACCCGCAAAAATGCCTTGTTGCGTTGTTCCTAACTGCAGAAACAAAAGCTGTAAAGTAAATTTGATTAAAGTTATTTTTTTTAAATTAATAACGTCAACATGGGAGGCGTGGTTTGTCCGAAAGTTGCCATGCATGAATCGCAAGTAAAATTGTGATTACAACCATTCCATGTATCAATTTCTGTGGGGTATACTATAATACACCTCTGCCTACCCCTTCGGGAATAAAGGCGTAATGCTATGTATGTATGAATTGAAAGCGAAGGGTGCTGGAGGACCTCTACAAGTAAGACACCCATGAAGATGTTCATATCTAGGTCTTGATAAGATGATTCACAAACTTATTACTATCATTTTATCTCAAGTGTTTCACGGAAATGAAAGATCTTCACAAAGCCATATCACGAACATACTCAAACTAATCGCTGCCTGAAACTGTTGTATTTTTATTATTACTTTAAAATGTCTCTATTTACAAATTTTCTGTTAGTGTGTGTATTAAATTTGGCTTTGTATAAGGCCGAGGACCTTCAAGCAGGTACCACAGTCAATGCTCAATTAGTGTACCAAGAAACTGTCGAATATAGCGCTATTCCATTTTTTTCCATGAGGACCCATGATGTATTCTACAGATCACCTAATAGTAGGAATATTAAGGTAAGTTATTATTATTTATTTTAACATAACAACATAACATAACATCACGCCTGTATTTCCCGAAGGGGTAGGCAGAGGTGTAGTACACACACATTTCGCCAGATATGTTATAGTCCCATGTAGGTAATAGGTGGCGAGCCTATTGCCACTGACCGGGCACAAATCCAGACTCCGGGCTGCTACTGAGAATTTCCTAATGAAAAAACCCAATAACACTTTGCCCGACCCGGGAATCGAACCAGGACCTCACGCTCAGCAGTCGCGCTTGCAACCACTAGACCAAATAGGCAGTATTTATTTTAAGACCGTTATTATCGTCACAATATTCACTAAAATATTCACTCAATCCTACAGATACAGGATATAAATTAATAAATATTAAATTATTTGGTTTAACGTATCAATATTATTGAGACGGTCACATTTATTAAATTTAAATAAATAAATTTAACTAAATAGAAGTGACCATAGTTTTACAGATTAGAATTGTGGAAAAAAAAAAGTATAGTCATAGTTTTACAGTTAGAACTAATGTCTGCTTATCAGGAGCCAAGTGGGTATTTCACATTAAGGCCCGTATTACAGGACGATACTCAAGCATTGATCTCTGTTTAAAACTAGGTTGAGTTGAGCTTTGATTTTAGAACGTTCCTCAAGCAGAGATTTATTGATCACAGTTCAGCTGAGTTTAGTTTTATTTTATACTGTCACCTTTTTCGGTATTTGAGCAGAGTTTTGATCTGTAATCACTCTAGTGTGGTCCAGACTACACTTGAGTAGAGATTTCTATTCAATTTCAGGTCAAATTCGTGTGTTATGTTGTTGAATTAAAGTTTATAATTACCGTTCTGGAATAAGACCGATACTCAAGTAACGATTCTATCCTTAAGTAGTGATCAGGTGATTGGAGTTTAAACTGTACTTGAGGAAGCTCCTGTAATACGGACCTAAGACTCTTAAAACCAATCGAGAGCACTGTATAAATAAGTACCTAGTTCAATAATATTAACAAAAAGCCAAGTCAGGTTATAGAACGTCAAGTGAATGCGCGGCGACCGCTGACGATAAAGATGGCTGACTTTGGCGGGGAGGCCCAGTATTTCTAAAATTTTCTTCACCCCCTAATTTAAAATCTAAATTAAACATTTACTCCTAAGTTACGTGTATTGTAAGGTATTGTATGGTTGTCTCATAAATATAAACTACCTATATTGTGTTCATGGCTTATCTAGATTCTAACAATAATGTAACGCTTACACAAACATTCATATATATATATATACATATTTGTGTGATCAACATAAGTGTTTGTGTTGGTCTGGGTGTTTCTTATGTATTATATGTATGTATTTACAAAAAAAAAAGTATGTAAGTATTATATCCATTGTCTAGTACCCATATCACAAGCTCTGCTTAGTTTGGGACTAGATGGTGCTGTGTAAAAATGTCCCGAAGATATTTATTTATTTATATTCACAAATCATAAACCTACACATCCACTCGCACCACCCACCCATACTCCAATACCTACCAACAGTCTAACAAGTTTTGTGACACAAACTGCTTTCTTATTTATCGTTTCTTAAAAAAAAAAAATTGGCTTCATCTTTTGCTCAGCTTTATCTTAGCGCATTAGTAAATTTGTTTAATTCAACTTGATGTACTATTAGATTGAATATTTACACAGGGAGCCAAGATTGTACGCAGCCACTGAGTGGGGCCTGGTGACCTGTAACACAGGTTTTTACGAACCCACAACAGGCACCAGCTCTCACAATGTGAACTATATAGTCTTGTACCTATAATAAATGTGTATATGTATAATCCATTGTGAGAGGAATAAATGAATAAATTGTTATTATTATTATATTATTGCCATTTTTCTCGATTGACTCCTTACAATATTTATATTATAATATTCATCAACTCAGCCTTTCACAGTCCACAGCTGGACAGAGACCTCTCCCAAGTTGCACCACAACACTTAGTCCTCCACCTTCCACATCCAGTCCACACCCGCTACCTTCTTCAGGTCATCGGTCCACCTGGCTGGAGGCGCCCTACGCTGAGTTTGCCTTCTCTCAAGGACTCTTCAGCTCCAAGGGCCATCTGTCCTTCATCAGGCATAGCCAGTCCACTATCACTTCAGCTTGCTAATCCTACAAGCTATTTACCTACCTTATTATTTCGATTTCTATGGACAGTACAGATTTTATTGATTTTTAATGTTTTTTAAATTGTATGAATTGAATCAGTTATTTCAACTGTGACTCATTTTCTTTTATCGCAGTAAACGTGTGACAATATGTTGTTATCAACCTTATCACTTCATGAGCCACCTTGGTTAGTTTACGAACCATGATGTCAGCCCATGAGTCGATATTTGATTATATGTGATTTGAACGCTAGCTCACTCTGTGCGAGTTAAGGGGAATCTAGCAGCCAAGTAGCGCCCCCATCGGTAAAAAAAATATTACTCGCTGAACAGTCTGAATACATCATTTATCGAACATTCGTTTTTAACGATTGAAGTACAGGTACTGTAGTTTAATTAGAAACTGCCGTAGTTGTAGATGGAAAAAGTGCGAAAAACGGCCACTTTTAGTTTTTTTTTCTATCTCCAACTACAGCAAATTATAAATTACAGAGTTAACCGTTTCTGATTAAACTACAGCACCTGTTCTTCAATTAATAATAACGAATTTTCGATAAATGATGTATTCATATTCATTTCAATCAACTCAGCCTATCGCAGTCCACTGCTGGACATAGGTCTCTCCCAAGTTGCACCACAACGCTCGGTCCTCTGCTTTCATACCCAACCATCAAAGTAGTCTGTTAAGAAATGCATTTATCACTAAAAAGTGATGATAAAGCGTTATTAAAGAATCCGTTATGACCGTGTGTTCTATAGTAGCAACTTATACAATGTTTTTTTTTTTTTTTTTAACAGCTTTTGGTAACTATAATAGGTGTTGTAAACATTTACATCGATACCACATATTACGCCTTTATCACAGTACTATAACTGACGCCGCTACATCAAGTACAGAACCATCTTGTATTATTGAAGATTTACACTATACGGTTTTGAAGCAATTTTGTGTTATTGTAGCTTCCAAATGAGTATTATAGTACAAGTGTTTAAATAGTATTGAAAACACAACTATAGGACAATAATGTACTGTTGCTGATTTTTACATCACTGCTAAGTATCGAATTTGAGCAATAAAATCTTCCAATTAGCTACTATGGTGCCAATTCCATAGCCGTCACGGGTATACTTTTTTAACACTGAAAGGTCATCAAAACAGATTTTCGTAACTGGTATATTATCTTATCACTATAAGATCATATACCAGTTACGTCAGTTACTACTTTTAAGTACCGTAAAGGCCCAATAAAAGCGATTAAAATTCTGTAACTTAGTGAAGTTACAGAATTTTAATCGCTTTTATTGGGCCTTTACGGTACTTAAAAGTAGTATATTACTAGTTTTAATCAACCTAAACATCCTATAAAAGAAATTTAACATCGTTTTTACAACGTAAGTCCCATATTTTGTTTATAAAATGGCTGCTGTGTTAATGCTAATGCTGTGTATATGCTAATGTTTGTGAATCTTTAGACGATGATAGTGATAATGCAGAGTGATAGGATAATTATTTTGCGGAATATGCCTCAACACTCAAGTGTTTTAATCTAAGATGTACCAAGGAACCCTATTTTTGTAATGGCTGCCGGTGGCTGTCACTGCTGTGCACTAATTAAGCCTTTAGTAAGCACATAGATACATTTTTATCCGTTAATAGCAACATTGAAGACATTACCATGTTTTATTTGATTTTAATTTAATAAATATTGAAAATCAAGGGGGCGAATTAAAAAATTGTTAAAAAATACTAAATACTTTATCAATAAAATTTAAGTCGCATGTAAAATTTACAGTCTATCTAAGATAATACTAATTTCACAAGTCGTGAGCGCCATATTGCTAATAGTAATATCAATTTACTTGCCAAGAAATAATCTTTAATTTTATTTCACATCAAACCCACAATCCATACGAGAAATGACACTAAATTAAACTGTACTATAAAAGATCCTCGATTTCTATTATAGTACAGAAAAGTCCATTAATAGAGTCGTGGTGGCTTTTTTGTAACTGTTTTGTGATAAAAGCGACACGAAATCACTGTTACAACCTTGAAAAGACTTACACGACATTATTATAGTACAAGTATAGTACTAAATTGTGATATATGGAACTACAACAGTTTAGCTATGTCACAAAATTGCGATGTAACTGCGCCAAAACCTGCCTGGGTAAACTTTTACATTATTTGTATAGGACATATTTGATACACTAAACAGTGTGGCCGAAAAAGTTCTCTCGATTGCTAGAGTACACATTTTTGCTGGTTGGTGGGTATTCATTTATTTAGCATTTATTATTATTATAATTTTTTTTTTTTTTTTTTTCATTTATGTATTCAGCGAGTATTATTTTTTTTACTGATGGGGTGCCACTTGGCTTCTACATTCCTCTTAATAAATAAGTGATATCGTTATTTTAGTTTTTAGCTGGAATAAAATTAATTTGTTCGGTCTCTATTTCCAGACGCATAATAATATGTGACAAATAGTGAGAAAGAAATGGGTCGACTACGTTAGCTTCTTGCTTCAAGCAAGGCCAACCTCTTTGGCTTAATCCACCACGTTGCGATATAGGCACGCTGCCTTCTGATTTTTTGGGTTTCATAAATATGTCTTTCACAGTTAATTCAAGTGAAATTAAATAACCCATACTAGCCAATAAATAAATAAAATAAATAAATACATTTGGGACATTTTTACACAATACCATCTAGTCCCAAACTAAGCAGAGCTTGTACTATGGGTAGGTACTAGACAATGGATATAATACTTATATACTTTTTTTTTGTAAATACTTACTTATAATACATAAGAAACACCCTGACCAACACAAACACTTATATTCATCACACAAATATTTGTGTCCTGTGGGAATCGAGCCCACGACCTTGTCAGCAGTCCGACACTCGAACCACTAGACCACAGACGTCGTCAAAAAAAAAAAGAAAAATAAACTCAAATTATTATTTTTTTCAATGAAGTAAATAAACTTAAATGTCATAAGTAAGAACCACCTTACTCACTTGTCACTTTAAATTGAACTAGTCATCATCATTTCAGCCGAAAGACGTCCACTGCTGGACATAGGCCTCCCCCAAACATCGCCACAAAGACCGGTCCTGTGCCTTCCGCATCCAGCGGATTCCCGCGACCTTCACCAGGTCGTCGGTCCACCTTGTGGGGGGTCTACCCACGCTGCGCCTTCCAGTACGCGGTCGCCACTCCAGAACTTTACTGCCCCATCCCCCCAATTGAACTAGTACTTTATTCAAAAGGCCAGTCCAGGCTGTTGCCTTGCATAATTCTTCCAACACATGTTCTTAATACAAGATAAATGTCTGGATTTTATGGAAGACTTAGATCCCTGAGTTTGTTGTTGTATTGCTTCTTAAACAGGTACCTAGTCACATAGGAAATACCGACGGCAACGCCATCTAGTTTTTTAAATAACAGACTTGCAAAAGTCATTTTAAGATCCAATTTGCAAAATATAATAAATAATTTCATGTCATTTCTTTTCAGGGCGTATCAGCGATCGATGCAGACAAATCAAGGACCAAGCCGACCATCTCAGCAGGTGGTATTGGCCAGACTTTCATCAACGTGAAGTTGGAGAGCGAGAAGGGAAAGGGTCTCAACTACCTGGTGCAAATATTTGTTTAGAGAAAAAATATTACAATTAACGATGGTTGACAATGATGTTGCTTTTTCACTGAACTTCACACAGGAAAAATCCTTAGCGATTTATTAGGTTAAACTGGAAACTTAATGATACTTAGTTCAAAATTGATTATAACAGCCCTCGAAGAAGGATAGTATTCTCTGTTTGTAATATATATATTTTTTATGTATTCTTGGTATTTTATCTCAAACTCCCAGGCAAACTAAAAAAAAACCTGGAATCTTCAAAAATATTTTTTGCGATGAATATACAACATGTTGATTGTATTCGTGCCATATTTATTAAGGATGTGAACCACTGATACTGAACACGAATCAATAAAAAAATCAATACCAATTTATTTTATTTTATTTAAATACCTATTTGTAAACAAACTAATTCCCTCCGTGTGTCGCGTGCGAAACAAAAACGATGCGTACGATACCACCAAAACAATTTCCAGGTATTTCCACCCTTTGACAATGCCACCGATGACTTCTTTTCATAGTCGTTCGGGATTTATTCTCAAACCCTCGCTATGTTTCTAGGTGAAAATTAGGGTATTAAATACAACGCGTGACACCTGCGCCAGCGGCTCACGTTTGACGACTTGATACAATGTTGCCATGTTGTGTGGTTTTGTGTAATGTTCTATGGAATTTCCAATCTTGCGTATATACGTATTACACATTTTATCTCGTATTGTATTTAATCTAACTTATTAATTTTTTATCGTTATTTACCAACATCACGCCTCACTGATCTACGTTATTGCATTGTGAATTTGTGTCGACGCCGGCTGTCGCTGAAAACCAGCGCTGTGTCTTCGCTCCGTGCATGAGGCACAGCAATATGCTGAGCGGTGGCCGTTTTGCGCGCATGTGACGCATATCTTACCACACTTCTTCGCTCTGTACCTGTATTTGTTCTGTGTTCTTGAATTTTTTGGTAATTTTGTACGTCACTTTTGAAGCAAATAAATATTTTTCTTTCTTTTCTTTCTTTTTTAAATAATCGTAGAATTTATCAAGCATTTTAGCTGACTAAGCACATTATTAATTATCATTTGCTCTAGAAATATGGCACGGTTATAGATCAACATCTTGTATAAACATACTTCATGACGTATTGTTTATTATATTCTTTATTGTACATTACACCAAATGAAAAAAAAGACAATAGTGTACAGAAAGATTAAATAAGTACAATAGGCGGTCTTATCGCACAAGGCAGTCAATATGTGAAAGTGCTCTTTCGCAGATGTTTTACAACCGTACCTATTTCTGCTGCCAAACAGTGATGCTTGCATTGCTATGTTCCGGTGCTCGTGGTACGGGTGCCGGTGAAATTACAATCACACGAGACTTTCCATCTTCATGCCTCAGTATGGCGAAAACAACTTACAGTACCATTTAGGCAACAGCCTAGGTGGTATAACAGTTTTTATGGGCGGAGGTAACCACTTAACATCAGGTGGACCTTATAATATACAACATGTTATTGAAATAACAGAAAACCACTTAAGGGGTCATCATACTCATCAGTATGAACAACTTTTACTATGAGACCATTACTGAAATCGCGAAAAAAAAATCATCTGTTCCCTACATTTTGCCGATTTTAGTGTACGCAAATAAATTTAAGGAACAACTGATATGTTTTTCGCGATTTCAGGTTTGGTCCCATAGTAAAAGTTGCTCATACTGATGAGTACAATAACCCCCTTAAGAAGTTTTCAGTTATTTCAATAATGTCCTCCCGGCCAGAGACTGCGCGGGACATATTATAGTGCATAAGTGTGTGCGCAAACACAGGTGCACTCTCTATTCCCTCACTCTCATAATCCGATGGGACGGCAATTCGACACGACCGGAGAGAGATCAGGCGCAGGACCGACGGCTTTACGTGCTCCCCGAGGCACGAAGGGGTCTCGATGTGTAACGAAGCAGTCACCTATCCACAGACTGACCGCGGCTAGTGCAGCTTAACCTCGCAGATTGTATAATCCACACTTTTCTTACATAGCCACGAGCCCCTTAGTTATTTCAATAACACGTTGTATAAGAAACTCTCTAGATACTCATACATGATTCAGTTCTCGTTAGGAGATGTCCTACAAGGGAATTTAAAAGATTAGGTACACTTGTTACAACACAAAAAATCTCATACCACCTTATTAACTACGCATACAATCCAATCTACAATCAGTGACGCAGGCCATTTCCAGATAAAACGTTAATAACGAGTTGCCTGATTAAAATTCCAATAAATAGCAATATAGCAGTATAATGAGTGCGTGTAAAGTATGCAAATGCAAGGTATATGGGACTACGCTCACATATTGGTCACGGGGCAGCGATGCGTGGAAGTAGACCGGGAGCTGACCGTTTTGATGATGTTTTCGGTACCTAGTAAATTGTTATAGATGTTCTATCTCACGAAAGCGGGTGAGCCATACTTGTGTGTGTGTGTGTGTGTACATGTACATTGTCTTTGCGTGCGTAAGCTCGGGAGCGCTCAGTTTCGGCCGAGTTTTGTAGTTACGCAAATACGCACACAAGAGCGCGTGTCTATACACATTACAACTACAAGCATGGCTCACCCGCTTTCGTGAGATAAAACAACTGTAATACGGAATTGTTGAAAAAGGACAAAGTAGTAAATATTCAAGCAATTTTTTTTATATGTTATCTCTTAGGTCTTTGGTGTTTTTTCTTTTATTCGTCACAATATTAAGAGCTTATCTGTCCAATTAATTAACACAACAGTTAAACAATGGACATCGGCATTACAAAGCCTACTGTAAGACGAAAAGATAAGTTGTGTGTGTGTTGTGATAAAGGTTTCACGGTTTGTGTTTATTATTCATTATATCTATTTTCTATTTTATTTTACAATAATAAGTCTCTCTACTGATTTGCATCACGGCTCCGTCCTTGCTCATGACATTTATCATGTGATTGTGTTGCGAACCCCGAGATGGCGCTGCCCATCGCGAGTTGCGTTTATATAACGACTAACGGCCAAAATTAATATCCAATCTATCCACGATTTACCCTACTGGAGATAGAAATTTGACATATTTCGTATGGAGCTTATGTCAAATTCCTATCTCTAGTAGGGTAAATCGTGGATAGATTGGATATTAATTTTGGCCGTAAATGTGTATCTAAACGGGGTGTCTCAGCGGGAGGAAGACGCGGAAGTTTGGCAGTAAGAAAAGATGGCGGAATCGGAGTGAAAGCACGAGCAGCTGGCTGCGGAGTACCTACGCGAGCATCAGGAGTTACTGGTAAGTGGCACTTTCATGTGGTTGTGTTGTTACAGGAAGACGTTGTGGTGCATACTGGTTAGGTTTCCTACCTGCTAGCTGGTCCTCCGCCTATTAACAAATATTTTTGTACAGTTTGTATTACTATCGTGTAATGAATCATTAAGGGGCTCGTGAATAAGTGACAAGCGTGTGGATTGTACGATCTGCAAGGTTAAGCTGCACTAGCCGCGGTCAGTCTGTGGATGGGTGACCGTTTCTTTACACATCGAGACCCCTTCGTGCCTCGGAGAGCACGTAAAGCCGTCGGTCCTGCGTGTGATCTCTCCCCGGTCGTGTCGAATTGCCGTCCCATCGGATTATGGGAGTGAGGGAATAGAGAGTGCACCTGTGTTTGCGCATACACTTGTGCACTATAATATGTCCCGCGCAGATGGTTAGTCTCCATTGAGATTGGCCGCCGTGACCGAAATTCGGCCGGGAGGACATTATAATGAATCATTTTTAATAAAAAATGAAGGCCAGAAAGTTCCTAGCGAATAAACGGCTTCAACCATAAGACTGGTTGCAGGCTGTTACGCCGCCAGACGCCTCCACTATTAAGGTTTCACTACTACTACTTGACTCAACTGTGGGTGTGTGTGGGTGGGAAATAGATAACACAGTCAGTATGTTTTCTTTCATTCTATCTTTCATGTCTGAATTCAGAATACTTGTAAAATAAAAACTCGTTATTTGTTTGTCGTTTACTCTATCTTTTATACCATCAGCTCTTAAAATTATTGTTTGTTTGTGAGCAAAGATAGAATGTACCAAATGTACCAAATTTATGGAAATAAAGAATTTATTTATTTAATTTATTTATTTAACTCTTATTTGTTTATTTATTTATTATTTGGAAGACCAACAGCATTACTCTAGTATAACAATGTTAAATAAGATACAGTCTGCCAATAATAGGTCTTCACGAATAGTGACTGAGTACAGTAAATTGCGTTGATATAATACTAAATATAGATTAATGAATATTAAAAAAACAACCATAAAAACCAATTAATTACCAATATATAAAAATTCACAGAGGTGCTAATATTTTTTTAGGTCTTTATCATATCGTTTTCGGGAAATCATTTCCATCTTCATGTCTCAGTTTGGCGATCCGACTTGCGGTACCATTTAGACAAGAACCTAGGTGGTATAGCAGTTGTTATGGGCAAAGGTAACTGCTTCACATCAGGTGGACTTTCAGCTCGTTTCGCCATCCTATAATAATAAATAATAAAATAATAATAATGTTTTTTAAAATAATATATATAAAAAAACACATTTGAACAGTAGGTATAGAGGTGGAAGCTATCTAGTTACCTACTTTACTAAATTAATTACTTAATCGAACCATAAAAACTCTTAATAACGTCGTGGTGTGGTTTACCCATACCAAAGGACCACCATGACTGTTCAGCTTCAGGACCAAAAGACGAAGCCAATCCAACTGCGCAGAGGGGTGAGACAAGGGGATGTAATATCCCCGAAATTGTTCACTAACGCGTTGGAGGACGTCTTCAAGACGCTGGACTGGACTGGACAGGGTATCAACGTTAACGGCGAGAACATCTCACATCTCCGTTTTGCCGATGACATCGTTGTAATGGCTGAGTCGCTGGAACAACTGGGCGAAATGCTGCACAGCTTAAACGGAGCCTCTCGACGTGTCGGTCTCGGCATGAATCTGGACAAGACTAAAGTCATGTTCAATATGCATGTCATGCCGAGGCCAATATTCGTCGAAGGGTCGGCACTCGAAGTTGTAACGGAATACGTCTACCTAGGGCAGGCAATTCAGCTTGGTAGACACAACTTCGAGAAAGAAGCCAACAGAAGGATCCGTCTGGGCTGGGCAGCATTTGGCAAACTTCGCCGAGTCTTCTCGTCGCCTATACCGCAAAGTTTGAAGACAAAGGTCTTCAACCAGTGCGTCCTGCCAGTCATGACTTACGGTGCCGAGACGTGGACACTGACAGTTGGGCTAGTCCACAAATTTAAAGTCGCTCAGCGAGCTATGGAGCGAGCTATGCTTGGAGTTTCTTTGAAGGATAAAATCCGTAACGAGATTATCCGGAGAAGAACCGGAGTGACCGACATAGCTTGTAGGATCAGTAAGCTGAAGTGGCAGTGGGCTGGCCATGTCTGTCGAAGGACCGATGGCCGTTGGAGCAGACGAGTCCTTGAGTGGAGACCGCGTATCGGCAAACGCAGCGTAGGGCGCCCCCCTGCCAGGTGGACCGACGACCTAAAGAACGTGGCTGGGGGGGACTGGATGCGGAAGGCAGAGGACCGAGCGTTGTGGCGCAATTTGGGAGAGGCCTATGTCCAGCAGTGGACTGCGATAGGCTGAGTTGATGAAAGGACCACACAGAAAACTGCCAAAAATGTTCCCAAAAGACATTGTCCAGAGCACCCAACTCCCGTTCTATAATGTTTACTCTGGCCCCGTTGAATATGCAGTGCACTGGGCGTGCCCTAAACTCTTGTAAGCCTTTGTTTGTGCCCGATATTGGATCCCGACGTTTATCTGGCACTTTGATACAGTCCCTAAAATATTCATGTTGTTTATACGCGAGCCTGTGCGTTCGTTACCTATAGAATGATGAGTTTTGTGCTGTAGTAGGGTGTAGTTTGGGATAATTGGGTGTATTGGTGTATAAATACGTAGTGATAAAATCAAACATCCCGACTGAGAAAAACACAAGATTAAATTATAATAAAACAACTTTAACCGAATTACAACGCTTATGTTAGTATAATTGGTTTTCCTGCCGTTTCGAAAGCGATATTTTAATTTCAATAAAATATTTCAACAAGAGGTCGCTCAGAGTAGAAATTCAACTGTAATTCATAAAACTGTTAGATCTACAGTACAATTTTAAAATGATAAAATCGTTTCGATGAACGCAGTAGTCACAGTGTCATTATGTCTTTATCAATTATCATTATATTTTTATTTCTGAAAATCCCTTCAAGCCCTTTATTTTGATACCCTAGCCCATACGACAAAAAAAAAATCATCTGTAGGTACTAATTTGGCTAAATCTACCACGTTTAAACCATGTAACCAGCGTCTCTTGCGGATTCATGACAAATCTAATGATCTCACAATATCTAAGTAGGACCAGGGCCCTAATTCTCGCGTTATAGAGATAAATGTCTAATTCGAGATAATCTCTCATTTTAAATCTCTACGAAAAATGTCGCCGGTAATGTCAACTGCTAGAACTACTCTTTGTATTCAGAGCGCTAGGCGTAGACATATCTCTATATAACGTGACATTCTAAGAATACGAAAATGTATTTTCAATTGACATTCGCCATCTTGTTTCGACATTATGTCAAGTTCGAGATAATGTCTACGACGCGAGAATCACCCTCCTGGTGTTTAGAAGATATAGTGGAATAAAGAAACTCACTCCCATTACTCTCGCTACGCTGTCCGTCCATCCGTCCGTCCGTCTGTCTGTCAAAGGGCTGCATCTTTTGTACGGTAATAGGTGCCCGGTTGAAATGTTCTCAGAATATGTATAACCCCTTATATAGGGGGTATAGGGTATCACGACGAATACTAAAAATAAAAAAGTCTAATACCAAAGGGGGACCATACAAGTAACCTCTAAAAACATGCATTTACAATACAATACAAAATCTTTACGAGGCATCGTAAGGCAAGCTACTGCAACCCCCGGAAATGGTACATGATGGCCACGACTGCTCTGTCAAGAGCGAAACGACGAAGAAGAAGACAATATCTTTATTTGCAATAAATAGGGTACATCGAATGTTGTTACATGATAAAAAAAAAATGTTCAAACATGCAAATTTTACTTATAACTAGGAACTAAAACTTAAACAACAACCAGCAACCAAACAAAGACAACAACCTAAACTTTTTTTAACGTTTTTGTTCCTGCTCTATCTTCAAAACTGTAATACATACCAGTGTCAAATTTGGTTTGATTATGGTGCATACTAGGTAGTTTAGCAATAAATAATAAAATTGGGTAAGCAGATATATGTGGTGGTACCTGCGTAAGAAAGAGATGCAAAATTTCATATTTCATTCACGGTGCGTTGATGTCTTTAAATTTAATTGGTTTCTATGGTCAAAAGCAAGACCGGAGACATATCGGACAAGTTAAATTATAGGCCAATTTCACCAGCCACTGTCATAGCCAAGATACTTGACAGTGTGCTCAACTCACATCTAAATAGGCATGTCAAGCTCCATGACGCTCAGTTCGGTTTTCGGCCTGGGTTGTCAACGGAGACAGCCATTCTTAGCTTGAAGCACACTGTCAGGTATTATACTGATCGGAAGACGCCCATTTATGCGTGTTTTTTGGACTTATCGAGGGCTTTTGACCTGGTCTCATACGACATCCTCTGGAAGAAGTTAAAAGACAATATGCTACCACCAGAGCTCGCCTCTCTCCTCAGACACTGGTATTTGAACCAGATGAGCCATGTTCGCTGGGCACCCTAGGCTCTCGGAACAGTGCAGGCCGGAGTGCGGGGTGAGGCAGGGGGGGCTGACCTCTCCTCTGCTCTTTGGCTTGTATGTGAACGCGCTGATCGAGCGACTGAGCAGCACGCGTGTTGGATGCTTTATTGATGGGGTCTGTGTCAACAATTTAAGCTACGCAGACGACATGGTGCTGCTTGCTCCCTCGGTCAGCGCGCTCCGAAAGCTTCTTGCAGTGTGTGAGTCGTACGCACTCTCACATGGGCTAATCTATAATAATAGTAAGTCCAAGTACATCGTGTTCAGGTCGGGTGCCAGGTGTCCCTCTTCGATTCCCCCCATTTTACTAAATGGGCTACATATTAATAGGGTCTTCCAATTTAAATACCTGGGCCACCTGGTAACAGATGATTTGAAAGACGATGTAGATATGGAGAGGGAACGCAGAGCGTTGTCCGTTCGGGTGAACATGCTGGCCCACAGGTTTTCCCGATGTGCAGCCCCAGTCAAAATAACACTATTTAAAGCATACTGCACATCGCTGTACTCGGGAGCCCTGTGGTTCAGATATACCCAAAAGGCTTACAACGCTCTGCGGGTCCAGTTCAATAATGCGTTCAGGGCATTGTTGTGGCTGCCGCGCTATTGTAGTGCGTCGGTAATGTTTGCCAACGCGCGTACAGACGGATTCGACGCCGTCTGGCGCAAGAAGTCCGCCTCACTACTGCGCAGGCTGCGCGACAGCCACAACACCATCCTGCACATGATAGCCGCCCGGGCTGATAGTCCGCTTGTGTGGGCGCTAGTCGACCGGACCAAATCCCTTTTAGTTATTAAGTACTAACATAGGTTAAGTTATATGTTACTAACACATTGGATCCATTGTTATCTTAAATAAATAAATAAAATAAATATGGGGTCGAAGGGTGCTACGGAACCCTTATTGCGTGAGTCTGACTCACACTTGGCCGGTTTTTTTGGCAGTCGTGTAAAAGCATTGAACTTCACTGACAGTTCTCTTATTGAGTGCATTGACAAATAATATTACAATCACTGTTAATATAATAATGTTGGGTCAATAAAAAGTGCTGTCTTTATAAAATCTAATTAGAGTTGAGCAAAGACTGATAAGTGTCTGTCAGTATACATAATTCGTAGATCAATTGACTTTTACAGAGTAATGATGTCATCAATCTAATTAATTATAAAATATCTCTTAGACTAGATAAAGTAGGTTGAGCTGGATTGAGATTAGTAGACATTATAAAAGTTTGAAGACAAAGGTATTCAACCAGTGCGTCCTGTTTGTCATGACTTACGGCACAGATTACCTATGTTTACGGTGCCGAGACGTGGATACTGACAGTTGGGCTAGTCCACAAGTTCAAAGTCGCTCAGCGAGCTATGGAGCGAGCTATGCTTGGAGTTTCTTTGAAGAATAAAATCCGTAATGAGATTATCCGGAGCAGAACCGGAGTGATCAACATAGCTTGTAGGATCAGTAAGCTGAAGTGGCAGTGGGCTGCCCATGTCTGTCGAAAGATCGATGGCCGTTGGAGTAGACGAGTCCTTGAGTGGAGACCGCGAATCGGCAAACGCAGTGTAGGACGCCCCCCAACCAGGTGGACCGACGACCTGTAGAATGTGGCTGAGGAGGACTAGATGTGGAAGGCAGAGGACCGAGTGTTGTGGTGCAACTTGGTAGAGGCCTATGTTCAGCAGTGGACTGCGATAGGCTGAGTTGATAAAAATAATGCGTAGAATAAGATCGGGACACGTTATCTTCTTTACTTTTCTTGCCTTTTTAAAATATGTTTGGATCGGCTTCCACACTAACCAGATGCGGCTGAACATCAGTATTTTACACGGAGCGACTGCCTTCAGGCCCCGCAACACAGTTACTGGGTAATACTGACGTCAGGTCACGATATACCTAATATATCTATCAATTAATTTTCACCATAAACATAATTTCTTTCACGAAAATTCCGTACCCTAGGTATTAAATTACCACAAGTAATAGTATTTCCAGTGAAGAACGAGAGCTCTTGACGCAAACAAAGTGCGGTTCTATTCGGATGCGGCGACATTACATAGCAATCAAACGCTCGTTAACGCGACTCATTACTGTACGGACCTCACAGCTCACTAATATTCTAATTTAACAAAACAAGAGGGAGTAGTAACAACCTAAACGTAACATATTGAAAGGAGAATGCCCATTCCAGTTTATAAACGTACAGATTTCGAAACTATGGTCTCTTCATCAGATGATTTTAACACGAAGTTATTTTAGTTTACTAGGACAATCGATTGGGATACCATGTTACAATTTTACACAAAAAAATCGAGAAATTAAATTTGATTATTATGGCTGAATTCAGTGCACCAGCGGTTCCAGAAAGTTCAGCTCAACGAATTTCCGTGGAGTGCTGGCCAGAAAACCTCCACGTTTGTCTGACGGCTGCTTGTCCCTCTGGACATGTCTGGAGGAAACGGCATTTGTTAGGCCGGTGCATCCTGGATACAGGCAATGGAACCCATTCGAGTGATTAACCTTCGAGAGATCTTATTGCCTGTGGCGAATATTCCGGTACGGGAGGGTGGACCAATGGGGAGTTGCTCTACGTGTCCCTCTGATGCCAACAGAGGGCACAGTGGAGGAGCAGGGGCGGGCCCTTTGTGCACTCACCCTGCCACTGGGTAGGCAGCAGGGGGACCGTTCTTCCCTGCTCCCGTCGATCTCGTAACCAGAATCTCTCATGCAAGTGGATACAAAAGAGGGGTCAATCTGTATTTCAGGAGCTATCCTATATATATAGGAGGATGAAGCTTATAACTGTTAATTATTCAAAAAAAAAACCAACACAAAAAAAAACATGTATAACTCATTAGTAAGAAGTCATCTAGAGTATTGCAGTGTTAGAAGTTTTTAGTTTTTTTTTTTTAGTTGTTTAAAGTTTTTTTAGTTTTTTTATTGCAGTGTTGTCTGGTCACCTACGTATAACGTGCACATCAAGCGTATTGAGCGGTTACAAAAGAGATTCATGGGGCATTTGACTTATAAGAGTAATATGGGTAGACAGCTTAAATCATACCAAGACAGATTAAAGTATTTTAAAATGGTGTCGTTGGAGAAACGGAGGAATATGTTGGATTTGGTTTTCCTTAAGAAATTAGTAACAGGCTCTCTGGATTGTCCCAGGTTGCTTGGTGAGGTGTCATTCCATGTGCCACGAAATCTGCCAAGAAGCTCTAATAGGAAGCTTTTAGTCAGCCAAAAAGCCGTACAAATTTGAGGCAACATTGCTCATTATCCAGAATGTACGCTTTATACAAAAAGCATGACATGAGCATTGACTTATTCCTCTCTTCTATAATTTCTCTAAAAAAAGCTGTGATGGACATTCAGTGATAAATTAATTATTCATACATATTTAAATTCACTTAATTTAAGAAATTTTTTGTTTGTCAAGTCATTTGTTTTGATTTCATACAGACCATAAACGGTCCACTTTATTTGCATCAGTGTAAGTTTGTTATTGTATATTGTAATTTTTGTATTAATATTAATTGCGCTTAATTTATGGCATGCGGTGCTCTTCTGTAAGTAATGGGGCACTTAGATTAAGTTTGAAATGTGTTAATTTTTTCATGTACAGTGTACTCATTGTTGAAGAGCCAAATAAATAAATAAATAAATTACTTACTTATGGCAACATGTAATTTAGTAATAAGTTATCAGATCATTAACTGCACTATCGATTTGGGAATTCCTCCAATGGTAGCTGTATGTAAGTTAATAAATAACAAAACAAATGTTTGCTGGTTTAACCCGTCACAAAAAAAATCTTTATTTACCACCCTCCAGAATTAAACTGTTAAATGAAAGCCCACATGACATGGCAGTAAAAATATTTAACAAGTTACCGAAAAGTATTAAAAACGAGAAAAAGCCCACACTATTTACTAAAATGCTAAAACAGTTCTTACTACAAAAATGTTTCTACTCAGTCGCAGAATACTTAGGAACCTAAAAAGATTTATGGCTGCGTTAAGCTACTTCTGATTATAATGTGTATGCAACAGTTATGATTATTAATGTAGCGATCTACCTCTATAATATATAAAATTGAAATATTATATTACATATAGTTTTAATTTATACTTCATATCCATACTTCCTTTTCTGTCTAAAGTGCTCGAGGCCTGTGTACATAACCAGTTTTCTAGGTTTGTTCATTGCAACGACCTTGTAAGCCCTTTACAGTCTGGATTCAGGCCGGGGCATAGTACAGTTTCTGCTCTCCTTAAAGTGACTGATGACATTAGAGAGGGGATGCAGGGTACCAAAGTCACTGTACTCGTTTTAATAGATTTCTCTAATGCCTTTAACGCCGTCAGTCATGACATTCTCCTTTCTATCCTCTCCAACATCATGGTTTCTCCTGAGGCGCTGGAATGGTTCAATTCTTATCTTCGTGGGCGTCAGCAGTCAGTTCGCGTCGATAAAACCTCGTCGAATTGGCGTGATCTGCATGCTGGCGTCCCGCAAGGCGGTATACTTTCTCCATTGTTATTTTCTATTTTCATAAATTCCATTACTCATAGTCTTCGATGTTCGTATCATCTGTATGCTAATGACCTTCAGTTATATGCTCAAGCTCATGTAGACAACTTGCCCGAAGCAATTAACCAGCTTAATCGTGATTTGGAGGCCATAAACACCTGGTCTGTCAGGTTTGGTGTGTCAGTTAACCCCACAAAATGTCAGGCTGTAATAGTTGGAAGCTTGCAAATGATGAGCAGAGTAGTTGTTGGGGCCCTCCCAGCAATTTTCTACAACGGTAGTGTCATTCCAATCAGCCCTAGCGTCAAAAACCTTGGTTTACATTTTGATTCTTCACTTAACTGGCACATACAAGTCACCAAGGTAAGCCAAAAAGTCAACGGTACGTTGCGTTCCCTCTACCGCCTGAGGAACTTTTTACAGACTTTTTACTTTTTTTGAGGAGATTTTTTGTGCAGACTCTAGTCCTTCCTATAATCGACTATGGTGACATGTGCTACTACGATTTGATTTCAGTCTTACTCAGTAAGCTTGACCGGCTGCTTAACAATTGTATCAGGTTCATTTACAACCTGAGAAAGTATGATCATGTTTCTTCATATAGGTCTGAACTTAAATGGTTGCCCATTCGTCAGCGGAGACAAGTACGTGCTTTGACTACGCTTTTTTCTTTACTTAATTCTCCTTTCCCCCCTCTTTACTAAACTCCCCACTTTCAATATTTATGCTCTACACACACAAGAAACCTACGGTCTTCTAATAATCGTCTTCTACATTGCCCTTATCATAGCTCTAATTTTGTTCACTCATCCTTTCATATTCAATCAATTCTTCTTTGGAATGAGCTACCTCTCGAGCTTAAGATGGCCACCAGTCGGGACTCTTTTAAAAGGAAAGTTCGGAAGTTCTTTCTAGATAAAATTTTGGCAGAATCATCTCATTAGTATTTTATCTATGACTATAATAGTATATTATTATATATATTTAGTACTTATTGTATGTTATATATATATACCTATGTATGTTTATCTATTGTTTTAGTGGTAATTTATTTCTCATCTTGTTTTGTGTCGTGAATCAATATTGTACCTGCCTTGTCATCTCTGTATCACCCTAAGGTTGACTGGGAGAGAATGCCTAAGGCATTAAGTCCGCCTATGTACACATGTTGCATGAAGTTTAAATAAATAAATAATTTATTACTTTATATAATAATATTCTTAATGACATACGACATAATTATATTTAAAACAATAATAATAAAATAATAATAGTATGAAGTAGCCCTCAATATTGCAATGCTTGAAAAAGGCCACTAAGTTTTAAGCACCAAAACAAAATGTAACATCAATAATGTACATCACTTAGTATGCAATAAATCTTTGAATCTTTGAATCTTTAATTTTATTAGCTTCCGACTCCAACTAGCTACTCTTAGCGTCATCATCTGTTCCAAGAAATATGAACGCAGAGTTGATTCTCTGTAGGTATGATCCATGCATATTATATCTAAATACTTATTAGTCAGAGAGAAGGGTTGCCAGGACGAACTTAGGAACTACTTTAGAACTTAGGCTTAGCAAACCGACACTTTGCCGCTTCGCTCTATGTGGCTTTGAATAACTTATGTCGCTTTGAAAGTTTATCTTGTATTTAGCATATTTTTAATTCACAATAGAGTATGGCTAAATCTTTTGAGTTTTGATAAAAAGTGGCTGTGGTACAGGGTGTAAAATAAACCTATTTGTATTGTATAGTTTTGCTGCTGCTAAACGATTAACAACAAACCAACAACAATAAGTATAACAAATATAATTATTATTTTTAGCCTAGCCTTTTACAAACTACATTTTTTTTGTGTCTGAGTAGTCTAACCCGATTTTCAACTTATTTATACAGAAAAAGTGTTATTCTATTAGTTAAGGTGCAATTCCACTAACGTGACGATGAGGGACCGGGGAAATATTAACCAACGGAATTGTAAAAAAAATATGTTAACGCTCTGTTCAGGTTCTCTTGTGCATTTATTTTTGTTAATACTTCTCTGCTCCGCTCACTTAGCGCCACGCCAGTGGAAATTAAACCAATTTTTTTTTTGTTGAATTCTGATTTAACTGTTGAAAGAACGGCTACTTCAATTTAAGCTCTTCTACAAAAAATATGCCTCGTTGGGCTAGTGGTCGCAAGCGCGACTGCTGTGCGTGGGGTCCTCTGGGTTCGATTCCGGGTCGGGCAAAGTTTTATTGAGTTTTTTCATTAGGAACTTCTCAGTAGCAGCCTTGAGTCTAGATTTGTGGCCGTTTAATGGCAATAGGCTCGCCCCCTATTACATGGGACTATAACATAACTGGCGAAATGTGGGTGTACTATACACCTCTGCCTACCCCTTCGGGGAATTACAGGCGTGATGTTATGTTATGTAATAAATTCATCATCAGCTTCATTCTTTTTCATTTATGGTGAAGTATTATATGTTACATGAAGCTTTAGAATAAATACATGGTGCGTTGCAATATGTGCACTACCCACAACGAGGCAACGCGTGATCAATTGTGATCGAGTGTGCCCAGCGTACTGACGACGGAGATATCTTCCAATAAAAATGTGTGCTGTAAAGGATGATATTTTTAAAAGTACAGATATGTTGTTGCGCGCGCAATCTGAAGACTCAAAAACGTCCTATTGGCGCCGAGCGTGACGTGTGACAAAGAAAAATACAAAATGCCGTCATGTGTGTACCTACATAACAGAAAGTGAACTAATTATGATGCGAAACTAACTTAAAGTAACTAACTTACTTACTTTGCACTAACACGCATAACATAACATCACGCCTGTATTTCCCCGAAGGGGTAGGCAGAGGTGTAATAGTACACCCACATTTCGCTAGTTAGTTTATCAGTCCCATGTAATAGGGGGCGAGCCTATTGTCACTAACCGGGCACTAATCCAGACTCCGGGCTGCTACTGAGAATTTCCTAATGAAAAAACCCAATAACACTTTGCCCGACCCGGGAATCGAACCCAGGACCCCACGCTCAGCAGTCGCGCTTGTGATCATTAAACCAACGAGGCAGTTAAACGAGAATTATTAACCAACAGAATTAGAAAAAAATACGTTTCCGCTCCGCTAAGGTTTTCTTGTGAAATTATTTTTGCTAATACTTCTCTGCTCCGCTCATCTAGCGCCAGTAGAAATCTGATTTTTTGAGAAAGAAGCCGACAGAAGGATCCGTTTGGGCTGGGCAGCATTTCGCAAACTTCGCCGAGTCTTCTCGTCGCCTATACCGCAAAGTTTGAAGACAAAGGTCTTAAACCAGTACGTCCTGCCTGTCATGACTTACGGTGCCCGAGACGTGGACACTGACAGTTGGGCTAGTCCCACAAATTCAAAGTCGCTCAGCGAGCTATGCTTGAAGTTTCTTTGAAGGATAAAATCCGTAACGAGATTAACCAGAGTTAAAGTAACTAACTTACTTACTTTGCACTAGTTTATGTGTTTTGTGCTGTCGCTGCGTACGGAACATATTTTTCGTTGGTTTTGTTAGGGTATGACATATCTGTACTTTTAAATATCATTGGCTGTAAAGTAGGTAGCTATCAGATATCGTACTTGTGTGTGGTCATACTCTAGATCTGATTAAAAATACTTAAGCTCACGTACTCGTAATAATAAAATTCAATTCATACACTGCACTGGTGAAGAGTTTGCGATAGTATAGATCCTACATATTATTATTATAAATGAAAAAGTATTTTTTTTAAATGATAGCAATAAATGATTATGATTATTGGTTTGTTTGTTTGTCCTTTAATAACGCTGAAACGGCTGAATGGATTTCGATGAAATTTTGTGTACAGATAGCTCATTTTATGAACTTTTTATCGATATATCACGGCAATAAAGTTGCGGGTATCCATAATTAAAACCTAAATTAATTAATAATTTTAATTTTACCCATATTTCACAAATAAATTAATTTGATTTGAAATATTTTATTCAATCAAATCAACTCAGCCTATCGCAGTCCACTGCTGGACATAGGCCTCTCCCAAGTTGCACCACAATGCTTGGTCCTCTGCCTTCCGCATCCAGTCCCCCCCCAGCCACGTTCTTTAGGTCGTCGGTCCACCTGGCAGGGGGGCGCCCTACGCTGCGTTTGCCGATACGCGGTCTCCACTCAAGGACTCGTCTGCTCCAACGGCCATCGGTCCTTCGACAGACATGGCCAGCCCACTGCCACTTCAGCTTACTGATCCTACAAGCTATGTCGGTCACTCCGGTTCTTCTCCGGATAATCTCGTTGCGGATTTTATCCTTCAAAGAAACTCCAAGCATAGCTCGCTCCATAGCTCGCTGAGCGACTTTAAATTTGTGGACTAGCCCAACTGTCAGTGTCCACGTCTCGGCGCCGTAAGTCATGACAGGCAGGACGGACTGGTTGAAGACCTTTGTCTTCAAACTTTGCGGTATAGGCGACGAGAAGACTCGGCGAATATTTTATTGCTTTCAGAAAATGTTTTTATACAGAGATGTTTAAAAATACTATTCTATTAATGCAGTTTTAATTCAAATTATATATGTATTTTAATTCCTCTTTGTTACCGTTTGCCAGAAACTACATGAAGACTATGTATGTAGGTATGTCACCAATAACAAAACAAATTTCTATACTATACACATGTTTGAATTTTTTATTATTTTTAGTGTATGCCGTGATAGACGCTATAGTAACATATTTTGTAAACATCTCAACTAGCTATCTATTAGGAATAGTTAGAAAGATACAGCCCTGTGACAAATAAATTGATAGATGGACGAACAGAGGGATGGAGAGAGGCCTAGGATTAATAATAGGGTCCCGTTGGCACCCTTTGGGTACAGAACTCTAAAAATGGATAGATGAGATAAAAAATCCTCATATATCAAAGTAAACAAAACCCAAAGCCTTATAAACCGCAACACACACGTAACACAATCAAACCGACTTCTTAATTCCACGAGACGGGAAGCGTTTGCAGCGAGCAGCGCCGGTCACGTATCGTTTTTACAGCCACCTCAGCTGCTCGCGCAGCCAATCGGAGAAAAAAAAACCCGAACCATTTAATATTTCATCCGAGCTTCCCACCATTTCATGAGGGAATCAATATATTTTAAATTCTAATTCAGTTCAATACTCAAAGAGTCTTTTACAGCGGCAATCGATTCTGTTGAATATAAAGTGGGCCGGTTACCGCTGGGCCGCGCTGATTTTGTTGTGGGGAATTTTAATGTTTCATTGTGCTAAGGTGTTCACGTATGCCATGTTTTGTTGGAATGTTTAATTTTTATTGTCCAAGGTGGACGGTATTCTAAGCGATATCTTTACGTAAAAAATATCTAGCTTTGATGATTTCAACTTTCCCAATACATAATGTCTTTATTTTTATTTTTATAATGCATTTTTAAAAAACCTATTTGGATGCGGGTTACTCTTAAACACAAAAATAACCTAAATAATGGCCACATAGCTTACTGATTTGCTGTCGTGTAGACATGAGATTGTATAATGAATTAATGATAATAGCTCATGCCGTGGGAAAAAGATTAGCCAGTCAGCAGGTTGGTAGCGGGGCTGACTGCCCAGGGTGCGCCGAACGATCAATTAAATATCGTCACTCGTGGAGGCTCTTTTAATGCACCTAAGCTTATTGATAAAGGTCTTGAATAGATGCGCAATCAGCAATACCAGCCCGGTTAAGCAGAAATGGTACTTCGGTACAACCTGCGAGAAAGAAAAATATTCTTAAAAAAAAAAGCGCAATCAGCGACTCCCAAAGCGAGTTCCCCGGAACCCTTGGGTTACATTGAAAGGAAGCCAGGGTTCCAAGAATATTCTAAAAACATTTGATTTCAACGAATTGAGTTCGTTTAATTAGTGTTGGGGTTTCATAAAATTCAAACATATTTTTCTTTTAGTTTTCCGAAAACATAAAAGTTTTGGAACGGCTGCTCCAAGTAATTCACTTCCTTAATTTTCCTCTGTTTATACACTGCAAACAGTGGAAAGTGTGGAGGGGCTCGTGGCGAAGTAGCGACCGCGCGGATTGTACGATCTGCGAGGTTAAGCTGCACTTGCCGCGGTCAGTCCATGGATGGGTGATCATTTCGTTACACACCGAGACCCCTCCGTGCCTTGGAGAGCACGTTAAGCTGTCGATCCCGGTTGTCATACGAATATCTATGGCAGTCGTTACGGGTAGTCAGAAGCCTGAAAGTCTGACAACTGGTCTAACCTCTGAATGTCGGTATTACACAGTAACCGGGTTGCGGGGTCAGATGGCAGTCGCTCCGTATAAAATACTGATGTTCAACCGCATCTGGTTAGATTGGAAGCCGAACCAACATAGTTGGGAAAAGGCTCAGAGGATGATGAAACAGTGAAAAGAGTATAATTATAACAATATCATCAAAAATCCAAACTAAATGAATACAATATTACTTGCAATAATTCCAAATAGAAATATATTGTAAAACAGAACAGTAATCGCCTGGGGACAAATTGTTCATATTTCCAGAATAACGCATTGCAGTTGAACGTAGCCCGTAACCCGATTGCCGGTAATGAGGATTGCGGCGCACGTACATTAAGGGTCGCCGGAACAATGGCATTAACAATTATAATCTCTGTTAAGTATGCTTATAGTGTAACTACACTAATATTACTGCATATGGTATCAACTGAAATAGCGCCAGTGATAGAAAAGTTGAAAGGAAATCGTTTGCGTTTGGTATGGACATGTGATGAAAAGGGATGATACGAACGTAACTAAGAGATTATTGAATATTAATGCTCATGGATGGAAAGGAAAAAGGGAATCAAAGAAAAGATTGATAGATTTAGGGAAGAATGATGTGGATTGTTCCGTGTGGTGCCAGACGTAAAGAATTGCACCACCCTCCCTTTCCTCATGGGTGTCGTAAAAGGCGACTAAGGGATTTACCAGAGGATGGGCAGCAGCGTTCTCTGAGTATTTAAACAACTAACTGCGATCACCAACCCGCCTGCCAAGCGTGGTGTTTATGGCATATCCCCCCATTTGGGGGAGGTCTTTGTCCAGCAGTGGACGTTTTTCGGCTGAAATGATGATAATGATGATGATGATGTGGATGAAAAGGAGTAAATTATGAGATGACGTCTGATAGAGGAAAATAGCAGAAGAAATCGTGTTGCGTCGATCTAAAGCAATTTGGGACCAGGGTAGGAAGAAGATGGTATCAACCAAAATCTGTGATTAGAACAACAGTACGTAGCAGTGATAAACTAGTGGTTGAAAGCTTGCCTTCCATGCTGAAGTATTTTCGTTCTAATTCGACTCGCACCTCTGACTTCAAATTCGTGTGTATATCAGAATTTAATTATCACTTGCTTTAACTGTCAAGAAAAACGTAAGGAAACCAGAACACTTGAGATTGTTCTCGATTATGTGTGTAGTTCACCAACCTGCAGTAGGCCAGCGTGGTGGCCTAAGGCCTGAAACTTCTCCTGTCCTCCTCTGAGAAGAAGCCCGTTCCCAGCAGTAATGGAATTATGATGATGACATTGTAACACGAACCAACTGCGTTTTATTCATGTTTCATTCATTCAATGTTGGCAATATCTGTTCAAATCATCATCAACTATTGCAGTCCACTACTGGACATAGGCCTCTCCCAAGTTGCCCCACAATACTCGGTCCTCTCTGCCTTCCGCATCCAGTCACCCCCCCAGCCACGTTCTTCAGGTCGACGGTGCATCTGGCGGGGGGGCGATATGTCGTTATGTCGCGATATGTGTGTTCACGAACATTGTATTATTATTATTTTTCGAAGTGACCGACATAGCTTGTAGTAAGCTGAAGTGGCAGTGGGCTGGCCATGTCTGTCGAAAGACCGATGGCCGCTTGAGCAGACGAGTCCTTGAGTGGAGACCGCGAATCGGCAAACGCAGCATAGGGCACCCCCCCGCCAGGTGGACCGACGACCTCAAGAACTTGGCTGGGGGGGACTGGATGCGGAAGGTAGAGGAGCGAATGTTGTGGCGCAACTTGGGAGAGGCCTATGTCCAGCAGTGGACTGCGATAGGCTATGTTGATGATCATTTTATTGTAGCTGTCTATAGGGAAAAGCTTGTATTGGATATTTATGAGCTGATAACAATTATATTTAAAAAAATAAACGGTAAACGTAGGGTAGGATACCCTCAGGCTCGGTGGAGCGATGATATTGGCAAGGTGGCTGGTAGAAATTGGATGCGAGTGGCCGAGGATCGATGTCAGTGGCGTACCATTGGAGAGGCCTATGTCCAGCAGTGGACTAATACAGGCTGAAGATGATGAACAATTATATGATATAGCTTTAGAATATGGAAATACATAGATATCACCATAAAACAAATAATAGTTGCTATCACTAAATTTTAATGGAGTGTTACATTGTATTTGAGAGAATAACAAAATACTGGCAAATGAAGTAAACAACACTGGCGTACAACGTTAATCTCAGCTTACTTAGATGTCTTTACTTCTCAAAGTATTTACATGCATAATTAAAATCTATGAGTTCTTTGAGACACTTAGAAAAGGCTTTTGCTTTCCTCTTTTTTCTTTGATGTCCGAGAAAAAAAGAAAAAAATTACCTTGCCTTACCTTTAAGGCATCTAAAAAATCGTGTTTGTTTATTCAATTAGTAAATACAGTAAAAATTAAAAAGGGGTACACTATTCCATTCCATCCTTTATGTACCTTAATGTACGTACTTACCTGAAAATATTGTTGTAGATTTGGGTTCGTGGCACAATAAAAAACCTTGTAGAAATGACTTAGTTTTATTTCGACTAATTATTTTCAATTTTAAACGTCCTAAAGCAAAATAATATTACAACTTCGTTCTAACGTCTTTCACAGCTCCGCACACACACCGCCATTATCGTTCTTCATTCTTTTTCTTTTTTCTCTCTCTTTTTCACAATCATTCCCTTTCACTCACACCTCTACGTTCCATACTTCACAACTTTTATACAATTTTCACCAATCCTACATTGTGGACTATAGTAATACTTATATTTTTACAGAAGGCCACAAATCAGTAGCAACAGTTTGACATTTTTTTTTAAATTTATTTGAAGGTCTTTGTCGCTTAGCGACCATATCACCCAATTGCGAAAAACAATACTTATTAAAGAATACATAGGTAGGAGGATAGGTGTCGGGATGGAGAGTTGCTGAGGAGGTGGTTACTCTGTCAGACCACCGCCACATCGTTCTCGAGGTGGCACTCCGTCCTCCCGACCACCCCAGCCGTCCAAATCATAGCACCCAGCCGCGTCGTTGGTCCCTCAAACTGCTTAACCGAGATTTGCTCGTCGCAGCTGCCAACGTAGCGGCGTGGTCGGAGAGTTCGGACTCCGAAGGGATCCTGCCTGATCCGGAGATAGAGGCGGCCTGGTTCCGGCAGACAATGACGGCAATTTGTGATGCCTCAATGCCCCGAGCCAGACGCGGTGGGTTTCGGTCGGTGTACTGGTGGTCAGATGACCTTGCGCAACTTCGTGCAGCGTGCTTGAGTTCTCGCCGCCGGTACACACGAACCCGGCGACGGCGCCGAGCTACAGCCGAGGAGATAGATATTAATTATGCGGCTTATCGGGCGGCTACAAAGGCGTTCCAAATTGCCATTGCGAACGCCAGGGTTCGGTCTTGGAATGAGCTTCTGGAGGGCCTAAACAGGGATCCGTGGGGGAAACCATACAAGGTAGTCATGGGAAAGCTACGTCCGTGGGTCCCTCCACTTACGGAAACCCTGGACCCGGACTTGTTGGGCAGAGTTGTCTATACACTATTCCCAACGGTCCGGGATGGTCCCTCAGTCCCCGCAATGACTTCACCGGATTGGTCTGAGGACTTGGGAGTGACAGAAGGGGAGCTAGACCGAGCAGTTAGTCGCATGACTGCCCGTAATACGGCGCCAGGACCTGACGGAATCCCGGGTCGTGTCTGGGTGCTGGCTATGGCTGCTCTGGGGGACAGGCTGAGGCGGCTATTCACAAGCTGTCTCCGTCACAGCGTGTTTCCCTCCGGCTGGAAGGAGGCTGGATTGGTCCTTATAAAGAAAGAAGGCAGGGCTGCAGATTCTCCCTCTGCATACCGTCCCATATGCCTGCTCGATGAGGCATCCAAGCTATTCGAGAGAATAGTTGCCGAACGCCTCGTTGAGCACCTGTCGCGGGTCGGTCCCGACCTTGCTGATAGTCAGTACGGCTTCCAGCAGAGGCGATCAACAGTGGACGCGATCCTACGGGTCCGCTCGCTGTCGGAGCAGGCAGTGTCCAGGGGTGGAGTGGCGTTGGCAATAAGTCTTGACATCGTCAATGCCTTCAACTCCTTGCCCTGGGACGCTATTAGGGGGGCACTTGTACACCATTGTGTGCCTCCCTATCTGCAAGGCATTGTCGGGGCCTATCTTCGCGACAGGCATGTTCGCTATGTGGGTAGGGACGGTTGCGTTCATCGCAGAGAGATTAGTTGTGGGGTTCCACAGGGGTCGGTACTTGGCCCGCTCTTGTGGAACCTTGCATATGACGCGGTCCTGCGTGTCGACCTCCCCGCTGGCGTCAGTGTCGTTTGTTATGCTGACGACACTTTGGTGTTGGCCGGCGGGGACACCTTTGATGAGACCATCTGGCTTGCTGAGCTCGGGGTGGCAAAAGTCGTGGCCAAAATCCGCGAGCTGGGGTTGCAAATAGCGCCCCATAAAACCGAGGCGCTATGGTTCCACAACCTGCGACGGGGTAGAGAACCACCCAGCTCGACGGTTCGCGTTGGTGATGCGCAAGTCCAGGTGGGCCGATGTATGAAGTACCTTGGCCTCTTCTTGGACAGCCGCTGGGCCTTCGGGGCGCATTTTAATCGCCTGGTCCCCCGGATCGAGAGGGTAGCTGGTGCACTGCACAGTCTGCTGCCCAATCTTGGGGGACCTCGGGAGGAAGTTCGCCGTCTCTACGCGGGAGTCGTGCGGTCCATGGCCCTCTATGGGGCGCCTGTATGGTCACACCGACTGTCAGGCGTCCAGCGCTCAAGGGCTAAATTCAACAGCCTGCAGCGCAAAGTGGCCATACGGATCGCACGAGGATACCGAACGGTATCCTTTGAGGCGGCAACTGTCCTGGCACGCTTCCCGCCGTTGGACATCTTGGCGGATATGGACACGAGGGTCTACGACCGGATTCGTGTCATCCGCCAAAACGGTGGGAGCGCGCCTGCAAGGGCGTTTGAAGTGCTGAGGCGGCAGGAGCGACGACACGCGCTCGAGATGTGGCGCGAGCGGCTGGAAGGGCCGCAGTATGCGCACAAGCGAGTGGTTGAAGCAGTCCTGCCGTGCTTTGAGGCCTGGCTGGAGAGGAGTGAGCGCGTCACCTACCGGCTTACTCAGGTATTCACCGGGCACGGTTGCTTCGGTGAGTACCTGAATAGGATCGGACGCGAAACCACGGCAAATTGCCACCATTGTGGGTGTGACCAGGACACCGCACAGCACACGCTGGAGGAGTGCCCTGCGTGGGGCTCCGAACGGCGGGACCTGGTCAGCTTGATTGGGCAGGATCTTTCTCTGCCAGCAGTAGTGTCGGCTATGCTGGCAGATCCGACGGCTTGGAGGGCCATGGCTTCCTTCTGTGAGACCGTCATGCTTCAGAAGGAGGCCGCAGAGCGAGATCGGGAGAGGGCCGATCCCGCTCGGAGAAGGAGGCGCCGGGGAGGCAACCGCCCTGGCGCAAGGCTCAGATAGGGCAACAGGCCGCATCTCCTGCTGCCACATCTGGCAGGGGACCTTCGGGATCGTGGACGCTAAGAGTGGGGGGACTCGAGGCGTCTTTTAGACGACCCTGGGGAGGACAGCAGTACGTGGTGGTCGCGTGCTACTGTGGGGAAAACAATATTGTTTTCCCGAGACGTGCCAAAGGCATAGCACTAGAGGGGCACCGGCGCGGTCCAATGGAGTTCCCGGAGCTCCTCTATTTTGTGCAGAGGATGGCCACCGTGTGGTTTTAGTCGGTAAGAGTCCGACATACCCCTCCGCCGTCCCCAGTCGGAGGGTATCCATGAGGATTTCCACCCGAAAAAAAAAAAAAAAAAGAAGGTAGGAGGATAGGTATAGGTTGACAAAGTTAAAATCGATGGCGTCTTTATTTTTCGTAATACACGGACGACGTCCGTCCGTCGGACGTGTTTTATTATCATCAGTAAAGCAATTTTCACAGTTGAATTCGAAGAGCAGCTTTATGAAATTCATTCCAATGAGAATAAAACTCATGATTCACTTTTGCAAATAAAATATGAACGTTATAATCGATGGCACAATCAACAGAGCAGTGAAACGACTCGCCGTCAATTCGCCAACAGCGTTACACTTTATTCCATTCGAGTCTAGCTCGTCACTTTTATTCCGCACTTTGGCTTCCACCTCAATTCAGCCACTCTCGTCTTTCCCTGCATCTGAATTTACTGAATTATCAACACGATCTAAATTCAATTCTATAGTAGCAAACTTAAGGTTGGAGTTAGATTACAAAAAATTCTATCTGCAATGTTTTTACTTTTCATTGCGACGGAATATGATGCAGAAATGTAAGATGTAAGGACAATTGAGTGGGGGAGGGGGGAGCGCAAATGTGAAGTGCGTCTTTGTCTCAACCGTGAATATTTTTTTCAAAAACCTAGTGCTCTTTTTGAAGTCTGGTGGGTGTTTCAAAGATATTCTTGTGAGCTGCAATTTTGTGTAATTTATGTTGCCTTGAGGTAGATACCTTGCGATATCAGAACATTGTGGAATAATGAAGCATTAAATAAAAACCGTTGCAAGCATTTTGTGAAGTTGTAGACTTGGAGCTTGCGTCTCCATTTTTTAACATCTCTAGGGAGATTCATATTTCTTTTTCGCACTATGTATGCGGTAATGTGATATTTATTTCAATTTACTTTCACAAGGGTCTTTCAAAATGAAATAATGTCCCACCGAGCTCAGAAAAATACAAATTTTTGAGACAAATACTTGTATTTTTATACTTTAAAATACGAGCTAAGTACTCGTTTTTTATTTTTTTATGATAATGATTTTATTATAAAATATAACACAATGGTTTCTTAAATATATTTGATTTGATTTGAAATGAATGTATACTACACGCCACATTCATTAGAACAATACTATTAAATACATGATTAGAAAATAGCTAGTTTAGAATAAAGAAGCACTTAGTGACGCCGTGGGCATTATAATTGAAACAGAATTTGATTCATAGACCCCGAATTAAGATAATATTTTTATAAGGAAAAAAAACCAAAACAAATATTCAAAAAAACAGTAAACATAACCTACCTTAAGCACACCCACGCTTCACGCCTATTCAAGCTTATTTCATATTTCCTGACAAGACAATAGGAAATTTGACACCTGAATCTGGAACAACGTTTCGACGGCGCACTCACAGGCCTCGAGGGATTTCAATATCGCTTTTCAGTAACAGCCGGGAGGGCCCTGTCTGGCGTTATGAAGCGAGACGGAGCCTGTTTGTATGGCTTCGATGTTTATTCATAGACGTAATTATAGGTGTATTTTTGATCCTTTTATACGTGGGTGTTTTGTGTAGAATATGTAACTTATAGAACTTAATATTTTATGTGTAGATTTTGAACACTTTTTTGATGTTCTTGTAATAAAACTTAAGCAACTTTTAATACATCAATACTTATTTCATTAACTTTTCTAATGCAATATGTATTGATGCATTAAATATTTTATTGTTTCTTAGCGCATCGCTTACATGGGTACCGTATTTCATTATTTCTACAGCATACTTTTTAGTAATATCCACAGAAATAGATAGATAGAGAGCATACTTCTCAGTACGCTTTGACTTGTTTCTGTAAATACTGTAACAAAAACCCGCAAAAATACCTTATTGCGCTGTTTCTAATTGCAGAAACAAAAGCTATAAAGTAAATTTGATTAAAGTAAATTTTTTTAAATAAAAAATTAGGCGTGGTTTGTCCGAAAGTTGCCACGCATGAATCGCAAGGAAAATTGTGATTACAACTATTCTATTTATCTATTTCTGTGGTAATATCTGTATCAAACCTTTTTAGAGACCATCTGATATTAAGAGTTATCTTTTGATTTGCGAACTGTACCATCATAGAACACAATTGAAGACACTTCAGCAAATTCGCAATTTACAAAACTATAAAACAATTTATATTTATTGTAGTTGTAACCAGTGAATACAAAACTTGAAAAAAAAAAAAAACAATTCTATCTTCAAAAGCCTCAATAAACCTCGCCTTATATCCCTTTAAGACACCAGTCATCGCTTTATTATAGTATCATGTAAACATATCTCGATGTCGTTCGGGGATTACCTATCTTGTGTTTGGAGCGACAGAGCCGTAAACACGGGATTCGTCATCAAAACTTTATTTATTGCTTGTCTATTATTATTGCTTATGACTTGAGATTATGTTATTCCTTGAAACTGGTCCTTTGGGTAAAAGCTTGTTGAGTTTGCATGTTTTAGATGTTGAGATCGATCGACCTTGAAAACTTGATTAAGCTTCTAATTCTCTTAATCCTTCAAATTCTTCTATAATAGTTGATTTCTTGGTTTTTATTTGGCGCCTGGACTGGATCTTTACTGAAATTATATATGTATGCTTCTATTCAAGAAGATCTTAAGAAACTTTTGCATTTTGCACGACACGTAATATTAATGTGAAAACTTTACCTTTATTAAACCTAATAGGTGTTGTAATGGGACTTACGTGAAGCAAACATGGATTGAGTTTTCATGATAATTTGTTACCAGATAATTTTACAACGCATGTAGCTATTGCTGCATTTTTCTTCACAAAAGCTCAAAAATAAATACAGAATTTAGAGGAAATCTAAAATCAAGAGGCCGACTGCAAGGTTGCGCAGTTCAAACGGGCTCTTCATTCCATATTCGTGCACGCACCGAGCGTAACGTCTCTCAGCCTCGGGTAATATTTAAACTGCACCAGCCTCCCACTTGTTAGTATAATGTGTATGTATATATAGCTCATGTTTTCAGTAAGGTTAGGTAGGTTTTTAGTCTTAGTATTTTTTTTAGCAAAACAAGCTAAAGGTCCACATGATGATAAGTGTCTACTTTCTTTTATAATAACTGCAACACTATCTAGGCTGTTGCCTGAAAGCTTTAACAAATCGAGTTCACCAATCTGAGACATGAAGAAGGAAAGTCTCATGTGATTGTAATTTATTTATTTATTTATATTATTGAGGACCTCCAACAAAAGATGTACACAAAAAATCACAAGTGACAGATACAAGATTCTATCTGGTGTACTCCTTCACTTACAGGAGGCCACAGCATGCACAAATTTAATGACTGAGCTAACTTATAATTAAGGTGAAAGTATCGGACTCAACTAAAAACAAAACAATATGTAGGTAATACATATATCTTCCCGCTTTCAATCGAGTCAGACACTTTTTACATTATGTATATTATTTTTCTATATATATATAAAACAGTTAATTAATTATAATTTAAATAAATTCTTTCAATTTTTTCGTGTACTTTGACAAAGACGCACAGATGTCAATATCGCGAGTTTTTGATAACGCATTGTATCGTCTACAAAGTCTAGGCATAGCAGCAAAATGACCGAGATTCGTTCTAGAAAATGGAATTTCCAATAAATCATAAACATTTTTTCTGGGGAGGCGGGTGGGAATTTTTATTTTAATAGAGCTTAAGAGTTCACTGCAGTCTATGATTCCGTTTATTAACTTATGAAGGAAAACCAAATCTATTAATTCTCTTCGACTAGCTAGTGTTTTTATATGATAATGTTTCAGCCTATCTACGTAGCTCGTTATCTGTTTAGCTAAGTGGTCTCCATAGCATAGATGGTAAAGAAATCGTCTCTGAACACTTTCTAAACGTTTAGTGTAAACCTCATAGTGTGGATTTAATTTCACCGGCATCCATATGTATTTTTATAAACCTGAAAGTTGCGGTCACAGCTAATTTTAATCAATGCAGTATCGCCTATTTTCTTATTCTATAGCAACAAATTCAAAAATTCTCTCTTAAAATTGTTCCAATGTTTTCAATTTCTTGCCATCATTTATTTCAAATCAAACTAAACTTTTGTGATAACCACAACAATGCACCTTAATCTCCACTCAATTCAACAGCATTACGATAGACAAGCGCTAAGAATCTGCTTTGTTACCGACCACAATATACAAGCTCAAAGAAATTGTATGAAAGTATTTCCTTTGCGAGCCGGCCGCTTCTGAGCGCTCACATGAAATTGTAAAATATTGCAAAACGCTATACCCGATGGTGGATTATTGCGGTAACGAGAAATTTCCAACTGACATCGTCGGCGGATGCACGTACACCGATCTCGATGCACTTAGTACTGGGAACTTTCCCCTCGGTATTAGATCTTTTTATTAAACCAACTCGCAAACAGAAAGGAATTTTATTACTGACAAATAAAGTCGATAATCCAATCGAAGAACTTGATCTTACTGTTTAAGTGACGTTTAATGAAAAGGATGTAAGATTTGGTTTGGCGATGAAGGAATTTGGATCTTTTGACTTTGAGAATAAATTCGACTTTAGATGTGAAATAGAAGAGTTTATGATCGTCAAGGATGAGGAACAAACGATAGCATTTGTAGACTAAACTGTGGGATGGCAGGCAAGACTGAATGCGATGTAAGTAAAGGAATTCTTTTTATTTTTCAATTAAGTCTAATGAAATCTACGGGGCGGTACGTTGGTATAGCGGATGTTACAGTTCGATAGTTTGATTTAATAACTTTCCAATTTGTGAGATTCTTTATAGACTTTTATCGGAAGAATTTTTAATTATACTTTATGATTCTTCTTTAACATTCAGTGATTGTTCTTGGATATCTTGTCGCTTTGTGCTCTTTGTTATTTCCAATCAATTTTATATTAGAAAGTAGTTCCTGGTCTATATTTATCGTTACAATATGATTTGAAGAGTTCTTTTGTATCGAACGGGATGCGACAAAGTTTCGCTGAATTTATTTTTCAAGTAGGTTTGTTCTATTTTAAGGACTTTGTTAAATCTCGCGTATATCGAGTATATAAGAGTAATTTGAGTGTAAGTATATTTGAAACAATGTATTGCTTCGTTATGTTGTATTTATCGAATAGGATAGACTTAAGGTGGCCACTGACGATGCTTCCAACCGTACGAATGGCGTAGTTATATTCCAAAATCTGTCCGTGAATGTTGAAAATGTATGCTATTTTTAAAACGACGTCCTGTCTGTGGAATTCCAATCGGGTAGAAATCCACCAAGCCACGCCCCTTGGACGTCATCGCGTTGTGGTTTTCGGAGTGATCGTCAATGCGAAAAACTTGCACTGACGATCACTCGCTACGCCACCCGGAAGACGTCGAAACGCTCCGTGAATGTGCAAAACTACGTCCATTTTTATTTCATTTCGCGTTGCGCCGCCGCATGCGTAGCATCTCTAGTACGTCTGTGGCCGCCGCAAGAGAAGGACGCAGATACTCGGCCCGCATTTTTGCAACATCGAAACTTTTGGCTATGTGCAAGGTGGACGGTGAGGACAATCAAATCGATCACAACGTACGCTGTGGCCGAAATGTGAAACACATTAGGACTGTGTGAGAGTGTGTTTTGTATTTCCACGCTAAATTCGCTATCTTTTCGATGTTTACGAGCTAAAGAAGGAAATGGGTCATAAGACTTGTTGTAATGTGAACTGCACAAATAATGAATAAAATAGTTTGTGTAAATTTTACAAGTTTCCTGGAAATTGGAGTGGAATTTGGAAAGGAAAAACTGGGTACTTAACTCTTGTTTATAGGAAAAAGTAAGTACCATGAGAGTACCATTAATTTGTGATATATCGATCGGCAGTTTCTTTGTTCACGCATTTAGTTTACCTGTATTTTTCTATCAAGTACCTACAATGACGTGAGCGCGTTGATGAAATTCTAGAACCAAGAACGTATAGGTACGCGATGGATTGATCGTCAGTGTGCTAAAAAATAGGACGTCGTTTTATTGGAAGTGGTAATTAAAACGACGTCGGAATGGTTACGTCGTCAGTGCCCACCTTAAAATACTAACATTAATTCTATACGAAGTAACATTTTTTTTATTCACAAAAAGTTTTACATCAAATATCTGTAAAGTCCCTGACTTCTGAGTTAGGTACAAACCTGTGTTACAGAAGTCAGTGTCTTCTCCCATTAGTTTAACACAAATAGTGACCACCACACCACATTATTAGCTGACCTTAGATTAATAACACACAAGATACCAAATCCGCGCGCACAATTTGATGTAATTAAAAGGGCGCCCAGATGGGCACACTACGCCCGGCAGCTCGGTAGTGTTCATGGTTAACGCGGTCCGAACGCATCACCCGGAAAATAATTAAATATGACGATTTGTGCGATTGAATGGTGTCACAACACATCGGAAAAAATAAAAAATGTATTAACATCACTTTTCACAATCAAGCTATCAGTGTCAGTATTTTGACCTTTTAAGCAAATATAGGGTTACGACGTTACGGCACGTTAACTTCGACTCGGTGATAAAATTATTCACAAAAATACTAAATCTTTCTTTGTAAGTTAATAAATGTGTTTGATCGATTAGGAAGAGCTAAATTAGTGTCGGGTATCGTTGGTGGACGATAAAAATCTAAAGAATTCTCGGAAAATACGACTAAAGTGTTTAGTATCAATGTTGTTTACAAACTTAATAAGTGACAAAAATAAGCCTAAAACCAAAATCAATACAACGGAACATCGTTCTTACAACATTATAACAAGGCATCAGTGATTAAAGTGACGATATATTAATAAAATACACAAAAAGATCAAAGTTGAAAAAAAAGTGATCCGTAAATTTTTTATAAAAATGTGGGTGTATTGATTATGTTACTACTTTCAATCACTTGGCACAATACATACACTTATTTCGTAGCAATTCTTAACTGCCACCGTAGTCGAGTGGCATAGGTGGGCACTTCAGATTAACGGGTAACCGGTGTAACTGAGTTCGAGCCCGGTGCAACAAAATGTTACTTTTCGCAGTTTATAATTACTTTTTGGAGTTTTTACAACAATTTACGATTTAATTGGAATAATTAATATCTTTTTTGGAAATGATAATGGAGTCCTACGACAATATTACCATAAGAAAAAGACGTAAGGAACGATCTCTCTCAATAATATCTAATGAATCTATAGACAGCTTAGAATCAGATATAACTACGAAAAGTTTGATGGATTTATCTACACACATAACAAATGAAGAAAATATTAATTTAAAAAGCGCCATTCTTAACCTAAAGCAACAGTTAATGAGTGCGCACCAAGAAATTGAAGCCTTAAACCAACAAAATGTATTACTACAACAAAAATTTGATGTTGAGAAACAGAAAAAAACTCAATTTAAAAATATGTATGTTACTAGTATGAGTACAAGCAAGAGCAACATATCTTCATGCAATAGCAAAGCAAACAAAAAAGGGGTATACAGGGCTAATCTCTCTGCAAGGAAACTAGATTTAGATCTTGAATTTCAAACCCCCAAAGCATCTTCAAGTAAACAAGACAATAATTACAGATTAAACAGCAAAAAAAAAGATTCAGAATCTCTTTCAAATAATAATCAAGTTAATAACAATATAATACTTAAGGAAAGCGCAAATGAAGATGCTATAACTACAAACACGTGTATAAATACAGCGGTAGGAAAAGCAGTACAAGATTCTAGCAAAAATAAGCTTGGATACAGAAAGATAATTTTACTATCGGATAATCAAGGGCACGGCATAGTAAAAATGCTAATTAACAACAAACAGGAACTCATCTTGAACGACTACAACATCATGGCAATAAGAAAACACGATGCACCGTCCGAGGAAGTTCTGTCCAGTTGCACAGTATTATCTAAAGAACTTACAAATGACGACAACGTCATAATTATATGTGGGAGCAACGACTCAAATCCGTTTAATTTTATGATGGAAATGTCTACAGCACTTAAAGTGTTAAAAAATTGTAATGTTTATGTAGTTAACGTACTTTATAATGCATTTCTAAACGTAAGTAAACTAAACTACAATCTTAGACTTCTTAGTCAGAATTGCGATAACTGCACTTACATCGAAGCAAACATGAGCCATGATATTGTTCAACAATATCAAACAATACAATAAAACGTTTCTTTCATACAATAAAATGTCAAATAAAAACATGCAAACTATTAAAAGCGGCACATCATCGCATAACCTACAAAATGTTTCGAGTTTTTTGGAAAATGTTAATACGAGAGTTGTCGATACACACAACACACAAAACCAAGGAACTGCATCCAACCCAGCGCTGCGCAAAGGTACAATTCCTTACTACTTTAACGTAATTGATAAAACAAAAGAACCGTGTCAACCATTAAAATGTTTTCGTGAACAACATAGGTCATATGAATAATTTTCTTGTTCTCCACCAAAATATAGCTGGAGCACTAAACAAAATCCAGGACCTAGAATTAGCCATCCATGAAATCCTTGAGTCTAGTACAAACGTTGATGTGCTTTGTTTAACTGAACATTTTATTATTAAGGGTGAAGAAAGGTACTTAAATTTAAATAATTATCAACTAGGTGCTATTTATGCTCGACAAAAAAAGCGCCGCGGAGGGACGTGTATATTATGTAATAATATTTATAAATTTAATGAATTACAGGACATAACAGAATTGAGCATTGAAAAACATTACGAAATATGCGGTATTGAAATTAAAAAAATGCGTCTCATAATTTTATGCATATATAGAACTCCAAGCTCTGATATAAATATTTTCTTTGAAAATTTTGAAAAAACATTATTAAAGCTTCAACATAAAAATTACAAAGTCGTGATTGCAGGAGATTTTAACATAAATTTTCTGGGCAACGACAGTGATACATTAAAAATTTACGAACTCATTTCAAATTATGGTATGAAATGTCATATTCAGGTGCCGACAAGACTAAATAGATGCATTGACAACATTTTAAGTAACATTCCCGACGCAATAGGCAAAACTTTTAACTTATGTTTGTCAGATCATAATACTGCACAGGTTATTGAATTTAAGTACTTAAGAGAAAATATTACGAAGCACTATTTTTCTACAAAAAATGATATAAGCAAAGAAAACGTTACTAAATTTGTTAACTACATACGCGAATTGCCATTCTCTGAAATTTATGACATTACTGAGACTAATTATGCTTTTGATGAATTTCATGACCTCTTGACGTTATTTTACAAATTATGTTTTCCTGCAATCAGAGTAAAAAATAACTTCAAAAATAGTAAATTAAAATGGATTACAAAGGGTCTTAAAATAAGTAGCAAACATAAACGGAATTTAAGATACAAATATTATATCAATAGGACAAGTAATAACAAAATAGTATTTAAAACTTATTCGAATTTGCTAAAAAAATGTATTAATAATCTACAATCGTCAAATAATTTAAAACATATAACTAACTCTAATAACAAATGTAAAGCTACATGGGATGTTATAAAACGGAGCATGGGTAACGAACTTCCGAAGGAATATATAGATAAAATTGATAATGATAATGTCACAGCTACAGCTGGGACGGCCATCGCTAATATATTTAATAATTTTTTTATTGATGTGGTAGAAAATGCCCAAGTTATAGTTAGGAATGACAACCATAACTTAAATATTAATATAAATGACCATAGTATATTCCTCGAACCCACAAATGCCATAGAAATATTCCATGTAATTAAGACACTGAAAAACAAAAAATCCTCAGGCTACGATAACATTACCACTGATCTCATTAAACTTATATCGCCATATATAGCACAACCACTATCTCATATTATTAATATGTCATTAGAACAAGGTTGTTTTCCAGATAAGCTTAAGTTATCTATAATAAAACCTTTACACAAAAAGGGCTCTAAAACTGAAAAAAATAATTACAGGCCCATAGCGCTAGTACCCATTATTTCTAAAATCTTTGAGAAAATTATGTACAAAAGGGTACTCAATTTCATTGAAAAGTATAACGTCCTAACGAAAGAACAGTGTGGATTTCGAAAAGGAAAATCTACATTGCTAGCTACATTTAATTTGGTGAAATCTGTAATAAATAATATAAATATGAAAATTCCGGCTGCTGTTCTCTTTTTAGACTTAAGTAAAGCATTTGATTTCGTTGATCATTCTATATTACTGGATAAATTAGACAAAAGTGGTATAAGAGGTGTAGCTCTGAAATGGTTCGAATCATATTTATGTAAAAGAAAACAGGTCACTAGAATTACAAAATTTAATGATTTTACCAATACTCTCGAGAACTTTGATTCAGATCCTAGAAATAATTATTTTGGGGTACCGCAGGGAAGTATCTTAGGGCCTCTGTTGTTTCTGATTTATGTTAATGATCTTCCTAAAGCAGTGTGTCGACATGATTGTATACTGTTTGCAGATGATACCTCAGTAATTATAAAATATAATAATGAAGAAACTTACGAAACAGATATAAACACTACATTGCATGACATAATTAAATGGCTAGATTCAAATTCCTTAAAAATTAACTTGGAAAAAACAAAAATAATTAATTTTAAAACACATAAAAGCAAACATAAACATTTCAACATCTCGTATGATAACCAACTGGTCAATCAGACGCACAGCACAACTTTTTTAGGTATTGTGATCGACGAGCACATGAGATGGAAAGAACATATTGACAATGTGTGTAAAAAAATGAACAAGTTTGTGTTTGCTTTAAAGAAAATCAAAGAAACTACTTCCAGACATGCTTCATTGATGGTGTACCATGCTTACGTTTCTTCTGTAATTAGGTATGGTATAGTTGTATGGGGGTATTCACCAGAAATAATGAGAGTGTTCATAGCACAAAAGAAATGTCTACGTGCAATATTTAATATGAAATGGTCTGAATCATGTAGACCAATTTTCAAATCTCAAAACCTTTTAACCGTTCCTAGCATATACATTTATGAGGTAGCCAAATTTGTGAGGCGTAATACACATCTATTTGAAAGCAAAAATAATACAAACAAACGCAAAGTTACACACTCATATTTAAAATTGCCTGTACCTAGACTAGAAATGTTTAGACATAGCTGCGTATACATGGCACCACTTGTATATAACTCGTGCCCAAAGACTATTATCGACTTACCTTATAATAAGTTCTGTGTATCACTACGTAAATGGCTGGTTCAAGAGAGTTTTTATTCAATCAACGAATTTCTAAAAAAATTCTCTTCCGAATCATTTCACTTTGCAAATGCATTATAAATTTTGCTTTTGTGTGTGTGTTTGTGTGTCAAGATATATAATTTAAGATAATTGTGTTTTGTTATTGTTTGCGAAGTTGATATTATTCTGTCAATAGATTCCTAATTTAAAAAAATATTATTTACCTTTTAATTTGTGACATTGACATTCACCTTAAAATTGTTGACTTTTACTGCATATTAATTAATTGTATTCTATTTTATTGGGGCAAAATGTGACTTTTATACTTAATGTTATGCCATTTGTATTTGATTTGTAACCTTGACACACACCGTAATATTTTTTATTGTATATTAATAAGTAACTTCCTCAACTTTCCAGTTTGCATGCTATTTTACTATGGCAAAATGTGCCTGTTCTATAAATTTAAATGTAACCATCTACTGTATATACCACATTTTATGCAAATAAAGATAAAGATATAAAGATATATATAAAAACATACATACATACATATTATCACGCCTGTTTCCCATTGGGGTAGGCAGAGACTATGAATTTTAAAAACAATCGTTTTATTTAGTACTTAGTAAAAGCTCAGTGTTGCCAGATATTAAAGAATGATTTTCCCATTTTAACTGTCGTAAATGCTCCGATTGATGAATTTAAAAAGTGGTAACTGGTATTTACGTACGTAATATGCACACGTATATGTACGTACAGTCGACTGCACTACATTGGTAACTTATTCAAATATCGAAAACTGCCCTTACTTCTTACGAAATAAAGATGCGATCAAGGTGAAACTGGTACCAGTGACGTGCGGTTGCCTGATACATGAGTAAATTAAAAAAAGATATACCTAAAATGTGTAATTTCAAAATTGAGAACTCTAAACGAACTGTTTTTTTTTTTTTCGTTTTTATCATAACATTTTTTCGTGTTCTTGTTCAAAAGAGTCCTACTGACCAAATTATTGCTGAAAAATGGATATTAAATATCAAGCTCAGCCGTAGGGAAGAATTTCAGGAACCATCCAAAAATACTTTTTGAGGATAACTACTTTTTACTGGCAGCCCCATTTTATAGTGGTGTGTGTGTGTTAACGTGTAAGCGCAAGCATACATGACATTTTTTTTGCATCAGTTCTGCTAGCGCGTAATGTATGGAACTAACCTTCTATGTGTATTTATTCTAAGTAGCTGACGATCTTTTAAGGGGTAAAACTCATCATAACCATTTGCCATAGGAGGTACCCTAGAATCGCGAAAACAAAACGGCTTTTCCATACATGTCTTCGTGTGACATCGATGACTTTACTCATGCTTAGGTATAGTCTACTACCATAAAGACTACTAGACATTAAATGCCAACAACATATAAAGCCTTTAACAAAAGAACTTAAGACGGTTTGCAGTTCAGTATTACGCGCACTATGGCAACCATTCAATTCCTTCCTTTTATAATACCTATTTTATTTCTTCGCATTTCAAAAGACCGCATATATAAAAATAGTATTATAAAAGTGTTATACCTCTCGTTACTAACACTATTTAAAGTTTTAAGCGGGTACTAAAGGAGTCATTACTCGCCAGTGTTTATATTAGTTATTAAAGCTATTTACATTTTGTTGAGAGGAATAGTTGGTAGAACTTAAAACGTGTAAAATTTAAATATACTACGCTTTTATTTGTTGTTTTGTCCATGTACCAATCACATGGCATGTTTTTTTGTGTTTATGCTATTTATGGTTATATTTCATACTTAATTTTATTTTGTTTTCAATAGCATACCAATTACGTATCGCCACAAAATCTTGGATGTTCTTAAAAAAAGGCCAGGAAGCCATGCATAATGAGGTTAATGAAAGTAGATGAAGATAAAACTTTTTAACAAAAAATTGAACCGACGAAAACAGAAACTGAAAAGCGAAAAATAACTAATTATGAGTCGGCGCCAAACGAACTTTTAACACTGTTGTGTTTATCACTGTTGTTTAAATGTTGCGCGTCGTTATCTGTGACAATAAATTATTTTTCTTTCTTTCTTTCTTTCAAATAAAGGAAATCCTCTTTAGGGCTTATTGTACTCGTCATTATAAACAACTTTTACTATGGGACCAATCAAGAAATCTCAAATAAAAAACCAACCAAGTGTGAGTCTGACTTACACAGTAAGGGTTCCGTACCACCCATCGACCTGATACCCATAGAAACTGATTTAATTTACGAGAGTTTATCAAAAGACATCAACGTACCGTACGCGAAATATGAATTTTTGCATCTATTTCTTACGCAGGTACCACCACATACATCTGTTTGCCCAATTTTTAGGTATTTGTTGCTAACCTACATAGTATGCAATATAATCAGACCAAGGTTGATGCAAGTATGTATTACAGTTTTGAAAATAGAGCAGGAACAAAAACATTGAAAAAATTGCATGTATTTCGATGTTTCTTGTATGGCCTTCCCTTCGGTTTGTTTATTTTTAGTATTTGTCGTGATAGGCACCATAGTAATACATATTCTGTGAAAATTTCAACTGGTTATCTATTACCGTTACAAAGATACAGCCCTGTGATAGACAGACGGACGGACGGACGGACAGCGTAGCGAGATTAATAGGGTCCCGTTTGGCACCCTTTGCTTAAGGAACCCTAAAAATCAGCTGCTCCATACATTTATGTTCGCATAACTCCACAAAATATTGGCAATTGCTGGTTTTTTTTTCGCGATTTTTGGATTGGTTCTATAGTATAAGTTGTTCATAATGATGAGTACAATGAGCTTTCAAGAGGTTTCAGTTATTTCAAATTACACCTTGTATTTTGTGTTTCCACTAGTAAGTCAATTTATTCAATTCAATTCAATTCAATTCATTTATTTATTCGGAGAATCTCCATTTATGTTAGTAACAATTTTCTTAAAAACTATGTTAGTAGGTATTATTATATAATGCTTAAATGTACATAAATTAAATAAGACATTTCATTCGAGCCCCGGTCAGACAGCTAATATAAAACTATCTGATCATAACCCGAATGAAAGTCTTCATTATTGCGGAGTCCACTTTACCTGCAATAACTTGCAGGATGCTATTAGTACTGCCCCGCACTCTGCTTAGCAGGGAGGCGGTTCGTTTGCGCATAATAGCATGGAAGCCATCAACCCGCGCCTCCGCAAACATGTTAGATGCACTACAGAAGCGGGGCAACCCTAACAACATCCTGAATCCATTATTATACTGGACGCGCAAGGCATTGAGTGATCTCTGTGTATAGCTGACCCACAGGCTGCTCGTATAGAACGTTTGGCAGTATGCTTTAAAAAGTGTAATTTTTACTTGTTCACTGCAACGAGCGAACCTGCGTGCCAGCATATTACTTTTGACCGCCAATGCCCTGCGCTCCCTTTCAATGTCCATTTGGTCATCAAGATCCTCGGTAACATAGTGGCCTAGGTATTTGAACTGGGTAACCCGTTTGAGTTCTATGCCATTCAGCTTTATTACTGGCACACTGGATGGACATTTACCGGAGACCTTAAAGACCAAATACTCACTCTTTTTGCAGTTGTACAAAAGTCCATGTTTTGTCGCATAACTCTCACAGACAGATACAAGTTGCCTTAATGCACTAATAGCTGGGCTCAGCAGCACCATGTCATCAGCATAACTAATATTGTTCATGCAAACATTATCAATTGAACAGCCGACTCGTGTGCTGCTGAGCTCAACCATCAGCTCGTTCATGTACAGGTTGAAGAGTTATTGAAATCGATTGCAAGGTTAAGAAAATGTATTGAATAACTTATCTGCACTGCTTATCAACTGAACAAGTTATAAGTAAGGTACAGTCTTACAAAGCAATTAGTAGGGTTGCCAAATATAAATGAAGTTTTCTCAGAATACTATGGATGTTTTCGAGTGAAATATAATTTTAATAACGGACAAAGTTAAACTGTATTTATACAAACCCTAATCAAACTGTTCTATAATAATTTCCTGAGAAATCTTCATCTATATATGGCGACCCTGGATACTAATTGCTTTGTTAGACTGTACACAGACTAATCAAATTTGGAGTTGTTCTCAATATCTTATCGATCTTTATTTGTAAAACATAGCTTTTATATAAAAAATACGCGATGTGTGTCTCTAGGCTCTGTCATATGTAAGACATTGGGGTAGGCAGATACTATGTCTTTCCACTCTCTACGATCCAGATACACCCCTTTTTAACCGACGAAAAAAAGGAGGAGGTTCTCAATTCGACGCGTATATATAAATATATATATATATATTTTATGTATGACCACGCCTAACTTTTTACAGAGTGGTCCGATTTTGATGATTCTTTTTTTAATGGATAGGGTATATCTCAAAGTTGGTCCCATTTAAATTTCAAAATCAAAATCCACCCCTAAGGGTAGTAAAACAGGGGATGAGTGTTTGTTCACCCACTGAATTCTTACCTGTTAACCGATTCTGTTGAAACTTGACACACATAAATACAGTTCTAGACACTACGACATAGTGGAAACCTGGAGTTAGATTTTAACCACAAAAAATGAAAAATAAAACTTTTTAACAAAAAATTGAACCGACGAAAACAGAAACTGAAAAGCGAAAAATAACTAATTATGAGTCGGCGCCAAACAACAAATCAACGAAGATCATTAAATTACTTTAAATAAATAATAAAAACAACGTCACATCAAATACAACGTGAAATTTTCAACGATAAACAATAACTTTCCAAAAATGCGTTCTCCGCTCGGCCACTTGCAACTTACACGCACTTTGCTTGTTAAAAGTTCGTTTGGCGCCGACTCATAATTAGTTATTTTTCGCTTTTCAGTTTCTGTTTTCGTCGGTTCAATTTTTTGTTAAAAAGTTTTATTTTTCATTTTTTGTGGTTAAAATCTAACTCCAGGTTTCCACTATGTCGTAGTGTCTAGAACTGTATTTATGTGTGTCAAGTTTCAACAGAATCGGTTAACAGGTAAGAATTCAGTGGGTGAACAAACACTCATCCCCTGTTTTACTACCCTTAGGGGTGGATTTTGATTTTGAAATTTAAATGGGACCAACTTCGAGATATACCCTATCCATTAAAAAAAGAATCATCAAAATCGGACCACTCTGTAAAAATTTAGGCGTGGTCATACATAAAATATATATATATATATATATATATTTATATATACGCGTCGAATTGAGAACCTCCTCCTTTTTTTCGTCGGTTAAAAAGGGGTGTATCTGGATCGTAGAGAGTGGAAAGACATAGTATCTGCCTACCTCAATGTCTTACATATGACAGAGCCTAGAGACACACATCGCGTATTTTTTATATAAAAGCTATGTTTTACAAATAAAGATCGATAAGATATTGAGAACAACTCCAAATTTGATTAGTCTGTGTACAGTCTAACAAAGCAATTAGTATCCAGGGCGGCCAGATATAGATGAAGATTTCTCAGGAAATTATTATAGAACAGTTTGATTAGGGTTTGTATAAATACAGTTTAAATTTGTCCGTTATTAAAATGATATTTCACTCGAAAACATCCATAGTATTCTGAGAAAACTTCATTTATATTTGGCAACCCTACTAATTGCTTTGTTAGGCTGTACCTTACTTATAACTTGTCCAGTTGATAAGCAGTGCAGATAAATTATCCAATTTTTTTTTTAACCTTACAATCGATTTCAATAAATTGACTTACTATTGGAAACACAAAATACAAGGTGTAATTTGAAATAACTGAATCCTCTTAAAAGCTCATTGAACTCATCATTATGAACAACTTATACTATAGAACCAATCCAAAAATAAGCAATTGCCAATATTTTGTCGAGTTATGCGAACATAAATGTATGGAGCAGCTGATTTTTAGGGTTCCTTACCCAAAGGGTGCGAAACGGGACCCTATTACTCTCACTACGCTGTCCGTCCGTCCGTCCGTCTGTCTGTCACAGGGCTGTATTTTTGTAACGGTAATAGATAACCAGTTGAAATTTTCACAGAATATGTGTTGCTATGGTGCCTATCACGACAAATACTAAAAATAAAAAAACCAAAGGGAAGGCCATACAAGAAACATCGAAATACATGCAATTCTGCGGACTGACGTCACGGATGTCAACCAGCCATAAGCTCTCTGTGTACTTCACGAGTATAAATAAAAATACATCAGTTACATTCGCTTAATTTTATTATTAAAATACATTTATAAGTGCAACTTGCAAGTAACATTATTTTTCTGTGTTTATGTGCTGTGTTAAATACTAAAAACTCAAAAAACGTAAATCGTTGTTTTCCAAAAAGTATTAAAGTACCCGATACCAAAGGAGAAAAAATCTGATTTCATTATTGAACTGAATATATACAGTGACCTAACTTCAGTGTATGTGCACCTTTACGCTGAGTTGATGTGTCAACCTATGGTGTCTATCCGTACCATACACACCCTGAAACTGCCATAAACACGTTTCTAAAAATAGCGCCATCTGTTCTCTGATTGCTGTACCGCTTGGATATTGATCGATTGCACTAAAGCAAGCAAGTAAGCTAGATTTTACCATGGCTAAGTGCGGTGGTTGTGGCAAATTTCTCTCGGCAACGTCGTCAGAGGCCGCTAGTTGCGGCAAATGTGGGTCCTGTTATCACCGAGCGTGCGTGGGAATACAAATAACTGGCCCATTAACGACCCCCTGGCACTGTCCTGAGTGCAAAAAGAACCTAAGAAGGGACAATCAGGCTGAGACACCGGTAAGGGGGCGTGCACCAGGTGAAGTAGAGGAAAGCCTCATTGACCTAAAAGCCACCAGCCCTATGAATAGCACAGCCGAGCTGAACTTAGACGTCCTCAGGGCAGAATTAAGAATATTTAAAGAGGACTTGATGACAACAGTGCGTAATGAATTCCAGCTGCTCCGGGATGATCTGTCTGAGCTGAGGTCCTCTCTAGGCGTTACAAATGATCGGATGAATAATTTGGAGGAGAGAGTGGAAAGGTTGGAGAACAAACTGGTTCAGCCCCAAGTGTCATCAGAGGTGGACGAGTTAATTGCGCAATTGCGGAGCGACATTAATGATCGAGATCAGGACCTGCTCGCCAATGATGTCCAGATCTCGAACATACCTGAGACCAGCGGTGAAAACCCTATCCACACAGCTATGTTGGTTGCGTCAAAGATAGGCGTTAAAATTAAAGCGCGCGATATAGTGAGCGCCGAACGTGTCGGAGGTAGACGCATTAACGTAACGCAGGCGACGGCGCCGGTGGAGACCCGCCCGCGCTTCCTTGACGTGCGCCTCGCGCGACGCGACCTACGAGATGAGATGCTGGACGCTGCACGAGTGCGCCGCGGCATGACTACCGCTGACCTCGACATGCCCGGCCCTGTGACACGCTTCTATTTGAACGAGCGCCTTACGAACCAAATCGGGAGTTATTTCGGAGCGCCCGTGAGACCGGCAGTAACCTCGGTTGGCAATTTATATGGTCAAAACGAGGCCGTATTCTCGCACGAAACAAACCTGGGGACTCCGCATGTCTTATCCGGTCTGAAGATGACATACAGCGCATTTTCGGTCCAGTACCAGGTATCGGTGGCAACAGTAGTAGTACTTAGAGTGTTTTTCTGTTTTGTTTTGTTTCTACTTTATTACTGTTTTTTAGTTAAGGCCGTACTTATATGTATAATCAGTTTAGCTAGTATATTTGGTATTATAAAGGATGTAATAATGTGTTTGTTTAGCGATTTTCTACGCATTTTTTTGTTGGTAGGCGTTTGTCTCGCGGCGCACAGTGATTTGTACGTAAACTAGTTTTATAACAATATATATATTTATCTACATCTATTTCATACAAAAGTATTATCTATAAACCACACTTTAAAACCTTTTTACACGTTAATTAACTATATTACCCACTTCCATTTTATTCTACACGCTAGTTACTTAATTACATTTGAACCAATACTAATAATAGAACTTACAATGAATGCATGTGCACTGATCATACTGTTTTTTCTAAATGACGGAATAATTTTAAAAAATTATAATGACTAAAGGCGGAAAATTTCTTAAAGTTGGTCTCTTTAATCCAGGATCATTGGGTACAGGTCATGATAACTTAATTAGTGCACTCGACAGGCATTGTTTTGATGTTTTGGCTATCAACGAAACATGGTTGCGACCGGGGGAGGAGGGGCGCGCTCCGGTGGTGCCAGGCTATCGTCTCCGCCACACACCGCGGTCAGCGCGTGTGCGCAGGGGTCGTGGTGGGGGCGTTGGCTTTTATCTACGGCGGGGACTGAGCGTGCGTACTTGGACGTGTGCTGTTGATCCCAGGTTCGAATCGGTCGACCAAATGTGGTTAACGTTGTCAATGAATGGCAAAAAAATTGCCATAGGCACAGCGTATCGGCCTCAATGGCTTAACCTTGACCTTCTCCTGGATGCTTTAACGGAAACTCTTACTTCATTGGGAAATTGTGATCATTATATATTGCTTGGCGATTTTAACGTGAACATGACTGACACAAACGACGCGAAAACTAAAAAATTCTACGAGTTTTTAAAATACCTAAGTCTCACACAATTAGTCACGCCACCCACTCACTTTACAGACACCAGTGAAACTCTTATCGATCTCCTGTGTACTGACCTGAGAGCAAGATATGCAACGGTAGAATCTTCTGGTTCAATTAATGGTCATTCTATTATATCTGCAGAATTCCACGTAAAACGTGACAAGTTTAAGCCATACGTTGTAGAATTTAGGCAACTTAAAAGTGTATGCATGGATAGTTTTAATATGGACTTATTGCTTCTATGCCTTGAAAACATTTCAAATCTAGACAGTGTAACTGACATGGTGCATGTTTTTAACTCCCGCATTCTTGCCCTGTTTGATGTTCACGCACCGATCAGGACATGTACTATAAAGGAAAAGTCGTATCCTTGGATTACGGACACGATCAAGCTCATGATGCGCTTACGAGACGATGCATTAAGTAGTTTTAGGAAAACTAAATTGGACTCTAAAAAGGAATACTACAAAGAGTTAAAATCCTTGGTAGTAAGATCATTGTACAACGAAAAAGTTGCGTACTTCAAGCATAATATAAATAATCAAATTAAAAACCCAAAATTACTATGGAAAAATCTCAAATCCACCTTATCACCCTTTAAACCTAGACAAGACCTTCCGTCGCACTTTTCTGATCCAAATCTAATTAATAATACTTTTTTGATAGTCCCTGGTAACCTTGTGGCAAGCTTGTCAAATATGACTTACTATGAATATCACAGACATAGTGAAGCAACTTTCACAATCACTCCAGTAGAACATAACGATATCTTGCGCATTATTTCCAACCTTAAAAGTAATGCTGAAGGCTACGACAACATTACTCTTGATATGCTTAATATGACTCTGCCGTACACACTAAGTTCTATAACGGATATAATAAACCGCTCTATAGTGACGTCAACGTTCCCCGAACAATGGAAAATTGCCTCCGTTAGGCCGTTACCTAAAAATTCAAATCCAACAGAAGTAAAAGACCTACGCCCTATAAGTATCTTGCCATGTCTGTCAAAAGTATTGGAGAAAGTCATCAGTAACCAACTAACGTTTTTTTTGGAACAAAATAACGTATTACCTGATTTACAATCTGGTTTCAGAAAACAGCGCAGTACCTCTACTGCTTTGCTGGATGTTACTGATAATATGTTAACAGCCCAAGATAAAGGAATGTGCTCATTACTGGTTTTATTAGATTTTTCCCGTGCATTTGATGCAATAAATATCCCGCTATTACTATCGAAGCTGAATTATTATGGTTTTGACCACGGCGCAACGCAATGGTTTCGTAGCTATCTCAGTAATAGGAAACAACTAGTGGATTTACGTTTAGGTGACGGCACGGCTCTTAGATCGGCTCTTACTTCTATAGAGAGAGGCGTCCCACAGGGCTCTATTTTGGGTCCAATTCTGTTTATTTTGTACTGTGCGGATATAGTCAAATGCCTCCAGAGATGCAAATACCACATATACGCTGACGATGTCCAACTATATATCTCTTTTAAACCAGATGAATACGATAGTGCCATTAAAGATCTAAACGCTGACCTTCATAGAATCACCATCTGGTCCGAGGAGAACTGTCTGTCACTAAACCCGATAAAAACCAAATATATGGTATTTGGCACGAGGCAGCAGCTAGCTAAACTACCCGCAACTTTTGATTTGGAGTTGATGGGCGAGCCAATTGAGAGAGTCTGTGAAGCGCGGAATCTCGGTCTTATTATGGACAATGATCTCCGTTTTGAGAAACATGTTGCCGAATCGGTAAGAAACTGTTTTTACCGCCTAAAGGTTTTGTATAAGATGAGGCCTTATTTATCAGAAACATTAAGGGAGCAACTAGTCGAAACCCTAGTTTTGTCTAGGTTGAACTACGCAGACACGGTGTGCGGCCCACGCCTTTTGGCTCGTACAGATCGGCTCATTCAAAGGGTTCAGAACGCTTGTGCACGATTTTGTTACAGAATTCCTTCCAGAAGCCACGTAACACCTTTTCTTAACAAGCACTATACACTAAAAATGAAATCGAGACGCAAACTACACTTGGCTTGCCTCCTGTTCGGTGTGGTTAAATACCAAAAGCCGGATTACCTGTACAACAAGCTGAGTTGGGTGGGTAGTAGACGAGAATGCGAGAGAAGACAGTGCTCACAGCCACTCTCAATTCAGCTCCACCGTACAGCGGCTTTTAGAGGCACCTTTCGGTATGCGGCATCCAAAGTGTGGAATAACCTGCCACCACCTATTAGAGCAATTAAGACGATCGAAACTTTTAGAAGACGCTTACGGCAGTATCTGATAGATGCGCAACGGAAACTAGACATGATTAATGTTAATGTTTCTATTATATGATAATTATTATAAATGGATAGGTACATAACTATATGCAGGTTGTAGGTATTGCACATGCTCGGTGGTTTCCTTTTGCTGCTTATCGTGTCCGTAACTCTGGGGGTGCTGTTGCATCATCCGCGACAAGTGCGTGCCACCGCAGTTCGGAGACCTAGAAACAAAACAAACACAATATATTCTTTTTCCAACTTGTCGTGCTCTGCTCATGCTCGTTGTGTTTCTACTTACCCAATGTGGCTGGCCTGCTTGCGACTGCGGCGCACGGTGTCGGGATCGTAGCATTTTTTTTCTCTCCCTCCAGTAAAAGCCTGGCAGACAAACGTCTGTGTTTGTAATTTGGCATCTCGATGTTGAAGCACAACTAAAAAAACAGGTTATTGGTGTCGATTCTCTTGTTCACGAACTAAACTTATTTTAAACTATCGCTCTCTTTTACTAAAAGTAGATACAAGAAAGGGATGGCAACCATTTTAGAACTGTCAAATTAGTTTACGTGTTACATTTCTTTGTATTTTAGTGGGCACGTTCCGAGATCACGACTAAACTTGTATGGAAATTTTAATTTCGTCTAATTTGACAGCTCTTAAATGGTTGCCATCCCTTTCTTGTATCTACTATTAGTAAAAGAGAGCGATAGTTTAAAATAAGTTTAGTTCGTGAACAAGAGAATCGACACCATTGGTGCTTAATCAAGAATCCCCAACAATGCTCTGCAAATGTTAATATTTTTACTACAAAATGAAAATTACCTTTTATCAACTTCGGAAATCTCCATCTATTATTTTTCGTACTTCACTTTTTTCTAGTAAGGTTTGGTTGATTATTAGTTTCAATATAACAACTGCCGGTAAAATGTCCGTCGCGCTCGGCTGCCCGCAGCGCATTGTTAGATTTGTGGGTATATGCGTGCAAACGAACCTGTGACATGTAGGTATATGTATTTATTAATGGATGACGTCCGTTCCACTTATTTCCCATTTATTTAATATTACTATTTTAACACGTGTATATATATATATCACGATATTTATATTTTATATTATATTATTATTGCGAAAAACTTTCTTATTATTTTTATCTATGTTTAGTTTACTCACTGTAAAACTGATTTTCGTCCGTGACGCTTTCAAACAAGGTCCAGTTGAAAACCAGCGCCAGACACTAGTTGTCTGGCATTTTTGGTGAACTGAGCCTATTTGGTGCAGCCGCGGGGCACACAATTATACTTTTAGGAGTCTATATTGATTAAAACTGTATATTATTGTTATTTTGTGTGTTGTGTGGCTGTAGTAAATAAACCATTTTTCTTTCTTTCTTTCTTTCTTTTCTTTCAATTTTTTCAATGTTTTTGTTCCTGCTCTATTTTCAAAACGGTAATACATACTAGCGTCAACCTTGGTCTGATTATAGTGCATACTATGTAGGTTAGCAACAAATACCTAAAAATTGGGCAAACAGATATATGTGGTGGTACCTGCGTAAGAAAGAGATGCAAAAAATCATATTTCGCGCACGGTACGTTGATGTATTTTGATAAACTCTCGTAAATTAAATCAGTTTCTATGGGTATCAGGTCAATGGGTGATACGGAACCCTTACTGTGTAAGGCAGACTCACACTTGGTTGGTTTTGTATTTGAGATTTTTTGATTGGTCCCATAGCAAAAGTTGTTTATAATGACGAGTACAATAAGCCCTAAAGAGGATTTCCTTTATTTGAAAGAAAGAAAGAAAGAAAAATAATTTATTGTCACAGTTAACGACGCGCAACATTTTAACAACAGTGATAAACACAAGCCAGGTAAGTTATAGGTGGGGTTACATAGAAAGTAAAAACAAAAAAACACAGGTAAAAAATTAAGAAAGGACAGTCGATACAAAACATAAATTATATAAAAATAAAAATAAAGTATATAAGTATTATATCCATTGTCTAGTACCCCATAACACAAGCTCTGCTTAATATGGGACTAGATGGTGATGTGTAAAATGTCCCAAAACCATTTATTTATTTTTATTTATATATATATTTCAATTACACCTTGTATAACAAATCGATTCTATTAATCAATCACTTAATCACTCGCATACAAAGGAAAATACCGGGAGTAAAATTGAAAACTATACGTTAAGAAGTTTTTGGAGTGCAGAGCGGGAAGTGATTTGTCGCAGCAAATGGGCGAGACGAGATTAACTGCCGCCCAGTGCCAATAGATGGCGATGTCCACTGTCCACTGTAGTAAGACGGCCTCATTTGATTAATGTAATGACGGTATTAGAACTTGGCATTGTGTTCTAAGATAAAGTAGGAACATCTATCGCACTATTCGCACTACATAGGAACTAACACCGACGTAGTCGATGATGTCACAAATACTGAATCGCGCAAATAGAGTGTGACACGCATTTAGCTAGCATGAACGTAGAAGCGAAGGAGGTGTATCAGAGTTTCAGGATCGTAGCAGGTGGACATCCATAGTCGCTGCCGCTGCCTACCTCAGTGAGAAACAGGCATGATAATCGTTTGAAATAATGTGACCGAGATAAGCGACTTCTCGCCTGAGAAATTCGTATTTATCGGGCTGGATTTTCAATTCATATTTACGTAGTTGGATTTGTGCCCGGTTAATGGCAATAGGTTCGCCCGCTATCACATGGGACTATAACATAACTGGCGAAATGTGGGTGTACTATTACACCTCTGCCTACCCCTTCGGGGAAATACAGGCGTGATGTTATGTGTGTGTTATGTTGTAGTTGGGAAAAAACTTCTCGAAGTTTATCTTCGTGTTCCTGGAGGCTGGAGGCAAATACAACTATATCATCAAGATATACGAAGATTACGAAGCATCGTTCTCCTTGTAGACTGCATAAAACAGAGTCCTTTACACGTTGGAAGATCGTTGGTGCATTTTTTAGGCCAAAAGGCATTCTTTTATATTCATAATGACCGTAAGGAGTATTGACCCCTGGTGAAGGTCGCGGGAATCCGCTGGATGTGGAAGGCGCAGGACCGGTCGTTGTGGCGATTCTTGGAGGAGGCTTATGTCCAGCAGTGGACGTCTTTCGGCTGAAATGACGATGTTGATGATGATGATGAAGAAGAATCTGAGTCAGACTCATATACTTGCATTAATTTCCCACTCCTGGACACGGGCTTCTCCTCAGAATGAGAAAGAAGCCACCAGCCTATTGGACTTATACAATAGGCTGGCCAGGTGCGGTCTGGTGAACTTCACACACTTTAGAGTTTAAAAAAAAAAATTGTATAAGTCGTGTATATACAAGGTGTTGATCTGTAATCGTGCCATATTTCTAGATCTGATGATAAATAATGTGCTTGGTCACCTAAAAATACTTGAAAAATTCTACGATTATTTAATACCTAAATTTTCACTTAGAAACATAGCGAGGGTTCGAGAATAAATCCCGAACGACTCGGAAAATAAGTCATCGGCGGCATTGTCAAAGGGTGGAAATACCTGCAAATTGTTTTGGTGGTGTCGCACGCATCGTTTTTGTGTCGCACGTGACACACGGGGGGAATTTGTTTGTTTACAAATAGGTATAATAATATTTGATTTTTTTACTGATTCGTGTTCAGTATCAGTGGTATAGTCACCTTCTTAAATATGGCACGAATGCAGAGCAACATGTTGTATATACTTATGTGGTTATGCAAATAAATCTCAAGAATCCCAAAAATTTTAAGCACAGTAAATTAATGGTTTGGTATTTTGCATTTTGCATCCAAAAGCATTCCAAAGTTTGTCTTTCTGTACACGTACGGTTTATTAGAGAGCTGTGCGAGGTGCCTTTTGGTTCGCCCCTCTACTCAAGGACCTTGTTATATCAAAGGATGTCGTGTCGGTATGATCATTTTTGCATCTTGCTACATCATAAATATAGAACGTATAGGATACCATGGCAATAGGGGTTACTGACCTGACTTTTGTCGTGAAGTTGAAATTCATAAACGATATCGCTACCATACTAATCTGTCGCTAATATAATCTAGCTAGCGCACTAAATTACACTGGTTGCTATGCAACGACCTTGCTGTCATCGTGGCCACTACCATGACGTATCAGTGATAATAATTTCACATGGTTTTCAGAACAATGGTATACGAGATGACATGACAGAATGATGCCTTTTTTTCACATAGCATAGGTGTCAAAATATGTTTTCTGGTGAAGTTTCTTTTACATTAATTCATAAGGTATCACCGTTCTATCCTTTTTTTTTTTTTTGCCTTTGGGAAATCCTCATGGACGCACTCCGCCCGGGGTAGGCGGAGCCAGTGTCGGACTCTTACCGAATAAAACCACCACGGTGTTCGTTCAATCCTACCGAAACCGTACCCATTAAACCATTACCCAAGCTATGTGAAAAAGAATTATTAATTTGTCCTGTTACCTTTGCATGTAATATGTATATTTTTTGTATGTGTGGCAAAATAAATGGTTTAAATGGTTTAAGTCATCTCGGTACTATTTTCTGAGAATCATAAGGTACATATTTTTCGTGTAAGATAACAAAGCAATAGTGGACGTTGACTCTTCTGCCCCTTTAGCCAAGTTGACAATCTACAATCGTCAATGCCTAGAAAACCATCAAAATGTATGGAAATGACATATATCAACGAATGACTTTTTCGTTGAGATATGTCATTCCCATACATTTTGATTGTTTTCTATTACCGTTGACGATTGTAGATTGTAACTTGACTAGGGGGGCAGAAGAGTCAACGTCCACTATTGCTTTGTTATCCTACACGAAAAATATGTACCTTATGATTCTCAGAAAATAATATCGAGATGACTTAAACCATTTAAACCATTTATTTTGCCACACATACACAAAATATACATATTACATGCAAAGGTAACAGGACAAATTAATGAGAACACAACATGCATACAACATAATATGTGTGGCAAGGGATCCAGCTCAGTATTTGCTGTACATGTACGGGGGGTAATGTATGTGTACTTCTGTTGTCAACTCAACTTGAAGGGGATGGACTGCCGCATCCTCTCGTCTGCTACTAAATTATAAGCTATGATCAAACAAAATCATATTCAAATTCACTTGCTTTATTCTTTATTTACTTGCTCTTATGAAATGTCGAGAATGTTGTTACACGGTTCTAAGGCGCTCCCCATACGAGCAACTTTAATTAAGGCAACTGTGAACTTTTTAAAAGTTTCGGAAACGGAAACGGTTGCCAGTTGCAGAAACAAAAAGGTCCAGTTAATGGTTGCCACAATTTTAAATAAACTTTAGAAATCCATGACGCTGCGGGGGACGGGGAAGGAGTAAAGTCGCTCGACGCGTTGTGGTTGACGGTTGCGGAAACCAACAACTTGACACAACTATTACTTTGTCAGTTGCTAGTTGCGGCAATTTGGAATTGATTTTGTCACCGAGTGCAGCAACCAAAACCTGTTTTCGACCGACGAAACTCAAAACTAGATTGGCTATGTCTGCGCAGTTACTGAAAATTATATCATCAACTCAGCCTATCGCAGTCCACTTCTGGACATAAGCCTTTCCTAAATTGCGCCACAACACTCGGTCCTCTACCTTCCGAATCCAGTCCCTCCCAGCTGCTTTCATCAGGTCGTTAGTCCACCTAGCTGGGGGGCGCCCTTCACTGCGTTTGCTGATTCGCTATCTCCACTCAAGGATTCGTCTGCTCCAGTGTTCATCGGTCCTTCGACAGACATGGCCAGCCCGCTGCCACTTCAGCTTACTAATCCTACAAGCTATGTCGATCACTCCGGTTTTTCTCCAGATAATCTCGTTACGGATTTTATCCTTTAAAGAAACTCCAAGCATAGCTCGCTGAGCGACTTTGAATTTGTGGACTAGCCCAACTGTCAGTGTCCACGTCTCGGCACCGTAAGTCATGACAGGCGGGACGCACTGGTTGAAGACCTTTGTCTTCTAACTTTGCGGTATAGGCGACGAGGACGCAGCGAAGTTTGCCAAATGCTGCCCAGCCCAAACGGATCCTAATGTTGGCTTCTTTCTCGAAGTTGTGTCTACCAAGAAAAAAAAAAGTTTATAAAAATAATATGAAAACGTCATAATCAGCTTGTTGCGAGTTGCCTGTTACCGCAACTCGGAGGACCGTCTGCGGAGCGCCCTAAACGTAATTCTGTGGAGAACACCCGACATAAAACTCCATGGATATAGGTATCTATAAGAATTATGTTTCTAAGTGGATGTAAACGGCTACTGAAAGAAAAAGATTTTAATCCAAAATTAAACTTAAGCCAATCACATAATTTAACCCACGCTTCTATTCCAAATCAGCTTATGAATAACAGTTATGTTTCCGCATATGCATAAAATTACAATATTCAGTATCCATTGCTGCAAGCCCGTAACAGGGACTCGCCATAAATCTTACTAAGTGCGCAACGAAAGATATCGTGGCAAGTGAAGCGATTAATTTGCAATTCGAACGAGTCGAAGGATTTTTGTCTGGTGGGAGGTACTCTAGTTACTTAATTATTTAACTATTGTAGTTTTAGTTACTTTTGGTAAAGATAAGAAGGAATAGAGTTCATAATTTTCTGTTGATTATGTAGGTTCAACTTCCATATAAAACCTAAAGACAGTACAAAGATGCGTTCAAAATTCACAAAAATAAAATAAATAGTTTTGAACCATATCATCATCATCATCATCATTTCAGCCTAAAGACGTCCACTGCTGGACATAGGCCTCCCCCAAGTATCGCCACAACGACCGGTCCTGCGCCTTCCGCATCCTGAACCATATATGGATAAAATAAAACAATTGTAGGCTAAATCCCATTTAACATAACCAATTTTTTGGTTTGAGCAATTGTGTGTTTTTAAATTGTTATCTCAATGATTTCGTATATAAAATAATAAAAACACCTTCAAATATTTTTGGGTAATTTCTGATGCACGATATATAAATAAAATGAAAAAAATATTTTACCAACTGTTACGTAAATATTCCGTTTTCAGAACAAAAATATGTTGCAATGTTTCTTTTGTGAAACCAATACATCTCATACACTATGCGTTGAACAAATATTGGTCCTAATACTAATTTAAAGATGGTTAAAACAACTACATTTAGGTCATTAAAAGACTAAATCAAGTCTTGCGCTTATGTTAATGAATCCTTAAACTTCTGTCAAAAATAGATCGTTTCCCGATCGTTTACGATGGCATTATTCATACAAACGATGATGCACGATTGCACGAAATATCTCGTAGGCCGTAGCACCGTAGCATCAGCGTAGCATGTACGTAGCAATCTAAATTCAGTACGTAGCACGGCGATTTCGCATCGTTCAGTGGGCGCTCGCGGACGCTACCGAAATTAATTATTACCCGGATTGCTCGTACGCTTTAAACCGTATTTTTGAATCGCTAAGGAGTCTTTGAAACCCACTCCTGTTGTTTTTTTACAGGTCATATTATTAATCAAGGGATAAAAAACAAAAATGTGTATTTTCAAATTCCTACTGAATAATTATGTATATTCAAAAACAGATTGCCTCAATAAGAACTTATTTATTATATAGTCTATAAGTGTTGTATTATGTCCTTGAAATAGTAGATTTTACATTTTTTTTTTACTAAACTAGCCGATGGCCGTGGCTTCGCTCCCGTAGTTTTTCAATTCATCCCACAGGAAACGTTTTTTTTAAATTTCAGGAAACATATACCAGTTTTTAAATCTGATTATTAATCGGTCCAGTAGTTTTAGACGACGTCTGTGGTCTAGTGGTTCGAGGGTCAGACTGCTGATCACGAGGTCGTGGGTTCGATTCCCACAGGACACAAATATTTGTGTGATGAACATAAGTTTTTGTAATAAAACAAAGTTTAACCGGATTAAATCGCGTATATTATTTAAATTGGTTTCCCTGACGTTGACGTTGTTAACATGCCCTAGACAAACCCAACCATTTTCTTCGATTTGATAAACCACAAGTTGCCAAAACTGGCGAAGGAAAACCGATATGTACCTAGAATGCTCCGTGAGGCTATTTAAATTAAAAAACATCCTAATTTTAATAGAGAAGATGGTTGGCAGCTACCACCTGTTTGGAACCCAGTCCTAAAAATAATCAAGTCCCAAACAGCACGCAACACTGTAAAAGATAATGATATTGTGAGTGATTACTGCGTGCATCGAAACGATTTTAATTAATAATATTGTACGGTAGATTAAAATAATTTTTTAGAAATATTTGTAAAGCTAAAGACGCTTGTCATCTTAGTCTACCTGCGACCACGAAATGCTGCAAAGCTTTCGAAACGTCAGGGAAAATAATTTAAATAATATACGCGATTTAATCCGGTTAAACTTTGTTTTATTATAATGTGTAGTGATCGCGAAAACCTAAGAAGTTATTATAAGTTTTTGTGTTGGTCTGGGTGTGTCTTATGTATTATTTATTTATTTATTTAACAGCTGCCTACTGTACTATTGTAAGTATGTATTTACAAAAAAATTGTACATAGGTATTATATCCATTGTCTATTACCCATATCACAAGCTCTGCTTAGTTTGGGACTAGATGGTGCTGTGTAAAAATGTCCCGAAGATATTTATTAATTATTTATTTATTTATAGTTTCAGTGTGATATCCGAATGAAACAAAAAACAATAAAAAAAACGAATGAACCAAACAAGCAAAATTTTACAGTTTTATAATACCTAGTTAAGATTAGGATAAAACTAAAACTCAAGATTTTATGGTTTTGTTTAATTTAAATAATGGTTATTTGTTCACACGATAAATCCTTTTCATACTACTAAATAATTAATTCCCAATTATAATTTAACATTCTTTATTAACCTCAAATAAACACACTTAATCGACCGGTTATTGCCATTAATTCTAATAAAACGTTAAATAATGCATGGAATTTGTAAGGCTGGGCATGCAATTACGTGGTATAATTGGGTCACCTCCTGTGAGTAGCCTCCGGCTAATAGCTTAGCCTAAATCAATTGAACATAGCTGATAATTGTGACGGAGCAGCCTTAATAGAATCTTTGCTAATTCGATTCTTCAATTTGCATTTATCTTAAGTGTTAGAGTGGATTAATTTGAAGTCATCTGGGCGGGAATATTGCTGTCTCAGACCAAAATAATAATATAGACGGAGCGCGTAGAACTAGCGAATGAAGCCAGAAAAAGGAATAAAAAATGGCAATAAAGTACCTACTATTCCGCCCACAGTGTTCGCGAGCCGCAATCTGGAGTGTACGTTTAATCCTCAAACTAAAACTGAAAAATGTGTTTTGTTGCGAATACATTATTTTTATGTATTGGATCTCCTTCTTGCGTGTCAATGGTTCTATGCAGTTGGCACTATACATGTTGAAATTTGAATGGCATCTTTCCCGAAAAGGGGTCATTGTACTCATCATTATGAACAACGTTTACTATGGGACTAACCCTGAATCACGAAAATAAAAAACAGGTGGTCTCTAAATTTTATCGATTTAAGTAAACACAAATGTAGGGACAACCAGATTTTTTTTTCACGATTTCAGGGTTGATCATAATGATGAGTACAATTACCCCTTTTCGGGAAAGAAGCCATTAAAATTTCAGTATATATTCATGTGATATTTGCCCAAACAAAACGGACGGACGTTTTTTATTCAAGTCTTTGACCGTGTGTGTGGCCAGTGATTACTTACGGCATTGAAAAGTGGTCGCTCACAATGGGCTTGATAAGAAGGCTTAAGTCACCCAAAGGGCAAAGGAGACTGGAGAGGACTATGCTAGGAGTGTCCCGGTTTGGTCAAAGCAGAAATGAGATTCGCAGGAGAATGAAGGTAACTGACATAGCCCGAAGAATTGCCAAACTTAAGTGGCAATGGGCGGGACACATTGCTCGCAGAACGGATGGCCGATGGGGCAGTCAAGTTCTGGAATGGCGACTGCGTACTGGAAGGCGAAGCGTGGTTAGGCCCCCTACAAGGCGGACTGACAACCTGGTGAAGGTCGTGGGAATCTGCCGGTGACGGGAAACGCAGGACCGGTCGTTGTGGTAATACTTGGGGAGGCCTATGTCCAGCAGTGGAAGTCTTTTGACTGAAATTATGATGATTATTATTATTTGGCCATCTATGGCGTTGTTTATGGCTCCCTTTAAATTCATCTCTTTTGCAGGTAGGAGGGCACAAGAGACCAAGCGAGCAAAGTTGATGGAAGTTGGATTGCGAAGAGAGTTAGTTGTTTTGGATGAAATATACAAACACAGACACATTCTCCTAGGTACAAACAGTTAACTTATGTGCATTAACAAAATCTGTTTCACAAAATCAATATACCTAGGGCTTTAGAAACAAGTCGAGTAGGTATTCATAAAACACAGACATATTCTCCTACGTTGTAACAATTAACATTTAACACATCAAGTTAAAACCGAAAACAATAGCAAGAAAGTCACCAATCCAAATAAACACAACGAGCGAGCACAACCCTAGCTCGCTCACAGCGCAACTTGACTTAAACACAAAAACCATCTAATTTTCTCTTAGCCGTAAACCCATAAATCCACAATGGAGCTGCGCGATAGAAGAAACTGTAACGCGTTAACGTCCTAACAACAAAGAGGCATTCAAAACGATCTCCATCTTAGTTAAGAGGCCGACACTCGAAACGCGTTCATCAATGCACACTCGAGTTATTGCTTTCGAAACGAGCGCTTCCCTTAACTTATACCACGAAACGTCATTTTCACAATGACTACAATTCATCATAACTTCAATTTGAGATACATTACTGGACATGTTTCAACTTTCGAACATGTGTTCAGCATCGAGCGAGCAATGGATGGCGTGGGGGTGAGAATAGTCGTGTTAAATGAAGCGCACCGATCCACCATTGCTGGGGCATCGTGGAGAGGTGCACGGTGTAAGTGCAGGGATGCATTATGCAGGCGAGTCGATGGAATTACTGCAGCCGGGGCATTGCGAGCATCATCGTAAACTTAGTTCAGTTCCGCTAATGTTTAGAGATGGTTTAACCGACTGTTATCAACTTTGACAGCAAGCTTAACTCGGATTGTGAAGTTGAGTTTGTAATGTATTGATTGTAGTGCCCGCATTTTGACAGTTGTTTGCATTTTGTATTGCAAACAAATATAATATATATATAAGTTCTGGAGTGGCGACCGCGTACTGGAAGGCGCAGCGTTGGTAGGCCCCCCACAAGGTGGACCGACGACCTGGTGAAGGTCGCGGGAACCCGCTGGATGCGGAAGGCGCAGGACCGGTCGTTGTGGCGATACTTAGGGGAGGCCTATGTTCAGCAGTGGACGTCTTTTGGCTGAAATGATGATGATGATAATACTGGACAATAATATCTTTTTTGATAAATTTCGTTCAAATGTAATGAAATTAATTTTAAATGTGGGTACAATGGTTTGCTAAAATATTAGTTCAGCACATTTACCGTTCGCATGGCATGCAAAATATATCAAGAAATACATTGACATTTTCTTAGTACCTATGTAGGTACAGGCGACTGCATGACAGTGGTAACACTTGAATTAGAAAACCGCCCTTACTGCTTACGAAATAAAGACGCTGTCAATGTCAAACTTTTACCACTGACTAACCGTACTAGAATTTTAAGGCACTCCCGTTGAAAATCGTAATAGTCACAATTTCATAGAAAAAAATATTTCTTGATTTAATTCATTTGTTTTGGGTTTCAAGACAGTTCTGTAATTTCCCCGGGACACGTCAAGCTTATTATTTCGGTGCTTTTATCTATGGTCACCACTGTAGACTTTTTTATTCCTAATAGACCTGTAGACGTTTGACCACTACCTCACCTGATGTTAAGCGGTGGTGCGGCCCACGACATACTTGCCCAGCAAAAACCAATTTACTTCTGAAAGCTAAAAGCTAGTGAAAACTAAGAAGATTCCATATTACAGATGGTGCAGTGGTTGGGAATAATTAGCGAGTTTATGTCAACAGTTACAATACAATACAAATCCTCTTTATTGCACAACATAAAAAAGCATGATAATTATAAATTAGGTATAAATGTACAATGAGCGGTCTTATCGCTCCACGGATATCTCTTCCAGACAACCATTGAATGGACTGGAATATCATGGAAAAAACACAGGGTAGTTACCGGTGCAGTTAATTGAGACAATTACTCAAAGAATAGTTCTTACTAATACCAATTGCTGACTAAATGTACCAAAGAGAATTTTTGTCGCCGCCGTTCTAATAAGAACAAAGGAAATAACTGTAATTTTAGATGAGGCGTCGTGCGCTAGCCAGAGAATTTATGAAATCTGAGGTCATACGGGGACTGCATAAGAATTCTTCTTTTTAACGACCTAATGAAAACTCCTATATGTCTCCTCGCCTTTTCCCAACTATGTTGGCGTCGGCTTCCAGTCTAGCCAGATGCAGCTAAACATCAGTATTTTACACGGAGTGATTGCTACCAGGTCGTCGGTCCACCTTGTGGGGGGCCTAACCACGCTGCGCCTTCCAGTACCTACGCGGTCACCACTCCAGAACTGTCCAGCTCCATCGGCCATCCGTTCTGCGAGCAATGTGCCTCTCCCACTGCCACATAAGTTTGACAATTTTTTGAGCTATGGTACGTCGCGGGAATCCGCTGGATGCGGATAGCACCGGACCGGCCGTTGTGGTGATGCTTGGGGAGGCCTATGTCCAGCAGTGTACGTCTTTCGGCTGAAATGATGATGATGATGATGATGATGATAATTGCTACCAGACCCCCGCAACCCAGTTACTGTTTACTGACGTCCTTGGGTTAGACAAGTTGTCAGAATGTCGGGTTTCTGACTACCTGTAATGATTGCCATAGATATTCGTATGACAACCGGGACGGAGAGCATGACGTGCTCTCAGATGTGCGGAGGGGACTTGATTTGTAACGAAATGGATCCACCCATACACGGACTGACCGTGGCTAGTGCAGCTTAACCTCGCAGATCTTTCAATCCACGTGGTTAATACTTAGCGATGAGCCCCTAAATTCACTGATATAATGAAGAATGTTCTGACATAACATAAAATCACGCCTGCATTTCCCCGAAGGGGTTGGCAGAGGTGTAATAGTACACCCACATTTCTCCAGTCATGTCCATGTAAGTCAGTCCCATGTAATAGGGGGCGAGCGAATGTTCTGAAATTATGTTTATTTATTATTAATTAATTTAATTAACTAAAAAAATAAGTTAATTAAATATTAATTAAGTTAAATTAACCGTATTAAATAATCGATATGTTCTATGTAATCGATATACCTATGTACATTCAGAAATCTTTTTGGTGAAACACAACTAAGGCTAAAATCATTTGCACTCAGTGTTCGACGGCAGCCGTAGCTACGTGTAATGTAGCAGGATTCGTTCAAGGGATTTTGTTGTCAAAATGTATCACCGGGAAGAATCGTGACCGCACCTACCACTGACATAATATAATCCCCATTAAAATGTCTAGAATCTTCTTTTATAATGCATCGCTTACAAAATTCAAATTCATTTATTGTGGACAACAGGTTCATAAGATGTATACAAATTATTAATAGGATCAGCCATGTCCTGCCATTGAGGCATACAATCATAATTTAATTAAATAACATAACATAATATACCTACCTACAGTAATAACTAAACAACAATTTTTAATATAATTTATAAGCATGTCCATCTATTTACCGTCAATAAATACAATATCACGGTCTTTATTTTCTCGCTTTAAAATAACACACAAAGTCTTATTCAATTGATGGCTATTACTTCTCGAATGGTTTTACAATCTCCGCGGGAAAATGAACAGCTGATACTTCTCCATTCTTTTGTTTCAAGTAAATATGCAAATATGTTTACATTGCTTGCTTTGTTGCTAAGATTTTTCCAGAATATGCACATAACGCTCAGGGGCCTTGCTCCCGTCTGGTTCGAGCTCTGGACCAAAAAAATAAAACTGTTTATTTGCTAGAATTGAGTTACATAACCATATTAAATCGAGCTAATGTCAATTCCTAGAGGAATGCAGTACGAATTGACAGTAACTTTATAAGGCAAAAATCCGGGCCGCACATGGAATATTGCTCTCACTTCTGGGCTGGACCACCCGAGTACCTACTCCTTCCACTTGACCGCATTCAGCGCAGAGCGGCTCGAATCGTCGGCGACTATGCTATTCCCAATCGGCTAGACCCTCTAGCTTTGCGAAGAGACGTTGCATCTCTATGTGTCCTATATCGCATGTACAATGGGGAGTGCTCTGAGGAATTGTTCGACCTTATACCAGCCGCTGACTTCCACCATCGTATCCACCCGCTATAAATCTAAATTCCATCCTCACCATCTTGATGGTTGGTGGTCAACTACAGTACGTTTCACACGCCACTTTTTGCCTCGTACAGCAAAACTGTGGAACCAACTTCCGTCAGTGGTTTTCCCGAACAAATTCGACATGGGAGCCTTCAAGAAAAGAGCATACGTCTTTTTAAAAGGTCGGCGACGCATCGGCGACTTCCTTGGTGTTGCAGATGTCCATGGGCGGCGGAGATTGCTTACCATCAGGTGACCCGCATGCTCGTTTGCCCTCCTATGTTATACAAAAAAAAAAACTCAAATTCAAATTCGATTGACACAGAACTCGATCTAGTCGGGAATAAGGCCACTGATTTGTTGCTGAACTGAAACTGAGCTGAACTTATGATCCGAACTGTAATTGGGTTTGTAATGTCAGAAGTCAGACCTAGATCACTAAAAGCTAGTAAAGTTATAGCCTTGATTTGACTTATAGCGTAGAATAATCTTTTTATCTCTGTCCCACTGCTGGGCACTAGGCTCTCCACAGAATTTTTTGTTTTTGATCGTTTCATGATGCCATGAGCCCATTCACTATCTCTCATGCAATCATCTTTTTTACCCGACTGCGCCAGAAGGAGGGTTAAGTTTATCGAGTGTATATATATAAATATATGTATGTATATTGCTTTAGCATGATCTGTAGCCTAAACGGCTAGATGATTTTTAGCTTGAGGTGTGTCGTTAGATTCTTCTTAATTGTGGGAGTAACACTGGGCATATCAAAATTATAAAAATCAAAATGGCTAATTTTTGGCGCCATATTATATCTGTTAAAATTGTTTTCCGCTCAAAAACTATCAAGAGGGGCATCAAAATAAATGGTTTTATTTACAAAAATATATACAACTTATATATTTAAATGTAATTTGGAATGAGAAATGCCAAAAAACGACAAAATATTCAACGTTAAAAAAATATATTATATTTATGTGTGACTTTAAAAAAAATCTTAATAACGCGATAATAAAAATAGTAGATTATACAACAAGTGAGAAAAAAGGGAATTTAATTCGAGGGACTAAGTTGGATCCCGAGAGCAGCGAAGGTTTCTAAGATTGACCAACGCGCTACGCTCGTGGTTCAAAAAATAGAAGCCTGAGCGGAACGAGGGATACAAGGCCCGAGATTAATTTTTTTTTTACGAGTTGTTTACTCTACTTTTTACCATTGAATGCGAGAAAATAAATAGTGGTATATAGCATGACCGGGTGAATGAGAGACATATTCAAGAATATGGTAGAATGTGCGTACACATAAAGAAAAAAAGTAGAAAAAATATTCTACGACAAATCACGCGTAGGTATAGTAGTCAAAATGCTCGCGCAAGCTCTGACTGTTTAGGGGTCTCCTGTCTAGTACAAAAGGCAAAGAGGGTGAAAATAGCCGCCAATGGACACTGCCGTCCTAAGAGCATCCCCTCACTGCATGAAACTTTGATTTGTAAGCGCGGAATAGTGTCCACAGAAATTTATGAAATCGATTATTAAAATATTTCAAAAGTTAAGGTACAATTTTTATACATATTTGGAACGAGAATCAATTACTAAACACCCTCCTTCAATATGTCCCTCGTTCAACCAGCCAACCTGTAGTATTTCTATTTTCTTAATTTAAATTTGATAGCTCTATTCAGCCAGCCAGTACGTACGTTTAGCACGTTTTATTCATTTCTTGTACATAATTCGTGCTTGTTCCAAATTCAAAATGTTTTTACTCACTTGTGAGTAAAAGAGAGTTTTATTCACTGTTATCTGCCCTTTTTCGAGTGGCAATGGTAAAGAATTTTTTTTTTTATCACCTCAAGAGTGACGAGTGTTATCTTACAAGTTCAAGTATTTTATTTCATACAGTACAAACCATTTCCATAATCCCGCAACCCGGCAACATGTTCTGTTAATCCTTCAGCAGCATGTTTCAAGCTCATTAAGCATTAAATTTAAGCGTTGCTGCTACAGCATACATCACGCGCTGTTTCGCTTGATGCGTTGCACCAATACTGCTCATTCGTTCGCGATAACTAGACGGCACTAACCAGTTGGATGTTATACATTGCTGGCTGGTTAGTGAATAATTATTAGAAACGTATTTTGTAGGTAAAGAAACTAATGAAAATAGTCGTATAAGTTGATATACAGGCTGATCTGCGTGAGTTTTAAGCTACCAACTGACGAGACATCGGGCAAAATCGTGCAATGTGACGAGTTCTAATTTTATGTCAATAATGGACAGAAGGATAAAAGAAACACAGAAATAATTATTTTATTATTTGACGCATTTACGCATGCGATGCGAAATCTAATTATTCAAATTGTGGAAAGAAAAAAAATCTCACGAGCAGGATTCGAACCTACGACTCCTGGCTAAGTACGCCAGTGCTTTAGCCACTTCTTCTTCTATCGTGTCGACATGATCTACATAATGATAACAGCCCATGCCGTGGGGAAAAGATTAGCCAGTCAGCAGGTTGGTAGCGTGGCTGACTGGCCAGGATGCGCCGGACGATCAATTAAATATCATCACTCGTGGAGGCTCTTTTAATGCACCTAAGCTACCGTGAACACTGTTCGTAGTATCGAAATTAACCTCCACTTTTTGGTAGTCTTTGGGTGACGTCTGCGATATCTTATTAAGAAACAGTGTTTACGTGTGGGTAAATGGTACAAAGTTGAAAAACGTGACATTCGTATTTTCTCATCATCCCCTCAGAAACCTAGTAAAGTTTCCATCACTTTATTAGGGTGAGTAAACTAAAGACTTGGCTAGGTCTTAGCAACCAGTGGGGTAATTGTGTAATGCATTCACATTGACATGAGCTTTCATTCTGAAATTACAGCAATATTCATTGCGTGGTACGTAGTTGTCAATAGGACGGTTTGTCAAAACACAATACACACAAACAGAGCAATGAACATTGAAATCCAGATGATTGCGATCGCGAGTGAAGGTCGCAATTCGGCAGCTGGCCATAAAACTATTCAAAAAACAAAAACAAACGACCTATGTCAACAACAGCAACGTATCACAAACTCTGCATCAGCCGTCCCTCTCGCTCGCGTCTCGTGGTACAAGCAGCAGGTAATGCCAGTGATTCATAGCGCGGTGGACGGCGCTACCTACTCATCAATATCGGAAAACGGTGGCGTTTGATACCGACGATCGTTATTACACGACGTATCTAGTGTTGGACGCTGATGATTGTAGCTGCAGTATGGCTGATCTTTATTTGGTAAAATTATGGAATGGTTGTATGCAACGTGTGACAGAATAAACTCAAGGCCTCAGACACTCAAACACCGCATTCAGAACATTAAAAATCATCATCATTTCAGCCGAAAGACGTCCACTGCTGGGACATAGGCCTCCCCAAGCATCACCACAACGACCGGTCCTGCGCTTTCTGTATCCAGCGGATTACCGCAACCTTCACCAGGTCGTTGGTCCACCTTGTGGGGGGCCTACCCACGCTACGCCTTCCTGTACGCGGTCACCACTCCAGAACTTTACGTCTTACGACTTTACGTCCACTGCCACATAAGTTTGGTAATTCTTCAGTGTGTTCAATGTTGTTTACCTTCGTTCTTCTGCGTTTCTGATTCGATCACGCAGGGACACTCCGAGCATAGCCTTCTTATCAGGACCAGGCGCAGTGCCTCCAGACTAAAGTCCAAGACCAGTGTGTGCTGCCAGTAATTACTTATGGCACTGAAACATGGTCGCTCACAACTGGCCTGTTAAGAATATTATGATTACTATGCGGTAATATATGTTTTTTTTTTATCATAAAGTTACTTAGCTTTTCGGCATCAGTAAGTTTCAGAGAAGAACCGAATTGACCGACAGCTTGTAGGATCAGTAAGCTGAAGTGGCAGTGGGCCGGCCATGTCTGTTGAAGGACCAATGGCCGCTGGAGCGGACGAGTCCTTGAATGGAGACCGCGAATCAGCAAACACAGCGTAGGGCGCACCCCGCCAGGTGAACCGATCATCTGAAGAACGTGGCTGGGGGAGACTGGATATGGAAAGCAGAGTATCAAGTGTTGTGGCGCAATTTGGAAGAGGCCTATGTCCAGCAGTGGACTGCGAAAGGCTGAGCTGATGAAGTCTCAGAGTACGTTGCTGTATAGCTGCTGGATGCCATTTAGAGTTTACTTGGCACATGGAAACCCATTTCACTGGTGTTCCTGAACCTCAAGGACCTATTCAGGATCCGTTATTGAAAAAAAAGGGTGAAATGTAAAAAACCATACACCAATCGATTCTCCTAGTGATTCTGAACAAAATACTCAGGTCTTGCGTCTGGTCTGTAACACGTTGCATAGAATTGTTTCTTCGAAATTGCGAGGTCTTGTCGTGTTCTTCTTGGAAAGGAATAGGCTAGCTCCATCTCTCCCCTTGCAGCAACATTTTTCTTCTGCTAATAACAATTTAGGTACCGTTATCACCTATTATTAACTAGTCATGAACACAACAGGATACATTAATGTCGCTGTCTGGTATGAATGCAGTACGTCGTGTTTACGGCCAGACTAATCTGTTTAGGGTGGGAAAATTTGATAATTACGGTCAGGTTCATATGATTTGGGGTAGTAGCTAAATTGCTATCTACTTAATTTCCCCTTATAGGGAAAGAAACAGAGATAATCTCTCATATTGAACTAAGTAATAAGATAATCTAATTGAGATAATCTCTATTCCTTATTCGTTTGTTTGAAAGTAAGTAACTTTTTTTTAATCAATTTGAAGTCTTCGAAATAGCCGGAACTACGGCCAGTACAGCGAAAGTAAAAAAGTGCAGTCCATCTTGCATCATTAAAAGTTATGTACTTTATTCTGTGTTATGTACTTGGATGACGTTTAATTTATAACTTATTGAATTTTTACAGTAGAGAGTGGGCTATAATATGTCTAGAACATTATAAAGAATCATGGCAATATCCATTCATTAAAGTGGACAAAAAAAAAGTTTAAGAGTTGCTGGAATAGTTTTACTACTGATTCTTGATTCCTAAAGAATAATTTAGGCATGTAAAATATTTTTATATCCCAACAACCAAAAAATAATATTATCTATCATTTAATTGTTATTATTGTACTAATTCCTGACACAAGAAAATTGACAGCTGGCTGCATGATGCCTTCAATTTCATATGGTTTACTTAGAAATATTACATACCATTTCGGCGCTAGATATTTTAAATGCCGAAAGTAATTTTTTAGGAATAAGGGATCAATATTAAAACTATTCTACTTCCTCTAAGAATCATTGTATTTTTGTACAAAATTCACCACGTTTCTTTGAAAGGCACGGTAGTGTAGTTTGTGCAACAACCAAATGTATGTTACCAAATTTGTACGCCTATCAAGGCAAAACATAGTGATCCTGGATTATTTAAAAATTAACACCATGTCTTGTACATCATACCTATGTTTGACAAATAAATAATTTTGAATTTTGTATTTTGGATTTTGAAATGTAGTTCACAGAATGGCACGTTATTGAGGCAAAGCTTCTATAGCGTCGCTGTGAAAAAACGTGACCGGAAACTCGCGCGCGTGTGAGATAATTTTATTAAATTTGTAATTATATTAACGTGATTTATTACTTGAATTATGTGAATTATGTAATAAAAGGCACTTAAAAAGCATATTTTTAACATTTAAAATTGTGTAATAGAAATAAAATAAGTTGTGTTGATACGTCATAGCCGATAGTCAGAGGTGGGGAAGAGTAGGGTTGTTTACTACTGTGTATTTAAAGGCTAAGCGCCGTCTGTAGTGACATTGCGAATGGAGTCCCACATGGGACTCTCCGCCGATTAAGCCCGGCTAAGCAGATGTGGTACTTCGGTACCACATCAGTGAGAATCCATTCGAAAAAAAAAAAAAAAAAACTGTAGTGACACGCTTGTTTCCGAGACGTTGAAGAGAACGTTACTCTGCCCCCTGTCGGTTCTATCTGACTCTACATATTTCAGATAAGTATTTTAATGTTAATTATTATTATGCTGATGATAGTAGTAATTAATGACATATAATTATGTAGATATCAGTTAATAAGAAATACTGTATTATGATATCCTATGGTGTCTAAAAGAAGTAGTATTGCTAATAAACTATTTTGTAATGGTGAATACTGGTGTTTTGGGTTAGAAATATATATTGTGAATTAAATAAATCTGTATATGGCTACGAAGTTGTTTTTATGTATGTCTTTTAAATCCCTGATTCTAACACGCGCATTCTATCCGGTCTACCTCGTGGGGGTAACGACATGACACGAAGGTAACCGATATAGCCCGAAGAATTGCCAAACTTAAGTGGCAGTGGGCGGGGCACATTGCTCGCAGAACTAGCTTAGTATGTGAGTTTAATACGAGAGGTTCGGCTTATGATTTTAATACAAGAGAGGTTCTGCTTATGAGTTTAATACAAGAGAGGTTCTATTAAGATTTTAATACAAAAGAGGTTCTGCTTATTTTGGTTTGGTAAACACTGTGACAAATTAAGCTATTCATTTCCAGTATAAACTGTCTTCGCATTGTATAGGCTTTCCGTAGCACCGATGTGCGCTTGACTGTACCTATGTATGTGTTAGCAAAGTTTCTAGTTTCTGCCTACAGAGTCAAGGGGAGACACGTTATGTGCGATAACTGACCGGTATCGTGTACAGCTTAGGCTTTTGATGTGAAGATCGTAACATAACGATATGGTGTGTTATGGTGAGGTGGAAGTACAAGCGTGATCTCGGGGTATTCTGTATCATCGGCGTTCAGTTTGATCTTAGGAAGTCTTAGTAGTATAAGAATCATTTTTGTACAAGAAATAAATGATGAAAATCAAAACAATGTCATAGTATCGGTGATGCGGTTCAGCAGACTCAGAGTTTATCGATTACAAACAAATCTTCCCTCTTTATAATATTATTATTATAAAGTATAGCAGTATAGACATGCTTATTTATATATTAGTATAGACTGGCCAAGCTCATCTTCATGAACTGGGCTACAAATAATATTTGTAGATAGATTTCTCAATTCTATACCCCAGAAAAAAATACAAACAGAAATCCTTAGAATCGAACCCAGAAACTCTGAGTCGACAACCGCGACAACTGGACAAATAAAACAAAAAACGTCCCCTTTTCTTCAAAGCACTTCTCTACTTACCCTCTAACAAAGCACCTTATTAATACTCGATAACTAACTAATGTATCACAAAGCCGATATCAATGGGCAGACTAATGAGAATGTAATAGAGTGCCGCTACTGCGCATGCTCCGTGCAGTTAACCTGAGCCGATGTTTGGGCACCTCTGACCTGCCCTGTTGGCTCGATGTTAACCCTACTTAGTATGTCTGCATCCGGAAAATAATTATTATACTGTAAGTACCTATACATGCTGAAATTTTAATGGCTTCTTTCTCGAAAAGGAATCATTTTACTCATCATTCTGAACAACTTTTACTATGGGACCAACCCAAAAATCGCAAAGAAAAAATCAGTTGGTCCCTACATTTGTGTTCACTTAAATCGATAAGGAACCACCTGATTTTTTTTCCCGATTATAGGGTTGGTACCATAGTAAAAGTTGTTCATGATGAGTACAATGACCCCTTTTCGGGAAAGAAGCAATTAAAATTTCAGCATGTAAATATACTGCTTTCTCATGGGCCAAAGTGTAAATGATCGTATATTACTGTAATGTGTAGATCATTCCTACCAAAAAAGCTCAACGTTCTGGGAAATAATCATGAACTAATTTACTCATTGTAAAGCAAAAATAAATAAATTTGGTAACTATAGGTAGGAACGCAATATTTATTTGGAGTGCTGGGCCAAAAAAACCACCTTGTGTACCTAATGGCTGGAAAGTAAAGGAGTTCTTTGGCACGGTGCACCCTGAGCAAGGGCAATATCTCCTCTTCAGGGACCTTATTGTCGATGCTGAATATTCTGCCACGAGAAAGTCCCGATCTGGGCCAATGGGGCATTGCACCGCGTGTCCCTCTGATGTAAGCAGGGGGCACAGTGGAGGAGCAAGGACGAGCCCTACAACAATTGCACATTAACCTCATTATAAAAATACAACATCGTAATACCACAGACATAATAAAACATATAGACGAAGTGCTGCGAACAATCATAGTGAAGCCAACAAAACCGTGCTCCTGTACAAACCAGCGCTCACGCACATACATGCACCTGAAAGGTATTTGTTTTGGGCGATGCTTACTCATAGAGCAACCGCAATATTGCTCAATGTAAGCACATGCAGCACTGGACGATGCCACGACATGTGAACTGAGAGCGGTGAGCACGGTTTGATAGGCATGTGGAATTGTGTATGCGTGAGCGCTAGTTTGCTTAAGAGGAGCATGGTTTTGTTACTGACAGTTGGGTTAGTCCACAAATTCAAAGTCGCACAGCGAGCTATGGAGTGAGTGCTTGGAGTTTCTTTGAAGAATAAAATCCGTAACGAGATCATCCGGAGAAGAACCGGAGTGATCAACATAGCTTGTGGAATCAGTAAGCTGAAGTGGCAGTGGGCTGGCCATGTCTGTCAAAGGACCGATGGCGGCTGGAGCAGACGAGTCCTTGGGTGGAGACCGCGAATCGGCAAACGCAGCGTAGGGCGCCCCCCTGCCATGTGGATCGACGACCTGAAAAACGTGGCTGGGGGACTGGATGCGGAAGGCAGAGGACCGAGTGTTGTGGCGCAACTTGGGAGAGGCCTATATCTAGCGATAGACTGAGTTGATAACGATGATAGTTTTGTCGACTTCACTATGATTTTTCACAGCACTTCTATATGTTTTACTTGTCTGTGCATAATACTAACAATGTCTTAGCCAGGTAAGACTATGGCATTTAGTTTTAGTAATTAAAAATACTTTACACTCAGCCTTGATTTTCCATCATTTGATCTAATAGTACATGTACACGTAGCATGTATCTGGTGCGGGCTACATATGCGGGCTACACGCGCGGGCTCATGCGGTACATTCATAAAGCACTGGACCCGCGCATTTATAAACACGGTCGTTTATACGAAGCATGTAACCCGCGCAAGTGCCTCAACATGCGCATGTTACCCGCGTCGTGTACAAGCACTACAATTATTTCAACAATTAGTACAGTTGCGCGCAATGTACTATCAATTTCTTAGCCAGGTATGTCTATGCCATTTATAATACCTAATTAAAAATAATAGAGATACTCCGTCTCAGTGTTACTTATCAGTCAATCTAAGTATTTCAACTAGTACACACAGCAGTAAATAGTATAGTTGTACAAGTTCAATATTAATCAACTCGTCTCAATCATACTAAGTGATTTACCATCTAAAATCGTTAGATTAATCTTGCGCCAACTAATCCAGTCGCTTAATTACGTCCCGACAAAATTTAGACCTACAGATGTATAGATAGGGACAAGTTTGTTAAAAGATTTAATTAAATAACTATTAGAGAACGGGAAAATTATAAGGAGGTTTTGATTCGATTGTGTATAAATGTTTTTTTTATTTATAGATAGGTACAGCTCACTTGGTAACGTATTACGTAACCCGTCTAGGTGGCCCGCACTCATACTCGGCACTCGCTTTCAGTTGGTTGACATCATTCACTCAGTTGCCCACTTAACCTCTCTTCGATGCACGCACGGTACAAAATGGCTTGCGTAGATTTTTATAGGTACGTTTTTGTAGTGCTGACACTGATTTGTAAGGGAGTGAGTGATTCGCCTATTATTTCAGTAGTTATTTCTTATTCTGTGCTATATGTTCGGTATCTGGCTCAGACTGACTCAAAGGACCAATCTGTGTACCGAAATCAATTTTTTTGTCTCCCTTTCTCTTGTCTTTTATATTTTTTTTCTTCTTTCTAAGATCTCTCATCCAAATTTTTACAAGATAAAAACAAATCTTGTGATTTTTTTATAAATAAGCAATTTTAATTATCTAAATTTAGGACGTCTAAGAGACTCCAAGTCTATGCAAGTATGAATCAAGCACAGTGTACGATAGAAGCAGTAAATACATAATTATAGTTTTCAAATTAGGTGATGCGAGGTGTACTAGAAATAGAAATAGCTAAGTTTCTAATTATGTTAATTTCTTCATTATTTATTTTGGTCTGCAAAGCATGTGTGTCTGCCATCAAGAACTCTTAGATGAGTGATCTTTCAAAATAGATCAGGACCAAGCGCTTTGAGAACTCTTTCATAATGAGCACAGCTAAGTTGTGGAATTAACTGCCGACATCTGTATTTCCGGGCAATTACAACCCTATCGCCTTTAAAGCTGGAGTGAATCGGCACCTAATAGGTTTGCTCGCTCCATCATCGACCACATCTTGACAAAGCTGTCAAGATTGCGGTCAAGAGCAGATCTATATCTCATAAAAATAAAAATAAAAGATCAGTTACATAGCAGGCGCTACGTTTAAAATACTAATAATAGCATAGGAATAATAGTTTGACAATTTCTTGAAATGTACGTAAAACGATGGCGAAACATCCAATTAAATTATTATTCTTTGTCTCTGCATTACCCTAAGGTTGTCTGGTAGAGAACGCCTATGGCGTTAAGACCGCCTTTGTACCCTGTTGTGCATAAAGAATTAAATAAATAAATAAATAAAGCATTCATTAACAAATAATTACTAAAATATGCTTTTAAAATAAAACAATCAAGATTTTTATTTCTTGTTTTAAATTTAGCACCAAAAAGCTAAGTCACGTGACATTATCGTCAAACTACGTCACTGTACTTGTTCCGGTCAGTGTTGCGAGTATAAATTCCCTTAAAAGTGCATGTTTACCAAAAAGGTACAAATTTGAGGAAATGTAAAAAATCAGAGAAAAACTTAGATTCCAGTTTACGAAACAGTGTAGTTAGAAAGCGACTCGAGAGTTATTTTATTTTAATATTGCTTTTATTTTTCGTTCAATTTTTATATTTCTTTCGAGACGGTTGTAGCGGTGCGAGCGCGGAAAACAGAACGTAGTTTTATTTCTGGAATGAGAAATGACAGAAATGTTTTGTATTTTCTGTTTGAATCACGCACATACTAAACAAAAGCTTATAAATTACGTTCATATTAAGTACAAATGCTCATAAGTTTAATTGTAAATAAGTTATAAATTATTTAGACTGGCTCGACAAAATAAAAAATAAACCGGCTGACATGAATATGTTATTATTATAAAAAAATGTATCATGGCAACATTTAGCTCGCCCTGTGTCGTACAAAGTTCTGACGTCACTTTAAATGGCGACCAAGTCTCAAGACGTTTTGCATCATGTGATCAGTTGTGTAGGTTACATAAGTTGGGAGCTCGTGACAAAGTAATAACAGCGTGGTCAGGAAGGAATGATACCCATCCAAGGGGATGGGTGAGCGTTTTGTTCTAAGCACACGATCTGAACCCATACGAATATCTATGACAATTACGGTTAGTCAGGAAGTCTGAGAATTGGTCTTATCTTAAGGTATCAACCAGTAACTGGGTTTCGGGAGTCTGATGACAGTAGCTCCGTGTAAAATAATGATTTTCACCCGCATCTGTTTAGACTGGAAGCTGACCCCAACATTATTGAGGAAAAGGTTCTGAGAAAGATATACGTAAATAGATAAGTTACCCATCAGAGGCACATCACATCGGCATTGTGATATCGGCACATTTGGCTCCATTTATCTGCAGTTTTCACTCAAAGGACAATGGAGAAGGCTATGCTCGGAGTATCCGAAACAGAGTGTGATTGAATCAGAAATGAGGAGATACGCAAGACAACGAAAGTAACCGACATACCCCGAAGAATTGACAAACTTAAGTTGCAGTCGGCGGGGCATATTGCTCACAGAACTGATGGCCAATGATATATTCATCATCAGATCAGATCAGATCATAAAAACATTTGTTATTTTTCGAAACATCAAAAATATTCACGAATACGAAAGTGGTTCCCACCCATCGGCGTTCCGCCGGCACACAACAAAACCGTTCCCAAAACACAATGGGGGCCGTTGTAGCCGTCGATTGGCAATATTATTGAATTTTAGTGCGGAATTGAATTCGTTCGGCGCACAGCAGCGCGTACTCGCTAGGTTTGTTCGGCTTATGTAAAGACACTTGTGTGGACGAGTATACTGGCTATTTGTGGCGTGTGGACAAGTTTCTCTATAAATAAGTAATAGACATCCCACAATTTTGTCTGCAGGCAATGGTATTTAAAAGTATAGACACGTCATACCCTAACAAAACAACTAAAAATAATGTTCAGTACGCAGCGGCAGAACAATACACATAAACTAGTACAAATTAAGTAATTTGATTACTTCAAGTTAGTATCGCGTCATAATTAGAACACTTTCTTTACACACACGACGGAATTATACTTTTTTTTTGTCACCGGTCTCGCTCAGCGCCGTACTTGACGCGCATTAATATAAAAACATCCCAATTAGGACGTTTTCGAGTCTTCAAATAGCGAGCGCTAGTAACATATATCTTTATTTTATTATTTTTAACGCATTTCCGCATGCGATGCGAAATCTAACGATTTAAACTGTGAAAAGAAAAAATCACTCACGACAACATTTCTTTACTTTATTTCTTTATTTTTTTGTTATCTGTAGTACAGCCACAACTGACCGTTTACGCTAATTGGTCTGTGTTGCCATCACTAGCTTATTAAAATCTCAAAATAGATAACTTCTTGCTCAACCTGGTAATCTGACCTGGAATATCTCGTCTGTTAGCCAGCCCAATTACTTTGTTATAAAGAAATAATTTCTCTATAAAAAAGATCCAGCAATTGATTAGTGAAAGAATTCTTCAAATTATAGTAAAGTTAGTACGAAGTCAAGGGAGTTCCCTTACTAAAATAGAAAACAATCCCTTGAGAAATTTGTGAGGAAATAGTGTTGCATAGACAAATAGGTAAGAGGAATCAGAACTTATTTAATTTCTTATTGCATATTCCTGCGGCACAATTATCCTGATATCACATAACCACTGATGACCACATAAGTCTCGATGGTCAAGACACGCTTGGCAAAAGCTTGAAGACCGTAGTCAAATCGCTTGGACATTACAAAACAAGATGCTACTGCTTATTTCTCTAACATAATCCTTGAACCACTGTTAACGACGCCCATGAAGACTCTGTTTTCGATTCAAGTAAATTCTTTCATCATCATCATTTCAGCCGAAAGACGTCCACTGCTGGACATAGGCCTCCCCCAAGTATCGCCACAACGACCGGTCCTGCGCCTTCCGCATCCAGCGGATTCCCGCGACCTCGGTCGTCGGTCCACCTTGTGGGGGCCTACCCACAAAAATACCATTAGTAAACGCTGCGCCTTCCAGTACGCGGTTGCCACTCCAGAACTTTACTGCCCAATCGGCCATCATTTCTGCGAGCAATGTGCCCCGCCCACTGTCACTTAAGCTTGGCAATTCTTCGGGCTATGTCGATCACTTTCGTTCTCCTGCGAATCTCCACATTTCTGATTCAATCACACAGGGACACTCCGAGCATAGCCCTCCCCATTGACCTTTGAGTGACTTTGAGCCTTCTTATCAGGCCCATTGTGAGCGACCACGTTTCAGTGCCGTAAGTAATTACTGGCAACACACACTGGTCAAAGACTTTCGTCTTGAGATACTGCAGTATTTTGGACGAGAAGATATTGCGTAGCTTCCCGAACGCTGCCCAACCGAGTCGGATTCAACGATTGACCTCTTTCTCGAAGTTCGACTTACCTAGCTGGACAGTTAGTCCTAGGTATATATAATCGTCAACAACTTCGAGTGTAGATTCTCCGATGTTTACGGGAATGGGTACTATATGGGTAATGGTACCATTAGTTTTGGTATTAGTAAATTCTTTACCAAAACTATAACTTAACAACATAACATAACATCACGCCTGTATTTCCCCGAAGGGGTAGGCAGAGGTGTAATAGTACACCCACATTTCGCCAGTTATGTTATAGTCCCATGTAATAGGGGGCGAGCCTATTGCCATTGACCGGGCACAAATCCAGACTCCGGGCTGCTACTGAAAATTTCCTAATGAAACAACCCAATAACACTTTACCCGACCCGGGAATCGAACCCGGGACCCCACGCTCAGCAGTCGCGCTTGCAACCACTAGACCAACTAAAATACACTATAATACAGTAATTTTATACCAAAGCTATGTTATAGCTAGCAAAAACCTAATAGTACCTAATGCTAACAAGCAGAAGAAACAGTGTAGGAAAGAGTAAGGTCGAAAATTATATAAAAATCCTCGCATCTCTCGAGTTAAATACGCATAACACCGCATTATTTTCCCTTCACTAACAGGCACACAATTTCATATTTAATGTAAAATGTAAAAGATCATGTCTGCTGTAGTTTTTTTAATATTATAAACAGGGCAGCGGAGTGCATGCGGTGAGTGCACGTGACAACAATATGGAAGTGTGTTCGCGCTAAAAAACTAGCGACGTGCTACAATAGTGAGTGTTGGTAGTTGGCCGAAACCAAGATGTTAGCCGAAACTGAAATAAAATCAACTAGAACACAACCCTTTCTTTAAGGTGTCCTAAAAATTGATAAAAAAAAGGTGAACTGAATACCTTAAACATAATGCGAAGCTATATTATTATAAAAAAAATAAAAGAAAGAAAAATAGTTTATTGTCACAGTTAACGACGCGCAACATTTAAAACACAGTGATAAACACAAGCAGGCAACTTATAGGTGGGGTTACATAGAAAGTAAAAACAAAAGACACATAGGTTATGCTATTGTTGTGTACACACAGCACAGCTACCGCTCTGAATACACTTAATTTATTTCAAGTTAGTAAAACATTTAAATTGCTACGATGATAAACCAAATACCTATCAGAGATCCAGACGTCAACATTTCTGGCTGAAGTAAAACCGAAACCAAGTTAAGGCCGAAAATTACTCGGCCTTATTCCAGCCATATCCATCGGGGCACAGTTTAGCCCCAGGATAAATGGGTTTTATTCTATTTACAAGGGGCACACGTCGACGGTCGGCTTCTTGCCATGGATTATGTAAATAACGTTGTACAGTTTTGCATATCTGTGTCTTCAGTTTTGCTAGTCAGTTTATTTTATGCACTTTTGGTTAAATTTTGTGAACAATTTTGTTTGTGCACGGTACGGTGTTGCTGTTTTGTTTTTGTTGTTATTCTCCATGGAGTTAAGGGAATTGTGAATAATAAAAAACTATATTAAAAATTGAGTAGCCTTTTAACAGAAGGGTAAAGTGACACACAACTCATTTCACTGATCCATCGATCTGACGCATGATATGATCTTCCAATGACTGATGAAGTATTGATGATTTTCTCGCTATAATGGCCTATGATTAGAACACTAAAATAGGCCGAATATCTACTGAGCCTAGCGATAGGACCATTTTAAGAGTATTTATTTAACTTACTTCGTTGTTTGTCCGTATGTTGCAAATATTGAAAGCCAATTTTAAGCAAGTTCCTGTTAATTTATAATTTTTAACGCATTTACGCATGCGAAGCGAAATCTAACGATTTGAATTCTGGAAAGAAAAAATCGCTCAGAAGCAGGATTCGAACCTGCGACTGCGATGGTAGCTTAGTGGCTAAAGCGTACTGAGCCAGAAGTCACAGGTTCGAATCCTGCTCGTAAGCGTTTTTTTCTTTCCACAATTTAAATCGTTAATTTCTTGTTACCCAAACATCCCGAAAATTTCGCACACACATGTTATAAAATTCAGATGACGGTAAAATAAAATTTCGTTGAAAAATAGAAAATAACTATACGCTACGCAGCCAATTCATTTGTGTCCGAGCGGTCGACGAGTCAACATCTTTTGAGGATGCTCCGTGGAAGAGCGAAACACGTGTCGAGTATCGGTTTGGTTGCATATTGCATAATACATTAATCGCACCTCTGCATGTGCATATATTTGTGGGCGAAAAGGCGGTGCTGCATGTTGCATTCAAGCTTGACAACCGAGTTTTTAGGCGGAATTAACACTAAATACTTTAACTTAATAATTTTTTTATTTTCTGTCCAGTGAATTTCAGTCATACGTATTTGATTTATGTAACGAGTATTTCTGTAAAAAAATCTTATACACCACAATTTTTTTTATTACTAAAACTACTTTAACTACTATTATTCTGCACAAGTTTTACTATGTGACCAACTCAGAAATTGTGAAAACAAACCAGCTATTCCATACATAATTTAAGTATCATCATCATCATCATAATTTCAGCCAAAAGGCGTCCAGTGCTGGACATAAGCCTCCCCAAAAAGGGGGGGAATTTTATTATGTAGATACCTAACTCAATCATAACGCTTTTTGTTAGTAAAAATAGTGTTGTATACTAGAAACAAATATTTACTAAAAGCAGCTACAAGCTACCAGCTACTTTGTCTGAACTAACAATCTGAACTCCTATTCATTCCTGAAGAGTCTGTAGAACATAACTCTAAAACGGTTCCAATCCCGATAAGATGATCGGTATCGGAACTACGAGTACTTTAGAGACAAGCTTTAAAAGTTGTCCCGGGACTGTACCAGGACAACACCAGGTCCTTTAAATCCGCTCTGAATACTATCAACTGTATTCTTTTAAAATTAACTTTTTTATCAACACATTTATGTATAAGGCACATGTTGTAAATTTTATGTGGTTTATTATTTTAGAGTCGTCTTGATTGAGGATAATGGATGAAAAAATAAAGTAGGTACAACATTTTTGTTTATTATGATTGCTGTCACATTACGCTCACGTTATGATTGCTCCCACGTTACGCTTACATTATGATTTTTTCCACATTACTCTCACATCCCTTCCACATTTGTGAGTCACTGTTGTTAACTTACTTATGCATAAAAATTACTATTACCCTAACATTATAAAGAAAAATATTTATTTATTTTATTATTTTAACGCATTTTACGCATGCGAAGCGAATTCTAATATATATGTATATATATAAATATTATTATTTAGGAGTCGCAGGTTCGAATCCTGCTCGTGATCGATTTTTTCTTTCCACAATTTAAATCTTTAAATATTTATTTGTTACAAACCAGGAACACATTATCAAAAACCTAATTCAATGGTTTATGATTCCTTCCATACCACAGTTGCATGAGGATTCCTCCAACATTACGCTCATATTATGATTTCTGCCACATTACGCTCGCATTACGATTTCTGCCACGTTACGCTTAAATTATAATTTCTCCCACAAAACGCTCACATTATATTTTTTACTAGCTGTGCCCGCGACTCCGTCCGCGTGGATGTCGGAAAATAACATCGTGTCATAATTATGAACACAATATCTTCAAATATATACATATAAGCGCCTACACAGACGATTACCTACACTATTTACCGACCATACTATATTTTGTTTTTACAACCAACCGGCTAAGGTGATGGAATTTCATGGAGTTAGCCCTAAACTCCCTCATTCTGAGAAGACGCTCGTGCCCAGCAGTGGGAAGTAATTGGGCTGATTATGTTATTCTATAACACTAACCACATCTCTTCTTATGCTGAGAAGAGGCCCGTGTCCAGCAGTGGGACTGTAATGGGCTGGTAATGTTATGTTATTCTAGAATACTAATAATATCCAGTTCATTAACTCTTCTCATTTTGAGAAGAGGGCCATACCCAGTAGTGGGACAGTAATGGGTTGACTACGTTATGTTATTCTATATTTTCTAGTTTCTTAGCTCTTCTCGTTCCGAGAAGAGGTCCGTGCCCAGCAGTGGGGCAGTAGGTAATGAGCTGATTATGTTATGATAATCTATTACACTAACAATATCCAGTTCCTTAACTCTTCTCAATCCAAGAAGAGGGCCATGCCCAGCAGCGGGACAGTGATGGGCTATGTTATGTTATTCTATATTTTCTATAACACTAATAGAATCCAGTTGTATTTTTAGGAACCTGCAACCTGCATCTAACCAACAATCATGACCTCTACTTTGTATGCAACTTAATACAATAGAGGGGTCAAGCTGTATCACTGGATCTACTCAACCGATTCAGATAAAATATACCCTATATTTTAAGTTAGACTAATACCAATACAAATGCTAAGTTTCATTACGATCCGTTCAGCCGTTTTCACGTGATGAGGTAACAAACAGACAGACAGACAGACAGACAGACATAAATTTTTTAAACGATTGATTCGTGTTCTATAGCTTATTTCTAGTCCCCCTAGCCGGTTTTCGCGAAAAAAAACTCAATGTACAGACTTTTCGACCTTTACAGTTTTATTATAGTATAGAATAGATAGATAGATAGATATAGATAGAAGATGTACCGTGGATACATTCCCACTGTGCCAATCGAGCTATCACTTCTTTCTGTGAATAAATAAATCTTTTTTAAACCTAAAAACAATCCGATAAAGCCTAGAAAACGAAATTTTAAGATAATATAAAATATAAAATTATCTCTTTCAATCATTAAAAGAATTCAGTTTTATTCAATTCCAAAGACCGGGAGCTTTTGACGTTGAATAGAATAAAAACTTAAACAGCAAACCAAAAGATTTCCATTGAATACTTTTTCTTTATCCTCGTCCATTACTGAGATAATATCGACAAAATGCTTTGATATCTTTTTTATAAAATAATCTGGTTCGTTCCCACGTGCTGGGATGAGGATTATCTTTTTATAGATACTATCTCAGAATAACTAGGCTTAGAACTGCAGTAGTCAAATTCGGAGGAGTGAAGTAACTTCAAGTTGGCCTTAAAAGGCTATTATCGTAAAATTTTCGCATATTTGATGTGCCACTTGCGGACACACATTGATTGTTTATGTGCTTCAACTTCAAATTAAATTATCACTCTATAAGGATACTAATAACGTCCTCCCGGCTGGATTCCAAGTCATTGCCAGTGGCTCATTTGTCCCGACTGAAATTTTTCAGATTATTATCGCTTCACACACAATTATCAACGTTGAGCTTGAAATAAGTATCATCTAATCATCATCTAATAGATAAAAACTGATGACTTGATCAACATTTGGAATCATGTAGCTAACTGTAAAAGGCCACAGTTGAACATAGTCCTCCCCACAGAAATAGATAGAATGGTTGTAATCAAAAGGACATTGCTAAAGATCCTTAGTGACGCGGCCTTTCTCTGTACAAATTAAAGTTGATGCTCACCATATACAACTCAGTGAAGCCAATGTATTGCAATACATTCATAAACACGGACAGTGCTAAATATAATTTTAGATTTTTAAAATATTTACTATTTTGACACATATAATCACAGCTATCTGTGCTATTTTGATGTCATGTTTTGCTTTTTTGTTATGTCAAACAACCTACATTGTCGTCAAGTAGTCAGTCGATGCCAATTTTTTGGAATTTCTTGTGTGAAAAGGAGTCTATAATATTGAATCATAGACTATACAGTATCGAAATAAAAATATGGATGATACACAGATATCATAGATAATACAATTTTATCCGGTTACGTCATTAATGTATTGATACTCCTTAAAATATAAAAAGTGGTTCTTGTACTGTCCGCATTAAATACAATATATATTATGAAACGAAAAAAATCGCATGTAATTTTCGTATATTGTTCATCTTTGTAACAGTTTAAGGCTATTTTTATCAATGTCCTTTTACTTGCGATTCATGCGTGGCAACTTTCCGAACAAACTACGCCTTACATTTTGACGTCATTGTCAGATGTACTTTACAGCTTTTGTTTCTGCAGTCAGAAACAGCACAATAAGGCATTTTTGCGGGTTTGTGTTACAGTATTTACAGAAACAAGTCTAAGGCGTGCAGAGAAAGGCATTGAAATATCCTGCACTATGGTAAATGGTGCTGCCACGCGTGCCCTGCCCACATGGCCATTCTATCTATTTCTGTGGTCCTCCCAATGCAATGAATGGCTTATGTAGTGAATGTACGTCAAATTGGGATAAACACTCAAAACACCAACCAACCAGTGCAACCAACCAACCAACCAATCAACCAGTGCGTCCTGCCAGTCATGACTTACGGTGCCGAGACGTGGACACTGACAGTTGGGCTAGTCCACAAATTCAAAGTCGCTCAGCGAGCTATGGAGCGAGCTATGCTTGGAGTTTCTTTGAAGGATAAAATCCGTAACGAGATTATCCGGAGAAGAACCGGAGTGACCGACATAGCTTGTAGGATCAGTAAGCTGAAGTGGCAGTGGGCTGGCCATGTCTGTCGAAGGACCGATGGCCGTTGGAGCAGACGAGTCCTTGAGTGGAGACCGCGAATTGGCAAACGCAGCGTAGGGCGCCCCCCTGCCAGGTGGACCGACGACCTAAAGAACGTGGCTGGGGGGGACTGGATGCAGAAAGCAGAGGACCGAGCGTTGTGGCGCAACTTGGGAGAGGACTATGTCCAGCAGTGGACTGCGATAGGCTGAGTTGATTGACTCAAAACACGACAACACCAAACAAAGGATACACCAATCACCAACTTAATAACTAATACTGCAATATATTGCATCCCCGAACGTGAACAATAGCGCATTCACACGAAAATTGGCATCTTTATAATCTCAGTCACGCCATATTAATAACAGTAAGTTATACCCATGCCCCGCGTTACCAAAATCCCGGGGGACTGCATTGTTCCCGTCACCGGGATGTTGTGTGCAAGCCGGGAATGGTGCATGCATTATAACAATATTTACTGCCGCTAACGCTGTTAGATAATCAGCTTTACGATTCAATTGTTATTGTGGAAGCCATTTCAGGAGCTTATTGCATCTAGTGGGAGTAGATTGTAATTATTGTGACGTAAACATAGACCATAAGGTTTAATTTATGTATTGCGTTAATTAAGTGGACTGATATAAATTGCTATGTTATTAGTGGTTTAATTCTTCTATCATCATCAACTCAGCCTACCACAGACCACTGCTGGACATAGGCCTCTCCTAAGTTGCACTACAACACTCGGTCCTCTGCCTTCCGCATCCAGTCCCCCACCCCCCACAGCCACGTTCTTCAGGTCGTCGGTTCACCTGGCGGGTGGGTTTCATTTGTATGCGCGGAATAGTGTCCACAGTTATAAAAATATTTAAAAAATCAAGGTGATATTTTTTATACATACATAATATTTCGAACGAGAATTAAGTACTAAACATCCTCCTTCAATAAGTCCTTCCTTCAACCAGTCATCCTGTATAAACTAAAGAAACACAAATACAGAATTAAAGCTTCGTTCTGCTGAATAAAACTAATTTGAAACATTGAATTAAAATAAACCAATGACTTCAATATTTTAAAACTATAGTGTAACGCTGAGTGCAGAATCACACAACACAACATTTAAAAGCATCCACGATGACTTTTAATCAAAACCAACTGTTTGAAACTGGAAGCAACTGGCCGAAACTAGTTCCGAATAATATTTATCCACTATCAGCGAAACAAAAGTGAGCTAAGCAAGAAGTTTGCAATCCCGGCGTCAAGGCAACACTACGAACTAACTTCAATTCAAATGGTACCTTATCTAAATATGATTAAGTTTAAAATATCTTGTGTTTTAAAGGTTTTTGTTTAACACCACTATATGAATCGTTGATCCAATAATGTGCCCCGGACTTTAAGTTTTATATTCTATGTAAGAAGGTTAAATATTGAATGCATTTGGTGTTGAATGCGGTGAATTTGAGGAATTTCCAGCGTCACCGGCGGAAGGGTTGAGTTCACCCATCACAAGTTTCTACGGTTTTTTGTCTCGGAAATATAATTTATGTTTAGTTTGTGGTTATTTGCGATTTATTTTTGGAACGGGTGGGAAACTTTATCTGTGTGAATCATGAGATAACAAACTGATTGTGTTGCAATTTAATCATTAGTATTATAGCTTTAGAAATTATTTGAACAACCGGTTACAATATGATTTCGTTATTTCTTTCACTGTATTCTATATATGTTCTTATTTTTGTATAAAGACCCCTTCGTGCTTCAGAGAGCAGGTTTTAAGCGGACGGTCCGGGTAATATCTATGGCAGCCATTACGGGTAGTCAGAAGTCCGAAAGTCTGACAACTGGTTATATATAACCTTAGGATATCGGAATTACCCAGTGACTGGGTTGCGGGGTTCTGATGGCAGTCACTCCGTGTAAAATACTGATGTTTGGCCGCATTTGGAAGCCGACCCCAACATAATTCCCACAGGACACAATTATTTGTGTGATGAACATGAGTGTTTGTGTTGGTGTGGGTGTTTTTTTTATGTATTATAAGTAGGTACGTATTTACAAAAAAAATAAGGATCTAAGTATTATATCCTTTCTCTAGTACCCATAGTATATAGACTAGATGGTGATGTGTAAAATGACCCAAAAATATTTATATTTATATATTTATTATTATTTAGCCCTGAGACAGCGAGACGGGGTCGCGGCAGACCACGCAGGAGATGGAGAGACAAGCTCGATGTCTTCCTCGATGACAGTTGTCAGGAGGCGGCACAGAACCGTGATAGATGAAAGGAATTGAGGGAGGCCTTTGCCCAACAGTGGGTCAGCATAGGCTAAAACAAAAAAACAAAATTGGGAAAAGATTTGGAGAAAGAAAATTATTGTTAATTTTATTTAAATAGGTTAAAAAACTTACTGTGACAGGAGATTTTTTTTAATAATGTCCTCCCCTCCGAATTTTGGTCACAGCGGCCAATTTCAACGGAGACTAGCCATCTGCGCGGGACGTATTATAGTGCACAAGTGTGTGCGCAAACACAGGTGCACTCTCTATTCCCTCACCCTGGATGGATAAGCGACAAGACCGGAGAGAGATCAGGCGCAGGACCAACAGCTTTACGTACTCTTCGAGGCACGGGGGTATAGTACGGCCAATTTCCTGCCTCCGGACTACAACTGAGAAATTTTCTTGACAGAAAAATCCCAATCACACTTTTTGCCCTACCCGGGAATTAAACCCAGGACCCCACACTTAGCAATCGTGCTTGCAGTCACTAGACCAAGCAGTCGTTTAATTTTTTTGCTTTAAATTAAAATATTGGGTTCGATTCTCTTGTTCACGAACTAAACTTATTTTAAACTATCGCTCTCTTTTACTCATAGTAGATACAGGAAAGGGACGGCAACAATTTTAGTGCTGTCAAATTAGTCGGACCTCATATTTCCATACGAGTTTAGTCGTGATCTCGGAACGTGCCCACTAACATACAAAGAAATGTAACACTTAAACTAATTTGACAGTTCTTAAATTGTTGCCATCCCTTTCTTGTGTCTACTATTAGTAAAAGAGAGCGATAGTTTAAAATAAGTTTAGCCCGTGAGCAAAAAAATAGACACCAATATCTTTTTAACCGTGTGTCCGGACCTCTTAACCTCACTTTACCCAAGTGGTATTCAAAACAAACTTTGAACATAAAAAACTCTTTCAGCAGAATATTCTAACATTAGCCAATACACTAGTGCTGTGAATAGCGACCTTTGGCCTCCTTATCTCAATACTGACGGGTACCGACGCGTCACCTGCCCAACGATATGTAATATCATTAACTAGCTAGTAATAGAAAGTGGGCTTGTCCTGGCTGTTTGTAAGAAGATAAGTTTATGGTTTTGTAAATAAATAATACTTTATTTCCAATTAACAAAGACTAAATGTGTTAATAACAATACTACTTACACTGTATGAGTGCGAAACCCTGTTACAAGCTCAACACCGAGGAAAAAAGCTTTCAGCAGCGGTTTCCATACAAGCAGTCGAGCCTGCTCACTATACAGCGTAGTACAACGTTGATATAATATCAGTTAAAGCAGTGTCTTTAAGCTCTTGACACGGTGGCCAAATGGCAATTTTGATCAAAGATAGATAGATAGATAGTAAATAATATACTTTTCTCCCACTTGCTCGGAAATTGGTTCATTATTAAAAAAAAAGAATACAACAATCGGCTCTTTTCCATACGCAACGAAATAACAGGCCGGTAATATCCAACAGGACAATAATAGAAATTGCTGGACACTTTTTATTTTTTTATTTATGCTACCGAGGTTTTTAAGTACACACTTTCATAAATTAGGTGGTTTTAGGTACAAAATATTCATCACTATACAGGCTGAATACACATTTTTTTTTCAAAACTTTGAAAATAGAACAAGAACCACGCGCGGGCGAATTAGCGTGAATGAAAATGAGATACTGTTGAATTAATTTGTGTTGTGTTTCCTCGCAAATGAGAGAAAAGTACTATACAAGTCTCGGCCGAAATAGCAATTAACGGCCTCGTTTAGTTAAAAAGGACTCGGCTTGCGCCTCGTCCCTTCTAAATCGTTATTACTCGGTGATAATATTACTGGGCGGTAAATTGCTTCATTTCAGGCCTTGACAGTAATGTACTATTATTGAACACCATGCAAATAGTAGTAAACAGAAACAACGTACAAATTATTGGTACATGAGAATATCGGTCCTTTAGTTTAATTTTATACCTAACGGGCTTGCGTTTGTCCGCCACCTCACCTGATGTTAAGCAATGGTGCGGTCGACGATGGTATACGCTTGTACAGTAAAAACCTATTCAATAGAGCCTTGAAGACAATGTAAAATAATAAAATTAATGTTTGGCTCAAATCAAAAGTCCATTGAAGCAATTTTCCATCCAGTAACTATTCAATGCAGAAAGAAAAATACTTTATTAAAACAAAAACAAAAAGGCATTGGAATAAGAACGCTTCAAGAAATGCAGTACGGTCGACCGCAGGTCAGTGGTAGCACTTTGACATTAACAGCATCTTTATTTCGTAAGCATTTACGGTTTTCGAATTGAAGTGTTACTATTATCATGCAGTCGACTGTACGTGGCTGACATTTAAGAGTAACTAGCGACCCGCCCAGGTTTTGCACGGGTATCACTGATATATATATATATAGTATTATTTTTCGTCTATAACCTTCTCAGATAATCCCTCTTTCTATTGGTGAAAGCGGTATGAAACTTCGTACAGTAGTTTCTGAGATAAGCCCGAACAAACATGAACTCAGCACGGCGAATCCAAATAAATGGTAGTGATTTTAATGCTATTAACGACGGTTCAGCCACCAAATGAGAACTACTTTTACATGGTTTGCAGATTTTTCACAATTTTAGAATAGTAGTTTCTTATTTTCAGTATGCAGCAATAATCAAATAACATACAAAAACACTTTAATATCGAAAACAAAAGGTTCAAGCGTTATGTTTATAGAGCCAAGGAGCCAAGGAGCCAAGGAGGATGCCAAGCGCTGGTTTTCAGCTAAAACTTAAAAAAAACCGGCCAAGTATGAGTAGGACTCACGCAGTAAGGGTTCCGTACCACCCATCGACCTGATACTCCATAGAAACTGATTTAATTTACGAGAGTTTATCAAAAGACATCAACGAACGTACGCGAAATGTGAATTTTTGTATCTCTTTCTTACGTAGGTACCACCACATAACTATGTTTGTCTTGTTTTTAGTATTTGTTGCTAAACTAAATAATATGCACTATAATCCAACCAAGTTTGACACTGGTATGTATTACTGTTTTGAAGATAGAACAGGAACAAAAACGTTAAAAAAAAGCATGTTTTTCGAGGTTTCTTGTATGGGGCCCCCTTTGGTTTTAGACTTTATTTTATTTTTTGTATTTGTTGTGATAGGCACTATAGTATCACATATTCTGTGAAAATTTCAATTGGTTATCTAATACCGTTACAGAGATACAGCCCTGTGACAGACAGACGGACGGACGGACAGCGTAGCGAGAGTAATAGGTTCCCGTTTGCACCCTTTTGGGTAAGGAACCCTAAAAAACAAGATTTTTCAACTTTACATACGCGTTAATTAAGCTTGATCGTATAGTCAGTGGCTGCTTATATGTTTGGCCGTTTAACGGTCCCTTAATCACATAGTCAAATTTTATTTCGCTCAAAGTGCGTTGATGCCTTTTGATGAACTCTCGGAAATTAAATCAGTTTCTATGGAGTATCAATCAGGTCGATGTGTGGTACGGAACCCTTACTGCATGAGTCCGACTCGCACTTGGCCGGTTTTTTTATACAAACTATTTTTTTTTATTCTTGTTAACTATGTTTTTACAACGTGATTGGATGAACGAGGGACATGTTCAATAATAGTAAAAGTACGAACCCAAAATTTAAAAAAAAAATTAAAAAATATTCCAAAATAGAAGAAGACCATGCGTAAAGGAGTAAAGTTGCTCGTGCACGGTCTCACTGATTACGGGTCTGCTGGCTGGTAAAAAAAAGGGGAAAGTAGAAATAGCAACCGATGGAAACTGTCTTGCTAGGTGCAATTCATCACCTCACCGCATGCAACATCATTTTGTTGGCGCGAAACAGTGTCTATAGTAGTAGATGAAATCGATTGACAACTATTTCAATTATAAATGTATAATTTTTTACACATCCTCCTTTAATAAGTCCTTCGTTCAACCACTCATGTTGTACATTTTAGTAATTCACAATAAAATTAAAGCAAAACAGGTCTTACATTTATTTGTTTTAACTTTTAAAGTCTTTGAGCTAAATCCAGGCGTCCAGGAGAAAATGGCAGTGAACTCACGCAGTTTCAAGTTCTATTGCAAACACACAACCGCGTTGAGGAAACACTGTTAAAGTGTAAAACTTCGCTCGACGGACGCGAACTTCCTTACTATCTGGTTCGATAACACCTGACAGTAAGCTTTGAAATATAAAATATTGTTTGCCTTGTTATAAACAGACATTGCTTAACTTGAGCTTCTTCTTCTTCTTTGTGTCATTGGTATAGTATTTAAGTAATCTCTTGGGTCAGACTTGGCAAGCGCAAAACTTTGCCACTTCAACGGCGTTATCAGTGGCAACGCAATGGTCGCCCAGGCTACAAGTTTCGGGACACAAGGGGCAGTATAAGAGCGAGTCATCGATTGGGGGTCAGTGCCACAACCACACCCTGTCGCTGTTTTTAGGGTTCCGAAGTCCTACAAGGAACCCTTATAGTTTCGTCATGTCCGTCCGTCTGTCCGTCTGTCCGTCTGTCCGTCTGTCCGTCTGTCCGTCTGTCCGTCTGTCCGTCTGTCCTAATCCTTTACAGCTTAATAACTTCTACAGTTATAAACATAAGTAAATGAAATTTTGTTACAAAATAGTCTGTATATAGATCTCAATTTTAAAAGAATAAAAAAATCGTTTTTACGTACTTTAAGGGTGGCGCCCATACATGTGAAATGGGGATGAAAATATTTTTTTCGCTGCACTCCCTCTTGTGGAGTATCATTGAATAGGTCTTCTAAAATGAAGGTAATGTTTCATACATCACTTTTTTATCAGGTGTACCATCTGCGAAATATAGCCCGCCAAAGTGGCTTGCAATATGTCCCCCCCCCTGCCATTTCTAAACGATGCAACGTAGAAACTTATAATCTTCCACATTGATAGACCTTTGTAAAAACTCTCTTTTAAAATTATTTCGAGTATAATGTGATTATAATTTTTTGAGTTTTAGACAGAAAACTGAAAAATACTTAAAACGTTATTGCAAAAACTAAAATAGCCATGATTAATATTCGATTTGATTCGTTTGTAATTACACCTACTTAAGGAACCCTTTTTTTTTTTTTTTTTTTTTTTTTTTTTTTTTTCCGGTGGAAATCCTCATGGATATCCTCCGTCTGGGGAAGGCGGAGGGGTATGTCGGACTCTTACCGACTAAAACCACACGGTGGCCATCCTCAGCACAAAATAGAGGAGCTCCGGGAACTCCAATGGACCGCGCCGGTGCCCTCTAGTGCTACGCCTTTGGCACGTCCCGGGAAACAATACTGTTTCCCTCATAGCAGCACGCGACCACCACGTACTGCTATCCTCCCCAGAATCGCTTAATAGACGCCTCGAGTCCCCAACTCTTAACGTTCGCGATCCCGGAGGTCCCCTGCCAGATGTGGCGGCGGGGGATGCTGCGTTTCGCCCTATCTGGGCCTTGCGCCAGGGCGGTTGCCTCCCCGGCGCCTTCGTCTCCGAGCGGGGTCAGCCCTCTCCCGATCCCGCTCACTTAAGGAACCCTATAATACTGAGCATGGCCCAACATGCTCTTGGCCGGTTTTTTCAATATAGCCCCACTTGGCGAGATAGGACTTGCTTCTTCCTACTTGAGTTCGAACAATGCTCGATGACCTCGGTACAATGCTCGATGACCTCAGTAGAGCTTCTGATAGAGTGGGTCTTAAATTGAATATGGACAAGACAAAGGTTATGTCGAATTCCCATATAGCACCCATTCCCGTAAACATCGGAGAATCTACACTCGAAGTTGTTGACGATTATGTATACCTAGGACAAACTGTCCAGCTAGGTAAGTCCAACTTCGAGAAAGAGGTCAATCGTCGAATCCTACTCGGTTGGGCAGCGTTCGGGAAACTACGCAATATCTTCTCGTCCAAAATACCGCAGTGTCTCAAGACGAAAGTCTTTGACCAGTGTGTGTTGCCAGTAATTACTTACGGTACTGAAACGTGGTCGCTCACAATGGGCCTGATAAGAAGACTCAAAGTCACTCAAAGGGCAATGGAGAGGGCTATGCTCGGAGTGTCCCTGCGTGATCGAATCAGAAATGAGGAGATTCGCAGGAGAACGAAAGTAACCGACATAGCCCGAAGAATTGCCAAACTTAAGTGGCAGTGGGCGGGGCACATTGCTCGCGGATGGCCGATGGGGCAGTAAAGTTCTGGAGTGGCGACCGCGTACTGGAAGGCGCAGCTTGGGTAGGCCCCCCACAAGGTGGACCAACGACCTGGTGAAGGTCGCGGGAATCCGCTGGATGCGGAAGGCACAGGACCAGTCGTTGTGGCGATGCTTGGGGGAGGCCTATGTCCAGCAGTGGACGTCTTTCGGCTGAAATGATGATGATGATGATGATGATGACTTGAGTTCGTAGTCGGTTTAGTAACTTCCAGGTTGACCAGGGAAGGTTATATCCTGCAGGAACTCGGCTGGATATACTTGAGCAGAAAATAAAATAATAATAGGATTATACAGAAATAGTTATGTATTATCTAAATATGTATTTTTATCATTTTGGTTTAATGAATGAGATCGAGACACCATAGAGGTGGAGTACGCCACATGTACATAAAACAAAATCAGATTAGTTACACCATTTATTACTCAAGAACGGCTAAACCGATTGTAATGAAAATTAGCATACAGATAGAAAATAACCCGGATTAACATATAGGCTACATTTTATCCCGGGAAGATAAATAGTTCCCGAGGGATGCGCGATAAACGACATTCACGCGGACGAAGTCGCGGGCATAGGCTAGTTAACTAATATTTCTCAATATGACACCCACGAGAAGAGATGGGGCGTTCCCCAGAGGATAGGCAGCGGTAATCAATCAACTGCGACCGCCAACCCACCTGCCAAGCGTAACGATTATGGCATATATGGCTTTTAGGGAGGCCTATGTCCAGCATGCCTCTACTGCCTCGTTGGTCTAGTGGTCGCAAGTGTGACTGCTGAGCGTGGGGTCCTGGGTTCGATTCCCGGGTCGGGCAAAGTGTTATTGGGTTTTTTCATTAGGAAATTCTCAGTAGCAGCCCGGAGTCTGGATTTGTGCCCGGTCAATGGCAATAGGCTCGCCCCCTATTACATGGGACTATAACATAACTGGCAAAATGTGGGTGTACTATTACACTTCTGCCTACCCCTTCGAGGAAATACAGGCGTGATGTTATGTTATGTTATGTCCAGCAGTGGACGTATTTCGGCTGAAATGATGATGAATGTTGATTTCCCAGTAGATGATTCTAGGTATGTAGTAAAAAAAGTACATGTTGTGACCAATTCCGTCTACGCAGAGCCAAATGTAATTTGTGTTGCATCAATGACGAAACAGTAACTGTCATTAAATAATCAACAATGATTGAAACTAGTAGTGTTGCCTAAAAATCGATAAACTATCGATTGTCTATCGATAGTATTTTAAAATCCCAAATAAGTCATACTATCGATACTATCAATTGGAAGGTTTCATAACACTACTATCGATACTATCGATAGTAGTGTTATGATACATATGATGTATATGATACCGATAGTTATGTTGCAATACTGTCTAAATGATAGCACGATAGTCTTATTGCATGATTTAGAATAATTGAGACTATCGATAGTATCGACAATATCGTAACAATAATTTGAAAGTCGAAGTCAAAGTATTTATTAGTGTGATTTTTGGTGATACAGTAGTTCTTAAACATATTTTACGGGAACTCAAAAATCAAAAATCTACCCATTACGGCGTACACTATTTAACAATGTAAGAAATTAAAAGAGACATTGCATACAATTGATGATATCGATACTATCGACAGTATCGATGGTATTTTTAGATACCTTCCAATCGATACTATCGATAGGTCTATCGATAGGTCAATAGATAGATTTAGAACAGAACAGTACGCTGGCTCACTGACACACCATGTATCGTGTGCGGTGAAAAAAAAATCAGGTGGTCCCTACATTTTATTGATTTAAGTGAACACAAATTAATGTAGGGACCAACTGATATTTTTTTTCGCGATTTCATGGTTGGTCCCATAGTAAAAGTTGTTCGTAATGATGAGTACAATGACCCCTTTTCGGGAATTAAGCGACTCAAATTTCAGCATGTATACTATACTACCTCTTCGCAGTTATCATTTGTGACCGGCCGTTAGCCACACTACTTGTGTGATTGAGATAATGCACATTATTATTATTATTATTTAAATATATATAACTACAAGAGTCTTGGCAACTTTGCTTTAATGTGCTATTTAAAGAAAGTTTTTTCATAAAATTTATAGCTGGCCAGAAGGAACAACGAACTGAAGAAGATAGCAGGGGTAAATATTGGATGCGAAAGGCATAAGGCTGAGTGATAGGCTGACTTAATAGCTTTAGAGCCAATCATCGCATCAAACGGCTAATTTATTTCCCATTTAAAAATGTGTAGACTGATCGAAATTTTATGACGTTAGATTGAAAGTCCATTGTCTTCAAAGACCACTCTAACCAGTCTCCGTTGACTTCCACAACTTGCAGTCGATGACAAACTTAAAGTCCCAACATAAGTAAGTCAAACTACTCGATCGCAATCGGAAAACTTGACAAGTTCACCCTCAAGTCACGAGTTACTCGGCGGTTTGAGAAAATGTTACACTTCGCTCACAGAATTAAAAGTTGAAGTTATTTGCTGGAGATGGTTTTTAACTATTTAAGTATACGAGCAGCTGGCAGCATAAAGTTTTTTTCAGGTAAGTATAAGATACACACACACAGATAGCAGTGATAGGCTAGTAGTTAAACGCTTGCCTTTCATCCTACATGAAAGGCTAGCGTTTACAAGTTTGATCCCGGCCCGCACCTCTGACTTTTCGGATTCATGTGTGCATCAGAATTTGATTATCACTTGCTTTAACGGTGAAGGAAAACATCGTGAGGAAACCTGCACACCTGAGAGTGCTCCATACAGTTCTCAATGGTGTGTGTAGTCCGCCAATCCCTACTAGGCCAGCGGGGTGGACTAAGGCCTTAACCTTCTCGTACTGAGAAGAGGCCCGTGCCCAGCAGTGGGTCAGTAATGGGCTGGTTATGTATGTATGTGACACGATGCATATAATCTGTGCTAAAGCCTCAATATACGCATGTAACCTGTGCCATGCACAAGCACCACAAAAAGTACGAGAAGCCTAGTCTACATCTAGTGGTCTGCAAAAGCATAAATAGCTAATGATACTAATGCATTTCACAAAACTCAAAATAAACACAAATACACGTTGCTACATGCTGACTTTAATAATCTTTTTCAACACATTTGCTCGTAAAGTGGCTCTTATTGCGTCGCTTTTAGGTTCATAATGTGGCTTATAACGCACGCGTGCTTTTTTCATTATATTATTGCACTAGTGCTTTTTACTTTACAGTTTATTTTTAAATCGCAGCAAAGAGTTTTTATGTCTGAACTAAATTAAACATTTTTGGGAATTAATCAACTGTATTAATTAAAATATGCTATATAAACATTTCATTACATCAAATTATTAATTTTTGTCAACAAAAATAATATTAATTTGTGTTATAAATAAAAAAATCTTTTTATAATATTTTTATATTAGGCTGTATGGTGGTTTCCTTCGACCACCTGCGCGCGCATAGCTGTTTGTCAACGCGGGGTCCGCGCGCCATTTTTATCATTTTTCACAAATTCAATATTTGTCTAAAATGTGTAATTTATGTTTTTTTCCTCGCAAGTGTGTTGAAAAACGTCGTATGACACGCTTGAGCATTGACTATTATACTCTCGGCTCCATTACGCCCTCGCCTTCGGCTCGGGCTGCAATCCAGCCTCGAGTATAATAGTCAACTTAGCTCACTTGTATCATAATCTACTATTAATAAACCGAGTAAAGACACGAGGCAAGCTGGTACATCCTAACATCATCATACATTAATGTCCGCGTATATTGAAACGGTTATCGGTGGTTACGTGTAGGTCAGTGAATAGGATGTATTACAACTACAACTTTAGTTAAGCGCCACGGATTTGCTTGTATTTTTATTGATTACACTAGTTTATAAAATTTTCATTTTTGTCTGTTGCCGCGAACTATATGGTTGATACCGTTTCCATAATTATGACATAGTTTTTTCAAATCTACCCTCAGACATTTTTGTGCAGCTCAAATTAATTCAGCGTATTTGTGCGTTGATGACGTGCGTGTTTCACTTTTTTTAAATTAATATCTGAATTTTTGCGACATGAGTAACGTAACATCCCCAACTATCGACACTTTAAGGGACGATCAAAAGATTTTTTTTAAATACATATTTGGTTTCGTGATAATGTTTTACGTATTTGTGGTGCACTTCTTCTTCTTCTTCGTGTCGACACGAGCTACATAATGATAATAGCTCATGCCGTGGGGAAAAGATTAGCCAGTCAGCAAGTTGGTAGCGGGGCTGACTGCCCAGGGTGCGCCGGACGATCAATTAAATATCGTCACTCGTGGAGGCTCTTTTAATGCACCCCACCTCTTTTAATGTGGTGCACTGTGTAACAGTTTAATGTTTATTAGATAATATTTAACTGTATACCAAATTATAATTTTGCTCTTATTTTCTAAAGTTTTTTGTTTTTTTTTTGTCGAAAAATGGGGCACTGTCGGTAACTGGGGCTTTTACTATATATCTAGAAGAAGTTGTTTCAACAATAAAAATAGTTTTTGCTACATATGTGGAGAATATGTGTATGTCTGTATTTTTATAATTTTTATCTTAGTTGTATTTACTTGTGACGTGTTCTTGTGTTTTTTTCTGTTTTTGACTTATAGTGTTATGAAACTTTTAGTGTACTATTTTTCTTTGTATTTGACTTGTATCACAACCTTACTATCTATCTAAAATAGTATTTTCCTTGGAATTTTAGTCAGGCTTTCTATAAATACATCAGTAATTAATCTATACTAAAACTAATACTAATAATAATATTATAAGGAGGATTTTTTTTTTTTTTAGTATCGATAAACTCTGGAACTACTGAACCAATTTTAATATTTCATTCACTATTAGAAAGCTACTTTGTCCAGAAGTAAAATAGGCTATATTTTATTTCAGTTCATGGGCGAAGCCGCAGGCAAGGCCTAGTATAATAGTATTTAATAATAGTTGATCCATCGTAGTCTCCCAAACAAAGTAATAGCAACAATATCTAATCCGTATCCGTATCTAATTCTCCGCCAAATAGTGATGCTTGCATTGCTGTGTTTCGGTCTGAAGGGTACGGGTGCCGGTGAAATTACAATCACATGAGACTTTCCATCTTCATGTCTCAGTTTGGTGAACCGACTTGCGGTACCATTTAGGCAACAGCCTAGGTGGTATTGAAGTTGTCATGGGCAAAGGTAACCGCTTAACATCAGGTGGGCCTTTAGCTCGTTTCGCCATCCTATAATATAACAAAAAAAAAAAAAAAAAAACATGACAATAATATTATATTGAGAGATTGTGAATTTATAAACGTCGAAATAATCATAAACTATTGATTCAACGTTTACCCAAACTGAAATTTATTTGTGGTTACTACGTGCAGTTTGTTGATTAACCAGAAACACCTTTAGTTTTAAATTAAATTGTGGTTCGCAAAATATACATACGTTAAATTAACTTTGGATATATATTGGGTATTGAGTAAACCTAGCCGTTTTGTTACAAGTACCGTCATATTTAATTATTTAACTACGTGATCGCACGGGATCGGGAAAAGGGGAAGAAATGGAGGGAGACCTTTGCCCAGGAGTAGGACAGCACAGGCTCATAATAAATAAATAAATTACGTGAGCTTGAATATAAAGCTATTGTATACCAAGCTGATACGTTAAAAAAAATGTAGCGATGCGTCGATGGCGTAGGTCACGTAGCGGTGACGATAACTACGTCGTAGCAACTGCGTAGTCGATACATGATCTTGTCATGCCGCTATGAGAAATTATATTGTAAACAAATACCCCCATGTGTAAATAATTGTAATACTAGTGTAATTTTTCAGTGTATGTGTTATTACTTCTTAAGTACTTTAAAAAAAAAATTAATTCAAAATCAATTCTCGGAAAACATTTTTAATTACTTTTTTTCCTTGCTAGACGCTGATATATTTATTTGTAAACTGTAATTATTTTAAGTTTAATACTAGTAAAGCTACTTGTGAAGACCTCATCCGGGGAAGGACAGTCGACCGTCCGTCAGTGGTAAAAGTTTCACCTTGACAGCGTATTTATTTCGTAAGCAGTAAGTAAGTAAGTTTTAGTAGTAGTAGAGCTCCTTTGTGAAAGAGCTCGTCCGGGGAAGTACTACCACCGTGCCTACTTCTCCGCCAAATAGTGATGCTTGCATTGCTGTGTTTCGGTCTGAAGGGTACGGTTGCCGGTGAAATTACAATCACATGAGACTTTCCATCTTCATGTCTCAGTTTGGCGAACCGATTTGCGGTACCATTTAGGCTACAGCCTAGGTGGTATTGAAATTGTCATGGGCGAAGGTAACCGCTTAACATCAGGTGGGCCTTTAGCTCGTTTCGCCATCCTATACTATAAAAAAAAGAGCTGTTTTTGTAATTCAAGTGTTACTACTGATGTGCGGTCGACTGTTCTACCTTAACTATATCTACTGCTAAGCAGTGATGCTTGCATTGTTGTATTCCGGTGTGATGGGCATGGGTCCCGCTGGCATAACAATCACGTGAGACTTTCCATCTTCATGTCTCCGTTTGGAGAACGCGAGTCACAATACCATTTAGGCAACAGCCTTTTTTTTTTTCTTTTTTTTTTTTTGTATAGGATGGCGAAACTAGCTAAAGGCCCACCTGATGTTAAGCGGTTACCTTTGCCCATAACAACTTCAATACCACCTAGTCTGTTGCCTAAATGGTACCGCAAGTCGGTTCGCCAAACTAAGACATGAAGATGGAAAGTCTCATGTGATTGTAATTTCACCGGCACCCGTACCCTTCAGACCGAAACACAGCATTGCAAGCATCACTATTTGGTGGAGAAGTAGGCACGGTGGTAGTACTTCCCCGGACGAGCTCTTTCACAAAGGAGCACTTTTTTTTTTTTTTTTTTTTTGCCGTGGGGAAATCCTCATGGACGCACTCCGCCCGGGGTAGGCGGAGCCAGTGTCGGACTCTTACCAACTAAAACCACCACGGTGTTCCTTCAACTACCTTAGCCGGGGGCGTGGGAACCTGTGAGTATTCACACAACCACCCCCGACAGCTCCTGGCCCGCCACAAGCAGGCGAGCCCCTTCTCCCCGTGCGGCCTAGCGTCGGCCGCACCCTCCTAGGTGGCGCACACGGAACACTGCACGCCACTTCACCTCATGGGCCTTTACCAGCCGCGCCAACTACGCCGGCTGTGCCAGCTACGCCAGCTGCTGGTCGGGCAGCAGACTACCCCGAGTCTGCTGCTCGCAGGCCCTACCTCCTGTAATTTTTTATAGAGGTTTTCTTCCTCGCGGTCCGGGTGGTGAAGCCAAGACCCTCGGTCCCAAGAGGCGCGAGAACACTACTCAGCGGGCACTCCTGGGGTTACGAGATCGACGGGGGCAGGGAAAGACAGTCCCCCCGCTGCCTGCCCAGTGGCAGGGTGAGTGCACACCGGGCCCGCCCCTGCTCCGTCGGAGGACCGCCGAAGGACAAGCAGCCGTCAGGCACACGTGGAGGTTTTCTGGCCAGCACCCCTCACAAAGGAGCTCTACTACTACTAGCCTAGGTGATATTGCAGTTGTTATGGGCAAAGGTTGGGCCTTTAGCTAGTTTCGCTATCAAAAAGTTCAATTGGTTAGCTGTGACATACAGACAATTTTGCTATAAGATAGTAGTCATATACTTACTTGAATGTAATATCTCTATAGCCGTCAAGATGACTGGCTGATTTAGCCTTTTGAATGGTGCTATGTATGAACCGAAGGTACCTTCACGTATAATACCTACCTCTTTAAATATATTTAATACATGTTATACGGATATCAGTAAAAAAACCAGCCAAGTGCGAGCCGGACTCACGCAGTAAGGCTTCCGTACCACCCATCGATCTAATACCCCATAGAATCTGATTTAATTTACGAGAGTTCATCAAAAGACATCAACGGAACGTGCGTGAAATTTGATTTTTGCATCGCTTTCTTACGCAGGTACCACCACATATATCTATGCTTTCCCTATTCTAAGTATTTATTGCTAAACTACATATTATGCACTATAGTATTTCTTACCGTTTTGAAGATTGAGCAGGAACAAAAACGTTGAAAAAAACGCATATTTTTCGAGGTTTCTGGTATGGGGGGTCTTTGAATTTAGACTTTTTTATTTTTAGTATTTGTTGTGATAGGGGTTATAGCAACACAATACATATTCGGAGAAAAATATAACCAGCTTCCTATTACCGTTAAAAGATACAGCAGTACAGTACCCGTTCTGTCCTGTTCAAAAGTTACGAACCTAAACATAACGTAGCTAGAAAATATTCATAAATTCGTATAACATAACATAACATCACGCCCGTATTTCCCCGAAGGGGTAGGCAGAGGTGTATAGTACACCCACATTTCTCCAGTTATGTTATAAGTCCCATGTAATAGGGGGCGAGCCTATTGCCATTGGCCGGGCACAAATCCAGACTCCGGGCTGCTACTGAGAATTTCCTATTGAAAAAACCCAATAACACTTTGCCCGACCCGGGAATCGAACCCAGGACCCCATGCTCAGCAGTCGCGCTTGCGACCACTAGACCAACGAGGCAAATTCGTATGTCTATACCAAATTCAACATCGAAACACAACTACGCAAAACTGCACTAAATTAACTGCACTTAATACCACAATAATACAGCTGCATTCTAAATCCATTGAACATTTATTGCGGCCTAGTTTCGTTTAAATTTCAATCATCCGCTTATTAAATAACTGAACGGGAATCGAACTGGCACCGTTTGACGTTTCGGACGTGGTAATTTTAGCCGCTACATTAATATAGAATCAATCTAATTTGTCAATGAAAGTCAGACGCAGACGCCGATTACAAGACGGAGGTCGCTAAAATGGCGCTGGATTGAGTTTGATTAAATTGGGGTAAGTAGACGGTATTCTTTGGTATTAAAATGTAGCTAAAAAGATATATAGTGATAATTTGCTTCCTCAAGTTGTAAAAACAGGTTTCGGTCAGACAAACCAACGGTTAATATTCGTTTGATATAGGAACGCGTCATAAAATCGTTCCCATTTAAAAAATTTGGGTGAACTCTCGTTAAAAAGATTTCATACTTCAACCTACATTAACCTTAAAAAAATATTTTTATAGCTTTTAAAATAAACTGAACTGCATTTGTATGCAAAACTTCAAGTAGTTAAACATTTCAGCCAGAAGATTTTAGTTCAACAGAAATTTCTAATAATAATGTAATGTGGGCTATCTATACTAATAACATTATAAAGTGGACATATTTGTTTGTTTGTTTGCACCCATTGTTTGCACCTGATTGTACCATGTTTGATGCAAATAAATATTATTCTAATTATTATTTTGTAAACTGTAATTGTTATTCACTATTTGTGTTTAAACTAATGGGAGAAGACACTGACTTCTGTAACACAGGTTTGTACCTAGCTCAAAAGTCAGGGACTTTACAGATATTTGATGTAAAACTTTTTGTGAATAAAAAATACATTTATTAATTTATTCTATTATTTTCTGTAATCAATAAACTATGAAACTCTGAACTGAATGAATGAATGATTTATTTCTCGCCACAATATTATACATTAGGTTTACATGGTATCAGAGTATGATTGTTATTCTTTCACCATTTTTTCCCCCTGATTATAAAGAAAACAGTACAATCTAGCCTACAAGACTATTATGTAATTTTAATCTAATTTATTTTTCTACTTTACATTATTAATTACTTACTTACTTACTAAGAATTATTTATTTATTTATTTATGTCCATTGCATTTACTTAGAGTCTGATAGTATGATATAAAAACACTTTGTTCATGTTTTATATGTTCAGTATCACTATTTTGTTGACTATTGTTCACTACACTAACTCAAAAGGTTATTTTCAGTGTTCGCACTATGTCCGTGCTGTCGAGCAGCTGGATGGCTTCGACATTCACGTTCTTGGGCTTTCACAATTAGACAGCTACTTTATCCAGAAGTAACAAAGGCTATATTTTATTTTAGTAGGCGAACGAAGCCGCGGACAAAGTCTAGTTTTTTTAACAGTTTGTTTATTATTTTCTATAAAAATATTAATAAATATAACTTACGTGTATTAAAAATAAATAAAGGAATGTAACCTATTTGACCAGATCAATTCTGGCAGTTAAAATTGAATGTATAGGTAGTATGTAGAAAAAGGTGGACCGACGACTAGGTGAAGGTCGCGGGAATCCGCTGAATGCGGAAAGCGTAGAACCAGTCATTGTGGCGATGCTTGGGGGAGGCTTATGTCCAGCAGTGGACGTCTTTCGGCTGAAATGATGATGATGATGATGTATAAAAAGCACTGGCGCGACGGACCTAGCCTCATGACTTAAATACTTCACATAACATAACATAACATCACGCCTGTACTTCCCCGAAGGGGTAGGCAGAGTACACCCACATTTCGCCAGTTATGTTATAGTCCCATGTAATAGGGGGCGAGCCACAAAATAAAAACACAAAAAAAAACTAAATACGACACACAGATGTAATAATACCACACCAAATTCATCATGAAGCCAAACCGTCTGAACCCCATACCATACCTAGCAATAACAAACCGACATCCCTCGGGTACATTTTAGCGGCGCAGCGTCTAAATCAGGAGCAATTAACGTCAAAGCGATAATATTGGTCGATACAGTCTCGGCTGCTCTCAGATTTATTCATCTCTTGGGATACAATACACCTGATTTGATTTATACGTCAATCTTGGCTTGGATTATTTAGTAGTTTTTCATAGTTTGATGTAATATTGTGAGAGATTGATGGTTATTAATTGAGTGATTTTGAGATAAGGGAATTTGATGACGTTGCAAAAGTGGAACGTTTCGACTATATTGTCCATGGGTAGAGTAGGGTGGCTTATGACACACCTCGGACACTCAATACAATATAAATCCTAGCACCACCTACATACAGAAGATTACGTCTGTATACGAACGCACACACACGCGTATGTTAGGGATACTCGCCGCTCGTAATACTGACTGGGTTCCTAGCGCTTCTCAGAGATGGCGTACTTGTATAGTGACTAGCGATTGACATCCATAGCAATCATGCAGTCAAATTGCCGGCAAAATGTGGGCGGGTGCGGGGTCCGGGCGAGGAATCTTGAATTGGTGGGGGGCGGTGAGTGGCCGTTCTGTGCGATAGTACTATTAGATATTCTATGCATACTATACGCAGTGGTAGGTAGATATTAATAAATAGTATCAGACTGATGAATAAATAACTGATAGGAGGACCTGACAGTTGGCAAAGTACAGAAATAAACCTAAAAGTCATCATTTTAATCATGGACGAATTATTCGTCCAAGATTTTGATCTATTTGTAAATTAATGGAAAACAATAGTATCGATCACGCGAACAAACGCTCTTCCTCCTGTCTCGTACCAAACTGTGCTGAGCCCGACAGGGTCCATAATTGGTTCTATAAATTTAAGCCTACTGCCTGTTTTAATATAAAATTATGGGATGCAATAAAGAATGAGTGTTGATTATTGAAATGTTTAAAGTACTGTGAGAAAATTTCATTAATATGTATTAAAAATTCTAAATTAAAATGCTTATAAATATAGCGTAATTGGCTCCGGTAGTAATATTTAAAATGGTGGTAAATAAATAAATTATCTATAATTATACGACTTTTTTGTAACCAAATTGTGTTTATGTTCTAATACGTCTAGTTCATCAAAACACGTACAAAAGATTTGCAGATAGATTTATTTTAATTACAGTTTATCTACAAATACCTATTAAGTTGAAACGTAAAATATTTAAAATAACACACTATTAAAATATAACTTGCAAATTGCCTGAATCCATCTCTGCACGTATATGTATTCAAATAAGAATGAGCTTTGTTCCCGAATATTTAAGGTTATAAATAGCTAGAATATCACTCTATTGCAAAGACTTAATCAAGTTGAAATATCCTTGCAAAACAAAACTTCATTACCAGCACCGGCCCATCAACTAAACTGGATGGAAATCTTGGTCTTAAAGACGTAGCATTATAATTGCCCCTAGCTACTGGCCTCTAGCTACTGGCTTCTAGCTACTCGCTTTTTCTCGACGCAAGGAACGCCTGTTCACCTAGACGATATCCACTCAACTACTACTATACCGTGTTTATAAACTGTGACTTGTTATGCGAAGAGTTCCGTACTTGAATTTTTGCTTAAATCAGACAGAGATGTATTGAAGGTAGATCTTATCTTGAGGATAGATAAATTATAGCTACTATTATATAGGTATTATATTTCATCATTTTCATCATCATTTAAGCCAAAAGACGTCGACTGCTGGATATAGGCTTCCACCAGAGGCCATAATCGCCACGCTTGGCAGGCGGGTTGGCGATCGCAGTTGGTTGTTTAAATACTCAGAGGACGCTGCTGCCATCCTCTAGTGAATCCCTTAGTCGCCTTTTATGACACCCATGAGAAGAGATAGGGTGGTGCAATTCTTTATGCCTGGCACCAGACAGAACATTGGTGTCATATTTGCAGGCTGAAAATTCAATTTTCAAAACTCAGACTCAAGGATTAGTAATAAAGTGATGACCCTGGTATCTTTTATTTTTACATGTATAATTATGTTACCTGTATTATGGTACCTATTAACCCATTATTTTTACCTGTATAATTATATTCCCGTCTTCCTATTAACCCATTATTTTTACCTGTATAATTATATTCCCTGTCTCCCTAGTAACCCATTATTTTTACCTGTATAATGCCTCGTTGGTCTAGTGGTTGCAAGCGCGACTGCTAAGCGTGAGGTCCTGGGTTCGATTCCCGGGTCGGGCAAAGTGTTATTGGGTTTTTTCATTAGGAAATTCTCAGTAGCAGCCCGGAGTCTGGATTTTGTGCCCGGTTAATGGCAATAGGCTCGCCCCCTATTACATGGGACTTACAACATAACTGGCGAAATGTGGGTGTACTATACACCTCTGCCTACCCCTTCGGGGAAATACAGGCGTGATGTTATATTATGTTATGTTGTATAATGATATTCCCTGTCTCCCTGTTAAACTATTATTTTAACCTGTATAGTTATATTCCCTTTCTCCCTGTTAAACTATTATTTTTACCTGTATAGTTATATTCCCTGTCTCCCTGTTACCTGTGTATTGACTTCCTTTCCTATATATATTTATTTTTATCTACTTAAAACTTAAACAGTTCACTGTTTTTTCTTGAGTATATTTTTACCAGAGCTTTGCGAAAAAATTCTGGAAAAGGTGAGCAAATTGAATGGTTGAATGTGTACAAGTATTTCATATTTGAATTTGAGCGTCAATTTCTACAATTTTAAAAACGGTACACATATGCAATATACATTAATAATAATCTTTCTTACAATAGTGTAACTTAATAAAAGCTATAACAACAATCCATTGTTACAAATAATTAAGCCTCCGATTACAACAATAATTAATAGCGTGTCACCAAAACAAGTAATACGGCGCACCCAACCCTCCGCTGCGACACGGGTCCAACGAGCCAGCACCGCTAACACAGGTAACCGGCCATAACAACTCGACCCACGTAACCCAGCTTAATGTGGCTCATCAGGCCTGCAGCATCACTGCAAGGGTTGAATGACCGCGCGCATGCGTATAAAACACCTTTTTCGGTCTAAATAGCCAACGGGCCGTCTTAGTGCGCGTTCTAACTGCGATCAAATTTCGATCTTACTATGTAACTGAGTAGATCGTTTTGGGGGTGCGTTCACAGTGGGAGGAGGCACGGCTCGGAGGCTCAGTGAGTCGCGGATCGCCGTCGGCAGCGCGCGTGCCCTTCCGTCGCCCGGATTTTTTCCGCCCGAGAAAAGTTTTTCAAGTTTCCGTCGGACGTTAAAAGTGACGAGTTGGAGTTTTTAAAATTAACGTTTGGATAAAAGTGCATAAGGATTTGTGTGGAACAGTGGTTCTGGAGAATTTTACTGTGTTTTCCGGGAATAATGAGAAGGTGAGTTGAAGAAAAAATAAGATAAAAGCATTTATTGCGGAAAATTTATTCTGTAAGCTTAAGTTTGATTGTGAATACATAGGAAATAATAACATAAAATATTAATATTATAATAAAACAAGTTTAACCGGATTAAAACGCATATATTATTTAAATTGGTTTTCCTCACGTTTCGAAAGCTTTGCAGCGTTTGTGGTCGCAGGAAGATTAACGGCCAAAATTAATATCCAATCTATCAACGATTTTCCCTACTAGAGATAGAAATTTGACAAATTAAATTTTGTATGGAGCTTATGTAAAATTCCTATCTCTAGTAGGGCAAATCGTGGATAGATTGGATATTAATTTTAGCCGTAAGATGACTAGCGTCTTTACAGATATTTCTAATCTACAGTAGTTACAAAAAAATATAAACATATTTTAAAATTCATAAAATAACCAGGTATAATCTGACAAAAAATAAATTTTCATGACTTTTAAGGATACAATTTTATTTTAGTATCTCTGTAGAATAAAATAAATTCACTACAAGCTTATCTGAGCTGAAAGGGACCGCGAACCGAAGGGATTAGAGAACTTAGTTTTAAATCCGTCGTCTGTCGGGGCAGCAGTTAACAATAGGATAATGAAAGTTTCATGTCAGAAAGCTACACAAACTGGGATTTGAAACTTCAACCAACCAAACAACAAACAAAAAATTCTATTTTATTTATACAAAGTGTACATAAATAAGAATTATAGGCTATTCTTAAATATGTATACAGATATAAAAAGAATATACAAATAATAAAAAAGCATATATAAATGAAGAAAAAACAGTATTTTTATCATCAATGGTGTTTTCCATTGCAGCAGAAAATAGGCCTTTCTATTTCTTTCGGTGGGTATACGAGCATTGCCTAGTGAGTTTTATTGGTTCCACTTTTTACTTTACACATAATCAACCCATTTATTATCCTGGACACAAGCCTCTTCCCAGAATGAGAAGCTTAAGGCCTTAGTCCACCACGCTGGTCTACTGCGGGTTGGTAGACTACACTCACCATCAAGAACTGTATGACACACTTTCAGGTGTGCAGGTTTTCTCACAATTTTATCTTAACTAGCAGTATATTTAACATTCACTGAATAGGCAATCGCAATCTACGCGCAATGTTTGTAACATATTTTTATTAATTGGTGCAGTAACCCTCTTTGAAGACGGACATAAAACAGCGAATTCATTCCTGTGAACATTTCGTCCTCATCAATAACATAACATACAAAATTTCAGTGTACAGGAAAACTGGCCGTATATGTTTGGTCCTTCGAGCTGGACAAAATGAGCCAGCAGAATCTTATCACGCTCTTAAAAAAAACACTATAATCACTAAATGGATTGCGTTGCATGGTAATCACGGCAATATACCTTCAATACTCACTGTAGAAGCCTGTCAGGCAGCATAGCATATATTTAACACAGCCACGTAAATCAGCCCATTACTGTCTCACTGCTGGGCTCGGCTTCTTGTCAAAATGAGAAAGGTTCGGGCCTTTGCCCACCATGCTGGCCTAGAGTGGATTGGCAGTCTCTACATAACATTGAAAACTGTATGGAGCATTCTCAGGTGTGCCGGTTTCCTCATGATGTTTTTCTTCACCGTTAAAGCAAGTGATAATCAAATTTTGATACGCACATTAATTAGAAAAGTCATAGGTGCAGGCCGGTGGGTTTGAACTTGGACTCACCTGCATAGAAGGCAAGCGTTTCACCACTAGGGTATCACTGAAAAGGTCTATATGTCTCTGGTTTATACACAAAGGAAGAAAGAAATGTCTAAATTCTGAGTAGTCGTCGGAAATCGCACAGTCTAGTTTAAATTTTTCATTGCATCACTTTGTTCTAAAAAAACGGTTTGTATGGAATTGTCACAGCTATACATAGTTTGTTTTTAGTCCTAACCAACCCCTGCTATTCGGTTGTAAAAAAATAAACTAATATTCAAGTATACCTACCTGTAGTAGGTGGTATGTAGTCATCGACTTTACACCCCATAGATGCCTCATAATATGATACCGATGTCTGTCAAAACATCTATGAAATTTCACTTATGTAGGTCGCCACTATTCGCTACTTGAAATCTTAAAATCAGTTTCGACCACCTAAATGAGCCATCAAAACTGCCGCGTTAATGATTAGCTAATAGCCGCCTTGGTAAGGACAATCGGATTGCAGTACCCCGCCTCAGCTAGTGGCAGAATTTATTGTACGCATTATATTCAACATTAGGCGTCTATTGGGCTGTATGGTGTACTTGTGTAGTAGTATTATTTTTAAATGTATCACTTTATTGGAACTTTACTCGAAATCTATCGAGTGGGGTATCAAACTATAGGGTTTTATAAATTGTTTTCAAAAATATATACAACTTATATGTTTAAATGTAATTTAGAATGAGAAATGCTAAAAAACAACAAAATATACAACGTTAAAAATGAATTTGACTTTTCAAAAAAAACATTAATAGTATGATAAATAAAACATGATGACAAAACTAAAAAAAAAAAAAAAAAAAATTAATTAACAAAAACAAAAAACCCGACTGCGTGTAAAAATAACAGAAAAGATATAAACAAGACTTATCAACACGCAGGCGGAGGCTACATAGGAACTAATATGTAATTCATGACCAAAAACATACGTAGCCTCCGACTGCGTGTTGATAAGTCTTGTTTATATCTTTTCTGTTATTTTTACACGCAGTCGGGTTTTTTGTTTTTGTTAATTAATTTAATTTATTAACCTGCACTGACCTACTTTCTTCAGTCTCTCTATAATCCTGTCTGTTTCGCATCAAATTCTGATAGAAAATAGGTACCCTAACTGCTTAACCGGGCGGGTGGCGGAGAATCCCGTTAGGGACTCCATCCGCCGATTTTTTTTCCTAAACCTAACTTATAAACTAAAAACGCGGTTGCAAAACCGCATAAGGGCGTCCCCCAAGGGAGGGCTCGGACCTCGGCTTACTGGGGCATTGCGGGGGGACCCCGCCGCTATTTCCCCCTGGCAGCCGTTACTGCATCAGGAATGGTTTTCTCGAAAGTGGCGGACTTTCGGTATATCGGGTGATCTGCGGTGTGAGCTGGGTTTAAACTTAGACCCTCCAGCACTGAAAGCAGGCGCTAAGCTATCACTGCTTTACAAAATAAAAACAATATACCGTTAAATATGCAATACGGAACAAAATTGCGCGAAGTAAGCCGTCAGGGGGAAGCCTATGATTGCGTCACGGTTCACCTGTCAAGTGCACGCACAGCCAGACAATGGAGACTGCAATATAGTTTATGAGAAACGATATGAACTGTGTACTGTAGGCCCGTCAAACAGGCATGTCAGAAATTTAACTTAAACTGAAGCAGAAAAAAAAAACTGATGGTGTTTTGAAGTCGGCATGCAAGTTCGGCAGCATGGTACTTTATTTCAAGAACGGATGTAGGCCACCTTTTTGCAGCCTGTTAAGAAAAGTGCTATTTTACCGCGTTTTTATTAAGGCACATGTAACAGCCAAGTGGCGCCCCCATCAGTAAAAAATTATTAATCGCTTCAGTGTATTCATACATCATTTGTCGGAAATTTGTTTTTAACAATAAATAAATAAAATAAATAAATATTTTTGGGATATTTTTACACATCACCATCTAGTCCCAAACTAAGCAGAGCTTGTGGTATGGAAACAATTGAAGTACAGGTACTGTAGTTTAATCAGAAACTATTAACTCTATAAAATATAGTTCGCTGTAGTGGTAGTACTATACTATTATTTATTATTATTACTCGCTGAATACATCATTTATCGAAAAAAATAATTAACAATTGGTGTACAGATACTTTAGTTTAATCAGAAACGATAGTTCGCTGTAGTTGTAGATAGAAAAAGTGCGAAAATCGGCCACTTTTGGCACTTTTTCTATCTACAACCATAGAACAATAATTATTTTACTGATGGGGGCGCCACTTAGCAGCAGCCGCTGCTGCTACATACTCATTAACTCGCTTTCTTGTCTGTCTGATTGTTTGTTTACCTGTTCGGTACAAATTTTGCAATCGATTTTAGCTTACTTCCCGATAAGCTAGAGACTTGAAACTTTAAACATAGCTCCGAACTTGATGATTATTTTATATTAATTCTCTTTTGTTTTATAAACATGGTATAATAGAAAAACAAACATAAAATTATTAATCAAAGAACACCAATCTAATGAGTGTTCCCTTTACAGCCAAAATAAATTTACTATTTAAACCATTTATTATGCCACACATACATAAAATATATTTATTTAATTATTATGTTCTTTATTGTACACCAAACGAAAACAAAGACAGTAGTTTACAGATATATGTAAAAACAATGGGCGGCCTTATCACACAAGGCAATCTCTTCCAGACAACCTTTGGATATACATAAAATGAAAAAACAAATGACAATGACATGAAATGTCGAATGTAGTGATACCCAACTTTAACTTTAGATGAACTCAATGTTACCTATATTCTTGCAAATAAATATATCATTCATTCATATTACATGAAAAGGTAACAGGACAAATTACAGAGAAAACACAACATGTATACCCAAATAGCCAAAATTACGGTAAATCTGCCGTAATTACGGTGCATATGGCAACAAATGGCTTTAGTTTTTATTTCTGCCACCTACCGTAGTCATAAATTACGGTGTATGAAAGTTACCGTAATTTTTAGAATCCAACCTGGAACTGGTAATAAGCCAAAAAAAATAAAAATATTTGTAATTGTTAGTAAAAATTACAATATTTTTGACAGAAACAATATGTTACTATGTTACTGAAGTCAGTGGGTACCAAGTAATTCGCAAAATTAAAATTTTCTTGCGTTTTTTGCAAATTGTAGCTCTGATTCACGTTGTGTATTGATCGGAATAGGATTTGCGGCAATAATAGCAATATATCTACTGAATAATGCTCGTAAAAATATTATCCTGGCGCTATAAGCACGAAAATCGATAATTTGATAGTAAATTAATATTACGGAGCTTATAAAGCTAGTTTGTTTTTATTTCTACTACTACTACTCAATATATTATTTTAAATGTTGTAATTATTGTCGTAAAAATATACAGAACAATAAACAACGTAATTATAGAGCTAGAACTTTTTTTTTTACTTGCAAAAAACGCAAGAAATTTTACATTTTGAGGGCTACTACGTCACAATCACCAATGTTTCCTTCAATTAAAGGCAGAAATGTATGAAAATTGATCACCGTAAATCTGCCGTATTTCTTCAAACTGAAATACCGTATTTCCGGTAATTTTGACCCGTTGTGCACCGTATTTTCGTTTTATCAATCTGGCAACACTAGTATGCAGTAAATACATGCTGCGCATACCCCAAATAAATTGGGATAAGGGCAGGAGAATGATGATGATCCTACTATCAGTGTAGTCCTTCATGGCTGTTCTATAGTATCTACCCCTAGATTCCATTCCCTAAGATTAAATTCAGGGCAATTTCGCTTCCCCTGTTTATCAGAAAAACAGTGTGACGTAACCGTTCACCTGTCACGTACAGGCACTGTCAGACAATGGAGACTGCAATATAGTTTATGAGGAATGATATGAACTGTGTACCGTAGGCATGTTGCACAGGTACGTTATATTTAATTCAAGCTGAAGCATACAAAGTTGGAAGAGATCTTCGGAATAAACCTTTAGAATACACAGCAATGCTGTCCAAAAATGAAGGTAAAGTTGATATTTTTTTTCTCAAAGGGTTTTTACTATTTAAATCATAAAAACATCAAGCTAATAAGTTTCGTGTTCCATAATTTTCAATTTATACAGACAACTTCAATTAACCTAAATTAATTTTGCTTAAATTCTGCCTATAAATAATAAAGTATAAGTTTTTAACCAGCTGTAACGTTATATCCCACCTTAATAAATAATTTAGGACTTAAAGAATAACACCACCCTTATCACTTCTCATGGGTGTCGTAAAAGGCGACTAAGGGATTCACCAGAGGATGGGCAGCAGCGTTCTCTGAGTATTTATCCCCCCCTTAATTGGGAGAGGCCTATGTCCAGTAGTGGACGTCTTTCGGCTGAAATGATGCAATAAATAATTAATTAAAAGCTTTTTGAAACTATCTCTAGATCCTATCCATTAAGATTATATCATGGGACATTTACTATCCCCCTGTTTATCGAGGAAACAATGTGACGTCATAATTTATCTGTCAAATGCACCCACAACCTTACAATAGGGCTGCAATATTGTTCATGAGTGATACATATAAATGTAGCCAAACGCTGTTGTGGTACCTTATGGACACTCCTTCACTACTCCGATTCAAAGTCGGATTATTCCCATTTAAAGTCCGAAAATACCTTCGGAAGAAGATCTCAGGAAGTTAATAAACTGTATTATAATAAAACAAAGTTTAACCGGATTAAATCGCGTATATTATGTAAATTAGTTTCCCTGATTGGTTTATAATGTGTAGTGATCACGAAAACCTAAGAAGTTATTAATAAACTGTGTTTCGTTATCGGACTGATAATAATCGGGTGTAGAATCGAAGAAGTGTAGAAACGCCCTTAGGGTCATGTTAAAGTACATCGACTTACATGTATAAGATTCCAGGTAGAGTTCGAAGCTATTGCAATCAATCCAGGGATTTGCTTTCAGTAAAATAACCTGTTTTGGTCACAAAAAAAATATCCTAATGAAAATTAACGTTACCTGTCAAGTGCTCAGACGCACAACCTGTAGGCCAATAATAATTCACGTAACTAAAGACGTGCAGTTGCAGTGCAGTTGCAGTGCGGTTGCAGTGAAGTTGCAGTGCAGTTGCAGTTAAGTTTTGATAAAAGCAACGCGATTGCAATCAAAGTAAATTGTGATTATTGTATGCCTAAAAGGCGGGACATAGCTGATCACTCTATTTTATGAACATCTGTATTTTATACGTACCTGTGATTCACAATAAAGAATATGAATTTGAATTTGAACGCTTTTCATATTCTCTTATCTTCGGGGTCGCTGTCAGATAACAACTGCAGCGTCACTGCAACTTGAACGGTGCGTCATGAAATTACGTTAATTATGGCCCTGGTAGACTGCAATAATACTTTTATAGTTATTGAGCTTTACATATACACCAACGGAAATTCAGTTCACAAGGTTTCTGTGAGCAAATATTTCGAGATAATCTAGAGAAGAACAGTGGTGATGAACGTAGCTTGTAAGATCAGTGTCGCGGCTTAACCACATTACGTCGCCACACGACAACGTATCCAAACAAATTTCTGTTTTGCATCCGGTGAATGTAATCTGGCAACATTCTCTCTTCCTTACAAAAACGCTCTATGAACTTGTCGCGTGTGTCTGACCATTCGTTCTTTGTAAAAATAATTAGAAGCAAAAATAAAGTACCTATTCAACACCGAGTCTGGAAATTTTCATTATTCAGGCCCCATGTGTCGTGTGAAGACACAATCAGTAAGTTAAAGATGCTGGGCTGGCTATGTCTGTCGAAGGACCGATGGTTGCTGGAGCAGACAAGTCCTTGAGTGGAGACCGCTAATCGGCAAACGTAGCGTAGGGCGCTCCCCAGCTCAGTAGACCGATGACCTGAAGAAAGTAGCTGGGGGGACTGGATGCGAAATGCCCTCCGCATTTTTTGGCCACCGAGTGTTGGCCCTAAATGAGGCCTGCGTCCAGAAGTGGACTGCGATAGGCTGAATTGATGTTGATGAAATATTTCAAAAATTGCAAGAAAATAACAATATGCTGTGATCACCACGTGTATAATTACAATGACAAAACACAATCTCTCATAATCATAATCATAATCATATTTATTTGCGTTCAATGTAGGTACATACATAAGATGGAATACAAAAGAAATAAAACTTTTTAACAAAAAATTGAACCGACGAAAACAGAAACTGAAAAGCGAAAAATAACTAATTATGAGTCGGCGCCAAACGAACTTTTAACAAGCATAGTGCGTGTAAGTTGGAAGTGGCCGAGCGGAGAACGCATTTTTGGAAAGTTATTGTTTATCGTTGAAAATCTCACGTTGTATTTGATGTGACGTTGTTTTTATTATTTATTTAAAGTAATTTAATGATCTTCGTTGATTGGTTGTTTGGCGCCGACTCATAATTAGTTATTTTTCGCTTTTCAGTTTCTGTTTTCGTCGGTTCAATTTTTTGTTAAAAAGTTTTATTTTTCATTTTTTTGTGGTTAAACTCTAAATCCAGGTCTCCATTATGTCGTAGTGTCTAGAACTATATTTATGTATGTCAAGTTTCAACAGAATCGGTTAACAGGTAAGAATTCAGTGGGTGAACAAACACTCATCCCCTGTTTTACTACCCTTAGGGGTGGATTTTGATTTTGAAATTTAAATGGGACCAACTTCAAGATATACCCTATCCAATAAAAAAAGAATCATCAAAATCGGACCACTCTGTAAAAAGTTATGCGTGGTCATACATAAAAAAAAAAAAAAAAAAAAAAAAAAAAAAAAAAAAAAAAAAAAAAATATACGCGTCGAATTGAGAACCTCCTCCTTTTTTTCGTCGGTTAAAAAATAGACCCTAGTACATTCTACCTTACGGCATACTGGCCATTGAGAGGTCATGTTTGTCAAATGGCTTTAATGAACCGATTGGATGATAATGTTTTTCTCAGGCCTCAGTCTGTCTTCCTGCACAATTTTTATCCATACGAGGAAGACAAAAGTTTATCCATCGTTATAGCTTTCCATTACCATGATAGGGGGCGGAACAATCGCCACTAATATCGGGCACGGTTCCAATTGCAGTCTAACTGAAAATTTATTTTAGAGAGAAACCCAATTACATTTTTATGGACCGAAGGACCAAAACCGGGACCAAATGCGACAGTAACTTAACGTGAAATAATATTGGAATCGTTTAAATAGTACAATGATACTGCAGTTTTAAAATATTTCAGACGGGGATGGTGTGATTTGGTTGCGACATCTATCATTAAACACGTCAGTGCTAAATGTCAGTTCATACGGAGTGACGAGTTTCTTGCTGGTTATTTTCTACAACGTGTAACCGAAGGGTATCTCTATCCGAAAGGGGTGAAGAGTAGAAGTAGTGGTATAGAATCTCTATGCAAAATTTCTGCCTAAAATAAACTACACGAAAAAATTATCCCAAATTTTAGATTTCGTTTATTGTTTTCGAATCATAAAAAACGTGTCCCTGCACTACGAAGTTCTTTATCTTTTCACGTCAGTTGCTAATATTAAGTGTTTGTTCTTTATTTTTTCTATGTATAATAAACGTATTGTGTGTATATAAATAAATAAATTATGATAAAGGGTGCTAGTGATGAGTAAATTTCAGTTTGAACTAATAATAATAATAAATAAATAAAATTGGTACATTTTCACACACACCATCTAGTCCCAAACCAAGCAGAGCTTGTGCTATGGGTACTAGACAGTGGATATAGTACTTATCTACTTTTTTTTTTGTAAATACATACTTATAATACATAAGAAACACCCAGACCAACACAAACACTTATGTTCATCACATAAATATTTGTGTCCTGTGGGAATCGAACTCACAACCGTGTCAGCAGTCCTATATTCGTATTTGTTATCATCCAAAGAAGCCGTGCACTTGATATGTATATACTCTTTACGTTACATGTTGTATAAGACCCCATTTGAAACTGTGCACCTAGAGCCTAACGTTTCACAAGTGCATGTAGTTAGGTCTACTTGAAATAAAAACAATTTTAATTTAAATACCTCACTTGCTTCTATACCACTGTGCTTGAAAACTTGCACAAGCTTGATCTCAGCGTGGCCACACCAAACACAATTTTAGTGGCCAAATATACCTTAAAAAATCTAAACTCAAGCGTTTATAATTTTTTATTTATTTTACGTAAAACGGTAAATGTTCTCTGAATTAAAATAAATTATCTTAGTTCATTTTGCCGTGGAAGGCGTGTGAAATTTTGAATGTTAACATAATAATAACAACAAGTTACATCAAAATAATCAAAAAACATTAATTAAATGAATAAGTTAACATTAGATTTATCATGTACGTGGGACACTCAGAAAGTTTTGCGAAACTAAAAAAAATTGTTCTATACGTACATATATTTTTATCAAATCTTTTCAAAGTACTTTCCACCAGCCTCTATACAAAGATTCATGCGCCTAAACCAGTTTTCAAAACACTTTTTCCAGTCCGCCGCAGACACCTCGTTTACAGCCTGCTCGAACGCAGCCAGCGCATCTTCCGGCGACGAAAATTGTATCCCTTTGAGCTGATTTTTTATTTTTGGGAATAAAAAGAAGTCACACGGTGCTAGATCAGGGCTGTAAGGAGGGTGACCCAGGAGTTTGACTGGCGTGCTGTCCAGGAAGTCCCTCGTTTTGAGTGCGGTGTGCGCAGGTGCATTGTCGTGGTGGAGCAGTAGCCCGCGGAGCCCTGTGTTTGGTCGCTTGTTGCTTATAACAGAGAAAACTTCTGGCAAACATTTGGTAGTATACCATTCGGCATTAATGCTTCTTTGATCCCGTAAGGGAATTGATACCAAGTGGCCAGTCAAATTAAAAAAGCTAGCGATCAAAATCTTACCCCCGCTTCTAGATCGCTTCACTTTGGTAGGCGTTGGCTCATTTTGAAACACCCAAACAGTCGACTGGCGCTTGGTTTCTGGGTCGTATTGATAAATCCAGGACTCATCACCTGTAAAGATGTCGTAAACACGCCGAGACGAGCCTGCTTCAAATTTGTTAAGCATATCACGGCACCATTCCACCCGGGCCTGCTTCTGAGCATCGGTGAGGTTGTGCGGCACCCAGCGTGATACTATCCTCCTCACGCGAAGATGGCTGTGTAGAATCTCGTGAACGCTTCCCGATCCAATCTTCAATATGTGTTGAATCTCCTGATATGTAATTCGCCTATTTTCTTGGATTAAATTTTTCACTGCTAGCACGTTTTCTTCGGTAACAGCCGTCAAAGGGCGACCGCTTCTTTCGTGATCCCCCAAAGTTGGTCGACCGCGCTTGAATTCGTTATACCAACGATATACGGTTGCCTTGGAAGGGCCTACATCCATGAATGCCATTTGAAGTCTATCGTACGATTCATCCGGTTTCAGGCGACACTTGAAATCGTATAAAATCATAGCTCTAAAATGTTCCCGGCGCAGATCCATATTTCAGTGAGACACAATACTTTGAATTAACTCGCAAAAAATGTGGAGGGAAATTTTGAAATTGGAACTTACTTATTTTTACTTATAAATAATCATATTTTCGAAAAACATTATAACTGGCCAGTCTCCCATATATAAAAACTTTTTTTCGCAATACTTTCTGAGGGGCCTGGTACTTCACAGTTATTTGTAATTTATACAATTTATTATGGCGTCGGGTTGGCGATCGCAGTTGTTTGGTTAAATATTCACAGAACGCTGCTGCCCATCCTCTGGTGAATCTCTTAGTCGCCTTTTACGACACTTTTACGTAACCCATGAGAAGAGATAGGGTCGTGCAATTATTTATGTCCGGCATCACACAGAACGATATTGTCGGGTATTATAAGTTTTTTAACCCGCCATAATAATTGTATAAGTATTAGTAACTATGATACAGCAATAGATATAATTTTCAAAGTTTTTGTAGCGAAGAGTGACTTACTTTATCCCATTTAAATAAACTGAGTAAGAAAAAATATTAAGATATCATGAAAATGGCATGTGGGAATTACCACGTGGAATAACTTATGTTTAGTAAGAAACCGCTGTGTGTTGTCGTTTAGCTAAAAGTTTGTCTGTAACTAAGTTAACTCCATTCAATGATCCCAATAATATGGAGAGGAAAGTTTCTAGTCCTTTGTTACGAATTCACGTGGAAAAGACTTCTCTGATTGATGGAGAGCTTTCTGCCTCTTCTTTCTCGTCAATGGTTTACTTGGATTTTTTAGATTTAATGTACGGTTACGATAATTCCGGTGATACATTTTGTCGACAAAATCCCTTGAACGAATCCTGCTACATTACACGAACCTACGGCTGCCGTCGAACACTGAGTGCAAGCGATTTTAGCCTTAGTGGTGGTTCATCGGAAAGATATCTGACTGTACATAAAACAGAGGTATATAAGGCTCACTTAACGCCACATAACATTTCCTACTAGCCAATATTTGGGTTGAATAGGAAGACAAGAAAATAAATAAATATTTGGGATATTTTACACAGCACCATCAAACTAAGCAGAGTTTATACCATGGGGACTAGACAATGGATATAATACTCGTATAATTTTTATTGTAAATACATACTTATACATAAGAAACACCCAGACCAACATCAACGCTTATGTTCATTATATTTGTGTCCTGTGGGAATCGAACCCACGACTTCGTGATCAGCAGTCCGACACTCGAACCACTAGACCACAGACGTCGTCAACGACGACGACGACGACGACGAGTATATTGTATTTCGAATATTTTAATCCTAATAATAACCAGTTTGTAAATTGTGAAGTGTATTAATTTAGTTGCTGATAAATTACTATGACTATTATTACCCATATATTATACTAGATTTGTAGTGACAGCCCTGTAGTTCAATATGCAAACTAAAACGCCGTAGGCACTGCTACGTCTGCTACGCTTACTACGCTTGCTACGCCTAGAGCTACGTCTAATGCCACGAGCGCTATTTCACTTATTACTCGCTTACCGTTCTACTAACTAAGATAACAAGCTTAAGATAATTAAGTGAAGGATCATGATTAACTCCATGGCTCCTTATCCCTCTCAACAACGTTAACCAAAATGAATAATTATAATTTAAACAAAAAATACTCCCCTTTTCTTACCATCATTCTGATACCATCCGCGCAAATTTTAACTTTAGTGCACTATGATACGGCTTAAATTTGCTTGTGGGAATTAAGATAGGAGACTTCTATACATGTCAGTTGCAGGTCCCGGAGCAAACAAGACAATGGGCTATATAGGGTCTTACTTGTGTTTGATGAAATAGTATGGGAATTTTCCATGGCTTAGTAATTGCGTTTCTAAATATAAATTATAGATTAGTTTAAGCATGTGTGGACGGATTTATTTTTGCATGTAATTTGGGGAGGATACTCACGGTAACAGTGTAAATAATTATAAAAATAATCTTTTTGGCCTGCTTTTACTGTCATATAAGTTTACCTGTTTACCGATTTGCTTTTTTCTTGACTGTAAATGATTAAAGTCGACTCTATGCATTAAATTCAAATATGTATGTATTATTATTACTTAGGTATTAATATTATTGCTTTTATTTAATAACGAGAATGGATATAGGATAAGGAATGAGTATGTAGGAGGGAGTCTGAAAGTAGCGCCAGTAACAGAAAAAAACGAGTGTGCTGATGGTCTTCCTTTTATTTGTGACACTATGTTATTTAGTAAAAAATAATCCTTATAATGAAGCCTTTCGATCGGTATGATAAAGCTACAAGGTGATTATTTTTCTCATGTAACGGGTTCGATTTTCGATTCAATCATGTAATTATTTAAATATCTATTAATGCAGTTTAAATTGTTTTTAAAATTCAAATAATGTCTTCTTTTAGTAAAATGTTCCATCCACAATATTCAAGGTACTTTCCCTCCATGTGGCATATCCGTGGGACGCCCGGTATACTAAATAACATAAATACATAGCATTACTGCTGATGGAATCGTTTCTTAATTAGTTTACAATATATTAAACAAAACACATTTTCTTAAAAAAACATAAAAAAATACACACTCCACATACGCAATACGCATTGAAGACCAAGAACTCAGCAAACGTACTTCTAAAAATAAAAACCAGTATTCCTCGTCTCGGTACGAAACAAAAACATACAGCGAACTCACAACGTATAATACAAGCCTAGTATGTTCCTTGCTTCCGCTGAGCTGCGCACGAAAAAACAGTAACTCGTATTACACGTATTTATTTCATAGTAGTTTTAACATTTTTAGCTTGTTAACATTTCCACAAGGAAAACTGAGAATACAGCAGAAATGTTCAGTTATTTTTACTATGCGCTTTTTATTGCTCTTTTTAACTTTTTGTAACTATGTAAACACATTCAAATTCATTTATTGTGGACCACAGGTTCATGAGATGTATACAAATTAATATAATAGGATCAGCCATGTCCCGCCATTGAGGTATACAATCATAATTAATTAAATAACGCAGCATAATATTTTATATTATTTACTAAACAAAAACTTTTAAAGATATAAATTGTGGAAAGAAAAAATCGCTCACGAGCAGGATTCGAACCTGCGACTCCTGGCTCAGTACGCCAGTGCTTTAGCCACTAAGCTACCGTGAACACTGCTCGTGGTATCGAAATTATCCTCCACTATACGTCTTTGGGTGACGTCAGCGATATCTTATTAAGAAAACATTGTTCCTTAACCGACTCGACTAACTTTACAGTTAAATCAAAGTCGTATAGATATGCCTACCCTTACTAATTATTTTATTATTTTAACGCATTTTACGCATGCGAAACGAATTCTAAAGATATAAATTGTGGAAAGAAAAAATCGCTCACGAGCAGGATTCGAACCTGCGACTCCTGGCTCAGTACGCCAGTGCTTTAGCCACTAAGCTACCGTGAACACTGCTCGTGGTATCGAAATTATCCTCCACTATACGTCTTTGGGTGACGTCAACGATATCTTATTAAGAAAACATTGTTCCTTAACCGACTCGACTAACTTTTCTTTTCTTTTCTTTCCACAATTTATATCTTTAGAATTCGTTTCACATGCGTAAAATGCGTTAAAATAATAAAATAATTAGTAAGGGTAGGCATATCTATACGACTTTGATTTAACTGTAAAGTTAGTCGAGTCGGTTAAGGAACAACGTTTTCTTAATAAGATATCGCTGACGTCACCCAAAGACGTACAGTGGAAGATAATTTCGATACCACGAGCAGTGTTCACGGTAGCTTAGTGTCTAAAGCACTGGCGTACTGAGCCAGGAGTCGCAGGTTCGAATCCTGCTCGTGAGCGATTTTTTCTTGCCACAATTTATATCTTTAGAATTCGTTTCGCATGCGTAAAATGCGTTAAAATAATAAAATAAAAACTTTTAATTTAATTTATAAGCATGTCCAATTTTTTTACCGTCAAGAAATAGAATACCTGTAACCATAACTATTGTTAAACAAATACAGTTCAGTCACAATCACAGAAATAGATAGAATGTAAAAGTGAGAAGGGCACGCGTGCCAACACTCTGCACCATAGTGCAGGGCATTTCAAATCCTTTCTCGGTACGCCTTGTGACTTGTTTCTGTAAATACTGTAACAAAAACCCACAAAAATGCCTTATTGCGCTGTTTCTAACTGCAGAAACAAAAGCTCTAAAGTATATTTGATTAAAGTTAATTTTAAAAAATTCATTACGTCGAATGTTAGGCGTAGTTTGTTGGAAAGTTGCCACGCATGAATCGCTGGTAAAATTGTGATTACAACCATTCTACATCATATCTATTTCTGTGGTCACAATTTACACTCACAATTTACTACCTACGTGGGACACTCAGAAAGTTTTGCGAAACTAAAAAAAATTGTTCTATACGTACATATATTTTTATCAAATCTTTTCAAAGTACTTTCCACCAGCCTCTATACAAAGATTCATGCACCTAAACCAGTTTTCAAAACACTTTTTCCAGTCCGCCGCAGACACCTCGTTTACAGCCTGCTCGAACGCAGCCAGCGCATCTTCCGGCGACGAAAATTGTATCCCTTTGAGCTGATTTTTTATTTTTGGGAATAAAAAGAAGTCACACGGTGCTAGATCAGGGCTGTAAGGAGGGTGACCCAGGAGTTTGACTGGCGTGCTGTCCAGGAAGTCCCTCGTTTTGAGTGCGGTGTGCGCAGGTGCATTGTCGTGGTGGAGCAGTAGCCCGCGGAGCCCTGTGTTTGGTCGCTTGTTGCTTATAACAGAGAAAACTTCTGGCAAACATTTGGTAGTATACCATTCGGCATTAATGCTTCTTTGATCCCGTAAGGGAATTGATACCAAGTGGCCAGTCAAATTAAAAAAGCTAGCGATCAAAATCTTACCCACGCTTCTAGATCGCTTCACTTTGGTAGGCGTTGGCTCATTTTGAAACACCCAAACAGTCGACTGGCGCTTGGTTTCTGGGTCGTATTGATAAATCCAGGACTCATCACCTGTAACGATGTCGTAAACACGCCGAGACGAGCCTGCTTCAAATTTGTTAAGCATATCACGGCACCATTCCACCCGGGCCTGCTTCTGAGCATCGGTGAGGTTGTGCGGCACCCAGCGTGATACTATCCTCCTCACGCGAAGATGGCTGTGTAGAATCTCGTGAACGCTTCCCGATCCAATCTTCAATATGTGTTGAATCTCCTGATATGTAATTCGCCTATTGTCTTGGATTAAATTTTTCACTGCTAGCACGTTTTCTTCGGTAACAGCCGTCAAAGGGCGACCGCTTCTTTCGTCATCCCCCAAAGTTGGTCGACCGCGCTTGAATTCGTTATACCAACGATACACGGTTGCCTTGGAAGGGCCTTCATCCATGAATGCCATTTGAAGTCTATCGTACGATTCATCCGGTTTCAGGCGACACTTGAAATCGTATAAAATCATAGCTCTAAAATGTTCCCGGCGCAGATCCATATTTCAGTGAGACACAATACTTTGAATTAACTTGCAAAAAATGTGGAGGGAAATTTTGAAATTGGAACTTACTTATTTTTACTTATAAATAATCATATTTTCGAAAAACATTATAACTGGCCAGTCTCCCATGTATAAAAACTTTTTTTCGCAATACTTTCTGAGGGGCCTGGTATATATAGTTTAATTTACTACCTGTATATAGGTACACTCATATGGAAGGGTTAAAACTTTTTGATTCATAAAATGTGGCTTACATGAATCTGTTTGTTGTAGATTGCAATCAGATCTAATGGAACGTGTTTGGGCTCTAAGTGCACGAACAAATATAGTAATTCAATTTTAACCTACTTCGATCGATCGTATTGATTTGAAACTTTGTAAGTATATTTTATCCGGATGACAATACAATAATTTGGACCATGGAGCTGATCTGATGATGAACTACAGTAACTCTACTTATCTAAGCGTGTTTTTTTTCGTTTTTGAAATGACTAAAAACGGCAATTTTATATTTGACAAAAGATTATGTTGCTTTAAGTTTTGATATATTTAGCACTAGCCCATATGCCAGCAGCTTCGCCCGCATTGAATTTGGCTTATCACAGAAATATATTATCACGCATCCCCCAAGAACTATATCTTTTATATATTCCCGGGGTAAAAAGTAGAAAATTCAAATTCAATTTTTTTTTTACTTCAAGTAAAAATGGAATGCCAATGCATTCCACAACATTTTTTGACAAATCCTTTACGGTTCAGGCTGCTCGTTTGTGGAATGCATTGCCAGTGCCTATTAGAAGAGCGCAATCGCTGCCAGTGTTTAAGAGGCTTGTAAAGGAGCATTATTTGTCGCTATGAACATGTTTCTTCTCCTGTATGTGGTCGTTTTTAATTACTTTACCGTTGCTTATTATTTATATGTATATATGCATATAGTATTTATGTATTAGGATTTATAGAATATACTTTTGTTATTATTTTATAGTAGTAGTATAGTATTTTATTTTATTACTAAATTATGTATCGAATTTGCACATCTGACAACCCCATTTTCTGTCCAGTTCATTCTTGTCCATCCTAAGGTTGCCTGGAAGAAATCGCTGATCGCGATAAGGCCGCCATTTGTACAATAGTTTAAATGCATATTCAATGTAATGTTTTTTATGGTGTACAATATAGCATATATAAATAAATAAACCTAATTACAGGCACTTTTGAAACGTCAGGCTCTAGTTGCACGGTTCCAAATTGTGGTTTCTATGGAGAAGAACCGTCAAAAAACTACATGGATATACTATTTTTAGAATAGGTTTTTGTTTATTATAGCAAATTCCTTCAAGTAATGTGAGTATAATGTAGGTTAATATCAGAAATAAATGATATTTGAAATAAAGTATATTAGCTTAAAGTGCATGTAGCAGCCAAGTGGCGCCCCCATCAGTAACAAAAATATTACTTGCTGAATACATCATACATCGAAAATTAATTGTTAAAAACGAATTTAATAAAGAAAATTGCTGTAACATTAATCCTGGTTATGGTTTATCTGTGTGCCAAATTCCATCCAAATCAAAGACAAACAAACAAAAGTGTGAATGTTAATTTGCTTAATTATTAAACAACAAAACATCCATACTTTCCCATTTATTAGGAAGTAGGCTTAGAAAGAAGGCTCATTAATTAGTTTACTTCAGTGAATTTGTTCAACCTACATTTTTTTGGCACAAATTTCCAAATAATGTAATAAACGGGAAAATAACCTCAACGGGGGTTAAAAAAGAGTGTTAAAGTTTCTATGAAGAATCTTCCTGGGATCAAACATGAAAAATACTCTTCAAATTAAATAATAATTAAGAAATACGTATTTTTTCCAAAAACTACGCCGCCGCCGGTAAACATACGGGTATGTAAAAAAAATTACGCGGGCAAGGCCGCAAGAGCACTGCTAGTCGCGTATATTATTAAAATTTGTTTTTCTGGTAATTTTAAACAGAAAAAAATGGTATCATGTCAGACAATTTATCCGATGAATTTACACCTAGTAATAATAATGTCCTCCCGGCCGAATTTCGGTCACGGCGGCCAATCTCAACGGAGACTAGACATCTGCGCGGGACATATTATAGTGCACAAGTGTGTGCGCAAACACAGGTGCACTCTCTATTCCCTCACTCTCATAATCCGATGGGACGGCAATTCGACACGACCGGAGAGAGATCAGGCGCAGGACGCTTTTACGTGCTCTCCGAGGCACGAAGGGGTCTCGATGTGTAATGAAACGGTCACCCATCCACAGACTGACCATGGCTAGTGCAGCTTAACCTTGCAGATCGTACAATCCACAAGGTCGCTACTAAGCCACGAGCCCCTTTACACCTAGTGCTATGTACCTATACTGATTTAGTGATATGAGACTCTAGGGTAGATACTACCTCGTTGGCATATTTCTTGGGAATATTGTCTGTATTAGAACTATACTTGTTAGAGTAATACTTTGCTGTCGTTAGTGGCTTCAAGCAAACTCAAGGCCGCCTTTTCTCAGAAAAGTCAAAGATTTGCAATATTGCATTGTAATTATTTAACACGTCAGATTGTAAATAGTATTATCAACATTGTCCTTCCTGTGACCGACTTTACATTAAACTAGGACGTCATCTCGACCATCAGAATAGGACCAAGAGCGGTAATTGCTCTAAGATGACCGGGACTGGTTGAGATGTATAATTGACATGCAATTGGTAGACGAAGCAAATGGGGCTACAACTAAGGGCTACAATTACTTGGCCGTGACTTTATAACGAGGACCCGTTGCTAATTAAATTGTAAGAATTAAGACCAATCGTTTAAATGTTTATAATGTGATCAAGCTGCCTTTTAAATAAATAATAATAAATATAAATACATATAACGATTTAAATTGTGGAAAGAAAAAATCGCTCACGAGTAGGATTCGAACCTGCAACTCCTGGCTCAGTACGCCAGTGTTTTAGCCACTAAGCTACCGTGAAAACGTAGATTTCGTTTCGCATGCGTAAAATGCGTTAAAAATAATAAATAATAAATACATATTTTTGGGACAGAGTACCATCTAGTCCCAAACTAAGCAGAGCTTGTACTATGGGTACTAGACAGTGGATATAATATTACATACTTTTGTTTTTGTAAATACATACGTGTACGGTGCAACCGAACATTGTGAAGTTATTGTACAACCCGCGTCAGCATTTTCCGCCAACATTCATAATTTATATTCATTTATTTTTAACCGACTTCAAAAAAAGGAGGAGGTTATGTATAAGACGGGTTTTTTTTTTTTTTTTAATTAGTTCACTACCGATTATATTATCGAACGTGCCGTGTGTTCTCACCAAAGACTTTGTATAACTGTGGTAACTTTATGGTTCTCACATACCTATCAATATCATTTATTCTTTATAACTATTTCTGTCTGAACTTTGGTGTTAATTTAATGCAATAAACTATTGGTCTTCAAAGGACTCGTATCATTTATATCATATCAACATATCTGTAAAGTTGTTCGGTACCTACCCTACCCTACCCTACCCTACAATACGTATAATACATAAGGAACACCCAGACCAACACAAACGCTTATGTTCATCACACAAATATTTGTGTCCTGTGGGAATCGAACCCACGACCTCGTGATCAGCAGTTTGACAATCGAACCACTAGACCACAGACGTCGTCAAAATTTAAATAAACTAATGGAATCAACTTGTCTAAAATATTAGATAGAAATATGCTATCGTATTTTAAATATGTTTTTTTAAATAATGTTTTTTTCTATAAGACTATGAGACAGTACATTTTTATAAGGATTTTTATGAGTTCCCTTAAAAAAGTTCATGTGCTTATAAATTGACTTACCGCTTGATTTCCCGCGTACCCACTGTGTCCATATCCTTTGAGCACCGGCGTACCCTTCGGTGCACGCCCCAGGTGAAAATAAACTCTATCTTATAATATATTTAAGGTTCTAATTCGATTACACGAAATTTGAAAGTGTGGTCCCCTAAAAATTTCGTAAAAAAAAACATAAAAATATATTTTTATGAGGCGTGGCGAAGGCGAGCGCGTAACGCACGCCGCACGCGTGACGCCTGGGCCGCACGGAGTCTGTGCCGCGAAAGCGCACGGTGCGAGCGGATGCTCTTAGCATTGATAGCCTAGCGGTTGAGCGCTTCCCTTCCATGCAAGAAGGTATGAGTTTGGACCAGTCCCGCTCCTCTGACTTTTCGGATTCATGTGCAGACCAAAATAAAAAAATCAATTGCTTTAACGGTGAAGGGAAACATCGTGAGGAATCCTGCATACCTGGGTGTGCTCCATACAGGTCTCCATAGAGTGTGTAGTCTGCAAACCCGCAATAGGCCAGCGTGGTGGCCTAAGCCTTAACCTTAACCTTCGCGTACTGAGAAGAGGCCCGTGCAAAGCATTAAGACAATAATGAGCTGGTTATGCTCACTTAAATGTCATGCTGATGGTGGCGTTAGTGTCGGGTTGTTAAGTTCCCTTCAATATGATTGAGTTAAGCGATGGCTGATGCTCGCGTCATGCTCGTGAACGGGTGCCGTCTGTCGGGACAGCTCAGCTCCTACATACTATGGCAACTCTTTTTACGTTTATTTCTAAAGGCAATATTCTCACTTTTAAACTCTTGTTTATTTCTTACATTAACCTACATTATACGCACATTATTTGAACAAATTTCATACAAATCCATTAAGCATTCAGCCGTTTCAGCGTGATTGAAAGACAAACAAACAATTAAATAAATGAAAAAAGTCAGTCGTACATTATTTGCGTCAGCGTGGTCCTTGAGACGACTACGCAATTTTCTCCCTACTGCTACCAAAACGGCGCTTGCTCAATCCCTCCTTCTCCCTATTCTTGACTATGCCGATGCCAGCTATTTAGATCTTACTGAGGTACAACTAAATAAGCTTGAGCGACTTCAAAATGTTTGTATCAGATTTATATTTGGCTTACGCAAATATGATCATGTCTCCGAATTCCGCACTAAGCTCAAGTTGCTCCCTATACGTCTTCACCGGAATACCCATATTTTATCACTTCTCTACAGTATTCTGTTTAATCCCAAGACCCCCCTTTATCTCAAAGAACGTTTCAAGTTCCTTCATGACACACATACACGATACTTAAGATCATCGGAAAACTTGGGGCTTCTGATGCCAATGCATTCTACAAAATTTTATGAAAAATCTTTTACCGTTCAGGCTGTGCGTCTGTGGAATGAGTTACCTGTGTCTATACGACGAGCTCAGTCACTGTTTTCATTTAAAAAAATTGTTAAAGAATACTACCTTTCCAAATAGATTGTAATTTATTATGACATTGCCTATGTATCCAATCTCTATTCTAAATTGTAAGATTATTTATATATATATTATATATATTTATGATACCTATATGTGTAATATATTTTGTGCTATTTATTTATTTTAGTTTAGTAGTATGCCACGGACTGCCCCCATTATCTAGATCTTACGTCTTCTTTGTCCATCCAAAGGTTGTCTGGAAGATATCGCTTTTAGCGATAAGACCGCCCATGTACCCATAATTTATACACTGTTCCTGTTTACTACTATTTTCATGGTGTACAATAAAGTATATTCTATCTATCTATCTATCTAAACATCTATAATTTCGCATTTATAATATTAGTAGGTAGATAGTAGAATGTGTAGCCACTCGTCTGTAATTTCTAACATTAACCTACATTATACTCACATTATTTGAATACATTTTATGTCATAAACAATAACCTATTTTAAAAAGAGTTTATCCATGGAGTTTCTTGCCGGTTCTTCTCCATAGGACCCACAATTTGGAACCGTGCAACTTGAGCCTGACCTTTCAAAAGTGCCTGGTTTCATAAGGTTTATTTGAAAAAAAAAACATTTTATTTGATTTGATTTCAACCCATGTATGAAGCTTTAAAACGAATGTGAGTTTAAGCAGTTGAGGGCTGTTTGGACACTTGATACTGCCAAAGTACAAAAGTTTAATATGTTCATTTATTTTAACACGGAATAAACGAAATTGCTGCAAACATTGTCGGTAATATCAAGTCAAACAAAATTAATTAAGTTTAAATCTAAAGTGCTGAGCGGTGCGTCAATATTTGAGGCCGCGCTGAGGACTCTTACAAACAATGTTCCGTGCAACGAATTATAAAATAGCGGTTATTTCGTGATCAGACCGTTCTTTAATCTATTTCAGAAGGAGAAATTGAATAAGTGTTAGTTTATGTCATTATCATCATTATTTCAGCCGAAAGACGTCTACTACTGGACATAAGCTTCCCCCAAAAAGGGGATATGCCATAATCACCACGCTCGTTCCTATTAGTTATTTAAAATAAGAATTAAATGCTCGTCATAATGTATATTTGCACACCATTTGTAATGGTAGAATGTAAATGGGCCATTTAAATTTAAGATCATACTTGTACACCTACATTCTGGCAAATAAATGAATTGAATTGAATTAGACAGGCGGGTTTGCGATCGCAGTTGGTTGGTTAAATCTCTGATGAATCCCTTAGTGGCCTTTTACGACACCCATGAGAGTTAGTTTATGTATGAATATTTTAAATAGTAAAACTGGCTCCGTATTTTCAATATTTTTTGTATAAGATGGGGAGAAACAAGTTACAGGCCCACCTGATGTTAATCGTTTATTTGTGCCTATAGGTTGTTGCCTTAATGCAAATAGCATTCGCCAAACTGCGACATGAAGATGGAAAGTCTCATGTCAGACAGAGATCTGGCTCCATGTCTTTTTCCCAATTATGTTGGAATCGGCTTCCATTCAATCAGATACGGCTGAACATCAGTATTTTACACAGATCGACTTCCACCAGAGCCCTGAAACCCAGTTACTGGGTAATACCGACATCCTAAAGTTAGACCAGTTGTCAGACTTTAGGGCTTTTGACTACACGTAACGACTGCCATAGATTCATATGGCAACCGGTATCGACAGCTTAACGTGCTTTCCGAGGCACGAAGTGTCTCGATGTGCAACGAAACGGTCATCATAGAAGGGCTGACCGCGGCTAGTGTAGCTTAACCTCGCAGGTTTTGAAATCCACGCGGTTATTACTTAGCCATGAGCCCCTCAATATAAACGAAATAGAGATACCTTATTCAAATTAGCAATACATAGTTTAAATAGTTTCCTTTTAAAAGAATAAATCCTTCATTCCCTCCATTATGAAATTCAACAGAATAAAAAGAAGCCTTCAAATAATTTGATCAGCTGTAGCGTCTAATAAGAAAAGTTAATTAAAAATAGTCTTCTACGTGCTCCCGACGATTATGAACTGCTAGAAGAAACTGGGGTAAAATTAACGCTTTTATTATAGCTCCAGATAAATCGAATTGGACCAATTCTTGGCATTTGTTAACTGTTCAGGTGTGTCGGACTATGAGAATTGTTGGACAAACTCGTGTTCTGAAAGTTTTTATAATTATAGATCGGAATGTCGGAATAATTTACAAGACATTTATTTATTGGGTCATCATTTTATGGCGTTGTTAACGAAACGGTTTTTGTCGTGGGTAATACAGTACAATACTATACAATTCTTTATCTACACTCGTATAGTTCCGTGTGGTGCCGGACGTAAAGAATTGCACCACCCTATATCTTCTCATGGGTGTCGTAAAAGGCGACTAAGGGATTCACCAGAGGATGGGCAGCAGCGTTCTCTGAGTATTTACCCAATCAACTACGATCGCCAACCTGCCTGCCAAGCGTGGCGATTATGGTATATCCCCCCAAAATATGCTTGAGGGAGGCCTGTGTCCAGCAGTGAACGTCTTTCGGCTGAAATGATGATGATGAATGACTCGTATCGTAAAATTCGAAATATGAATTCAAAAATAATATCATAATGACAGACTTTACGCACGTGTCTGTAATAAATTTAAAAAAAACCTTTTAACATGGTTTGCCATACAAAATAATGTTATAATTTTGTTTTCTATAATAGCACACTTCAACCCAACCAAGGAGTTTTCAATGCCACTTCGGCCCGACCAAGGAGTTTTCAATGCATTTATTTTAGTTGCCGTATGGTTTGGCATCAAAAAGTACACAAACTGGAGGCCCTACTTGTCATGCATTGAAAAATTGTATCATATAAAATAGCGTTTTTCGCAGAACTTTGGACAGTCTTATTGCTTTTAGTTGAATTTAAGTGTTTGTGTGTTTTTGTTAGGCTAATGTTTTATTCTGGGCAACAGCAGTGATACTAAACTGAGGAGAATATGACCCCACCTGAATTTCTGGAAGCAGCAACGTACCTAAATGACGAACAATCTTTTACCAGAAAAACTAACGACAATGTTACGAAGATTTTGATTTTGGTCTTTTATTAAAATTGCATGAGTTTAGATAAAATTGTGTATGAAATTGCACATAACTAGGTGCACTAGCCGCAGGCTCGGTTTTTAAACTCACACTCGTGTTTTATTAATCCCTGGTAAGCAACAGTTTCATAAACTACTATTATTCACATAAACATTTTACATAAACTTTCCTACTGTAATCTAAATGTATATTTGTGTGTACAATAAAGAATAAGAATAAGAATAAGAATTATTCACACTCTAAATACTCACAGACACACACACACAGCACTGATACGAATTGATCTATAATATGTAGGTACTCGGTATCTGATTAATTTTAACGTTGCACTAATTTGTAGGATTTCGGTCGGATAGGTAGGTACAATAGTCTGGTTATAAATGTAGGTATGTGATACGCTCAGTTTGAATGGCTTCGGCTGATACCTGCAACCTATTGATTTCACATCACCAAAATACTTGATAGTGTTTCGAAATGTTGAGCGCAATGTATTGAATAATTGGAATATTTCATTTGATATAATCTTCTCTTATAAATAAATAAATATAATAAATAAATTTATTTAATTGCAACCCACACAATACAGTATTTTGTACAAGTTATATTCAAAGAATAATTAGAAAATTGGGTATATAAGACATTCAGGAAGGTAAGGACGCTGATACCTAAACTAGGCCGCAGCCTGTACTATAGGCATCATGGTTCACCCCCATTACACAATATGTTCAGGAATAAAATGGTTAAATTACACATAAATATTGTACAGTAAGACAAAAATAAATTGTGTTTATGGTAGATAGCTGCAAATATTTAAACAAGAAAAAAGGGAAATAAAAAGAGACACGCGTGTAAATACAATACATTCAGAATTCAGAACTGTTCAACTATAGTTTCTGTTGGATTTGCTTTATAAGATCGAGCACCTTCTTACCCTAGTCCAAAATTACTTGTCGTCGGCGCAATACGTCTTCTACTTTCATTTTCCTCTATCAGCCGTAATCTCATCAGCTATTCCATTTTGATCCTTATCATTATTCACGTAATTCATACATCTTTTCTTTGGTCCCCCTCTCCATCCATGAACATTCATATTCACCTCTCTTAGTAACATGCGTTTCATCCCTCCTCATTACATGCCCGTACCAACCTAAACGATTTTCATACAACTTTTCTATCGCTGGCGCCATTTTCAAACTCCCTGTAATATTCGTTTCTTACTTTATCCATTCTTGTCACTTCACACAAACATTCTCATTTCTGCTACATACAATCTCCTTTTATCTCCTTTTATCTATCTTCTTCAGGGTCCAGCATTCCGATCCATGTAGAACGACAGGTTTTGGAACGGATTTGTAAAATTGCATTCATCCGTAAACGAGAAAGTATTGATAAATCGAAAGTGTCAGAGAATTGTGTTATTGAAATAAAATCATGCTAAAACATGATGTAACCGCATCTATAAATTACAAAATTCTATGTCAAAAAATTATAATGCCCCTTCTTAAATCTATGGAAGCTTTTTGCAATAGAAAAACATCTGATAACGGTGATAGATGATAAGATTGCCTGGAAGAAATCGCTGATCGCGATAAGGTTGCCTGGAAGAAATCGCTGACCGCGATAAGGCCGCCATTTGTACAATAGTTTAAATGTATTTTCAATGTAATGTATTTAGTGGTGTACAATAAAGCATATATTTACTAGTAGTAGAGCTCCTTTGTGAAAGTGCTCGTCCGGGGAAGTACTACCACTGTATCTACTTCTCCGCCAAATAGTGATGCTTGTATTGCTGTTTCGGTCTGAAGGGTACAGGTGCCGGTGAAATTACAATCACATGAGATTTTCCATCTTCATGAATTAGTTTAGCGAACCAACTTGCGGTACCATTTAGGTTACAGCCGAGATGGTATTGAAGTTGTTATGGGCAAAGGTAATCGCTTAAAATCAGGTGGGTCTTTAGCTCGTTTCGCCATCCTTTACTATAAAAAAATATAAATATATAAATAGATGGATACAGAATACGACCAAAACAAAACAGAATAACAAACAGTGACGAAAAATAAACTGCATCAATATATTGAGTCAGCAATTACATCTAAAACAAAGCGGACATAACAACGAAAAAAGTTGCCAAAAATTCATCGGGACTGCTGCAGTAACGGTACACGAGGCCTTTTCAATAAAATAAAACTACCCAGTTTGTTGGAGGGTTGACCCGACATTTTCAATACAGGGGAACGTCCCCGGGGTCCCGTGCCGGGGGACTGGCCCTATTTGGACACAAAGCGGGGGAATTTGCGCGACACGGTCGCATGGGACCCTTACCTAACACTTTGCTGGGAGCACCGTGATTTTTCCACTGTTTAGATAAAAACAGGTTGATAGTTATACGATTGTTTGGTACCTGTCTATTTGCTGATTGGATAGTTTCTTGTTGGAACAAAGTTGCTTAACGCGGCCTGCGGTAGGTGTGATTCGGGAGAAAATGTAACGTCACGTCAGATTTTTGCGTTATGAGCAGGCATATACGCACGCCGCGAGTTCTCTCTTTCTTTCTCTTTCTAGAGGCCAGTGTGTGTATGCGTGAGGAACTTCTTTCCTGACGGAGGTCCCCTGACCACACAGGTTTTTTTTATAGTTTTGGTTGTTAACAGGTATTGATTCTTCTTCTTTCCTTATTTATCAATATTTTGGTTGCGGAACTTAACAAATCCGTTATAAGACCTGTCGTTCTGTATGAATCGGAATGCTGGGCCATGAAGAAGACGAATGAAAGAAAATGCATGTAGCAGGGATGAGAATCTTGAGATAGATATGTGGAGTGACAAGAATGGATAAAGTAAGAAATTAATATATTAGAGGAAGTTTGAAGGTGGCGCCAGTAATAGAAAAGTTGAAAGGACAACGTTTGGGTTGGTATGGGCATGTGATGGGGAAGGATGACACGCATGTTACTAGGAGAGTAATAAATATGAATGTTCATGGATGGAGATGGAGAGGGAGACCAAAGAAAATATGGGTCGATTGCGTGAAGAATGCAATGGATGAAAAGGGAGTAAAGGTGATTTCAAACCGGCGAGGCGAGGATTGGATGGGATGGGCGTAAATTGAAATACTGCGGGTTGGCGGACTACACACACCATCAAGAACTGTATAGAGCTCTATCAAGTGTGAAGTTTTCTCACGAAGTTTTCCTTTAGCGATAAAGCAAGTGATAATCAAGTTTTGATGCGTACATGGATCTGAAAAGTCAGAGGTGCGGGCTAGGTTCGAACTCGGACCCTCCTGCATAGAAGGCAAGCGTTCAACTACTAGGTCATCACTGCTATTATATTTTCTACATAATATTGCAAAATAATTATCTATTTTTCCATCGGTAGTGTTATGTCGAGATACCATATGTTTTAACACGAAATACCTCAAGTAAATCAAGTTTCCCCAGACCGCTGTTATCAGTGTTCAAATAATATTCATACACATTTCACGGATCTGTTTCTATAGAAACGGAGTAATATACGTCTACTTTATTCACTTTCCAGTTTCCTTTCCTCGAAAGATATAAATAGCACTTATCTTTTCGCTCTAGTGAACAAACCTCGAGGCAATATCACTGCTTAATGCAACAGTTCTACTGAAACTCACATTTTAACATCCGAGATGGATAAATGATTTCGCGAGCTCTAAATAATCGGTATCGGCAAAAGCAAAAGATACCTATTCATCGTTATTTTCAGTAAAGTGCAAGCCTCAAATATCCAAATCAGTTTTTTTTCTAAATCACAAAATTACATGCTTTTAGAGTTACTATAAGTTCTTCAGTAGAAAATGAAGAAAGTGAAGAATGTCTAACTGATGTACGACGTACATCAGTTAGACGTACACGTACGTACAGTTGTACGCGTACGTGCAAATATTTATTGTTGAAAAACTACATGGCGAAAAACTATCCCAATGATTCTTGTAATGATTCTGAACAAACTGCTTTCATGTTTGCACTATATAAGAAATAACGTTGTAGAAATATAGGTTCTAAATATATTATTGTTATGATATAAAGTAAATTTTTCAAGTTTTTTTTTTTTAAATTTATAGCGTAACGTTGTTCTCATTGAAAGGAGAGTAATGTGGTAGCTAGGATAAGTACATTGGAATGCAAATAGTTATTTTATTATTTTAACGCATTTTACGCATGCGAAGCGAATTCTAAAGATATAAATTGTGGAAAGAAAAAAAAAAAAAAAAAAAAAAAAAAAAAAAAAAAAAAAAAAAAAAAAAACGTACGTACCCAAAGACGTATAGTGGAGGATAATTTCGATACCACGAGCAGTGTTCACGGTAGCTTAGTGGCTAAAGCACTGGCGTACTGAGCCAGGAGTCGCAGGTTCGAATCCTGCTCGTGAGCGATTTTTTCTTTCCACAATTTATATCTTTATGCAAATAGTTATTTACCCCGGCTCCACACGTTGGCCCGAACGTTGGCGCTAACGCGATTCTCCAACGTGTGGATCGGGGAAATGGAGTTGGCCCGAACGTTGGGGCGAGCATTGGCAGTTTCCCATCGCGTGTCTGTTTTATCAATGGAATTATGCGCCAACGTTGGAGATGCACCCACACGTTGGAGGTTTGCTCAGTCTTGCCGCAGCACTCATGCAGTAAGGTACATCGAATGAGCTTGTTCCTACGGTCACAGCGTCTTTAAAATGTCATCCGCGTGGATAGACACAATAGTTATAAAATTTCTATTAAAAAATATTTATTTTTATAAACAAATAATAAAGATATTCTTTTGTTTGTCATAATATTTTTCAAAGACGACATCCATTGTTTAACTATTGTGTTATTTTAATTGACTGTTCAGCTCTTAAGCACTCAATAACATTAAAGTGCCCAGTACAACTTCTATTTCAGACGTCTTTACATTGGCTCTGACGGAACTAAACTAACATTATCTCCAACGTGTGGACGCTAGGCAGAATTACGGGCCAACGCTCGCCCCAACGTTGGGGCCAACATGTGGAGCCCGCCTTACATGAAGAAAAAAATTAAAAAACATACAATCGAATTGAGAACTTCCTTCTTCTTCTTTTTGAAGTCGGTCTAAAACAGCAAAACTGTGGCACAACCACACAATAAACAACAATAAATAACAAAAGCGGATAAATATAATCAGAATTCTGTTCAACAAAACAGATCCAAATACCAAGTATGAAACATGTTCCGCCGGCTAAACCCCAATGGCGTTAAGTATGGCAACAAAAGCCAGAGTAACACTTAACTTAGCTAACTAGAAAACTTTGACTCGTGTAATCCCCAGACCTGTATTGAAACATTAAAATTTTCAGCGTGGCAAACATTTCTCCGTTGCTTAATTAACCAACGAAATTAGTTATTGTTATGAAAAAGTAACAAAGGGGAGAAACTTCGCAACTCTCGAGCCAGTGGAGTGTGGAGTGGATCGAATGTGGTTTCGGGTGTAAGAGTATAGCGGGTTTTGGTTTATGTTTTTGAAGTAAAACTTTTTATCGCACGCTTGACTTGGAGAGTAAGCTGGTGAATGCGTTACGAAAAGTGAGGCGAACGGAAGGGATGGTGTGGGACGCGGGGAGCGAGGCACGGTACGGCCGGCCACGACACAGCGCCGGCAGATGTACGCGCGCCGCGTCGCCATTTTTTGTTCTCATTGAAATAGTATTGAGGGAGATATAAGTTAGTGAAGTTTTACTTCAATCGTGTGGTCTAAAGCACACTCGTTTTTTTTGTGTCCCACCGCAGGGCAAACGCCTCCTTTCCTTTTTTCCACTTTTCGTGGTCTATAGAAATCTGTGACCATCCTTTAAGTAGGAGCTCGTCTCCTCCTGGGCCGCGTTTTTATTTTCAGTTATTTGGGATGCACTATTCTGGTTTCTGTTGTTGATGAAAAAAATCTGCTGATTGAAGATAGATAGGTAGATAGAGATGGAGTATACTTTATTCTTTGCACATCATAAAAATAAAACTAAAGCTAATAATTTCTTAGGTTTTCGCGATCACTACACATTATAGTAAGCTGGCAAGAAACTACATGGATATACTCTTTTCTAATAATCAACGGTACATCAACGGTATCATCTATTACATGATTTGGAAAGAATTTTGTGAGAACAATGTAGATTAATTATAAAACCGGCCAAGAGCATGTCGGGCCATGCTCAGTATTATAGGGTTCCTAATTACAAGCGAACCAAATCGAATATTAATCAATGCTATTTTAGTTTTTGCAAACAGCGCCACCTCGCGTTGAATGTAAAAAGCTAAATTTAAGAAGTGTGTCATATCAATACATATAACACAAAGTTACTTTTTGTGATGTTTTTAAATAGGAAATAACTAAAGGAGCATTATTTGCTGTAGGGGCTTGTGCGATCGCCTCCTACCGGCCTTCGACTTCTTCAGGATTGTTCGGGAACCGTAAAATAAAATAGATGTGTCCGTTGCCAAAACTTTCAAGCGTATATTTTAAACGGAGTGATTATATTACAAGATTCGAGGATAGAGGGAGAAAGGAACAATATTGCTACCTTCACGTGATTGCGCGCAGCTGTAATTGGCTCATGCATGTCGAGGCAACTTCATGACGCCACAGACAACGTAAGATAGTGATGCCAAACCACAGATGATGTATAGTCGGTACTCGGTCTTCAACATTTGCTAAGATCATTTTTCTCTAAGGTCAACGACCTTTGAATTAGGACGTCAATTCAATTCAATTCAATTCAATATATTTATTTGCTAGAATATGGTACATAACTAGGTGTTACAAAATTTTCGTGTTCTAACATATCCTGTCACGTATGACGTGCAAACGTATTTGGGGTGCATAATAGACATTTTAAAAATAACTAAAAATAACAAAATGTCATTAGGTACATAATCAGGCTAACATAATTATATTGGTATTTTATCTATATTGTAAATATTATCGACTTCATCATTGCAGCCGAAAGACGTCCACTACTGGACATAGGCCTCCCCCAATTAAGGGGGGGATATGCCATAATCGCCACGCTTGGCAGGCGGGTTGGCGATCGCAGTTGGTTGGTTAAATACTCAGAGAACGCTGCTGCCCATCCTCTGGTGAATCCCTTAGTCGCCTTTTACGACACCCATGAGAAGAGATAAGGGTGGTGCTATTCTTCAAGTCCGGCACCACACGGACCGCATTGTAAATATTATCGACTTATCTTCTAAGTATTCATTTACACAATAATATTTTTTATTTAATAACAATTTGAATAATGCCTTTTTAAATAATTTCAGAGGTAGTTTACTAAGATTCTGGGGTAGGTGATTAAATATTTTAATAGACATGCAATACACGTTTCTTTTAAATACTTCTAATAATTCTTCTTAAGTATTTTGCAGTTTTCTCATTATAACTCAAAAATTTATGATCACATTATGCTCGAAATAGTTTTAAAAGAGAGTTTTTATAAAGGTCTATCAATGTGGAAGATTATAAGTTTCTATGTTGCATAGTTTAGAAACGGCAGGGGGGGTACACATTGCAAGCCACTTTGGCGGCCTGTATTTCGCAGATGGTATACCTCATAAAAAAGTTATGTATGAAACATTACCTTCATTTTAGTAGACCTATTCAATGATACCCCACACGAAGGGGTGCAGCGAAAAAAAAAATTTCATCCCCGTTTCACATGTATGGGCGCCACCCCTAAAATACGTAATCAAGATTTTTTTATTCTTTTAAAATTGAGATATATTTATCTAGACCATTTTGTAACAAAATTTCATTTAAGTACTTATGTTTATAACTGTAGAAGTTATTAAGCTGTAAAGGATTAGGAAAGACGGACAGACGGACAGACGGACGGACATGACGAAACTATAAGGGTTCCTTGTAGGACTACAGAACGAAAATGAGAAAAATTCACTGAAGTGAACTAATTTATTTCTTTATTTAATTCTTTATGCACAACTGGGTACAAAGGCGGTCTTAACGCCATAGGCGTTCTCTACCAGACAACCTTAGGGTAATGCAGAGACAAAGAATAAGGTAGATGCACCAGTAAAGTAGTAAAATATGTTTCGTACTACGGACTTATAATTACATATAATAAAAATAGATAAATACCTATGTACATTATATATATAATAAAATATAAATATTATACATACCTACATGTATAACTAATTATTGAAAGAATGAATGATGATTAATAATTATTTTAAGTTTAGGTTCGATCATAATAGGAGGGAACCCAACTTAACCGTAACGAGATTATTCTGAAGAAAATCGGAGTGGCTGATATAGCTTGTAGTGTCAGCAAGCTGAGTTTGCAGCGGGTTAATCATGTCTGTCAAAGGACCGATAGCCGCTGGAACAGACGATTCCTTGAGTGAAGGAAGCGTATCGCCAAACGCAGGCGCCCCCAGCCACGTGGACCAATGACCCGAAAAAGGTAGCTTGGATGGACTGAACGTGGAAAGCGGGAAGACCGACTGTTGTGGCGTAACTTAAGAGAAGCCTATGTCCAGCAGTGTACTGCGATAGGCTGAGTTGACTACTGTTATCTTCAGAAGAAGATGTTTATGGCTATAGTCAAAACAATGTTTTTCATGATTTTCGACTTTCTTGGGACACGAACAGCACAAACTCAGGAAACTTTAAGTTGGATAAGTTGCAATCTGCTATGGTCCAGTCTCCAAATTATTAACTGATAAAAATTAATTAATCAAATTTCTTTGCGCACTATTAGGTACTTCTTCTCCATTCTCACGTTTCTTTTTCAAGCTAGGATCAATGATGATCAAGATCAATCAATAAAAGAACCTTTGTTTTCTCATTTTTTAATAGTCTTTAAAAACTAAACGTAAAACTCTAAACTTTCTAGTTTACGTCATGTTTTTTGATGCATGATTCAGATCTTCTGAGAAACTCCATCCGTTTGAGCTCCGCAGCCCGTGGGGAAATCAAGGCTTCATAGTTTTGTGGATTTGATAAGGGTGTTGTTTTAATGCTCCTTAGTATAGGCTAAAATTGGCTTTGTATACTTTTATAATGCATGGAACATGTGTGTCGAGCCGGACGTAAAGAATTGCACCACCCTATATCTTCTCATGGGTGTCGTAAAAGGCGACTAAGGGATTCACAAGAGGATGGGCAGCAGCGTTCTCTGAGTCTTTAACCAACCAACTGCGATCGCCAACCCGCCTGCCAAGCGTGGCGTTTATGGCATATCCCCCAAACTGCTTGGGGATGTCCAGCAGTGGACGTCTTTCAGCTGAGATGATGATGACGATTATAATAATAATGCATATTAGAATTTAGTATTACGTAATTTAATTTTCTCTTAATATGCCAATTAAGTGGAGCTCATCATGTTACAATTGTGGGTATCGATTTTATTGTATGGGAAGGGGACTGCTGGAAAATTGTTGTTTCCAAGAAAATTTTGAAGAGTAATCTATGTTTTATCTTACTTGTCTTACTTAGTAAACAATCTAAGCGTGTCTTTTAAATGCAATTCGTTAATAATAATAATTAAAAAACATTATGTTGACAATGTCACACACTACATAACATAACATAACCAGCCCATTACTGTCCCACTGCTGGGCACGGGCCTCTTCTCAGTATGAGAAGGCTAAGGCCTTAGTCCACCACGCTGGTCTAGTGCGGGTCTAGCGGCGGACTATCGACACCATTGAGAACTGTATGGAGCACTCTCTGGTATGCAGGTTTCCTTACGATGTTTTCCTTCACCGTTAAAGCAACTGATAATAGAATATAAATCCGCACATGAATTCGAAAAGTCAGAGGTGCGGGCCGGGATCGAACTCACACTCTCCTACACGGAAGGCAAACGTTCAGCCGCTAGGCTATCACTGCTAACATAACATTTTTTAACCTAATTACATGTATTTTATAAGTATTTATTTGAATAATGAGACATGCCAAGAATGTTTACTAAATAATACATGAGAGAAAAAACAGACCGTGGGCAGAAATACACAAAATGATTTTCTGATTATTTTCAAGGCTAGGTATTTGTATTTATATTTTCTTTTTTAAACTTCAAATTAGTATTATTTTCAAGGTTTCATTTGAAATTTTTTTCAAGGAAAGGTTTTTTGAAAGGTTCATCATACCTACTTAAAGCTTATTACTTTTTCTGACGTGAAAACGTGACCTTAGTTCTACTTTAAATAAATCTTAACCATTCTTCGCACCAACTTTTCAAGTAACCCCACTTGCTCAAAGCATGCAATATTAATCGCCTCCGAAAAATTATTACCGCTACATCTCTTAACTTACACCAGTTTGTAAGGAAATTACACTGGAACCGGGAGAACTTCTTTTAATTTATTCAACTCACACAATATTCTACTTTAATACCTTCGTATTACGAACGAGAGTCGTGCTAAACTAGGGCGCGGAGTTGATTCTGATTTATAACCGGTTCAACTATCTTAGTGTTTGTCTTTAGCCAATTTGAATAAAACACAGTGTTCCAGTTACGTGAGGTTTAAATATGATTGTATATTAATGAGATGTGGAATCCGGGATCATTAATGTATCTGAATAGATTAGCAAATGAATTAGATTCTGTAGTGCGCAGCGGTTTGTGGGAACGTGGATTTTGCGTAATTTGAAGATATGCTGATGCTGTTTTCTGTGCCCCGTTTAGAATGACAGAGAAGTGGAGTTAGACAACACGCTTCTTCATCATTATTTTAACAATCAGTTACCAGCGCTGAATTTTTGTTTGCACTCCTACAACTTTTCATATCATAAACATCATCATCATTTCAGCCGAAGACGTCCACTGCTGGACATAGGCCTCCCCCAAGCATCGCCACAACAACCGGCCCTGCGCTTTCCGCATCCAGCGGATTCCCGCGACCTTCACCAGGTCGTCGGTCCACCTTCTGGAGGGCCTACCCAGGCTGTGCCTTTCAGTACGCCACTCCACTTTTCATATATTTTCCGCCAACTAATGGTCAAAAGGACTACAAAAACTTTTCTCCTTAAAACAAAACTGAACGTAGTACATTAAAATAGATCGTTCACTAATATATCACAAGTTAATTCAGTTTATTCTGTTATAAAGGAAAAGAGTAAAATTTCAGATTACACAACTAATAAAATCCCACTCAGTTTCAATATTTAATACTACGATATTATGCCCGAGACTTCGCCCAGGTATAATTCGATTTATCACAAAGAGATGTTACAGCGTATCTCTCAGGATCTGTTTAACTTCCCGGGAAGAAAAGTATAACTATCTCGCAATCGCAATCATGTTCATTTCAATGTCCATTGCTGTGGATGTATTGACAATCCATCTAATCGACAACTATGCACAACGCATTGAATATTGCTGATAGGTATGTCAAAATTAATCTTTTTTGATTGTAACTCTTTGTATTATACAATGAATGATCTTGATACTTTTAATTACTCGCTGCATACCTCTTACAAAAACATCGTGAGGAAACCTGCACACCTGAGAGTGCTCCATACAGTTCTCGATGGTGTGTGTAGTCCGCCAACCCGCACTAGGCCAGCGTGGTGGACTAAGGCCTTAGCCTTCCCGTACTGAGAAGAGGCCCGTGCCCAGCAGTGGGACAGTAAAGGGTTGATTATGTATGTATGTATGTATACCTCTTACTGACTCAACTTGTAAAAAAAAATATCGGAAAAAAAATGCTTGAATAAAAATTCTAAGCTACCACTCCTAGATTTTTATCCAACCGCTACATAATTCCACGTCCACTCAAATCTTCATACACGGTAAGTACACTCGAGTATGTGTAAGCCCTTGTTAGCACCGCCTCCGGACGACTTATTAGCCAAAAGCTTGCCTTGATTAAACTCGGAGCATCCTTGAATTTTACCTGACGTCATTACGTATATATACATAAGTGTATACGATAAATTGCGAGATGTTTTTGTAAAACTTATGGCGAGTGAATTTTTTGGAGAAAGTGCTTTTAAAATGAATCTAAATATTATTAATCAGTCAAGTTAGCGTATCGAAGTAAGCATTTTCATGTTTTGGACGTTTGTATTGAAAACTGAAGTAATAATAAACATAATCAGCCCATGACTATCCCACTGCTGGACACGGCCTCTTAAAATCTGAAAGTTTCAGGCCTTAGACCACCACGCAAGCCAATTACTGCGGTTAGGCAAATAATATGTAAATTGTAATATCATCGTTATATCGTGTATCGTTTCTATATTATTTAATGTAATTTGTTTTTGTACCGTGTTAATTAACTGTAAATAAATAAATAAAATAACACACGTAGCGACATCTATCGCGCTACATGGATACTAACACTGACGTAGTAGATGACGTCACAAATAATGAATCACGCTTGCAGAGTGTGACGCAGTTTGTATATGCAACGTGTTATTGAAATAACACCTCTTCGGGGGTCATTGTACTCATCAGTAAGAACAACTTGTACTATGGGACCGATACGATTTTTCGATTTATGTGAACACAAATATAGGAGAACAGCAGATTTTTCTTTCACGATTTCAGGATTGGTCCCATATTAAAAGTTGTTCATACTGATGAGTACATTGACCCCTTAAGAGGTTTTCAATAACACATTGTATGTAAGCGCCCAACATCAACGGTTGGGTAGTAGCCCGCTAGGCGCAGACCCAGCCTGGTCTGAGGATCCTGCCATAGTGTTGGAAGAACATACCTCATTCCTCCACATACACACATGTCATCAAGAACTTTACGGAGTACTCTCAGGTGTGCAGGTGTCTTCACGATGGTTTCACGCACTGTTAATGCAAGTGATAATCAAATCCTGGACTCGAAAAGTATTAATCTGAAATTTCAGACTCTGGTGCAGATTGGATTCAAACTCAAATACCAATCTGAAATTTGAGACGTGTGTGTTCGATTTATCCTCAAATCCTCTTGCGTAGCAATCGTAGAATTGTAGCATTCAACAACTAAGCTATTTATTACTGCTTTTACTTTTGAAAATCTATTCTCTAATTAAATGATTTACTTGTAAATATTCTAAGTAGTGCAGAAACTACACGTCCTGCATATCAAACGTAGTATATCTCAAAGTGTTCTTCAAGAAATCAACCTGCAACTAAATAAGTCGAACATGCATTATGAAATTAGTCTTGAAACTAATGCCAGGTTCCTAGTGTTAATCTCCTGTTCCATCTAACTTCACTAACGGCCAAAATTAATATACAATCTATCCACGATTTGCCCTACTAGAGATAGGAATTTGAAGTAAGCATCATACAAAATATGTAAAGACACCATGTCTCAGTAGCATAAAGTAGGATGGGTAATATGATTGCTTTATACACAGTGATCTTAGTCTGCATCTGCAAGTCGTGCGAATCCCAAACCCGTGTGCGAAGTTTCCCGAAAGATGCCGCTGCTTTTGCAATGCGTGAGGAGATTTCGGTCTTTAAGCGGTTGTCATTACGAACATAACTGCCTAGATACCGAAATGATGACACTTCCTCAAGAGGCTTTCCACCTAACAATATCGGTGTAGTGTCTACCAGAGTACCACGAGCAGGTTGTTTTAGCACTTGTGTTTTAGATACACTAATTACCATGCCAAACCTTCTACATGATTTGTCTAGGTTGTCAAGATAGCATTGCAAATTGCCGGCATCATCAGCCAGCAAGCAGACATCATTTGCATAAAGAGCGTCCAAAATAGAAACGTCCTGCACCATACGCTTAGATCTAAAACGCGACAAATCAAAGACACTTTTATCGGTTCTTACCTCGAGTCTAATCTCAGGGGTGACATTAAACGACTGGACACCTTTCACATGAAATGTCTGCGATCAATTCTGCGTGTGCGGTGGCAGGACCGAATACCGAACTCTGAAGTGTTAAGGCGCACGAAGCTAACAGGAATAGAGTCCATGCTTATTAAGGGCCAACTAAGGTGGTGTGGTCACATTGTGCGCATGAACGACTCCAGGTTGCCTAAATCTGTGTTCTTTTCTCAGCTGAAGGAGGGAAGGCGCACACCTGGTGGTCAGTTTCTGCGTTACAGGGATGTCCTTAAACGCCATCTAACTGCCTGTGACATACCTTCGGAGGGTTGGGAACGGCTCGCGCAACAGAGAGGTCAATGGCGCAACTCCGTAAACAAGGCTGTTGAGGCTTTTGAAGAACGCCGTTTGCAAGACCTCGATGAAAAACGCCTTAGTACAAAGAACCGACCAAAGCCTTCCTATACCTACACTTATAATTCTTCAGGTCAGTTGCACTGTGCGCCTTGCAACAGGACCTTTAAAACCAAATGTGGTTTCTCTAGCCACCTCCGCTCTCATGTCCGGAGCTAACAAGGTTCGCCGTTGACGGACACGTCAAGGAGGACATCATCATCACAAAATATGTCAAATTTCTATCTCCAGTAGGGTAAATCGTGGATAGGATTGGATATTAAGTTAAACATTAAAACTAGAGTGTTAATACTGCAAAACTGATATAACCATTCATGTGTATGTCGTAGATAATGTTTAATGTTGTGTTTGATGTGTGTGTTTATCTATTTACTAGCCTATGTCTATGGATTCGCCCGTGTATAATTCGGCTTATGACACAAATACTTTATCACGCATTTGTCGGAAACTTTATATTTTCTCAGGTTAATAAGTAGCTTATATCTATCGAAATATAAACGGGTTATGGTTTATATGTGTGCCAAATTTCATCCAATTTAGTTCAGCCGTTTCAGCGTGATTGAGGACAAGGACAAACAATTAAACAGTTGTCCATACTTTCGCTTTTAAAATATTTTTAATGACATTGCGAGTGATTACTGCGTGCATCGAAACGATTTTAATAATTAAAATTTGTACGTTAGGTTAAAATAATTTTAAGAAATATAATTTATTAAAAATCAATTACCTAAAATCTAAAACTGTGCAAATTCTACAAATACTACTAGTGTTAAACCCCAAATCGGGTGAGTGTGGCAGGAACATTATTTTAACTAATTTTAAGTAGTTAAGTACTTGCATGACTTTGATATTTTTGATCATCAAAAATCATCATCATTTCTCGACGATCATCATCACTACTTGCACTATATCATTTTGTGTTAGTGTAACTACTGTATTAACATGTGATTAGACTATATTTTGCTTCGCAAAGGATATGACCGAATGACCGGTATGACCTTAACCGTGTCATGAAGGTCATGTCCATGTCTATTTTAGTTTGTGCTATCCCTAATGCATATCTATTCTTCCAAATTCTTGTACCTATGTAGCTACTGACTTGATTGGAAAATATACTAGCTATTTTCGGAATTTAATTTAATTTGTAAAAGTAACATAAATTGTAACTGCTACCATTGTAATATTTTTGTCATGATTTTATCATTTTACTATGCTGTCTAGACTGCCTCATCATGATTGCTATTTCATGCTAGAACACTGCTTTCCATATAAGTAGTACACAGTGGATCACGGATGTCGCAGTCATCAGCATGAATTCGGACAAAGTCTAAAATGTCTAATAACCGGATTCCAGGGTTTTTCGTACACGGTTAATTTTGGAGACGCTACGAGCCTGCTGCACTACTCCTGCAACTCCGCGACATACTACGCCTGAAGACCTACCTACCTGCAACTACCTGCACTGCGGCCACCTTCCTACAGCGGACTACTAAGGATAGTGGTGTTTCATTCAGACTGCGGACTAGAACCTAACACGCGCTCGATAATCTAAACTCACACCCGGCTTCACCGACCTACCTACCTAATTTTTGTTATTCGGCTTCACCAACCCTACTATTTTCATATCTACAAACGTTGCCAATATTATTGTAACTTAACTTCTATTATGAAATTAAATTATTTGTTATTGTTATTAAACTAATATTTTTATTTAAAAAACTACCTACCTATAGCCGGACGTTACAGTGGCTACAGTGGATTTTTAATACAAGGTGGACCGACGACCTGGTGAAGGTTGCGGGAATCCGCTGGATGCGGAGGGCGCAGGACCGGTCGTTGTGGCGATGCTTGGGGGAGGCATATGTACAGCAGTGGACGTTTTTCGGCTGAAATGATGATGATGATGATGATGAAGATGAAGAAATATCTGTAAAGACGCTTGTCATCTTAGTCTTCCTGCAACCACGAACGCTGCAAAGATTTCGAAACGTCTGGAAAACCAATTTAAATAATATACGTGATGTAATCCGGTTAAACTTGTTTTAATAAAAGTGCACCTTACTTTATAAAGATTTCAAAGAATAAAAATGTTTAACTTTAGAGAGTCTAACATTTTCTCCTTCGTTGAAGACTTTAGAATACATAGAACGTTCAAGACATTAGTATACATAGAACTCATAAATATTAGAAACAACGTTCTACCAACATAAACACCATAAACACAATGAACATTCCAATACACCTTTCAACAACAGAAATTCTGAGCAAAGATACCTTAAAAAAGTTATAACAAACGCCGAACGGTACCAGGGTTGTAATCCCACCATTATTATTTCGCTTTTCGACAATTACGCGCGGCTGCAAATAAAGACGTTTGGAGAGCAATATTCAAGGGGAAGGAAGCGTTGGAAGAAAAAAATTATCATCACCCCATACAAACTCGGGATATGACAGATGTGGACTTGGGGTGCATGTGGGGGTGCAATATAAGCAATATTTTTACAGGTAGTCGTACCAATTTTTAAGGTTGTTGGTAATGTTATTTTGATGAGTTTTTATGGTGCAAGCATGAATAGCTGTTTTACAACTTTTTTTGCTCACTTTCGTACTAACATAACATTATGAGCTCAACTTCCAATTTAAATAACACAATAGTTAAACAATGGACGTCGTCTTTAAAAGGTCATTTTTAGGTCGTTTTATAATCATTATAAAAATTACACACCTTACATTACTTACTCTTAATCTTTATTTTTAAAACAGGATTAAAAATAAACACATCATTTTATTGTCATCCCAGCAATTAAAAAAACATTTGATATTTTGCGCGCTGAAATTTCATCCGTAGCTAAGAAAAGCGTCGTTTTCCCACGATCAATCACCTACGTAGCCAGGTGTTTATAACGAGAATACTTGTGCACTGAATCTTCTCTGTTCGCGCCTGTAACCGAACTTCAGACGCCCCTGTGCTACCCAAATAAAAAAGTGAGTTGAGAGTAATTTTTTTCTACAAGCTTTACACATAGCGGCAATAAAAACGCTCCACGGAGCTCGCGCCCGCCTATATTTCATTTTACTCTTCGGTCGGGTGTCTCCCTCTATTTCGGGGGAGGCTGTGGGCACTGCCTGTGACACTGGGAATGAAACTTTAAATGCTGCTCGGAAATAATGTGGATTACGTGCGCCGGTATTTCCCATGTTTTTTGTTCTGACAAAAGTTTTATTAAAATATGTATCAGTTACTGTCTCAGCGGTATGAAAGAATAATACAGTTGAAATGTAATTTTTTGAACAAAGATTAAGTTAGTAAATGTGTTTTTAAGTGGTTACTAGATGCTCCAGGTCTCTTTACTGAGTAATTCGAATTAATTTATTTGCACGACTGGGTCCAAAGACTTTACAAGTCTTTGACTAGGTCCTTAAAATTCTATTTGTGGCTACATATTATTTGGATACTGGCAACGAGGTCTAAGGTTATTTATAAAACAAATACAAAATATAGTGCTAGCACGAGCTACTTACATGCTACTTGACGCCATTTATAATTTTATTTTATTTATTTAAACTTTATGCAACATGTGTACATAGGCGGACTTAATGCCTTAGGCATTCTCTCCCAGTCAACCTTAGGGTGATACAGAGATGACAAGGCAGGTGCAATATGGGTCAGGATTCAAGACACAAAACAGGCTGAGAAATAGATTACAACTAAAACAATAGTAAACATACATAGGTATAAATATATAAGTAACATACATTAAATATATATTTATATAATACATAAAATACTAATAAGATGATTCTGCCAAAATTGTATCTAGAAAGAACTACCTATTTAGCATACCAACAGGAAAATTATAACAATGCATATTATAAGGACAAACATATTTCAAAGTATGATACATAGTATCACAGTGGTAGTTCATAGCTATTTATGGACAATAGTAATTAGTGTTATTTCAGTGGTATTATACACACACAGTGATTACACAAATTATAGGCATGCATGGCATTGAATATAAATGGGATATCAGAGACTACAATCAAGTATATAATTTTATAAACTATAGGTACTGTTAGGTAAAGTTTGTAGTTGATAGTCTAACACGATGACATATATACTATACTAGGTTGCTGAAACACTCAAGAGCCATAATAATAGCTCTCTCTTGTTATATTTTTGCAGCCTACTATAAAAATATGTATCAAATTATGACGATCGTCATTCTCGCTCTTGAAATTGTGCTGCTTATTATAAAATATTATTTCTAGTAATATACTTAGTTGCAAAAGAATTTTGCAGCTTCACTCCTTGATTGAAATGGCGTTTGTGAATGATTAAAGAAAAAATGCTCCGATGGAACGGTGATGTTAATTTTTTATTGAAAATTATGGAAAGAAGGAAAGAAAGAGAGAAATGACTACCACTAATTAAATACATAGTTACTTTACAGTTTTTTTTTTTTTTATGGTATAGGATGGCGAAACGAGCTAAAGGCCCACCTGATGTTAAGCGGTTACCTTTGCCCATAAAAACTTTAATACCACCTAGGCTCCCGCTCGTGAGCGAATTTGTCTTTCCACATTTTATTAATATATATTTAAGTATTTTTAATTGCAAAATAATCTTCACCAAATGGAATTTAAAACCAAAATCAGTTACCAGAAATTCAATTTATTAAAATAAACACATCAATCCCCTATTATACTTATTTCCCTTAAATCGTGACATCGTTCATAATAAAACTCTCAAACTCATTTGCGACCTCTTAATACCGTTCAATATAAGACGGTGGAAAAATGTTGATAGTCACGCTCCTTATTACCGGGCCAAAGGTTTAACGTTTTCAATTTAATCGCATTATACCGTAACCCTTGGAAATATTGGTATCTTGGCGCAAAAAATGATGGGCGCATCGAGGATTTTCCGATTTAGAATTTTTCAATAGATGCCCACGAAAGAATTTGAGATGATGAAAAATGATCGGTTAATGTGGTCGGTTTGATGTTTAATTAAATCACGATTCAAACATATTTGACGGCAGCATTCAAGAAGGCTTAAAGAGATTTTTGACAATCTTAGTAGATGTCTATACAACGGGTCGGCACTCGAAGTATTAACGGAATACGTCTACCTAGGGCAGGTAATCCGGCTTGGTAGACAAAACTTCAAGAAAGAAGCCGACAGAAGGATCCAGTTGGGCTCGGCAGCTTTTGGCAAACTTTGCTGAGTCTTCTCATCACCTATACTGCAAAGTTCGAAGATGAAGGTATCAACCAGCGCGTCCTGCTTGTCATGAGTTACGGTGCCGAGACGTGGACACTGACAGCTGGGCTATTCCACAAATTCAAAGTTGCTCAGCAAGCTATGCTTGGAGTTTCTTTGAAGGAGAAAATCCGTAACGAGATTATCTGGAGAAGAATCGGAGTCACAGATTACCTATTAGTTACTACGTAATGACCGACATAGCTTGTAGGATCAGTAGCCTGAAGTGGCAGTTAAACGGTTAGGTACGAAAGAAAAAAAAACCAGCCAAGTGCAAGTCGGACTCACGCAGTAAGGGTTCTGTACCACCCATCGACCTGTTACCCCATAGAAACTGATTTAATTTACGAGAGTTCATCAACTCGCTGTACACGAAATTTGAGTTTTTGCATCTCTTTCTTACACAGTTACCACCACATATGTCTATAATTGCCCTATTTTTAGTATTTTTTGCTAAACTATGTTGTATAGTATGCACTATAATCAAACCAAGTTTGACGCTAGTATATATTACCGTTTTGAAGATAGAGCAGGAACAAAAACGTTAAAAAAATGCATGTTTTTCGAGGTTTCTTTTATGGGGACCTTTTGGTTTTAGTCTTTTTTTATTTTTAGTATTTGTCGTAATAGGCACCATAGTAACACATAGTCAACTGGTTTTCTATTACCGTTACAAAGATACAGACAGACCCACAGACGGACGGACGGACAGCGTAGCGAGTGTAATAGGGTCCCGTTTGGCACCCTTCGGGTACGGAACCCTAAAAATCGTCAATATAACTAAATTAACTCATCTTACTTGCGATAATCCGATATTAAGATAGTAGAATAAACGCTCACGATTATTGTAAGCCAAAATACTAAACAGACAAAAAGCTTACTGAAAGTGAGGAAAGTTTTAAGCTAACAAACCTAGGAGCAACAATCTAAATCCCATTTCGGGCCACACAGGCTAAGGTTCACCACGTTCGGGCTGAAGATTAATCGCAACTTGAGGACCCGGCGCAGTTAAACCGACTATCGCGTTCACACACTGAAGAGACCCAAGAATTTTATAATAACACATCGGGAATGGGATATACAGTCATTAGTAAAAGATTTAAAAAATAATATTTTCCATGGAGTTTCTTGCCGGTTATTCTCCATAGGACCCACCATTTAGAACCGTACAACTAGAATCGACTTTTCGAAAGCGCCCGTACAGTTACAGGCGCTTTCCAAATTTAAATCTATTCGAAATAAAATCAAGTTGAATCGTAAAGGAGTGGTTTTGGACACCTTAAAGAGTTCAAAAATAAGTTTTATTAAGAGTTGACCGGCTGAACTATAGGCAGTTATGTTGTAGTTACAACAAGTCTGCTCATTATTCTTAGTTCATAATGGTCACAAGAAGAGACGCCCTATGACAATAGTGGCTAATATACAAAAAAGACGTAGGTAGTAAGTGGAAGTTAAATTCGAAACCATGGGCAGTATTCACGATAGCTTAGTGGCTAAAGGACTGGCGTACTGAACCAGGAATCGCGCAAGTTCGAATCCTGCTCGGGAGAAATTTTTCTTTCCACGATTTTTATCTTTATACAATTTTTGCTTCTGCTTAATCACAACCAGTTTCTGATATTTAACCAATGGGTATCTTTGAAGCCTCGAAAAATGAAATAATAAGAAATTTAAAAGACATCTGGCTTTTAAAGATAAATTATTAAAACCACAACGTTAATCTAGTTTCATCAACGACCCAAAGTTTCCGAAATGGCTAAATCACAAAATACAGTAACAACAGGGGCGCGGGCGGTTGGTTCCAGGCTTTTAGCCAGTGAATTTCTACTTTGTTCCCGGTAATAGCGTTGCTGCGCCAACAAATTATTAAACCCATGTTAGATGGCTTGCTGGCCTTTAAAAAATCGTTACCATGTAATATTTGAAAATATGATGTCATATTTAGAAATCTTTTGATTTTATAGTAGTATAGGAAATGTATTTGTAAATTGATATTATCTTAGGAAAAAAACATTTTGTGACATAGGTGATTCTGTTCTTAACATCGAATGCAAGTTGTGGAATAATATGATTGATAGACATGATTCCCAAAAGGGATCTCCAAGAACTTCTTCCCTTTCGGCCGTATTGGCAACCAAGTTTCGCAACCAGTTGTCAGAAAAGAACAAACTTTTTTACAACGCAACCAGTTGCCAAGGAAGATATTCTATTCTTGGTTCACAACCAGTTGCCAACTAAGAATCCTCAAGATCTTCCATTGTATCGAAAAGAGCTAAACAATCCCAATAGCTCATGCCATGGAAAAGATTAGCTAAGCTGGGTGACAGTAATGCTGACTGCACAGGTTGCGCCGGACGATCATTTGATACACTTTTAATGTACCCTCACAAATAAAAACACAACTAATGGGTAAGCTTTTTCAATCGTTTGATCCATTTACTCTATTAAAAGTTCCAGAATCAATAATGACTACAGATTTTATATTTTGTGCTCCTTTTACTACTGCAGTAAAAACAAGAACTCCCTAAAAGTATCTACCAAAAAAGATCACGTCGTGTAAACCAATTAAACGTTTATCAAAACGGTATTACAGGCTAATGACACAGCGGTCGATCTGATAAAGTACAAGACAAACAGGGTGCCGTAAACAAAAACGGTCCGAGTGGGGTTTTAACAAAATGAACGGTTCGACTACTTGAGCTGAGGGACCGGACTATGCCCTCTGGCAGATCTTAGGGTTAGCACCACTTCGAAAATAACTATTCCGAGAAAATCATAGGCTTCTTCCCAAAATTATACAAGCAAAATTAGGTACCTATATTAAATGGAGACACGCCTCTCTGACTCTAATTTCATATTCTCATTTTATTACATATTCATTTCCAAGTGAAGGAAAATACGACGAATAACTGCTGAATAGCTTGCTTTGCTGGAAACTGGTAGCATAAATTGCTTTAATTCTAAACCTGTTTATAATATACATGACTACTTCTGTCGTGTATATGCAGCTATTATTCTAGCACTCAGTATGTTATAAAGGCATTTCTTGACAATATTAATATGACTTATCACACAATATTAAAATTCGTTTTTTTTTTTCAAACAGACCTAGCAGGCACTTATGAAAGGTCTTTTTGTTATTCTTTATTTGTTATTTGGCACCAAGAAAATATTTAGTTACACGGTTCCAAATGGTGGTCTTATGGAGAAGACCCGGCAAAAATCTACATGGACTTGAAAAAAATACTAATTGATTTTAATGCATTATAATTATGCATTTATTGTTATTATCAAACGTGTGCTTTTTTTAAACTAGAATCTAAAATCACATTATTAAATTAAGTACCGAGCAATGACGCTTGGCACGTCCCAGAGAATTAAGTACCGAGCAATGACGCTTGGCACGTCCCAGAGAATTAAGTACCGAGCGATGACGCTTGGCACGTCCCAGAGAATTGTCTTGGACCCAGAACTTAGGGAAAAAAATGAAAAAAATTTGAGAAGGAATTTTATAAATATGTATAATTAAGAATGTACGTAATCAATAGAAGACTAAAAATATTTCAGCTTATAGTATACACGTAGTCTGTTAACATATATAACTTATTCTAAAACTAATTGAGTAATAATTCGATACTCTTGTTGGCTAGAATTAATTAATTAAAATCCCACCATCAGTGGATTCGCGTCTATTGTTCAAGTTTTTCCTTAAACAAGACAAGCTTGGTATAGCGGTTGAACTAAGGCTAAATGATTTTAATCTAAATGCCAATAGCGCTACAATAGACGGAGTTCATTGATTGGATTATAATAACTGAAGTCTGATTAGACAGATATTGGACGCTGGAAAATCTAACGGTCGGTTTATCCTATAGTAGAATTTGTTACGAAAACTATATTTTCTGGATAAATATTATCTAAAGACTTGTGATGCATCAAATTAATGTCCAAAATAGTGGTAAAACTTTTTTGGGTGTTAAGTAAGTAGCTAATCCGGAAAACCTATTTTTACCCGCAATATCAAATTTTACCCTGTTGACTTTATCTATAAAAATGTTTTCAGCATAAAATACTTTTTATGTAGTTTCCAGCATGAAACTTAGTCATAAACCTGCTATTTATGAAGGAAAACAGATGCCTCTAATAAATTCTTAAAATCATAACTTGCTTATCTTAGTAATAAAAAAACGAAATAAAAGTGTCAAGCGTCAACCCTGCTTAGACCGACAGCGATGAGCGAAGTAAAGATGAATCACAACCAGACGATGTCCGCCCGCAGCGGTTTCACGACGACCCTTCAATCGATCGCGTTTCAATTCACAATTCTATTACAAAAGCGCCACCGATTGATTTCCGACGAACAAAACAGGTATTGGATGCGAAAATTTGCGATAATGTTGACGGGCCAAACATTTCATCGGCGATAATGGTACGGTAGTGGGATATTTATACAGGGTATTAGCCGATCAGGGGCGGCATTAACCGCTGTTATTTTTTCATTACCCAGCCCTTTGGGGGCTTTTTATCAGTAATATTTGGTTGTAATGGAGCAATGATGATGTCGGTCAGTAAGCGACGGGGATTCGCAACAAATAACGGGAAAGTAATGATGTATTGTTGGCGTTTTGCCGCGATTTCGCTCGCCTAACTTTTGGGTTCGTGTGAATTTTTTGCCCAGTTTTATTTAAATGTTATTTTTGGATGGATTTTTGCATTTCATTTCGACTTTCAATAAGGCTGCTGAGTGATGGTTCTCGTGAAGGTAGTTTTATTTTACCTCTCACTAAAGACAAGCAAAAAGAACTGAGTAACAATTTGAACACTGAATAAAAATAGCTTTAGAAAGAAGAGGCAAAAACCCTTCTTAAAATGGACTGTAGTATATGCAGCAGTATTGATTATTTCCGCAGTACATTATGGGCAATAAATAAACCAGTAAATAGAATTCATATTGATACAAATACAACATGACTTATTGTTTGCAGTCACGTATAATATTAACGTACAAAAGCGAATTTTAAGAAGCCAATAGGGCATATAAACAAGGGATTGGCAAGACGCCAACATTATGCTTTAGAGTAAAAAGCAATGGAAATTTGTTAGTCTTATTTCTATGCAATGTATTTGAATTGACTACTGTTCAAAGTAAAGTACATTCTTATGCATACATGTGCACAATGTTAAAAGACGACAAATTGCATTTGCTCGGATGAAAACAGACCATACATAACAAAGCGACTTAAGGGATGATATCAGAAGAGTAGATACATCCACATAAATCCTTATTAATTCATCCTACAAAAGTCTTAAGAGCTGTGGACGTCATACTTCATTAATTATTTCAAGCTAACGAAGAAACTACGGTGAAGAAACTAACAGTAATTAATTATTATATCAAACATTTCACATTTCAGATAACTGTAACTTAGCAAAAGAAGCTCTCTCATAGAATTAAAATCAAAATATTAAATGTTTTAAAAATGTAACACGACTACGGAATGGCGGGGCGACAGTAGAATTTTTAGTCAATTTCTCGTTTGACACAATTGAATTTGATCGCGGGATAAATCAAGTTTCTCGGCACGAACGGCGGTGACTTCCGCTGAAGCCGTCGGCTGTGGTCGAAGCAATGACAGTGTATAATGGAGCCGAATGTTAAAACTACAAGGACTATTTCTATTTGAGGTTGGCTGTAGCTATGTTAAAATTGGAGTGAGGTGAGATAGGCTGTGTGTATTTAAGGATTTATGTGGTTGTTACTAAATTGTATTTGCCAATACGTCAGAATCAATATTCATTGTATTTACCCAGCTTAATGTGGTCTGGTAATAATAAAACAATTGTTGCCAAATGTTTTGTTTCGATATTATTATAATTTTAAAGTCTTATTTTCATCATCATCCTCCGCTCCTTTTCCCAATTATTTTGGGGTCGACTTCCAGTCTAACCAGATGCGGCTGAACATCAGTATTTTACACGGAGCGACTGCCATCAGACCCTCGCAACCTAGTTACTAGGCAATACTGACATTCGGAGGTCAGACCAGTTGTCATACTTTCAGGCTCTGAACTACCCGTAACGACTGACACAGATATTCGTATAACAACCGGGACCTACAGCTTAACGTGCTCTCCGAGGCACGGAGGGGTCTGGATGTGTAAAGGACTGACTGTGGCAAGTGCAGCTTAACCTCGCAGATTCTACAATCCTTGCGGTTATTACTTTGCCATAAGCCCCTATACCATAATATAGTCTTACTTTATAGGATGGTAATTAAATCCACAAGCTTCATGCGAGTGAGGGGCTCGTAGCAATGCAACTACTGCGCGAATTGTACGATCTGCAAGGTTAAGCTGCACTTGCCGCGGTCAGTCTGTGGATGGGTGACCGTTTCGTTACACATCGAGACCCCTCCGTGCCTCGGAGAGCACGTTAAGCTGTCGGTCCCGTTTGTCATACGAATATCTATGGCAGTCGTTACGGGTAGTCAGAAGCCTGAAAGTCTGACGACTGGTCTAACCTCCGAATGTCAGTATTACCCAGTAACTGGGTTGCGGGGTCAGATGGCAGTCGCTCCGTGTAAAATGCTGATGTTCAGCCGCATCTGGCTAGACTGGAAGCCGACCCCAATATAATTGGGAAAAGGCTCGGAGGATGAAGCTTCATGCGAGTGGTGAACAAAGGTTATGGTTTTTATCGTCATTGTCTTACTTTCTGTGAAATTTAGATAGGCTAGTTTAATGTTTTTATAATAGTTCTCATTTACCTAAATTTATTCATTTATTTTTCTGAATTAAGCCAAAATGAGCTCTCAAACTTTCCATGGATCAATTACTATTTTATCTTCCAATATTTCCCGCTCATCTTCGATAACTTAAGTCGTTCGCTCAAAACCTTTGTCTCGGCGCTGAGTCGTGACCTCAGATGACTCGTTAGAGGCTACTTAACGAGTCGCCTACTCAATTCTTACTTCATTTGTGCCCTAATGCAAATCGACTGACGGCTTAACAGAATATTTTGTCGCTCCTCTGTCTTTTGTTTGGTTTATTTATGTTTAGTAATGGTATAATAAGTCGTGTTTGTCGAATAAGAAAAGGAACGGAATGAGAATTTTGTTTAAGTTGGTCTACGCAGACGACTGAGTTTATTTCAATCAATCAATCAATCCATAATTTATTTGTTTGAATACGGGTGTACATGGGGTGATACTTAGGTTAAAACAAAGTTCTTTTACCATATCCTACCTTAACAGGTGTGCAAATATGTACTTGTGATAATTCACATGCTATTAAACTAATAAATTAGAATAATAAATATTAAATTAGGCATACAGTTTATCTATTACAAATATTAAAATTAGAAATACCAATATTATGAAATTTATTAATTATTATACATATAATTTTATTCTAACTTAACTAATTCATTTAATTACATTTATCATTTATATAATCGTTTGACTACGTTGAAAATATTTGTAAAGAAATCTTAGCTTAACCGAAACCGTGAAGTAAGAATCAAATGTTCGTAACGTTAAAAAGAATATAAATAAAAATTCAACAATGAAATGGCCATGGAGTTTTTCGGAAACACTGATTTATCTCGGAATAAAAAAAAAGCAACTCAACCACGAAATGGCCATGAACTATTTAAACACTCAGTTACTATCTCAGGAACTAGTTTTTTCATATTCGGTATCAATACTACTGACAATCTTTTTAATAATATTTTCTTGAAAAATGTTGTTTCAGATATTTTAAACCCTTTAACAAGTTGTGGTATCGTACTGATAAACTAGCTTTCGTTCGTCGACCATATCGATTTAACCGAGCTGACCGGCAGATTTAGATCTCAAAGCGGGGTTAGCTCGCTAAAGTATCATGCTGCTTTTAGTATCAAATTTAATTTACATAACTTTAATAGTGACATTATCAATATCAGCGAAGTAAGCAATTTCACTTTTTGTTTGGTTTTTATACTTCTGTAATAGTAGGTAAGTTTTATTTTATTAATTGTCATCATTATCAGCCTATTGCAGTCCACTGCTGGACAAATGCCTCTCCAATAGCATGTCACCGATATATATCCTTGACCACTCTCATCCAGTTTCCACCAGCCACATTGCGTAGATCGTCACTCCACCTAGCTTGAGGGCGTCCTACACCACGTTTTCCGATTCGCGGTCTCCACTCTAGAACACGGCTACCCCAACGGTCATCAGTTCTTCAGCTAATATGGCCAGCCCACTGCCAGCTCAGCTAGCTTATCCTGTGGGCTATGTCGACAACTTTGGTGTTCTGTCGGATCACCTCGTTTCGGATCCGATCCTGATTTGATTAATGTGAATTGTGAATTGTAGATTATTCATTAGTATCTTTGTACCAAGTTTTTATGTTTAATTAATATTTATCATACATCCATCATCCCGTAGAAAACATAAGGAAAAAAATTAATAAATGGTTTCATAGATGCAATTACGGCCTATATTTTATCAACCGACGAAAAAAAGGGAGGAGGTTCTCAATTCGACGCGCATCTTTAATTAAAATAAAACTTTTTAACAAAAAATTGAACCGACGAAAACAGAAACTGAAAAGCGAAAAATAACCAACAAACAATCAACGAAGATCATTAAATTACTTTAAATAAATAATAAAAACAACGTAACATCAAATACAACGTGAAATTTGCAACGATAAACAATAACTTTCCAAAAATGCGTTCTCCGCTCGGCCACTTGCAACTAGCACTCAAAGTGCGTGCAAGTTGCTTGTTAAAAGTTTGTTTGGCGCCGACTCATAATAGGTTATTTTTCGCTTTTCAGTTTCTGTTTTCGTCGGTTCAATTTTTTGTTAAAAAGTTTTATTCGTAGGGAATGCATTAACATTCACAACACCCACAGGTTTAGAAATCACACAGACCACTGTAATAAAGCACAAGTTATTTATCATGCATAAATATCACCACATACCACAAACCTTTTAAATATGATAATAATTCTCAACCGTTATCATTTCATTGACAATTTATTCGCAATACGCGATAAACATTAAAATATGGTGCATATGTGATTAATTACCGGGCAACCCTACTCGTTTATCAATTTGTATCAGCAATGACAATACAAAACTTATTGGTTGTAGGTAATGATAAAATCGTTTTGTTTGACGCAGGGGAATATAATTTTTTAGCAGCATTAATTAAAAATAATTATACAAATGCTCATAGAATATGTGATCTAATTTCTGTGATACAGGTATCGATTTTTAAATTACAGGATTTGTGTCGTCATCGACTACGCCAGTGTTAGTTCCCATGTAGCGAGATAGATGTCGCTACATTACAATTTTTTTCTCCGGTGTAAAATTATTGTTTCCTAAAAAACTTTAATCTTGTGTTAAGTATTAGAATTGAAACAATCAATACCGACTTAAAATACATTTTCACGTCCAAAATGATCCTTAATCAAATAAGCTAAACTTGTTTTATAAAGTTCTCGGCTACAAATGGTACCACCCTTCCCATGGGTATCATGAAAGGGGGCAAATATTATGTTGAAGGGACGGGCAGTATTTACCTAGTATCCTAACAGGGTGAATATAACAACATAAGCCCCCTTTCATTCATCATAAATTATTATCAGGAGTGTTATAGCATTCTGCAGGGGAGGCAGGATTTGAATATAATATTACAACAATGAAAGCATCAATATAAACACGAATTTATGTTTGGAAATTCTATTAGACATTTTCCTAGCTTATTATCAAATAAAAAATAATAACTAAGCTCGCTTTTGTACGTGTAATTGATACTGTTGTAGGTATTTTTCTGGTGTTCAATAAATAATAAGATTAAGAACTATTTGTGTTTGCGAATAAATTATTATTTAATTTAATGTAATTAGACAAGAATTAATTTTAAAACATGCAGATAACAAATAAGTTACAAGAATCACATCTAATTTATTTGAATTCTTATGTACCTACTACTGTTTTTTCAACACACTTGCTCGTAAAGCGGCTCTTGTTGCACCGCTTTTAGGTTCATAATGTAGCTTATAATGCACACGTGCTTTTTACTTTATATTATAGCACTAGTGCTTTTTACTTTACAGTTTATTTTTAAATCGCAGCAAAGAGTTTTTATGCCTAAACAAAATTAAACATTTTTATGAATAAATCAACTGTGAATTATATCATCATCAACTCGGCCTATCGCAGTCCAGTGCTGGACTGTAACTGTATTAATTAAAATACCTCGCCTTTGGCTCGGGCTGCAATCCAGCCTCGGGTATAATAGTCAACTTAGCTCACTTGTATCATAATTCTATGAATTTTGAGTACCTTGATGATATGCTAACATTTCTCTTCTTGTTGTTACAGATGGTGACGAGAAGCTACGAGTGTGAACGGGACAGGAGAGTTTGATTGGTGACGAGATGCGAACGTGACGCACCATGACCCGACGAGGACCCTGCAGGAGCTTCGCCATCAGCGTCATACAAATCATCACTATTATATGCCAAGGTAAGACTCATTGAAGACTTATAAAATCTTTTAATTTGCCATTTATTGATTGCATTACGAATTACTTTAGTTTAGTAGTACGCCACGGACTGCCCCCATTATCTAGATCTTACGTCTTCTTCGTCCATCCAAAGGTTGTCTGGAAGATATCGCTTTTAGCGATAAGACCGCCCATGTACCCATAATTTATACGTTGTTCCTGTTTTACTACTATTCATGGTGTACAATAAAGTATATTCTATCTATCTATCTATATATCTACTTTTAATTATTTTTCTACGTATTATTCATAGAGGTATGCAACAATAAAATTATGAGTAAGATAACTCGTTAAATCATCTTTCCTAATAATAAAATATACTAATACAAATAATCTACACTAATATTATAAGAAGAAAAGATTTGTTTGTATATTTATTTGTTTGTAAAAAAAAAAAAAAAAAACTAAAAAAAAAAAAAAAAACTGAAAAACTTTGAAACTACTGAACTGATTTTAATCATTCTTTCACCATTAGAAAGATACTTTATCCAGAAGTAACACAGCTATATTTTATTTCAGTACGTGGGCAAAGCCGCAGGCATAGCTAGTCAATAAATTGAAAAGAATTCTAAGTTTTATTATTCTAAGGATATACCAAAATTTATTATTATTTCCATTTCGTCAGCATTTTTGTTGTGAGCTTAGCTTTTAAAATTTCAGTGATCTTCCGGGATCTTGCCTGAACGTGTTTATGTTTCCTTTTGGTTAATGAATGAGAATTTCATTTTGCAGAATGCTTCGATTATTTGAAAACTCAGTTCAGTGACTTTTAGGTCAAGTCGTAAAATAATGATATCAAATAAAAATATATATTTGCTTTTGCAGAAAACATTATTTACATTCATCTACCCGCACGACTTAATAAAATAATAAGGATAATAAGGAAGAGTATGTATTGACTCATTTTATAGAAAGTTTCAACAGAACAATCCCAATGATTTTTCTTCATCACAATTCTGGAGGGAAGAGCGTTGCTTATCCCATAACATAGGGCCTCACCGCTCTATATTGGGAAGCAAGCTTTATTTTAGTGTTTTTTATTGCATATTCCTTAATTATTAATATAAACGGTTTCACTCACGTTATTCCATAGGGTGTGCCCGACCAGTTTCAAGCTCGAACGGAGCCCTTAATCATGAGCTGGTTACGCGGCGAGGTCGCGCACCAAACTGTGCATATTTCTTTGTATTGAATTGTTAAACATGTTGGTTATATTTACTATTACTATTTAAGAACTTTTGTACCGTGTTTTATCTATCTTCTATATCTATCTATACATATAATAAAATCGAAGAGATGAAAAAACTGTACATTGTGCTATATACATGTAGGTGGCAGTGAAACAAAAAAATGAAATGAGAACGCTTTAGCTAATAAAGTCAACGCCCAGCGCTGCGATAATCATTGCTGACGCAATATCAGCAGGCGCGTAGACAGTAGCTTTCTAATAGCGAAATAATTATTAAAATCGTTTCAGTAGTTTCGGAGTCATCTTGTGCTTCTGAATCTTGTGGGGAGCAGGCTGATGATGATGACAAACAAATCATACAACAAAAAACACATCTAAATGTGATGAGAATCAGAAACGCGAACGTTAACAGGCCACCTAACTAAGTTCTCGAAATTACACGAGAACTTTTCGAATAAAACGCGACACAAAGGGAGCAGGCCCTTAATGAAGACAATATTTTGAGGGGCTCTCAACTCGGAGTAATTAAATCTCGCGGCTCATATCTCCGAGCAGTGTAACTGGGGGTATAGACAGAGTAATTGGTTATTAAATTAGTCGTGGTGTCGATCAATTTGTGTGTTTCCACGACGTAATTGTAGTTTTGGGTTGCGATGTGGGAAACAGGAATGTTGAAGTGATGTAATCAGCAGTGGAGCGGATGTGGAACTTACAATTAGGAAGGAAAAAAGCAATGAAGTACTGTAAAAGGTTTAATGAATATTTGTTTGGCAGCTGGGGATTTTGTAGGAGCAATGAGGAAATGTGAGAATGATGAGCTCGTCGCGAATTCTCGTATACAACATGTAACCGAATTGATATACGTGGGACACTCAGAAAGTTTTGCGAAACTAAAAAAAAATGTTCTATACGTACATATATTTTTATCAAATCTTTTCAAAGTACTTTCCACCAGCCTCTATACAAAGATTCATGCGCCTAAACCAGTTTTCAAAACACTTTTTCCAGTCCGTCGCAGACACCTCGTTTACAGCTTGCTCGAACGCAGCCAGCGCATCTTCCGGCGACGAAAATTGTATCCCTTTGAGCTGATTTTTTATTTTTGGGAATAAAAAGAAGTCACACGGTGCTAGATCAGGGCTGTAAGGAGGGTGACCCAGGAGTTTGACTGGCGTGCTGTCCAGGAAGTCCCTCGTTTTGAGTGCGGTGTGCGCAGGTGCATTGTCGTGGTGGAGCAGTAGCCCGCGGAGCCCTGTGTTTGGTCGCTTGTTGCTTATAACAGAGAAAACTTCTGGCAAACATTTGGTAGTATACCATTCGGCATTAATGCTTCTTTGATCCCGTAAGGGAATTGATACCAAGTGGCCAGTCAAATTAAAAAAGCTAGCGATCAAAATCTTACCTCCGCTTCTAGATCGCTTCACTTTGGTAGGCGTTGGCTCATTTTGAAACACCCAAACAGTCGACTGGCGCTTGGTTTCTGGGTCGTATTGATAAATCCAGGACTCATCACCTGTAACGATGTCGTAAACACGCCGAGACGAGCCTGCTTCAAATTTGTTAAGCATATCACGGCACCATTCCACCCGGGCCTGCTTCTGAGCATCGGTGAGGTTGTGCGGCACCCAGAGTGATACTATCCTCCTCACGCGAAGATGGCTGTGTAGAATCTCGTGAACGCTTCCCGATCCAATCTTCAATATGTGTTGAATCTCCTGATATATAATTCGCCTATTGTCTTGGATTAAATTTTTCACTGCTAGCACGTTTTCTTCGGTAACAGCCGTCAAAGGGCGACCGCTTCTTTCGTCATCCCCCAAAGTTGGTCGACCGCGCTTGAATTCGTTATACCAACGATACACGGTTGCCTTGGAAGGGCCTTCATCCATGAATGCCATTTGAAGTCTATCGTACGATTCATCCGGTTTCAGGCGACACTTGAAATCGTATAAAATCATAGCTCTAAAATGTTCCCGGCGCAGATCCATATTTCAGTGAGACACAATACTTTGAATTAACTCGCAAAAAATGTGGAGGGAAATTTTGAAATTGGAACTTACTTATTTTTACTTATAAATAATCATATTTTCGAAAAACATTATAACTGGCCAGTCTCCCATATATAAAAACTTTTTTTCGCAATACTTTCTGAGGGGCCTGGTATCTATCAAAACCGGCTAAGAGCATGTCGGGCCATGCTCAGTATTATAGGGTTCCTTAAGTAGGTGTACAAACGAATCAAATCGAATATTAATCATGGCTATTTTAGTTTTTGCAATAATCGGCAGCATTCGCGAGTCACAGCGTGTTGTTAGTAGCGCCATCTAGCGATAAATTCAAGAAGCCAAATTTAAGAAGTCTGTCATGTCAAAGTTACTTTTTGTGATTTTTTCAAATAGAAAGTAGCTAAAGGAGCATTATTTGCCATGATAATTTTTCTCTAAGGTCAATGACCTTTGAACTAGGACGTTTTAAGTATTTTTCAGTTTTCTGTCTATAACTCAAAAAATTATAATCACATTATACTCGAAATAATTTTAAAAGAGAGTTTTCACAAAGGTCTATCAATGTGGAAGATTATAAGTTTCTACGTTGCATAGTTTAGAAATGGCAGGGGGGGGGACACATTGCAAGCCACTTTGGCGGGCTATATTTCGCAGATGGTACACCTGATAAAAAAGTGGTGTATGTAACATTACCTTCATTTTAGTAGACCTATTCAATGATACCCCACACGATGGGGTGTAGCGAAAAAAATTATTTTTTCCCCATTTCACATGTATGGGCGCCACCCCTAAAGAACGTAAAAACTATTTTTTTATTCTTTTAAAATTGAGATCTATATGCAGACTATTTTTTTACAAAATTTCATTTACTTATGTTTATAACTGTAGAAGTTATTAAGCTGTAAAGGATTAAGACAGACGGACAGACGGACATACGGGCAGACGGACGGACATGACGAAGCTATAAGGGTTCCTTGTAGGACTACGGAACCCTAAAAAGGGGTGAAGAGTACTTCTGGTATAGAATCTCTATGAATTATTTCAGGTAAAAAAATTACAAAAAAAATCTTTTTTTTTTTTTGATTATACAAGTTTATTGAATTCATAAATCATAACAAACGTGTCACCGCACTACGGGGGTCATTATCTTTTCATGTCACTTGCTAATATTAAGGTGTTAGTGATGTGTAAGCAATTTGAAATATTTGGTTTCATATATTGGAATTTCTCCTATGTTCTTAATAAAATATGTAGAAATAGAATTTAAAACCCTTGCCGTATACATTGTTATCATCTAAAGAAGCCGTGCACTTGAACCCTTTCCGTTACATGTTGTAGGTATATCCTATGCACGTTTATAATATCCTTATGCTATAAAACAATGACAACAGGAATATTCATAGTATATTTCAGCAAGAAGACCTTGACATTAACTTTTGATTTAATCCGGTTAAACTTGTTTTATTAAAACTTTGACTTTATCTAAAAATAAGACCCGCCAAAATAAAGAAACCAAACCGAGATCAAATAAAAATCGTAAGGTAAAAAGTCAATAAACCAGTGTCTCGAAACAGCCGCCCGACCAGTCAAGGCCCGTGACAGTGGCGCGTAGTTATCCGCGCGCGTCAGTCAAGAGGAGGGTGCGGCTGTTATGGTTGCCGCACGGGGAGAAGGGGCTCGCCTGCCAGTGGCGAGCCGGGACCCCGGGACCTGCCGGGGATGGTTGGGCGAATACGGGAGGTAGAGGAACACCGTGGTGGTTTTTAGTCGGTAAGAGTCCGACACTGGCTCCGCCTTCCCCGGGCGGTGTGCGCCCATGAGGATTTTCCCCAAGAAAAATAAAAAGGGTCTCGAAACAGCGAAGTGATCGTTTGAATAAAATCAAACCTGAAACCTAAGTGTGACTACCTAATTTGCTACAAAATATTATTTGCCGAATTTAAAAAGTCATTCGCAAGAAGTTTATACAACGCGTCAAGCGTACTCTCAATTTAGCGGCGTTTTATAAATGCCAAGACACGCAGATGTTGGTCCCGGTACGGTAAACAAGTTGAAAAATGTCACAGTCAAGAAACAATATTACTTTTTCATTCAAACGAACTCCGTCTAAAATATAAAATTTATTGCCATTTCGACTTGCAAATTATTCAAAGAGAAAGCTATCAGAAAGACGGGCTGCGGTGAATTTTTGGAAAGCGTTTTTTTTTTCTGGTGAGGTGGCGGTCAAACGCAAGCCAGTTGAGAATAAATAAAATAAAAAAAGCGATACACTCAGTACTATTGCGGCCAGTTAATTTGCCTGTAATATAATATTTGTTATGGAAGTTATGGAGTTTGAAATGGACATAACGTGTGTTTGAATAAATGCCTGGACCTTTGAGATATGTTATTAATTTATGTTTGTAGATTCACATCTTTAAATATATCATCTTCCTCGTCTTTTTCCAACTACGTTGGGGTCGGCTTACATTTTTAAATACATGAAGTCCTTAAATGCTATACCTTACACTTTATTAACTAGAAAATACAAAAAATAATAATATTTACAAACTTACGTACACAGCAACGTACCCAGAAGACTGACAGCATTGCCACGTTGTACAGCAATGCTTTTTCTTTGACCGAAGAAGACACGAAGTCTTCTAGTCACCTGAAGTGGCGACCAACAAACCGGAGTCTGGAGATGTCATTGAACAAAAGACGATCACTCGGACCCCACAACCCGAGTGTTTTAACCGCAAACGGCTCAAAAATATAATTAAAATTTAAAATATAATTAGGTTATTATATTTTCACTGCTTGTAGGTCTCAGCTACGACCTTAAAGATATTTGATGACGATATTTAATTGTAATACTAGACTTTGCCTGCGGCTACGCCTACGTATAATTCGGCATATCACAGAAAGACTTATCGCGCATCCCTCAGGAACTTTTTATTTTTACCTAGATTAAAAGTAACTTATATTTTTATACAGATTATGGTCTATCTGTGTACTAAATTTCATTCAAATGCGTTCAGGCGTTTCAGCGTGATTGAGTTACAAACATCCAAATATCTTCATAAACTTTAACATATATAATGTTAGTAGGGTGAGGTGCCTCCACGAGTATAAAATATATATAAGCAGCCCATTAATGTACTACTGCTGGGTACACGCCTCTTCTCAGAATTAGAAGGTAAAGGCCTCCACGAGTGAAGATATATAATTGATCGTTTGGCGCACCCTGGGCAGTCAGCCCCGCTACCAACCTGCTGACTAGCTAATCTTTTACCCACGGCTTAGGCTGTTATCATTATGTGGCTCATGTCGATACGATAGAAGAAGAAGAAAAGTAAAGACTTCCAAAGTCTTTATTCATAAGTTAATAAATGCATTTATTATTATTTAACTCACAAATTTTAAAACAGAAAACCGAGAATAACATGTTAAGGACTTTATTCAATTAAAGCGTGCCTCATGAACAAATAAAATAATTAGTGGATGACGAGTGCGAGGAGAGAGCAAAACTGTGTTTTATATCCTTTGTGATGGATCCTTCAAGTACATAATATCAAGTCATAAAAACTTAGGCACGTCGAAATTGCATGAAAATTATGATGAAAAAATGCAAACTGGCTGTTTTATCTGGGAAGTTAAAAAGGATTTTTAATCTGAGATAATTACAATAGGAGTAGGTATATACGTTGATTTTTTAAATAAAATAATCAACGGTGATTATCATTTTGTTATAGGTAGTCATAAAAATAGTCTATAGTCATGAGCAGTTACTATTAAAGTAATCAGTAATCACAAGTTGGTAGGCACAACAAAGGAATTAAATAATCAATAGAATTATTTGCTACCAGCAGCAGCTTTAAAGTAAGACATCTAATCGTCGATAAGGAAATAATTTTCATCTGAAAGTATTCCCGATATTAATACGTAAATAAGAATTCAAATTCTAAGAAAGTAATCATTCCGTCGAAGAGCAAAATAATATTGTATAACTGATACACAAAAAACGTAAAAAAACCTTGTATTGATACTAAATTATCGTCGTTTGCTAAAAGGAAAATGTTAGCTACATTTATTAACGCTGCTGCTACAAGCGCTTTTTTGCTTCCCAATGATATAAACAACCGAGTTTGTAACGTACTTTTAATTACCTTACTCCGCGAAGTATGAGTCATTAGGCTGTGTGTACAGCGAAGTCGCAATCCCGAACAAATTAAAACGTTTTGCATTCTGTTTTGTAAGATGTATAGTCATTTCTCGTTTCTGTATTTTCTCTTGCGGATAATGAAGGTCTGCCTGTCACGACTTACGGTGCTGATACGTGGACACTGACAGTTGGGCTAGTCCACAAATTCAAAGTTGCTCAGCGAGTATGCTTAGAGTTTCTTTGAGGGATAAAATCCGTAACGAGATTATCCGGAGAAGAACCGGAGTGACCAAGATAGCTTGTAGGCTGTAAGCTGAAGTGGCAGTCTGTAGAAGGACCGATGGCCGCTGGAGCACACGGGTCCTTGAGTGGAGACTGCGCATCGGTAAACGCAGCGTAGGGTGCCCCCCCGCCAGGTGGTCCGACGACCTGACGAACGTGGCTGGGGGGGACTGAATGCGGAAGGCAGAGGACCGAGTGTTGTGGCGCAACTTGGTAGAGGCCTATGTCCAGCAGTGGACTGCGATAGGCCGAGTTGATAATGAAGGTGAGGAAGTAAATGTAAACTGGTCGGAAATAAATATTGGATCGGAGTTTAGAGGGGTCGTTCAGGTATTCAGTGATGTAATAAAGTTAACGTTAATCCTCATCGAACAGGCAGTTATCCCGTATTATCCGGTTATAAACGTTACGCGAGATTTAGACCTTTCATGCATGGTTAATGTTTCAATCGGCGATAGATCAGGGATTTCGTTAATATTGATACTACCCTAATTTGAATTTCCCTGGTCTATTGCTAGTGTTTTGATAATAAAATCTAAATCTAAAATCTGTGTGTATTTGAACATAATTTTATATTTCCTTGCACACGTTAGTTTGGATAATTATTTAGGTACTACTGATCTAATTTTATCGAAATCAATACTACCATTTGAAATCATACCAGTGAGCAATACAATGTCTCAAAATTCAAAAAACGTTGGTATGACAAGTTACAAATTGCTAGTTGGCAGATTACTTTTGAAAGTAATCGCGAGCCATACGAGACACGAGAGAAATGAAAACTTAGCATGAAACAATTTTCTACGACTATCAAATAATAAATCTAGAACAGAATAAAACTTTAGTTATAGGTTACAGATAATTGGGATTAAAAGTAATAATACCCAATAGTCTAATCTAATAAAATGTATACTATACATTTTCACTCATCATAATTATTATGGTGCATTTATAGATGATATTTGTAAAAAGTGTAACGAAGATGAGGATGCAACACTTTGCCAGCCCAGGATTGAACAACCTGTGTGAGATCAAATGCAGTTGGTCCACTATATTCATTTTCTTCAAACTTCAAACTCGTTGGAAATCCCTTCAAATTCTTTTATTCCTTAATTTTCCTCGTTCGTAATGTATACTTGTAGGTAGCTTTTGGCACATAACTTTACTAAGATATAATTATCAAAAGATGATGGCAGTAATAGCCTAGGGATTGAACACTTGTCTTTCACGCAAAAGGCACGGCAAGGAGAATCAAACTTCAAGACTTGGCCCATACTCCTCACTTTTCGGATTCATGTTCGGATAAAAATTTGACAATCAATTGGTAAAAGAAAACATAGTGAGGAAACCTAAACACATGAGAGCACTCCATACAGTTCTCAATGGTCTATGCAGTCCACCAACTCGAGTAGGTCAGGGTATTGGACCAAGGCCGAATCCTTCTCATTTTGAAAATAGAATCGTGCCCAGCATTGGGACAATAATGTGCCAGTTATGTAAGAGATGATAAATAAACCGGCCAAGTGTAAGTCGGACTCACGCAGTAAGGATTATCGTCATACCTATCGACCTGAAATTCCATATAAATTGATTTAATTTACGAGAGTTCATCAAAAGACATCAACGCACCGTGCGTGAAATATGAATTTTTGCAACTCTTTCTTACGCAGATACCACCATATATATCTATGTTTGCCATATTTTAAGTATTTTTTGCAAATCTACATAGTATGCACTATAATCAGACCAAGTTTGAGCTTCGTATGTATTACCGTTTTGAAGTTAAAGCAGGAACAAAAACGTTGAATAAAAGCATATTTTTTGAGATTTCTTGTATGGGGACCCGTTTTTGGTTGTAGACTTTATTTTATAATTAGTATTTGGCGTGATAGTAACTGTAGTCATAGCAACAATAATATTCTCAGAAAATTTCAACCAGCTACCTATTACCGTTCAAAAGATACAGCCCTGTGACAGACAGGGTCCCGTTTGGCACCCTTCGGGTACAGAACCCTAAAATGGATCACAAAGAAGTACATAATCAGTTCATTAGTCTCACCAATTCAATTTAACTTTAGATCACCATCGAAGATTTTGATGTTGAAAAGGCCTTTAAAATCCTTTCCCTTAATTTGACCTTGTTGATGTGCTCACAGCCGAAGTTCCGCGTACCCTTTACAAGCTCAACGTTATCACCGCCTTGATCCAAAGTGGGGGGGAATTCGCAAAAGTTCCTTAATAAACAATATTTTGCTTGTCATAACGAGCCGACAGCTCCCGGCTTCCTAACTTTGCGGTTGATTAAAAATATCAATCTAAGCGCTTTTACATTCTACTTCATTCAAATAACACTTTATTATTTTATCAAAGTTCTTTTTATTTCACATCAAAAAGAGCATTAGTCTGAAAGTTAGTAGATATTCATAGCTCATTACTATAAACTTTTAAAATAGGTCTAAAATATGACTTGTCTTTCAGTGCTGGTTCGTAATTTTAATCTGAATTATTACTTGTTCGGTTGTAAAAATGTGACGCTCTCTTCATGATTTATAAGAGGGTTGATATTTTCAGTTTTACTAACTAGTTTGAGAGATAATTTGTTGGATTTATGATGTTGCAAACGACTTATATTTTGAGGATCTTCACCGTAATTAAAAACTCGAGTTATTAACAGCAGAGTGTCTTGAGACGGGAGCGGAATACAAATTTCATAGAGGGTAATGAGCTACTTTATCCTGCGCGTTAAGCCCGCGAGTTAGTTCAAGGAAAAATATTTTAAAATGTTTTATTATTATTATTTCTTTGACCAGTCTTTGTGGAATGCTTGGGGGTGGCCTATGTCCAGCAGTGGACGTCTTTTAAGAAAACCGTATTAATATCGGAAAAAACTGTAATGTACATTAATACTAAATTCATTACTGAAGAAGATATGAAGTTAATATAAGCTGGATTGATTTTATCGCTATTAGTATTGCAAATTTACCATGCCACTTTTTAAATAGCCTTCAAATTACGTATCAATTAACGACGTACCATATTTTAACCAGCATTGATTCTGAAGGGAACCCTGCCCGACTGGTATCGAAAATAACTACCACTTCGAATACGTCTGAGTGTGAAGTCAGCTAAATTTTATAGGGAAACATTCCTCGACCAACCTGATTGACTTGCAATTTATTCAATTTCGTGATTTTAGTAGGTTTTCATTACATAAAAAAAAATTGAAAATGTCATCATCATCATCATCACTTCAACCGAAATACGTCCACTGCTAGACATAGGCCTGCTGCGCCTTCCAGTATGAAGTCACCACTCCAGAACTTTACGACCCCATCGTCCATCCGTTCTGCGAGCAATGTGCCCCGCCCACTGCCACTTAATACTGTGCTTTCGTTCTCCTGCAAATATCTTCATTTCTAATTCGATCGCGCAGAGACACTCCAAGCATAGCCCTCTCTATTCTCCTTTGAGTGACTTGATTGAAATTGTATTTTTATGATATTATCTGATTTTGTTTGCAGTGCTGACAGAGGAGCCTCGTTTCTCGGAGCCGATCCCCAATGTGACGGTGGCGCTGGGCAGGGATGCTAGCCTGCCGTGCGTCGTCGAACACCTCGGCATTTACAAGGTATTCCTTTCCTTCTTTGATGTTTCAATTTGGAGTTTTTCATGAATTGACAGCAAAAAAGTGTGGACCGTGGGAGGAGCAGCGTCGATACGCATCGCTTATAACTAGCAAGTAACAAGTGACTAACAACATAACATAACATAACATCACGCCTGTATTTCCCCGAAGGGGTAGGCAGGGGTGTATAGTACACCCACATTACGCCAGTTATGTTATAGTCCCATGTAATAGGGGGCGAGCCTATTGCCATTGACCGGGCACAAATCCAGCCTCCGGGCTGCTTCTGAGACATTCCTAATGCAAAAACCCAATAACACTTTGCCCGACCCGGGAATCGAACCCAGGACCCCACGCTCAGCAGTCGCGCTTGGAACCACTAGACCAACGAGTCAGTTGACTAACAAGTAGGGTAATAACGTACAATCAACCACATATATATATCAATGATAACACACCCATTTTAAGCAGAACTAGCTTAGTTTCTATATAATCAATATAATATAATCTATATAATCTTTATTGGAACCAAAAAACACATTTTACATTAACTATAGTGTTCGATAATAACTACATTAGTTTATCACTGTGTCGTAGCTATTAACGCCCACCTCTCAGAAATTTATAGATTATATAGTTTAGAGAGATAGTGCAGTAGTAGTAGAGCTCCATTGTGAATGAGCTCGTCCGGGGAAGTACTACCACCGTGCCTACTTCTCCGCCAAATAGTGATGCTTGCATTGCTGTGTTTCGGTCTGGTGCCGGTGAAATTACAATCACATGAGACTTTCCATCTTCATGTCTCAGTTTGTCGAACCGACTTGCGGTACCATTTAGGCAACAGCCTAGGTGGTATTGCAGTTGTTAAGGGCAAACTACTACTAATCCTAATTACATGTAAGACCAACTGTATTATGCATCAACTTTTATGTGAATAAATGAATTTGAATTTGAAAGGTAACCGCTTAACTTCAGGTGGGCCTTAAGCTCGTTTCACCATCCTATACTATAAAAAAAAGTATGCGTCTTTCATACAAGACAGATTTTGCTCATTGTCATCGATACCTATACGGTTAACTTTACGTCAAAATCTCATACAGAACTTTGCCCATACGAAACTTTTGTTTCTTGATAGAACGATAATAAATCGTCTGTAAAAGACATTAAGGCGTAGCCGAACTTTTACAGCAATCATCAACTCAGCCTATCGCAGTCCACTGCAGCAGTGGACATAGGCCTCTCCCAAGTAGCGCCACAACATTCGGTGCTCCGCCTTCCGCATCCAGTCTTTACAGCAATGATGAGGTGAAATGTTATTACTATTTTATGGTCAACTCTACCGTTTTCTACCTCAAATTCAATGCTAAAATCCTTGCCCATGCACTTTTGTACCCATTCATCCCTGCAACCCAATTTACCCCTTTTTACGGTAATACACACAATAAGTATTTATTTAATCATAAAATAATAACAGGCTATAAAATGACTTACGTAAATAATAAATACAACGTTGCCTAAAGCATAAAACAGAGTAACGATAATAAGACTCCTCTGTAAATTGGACACAAAAATGTCGAACATAATTTTCAATAATCCCTTCTCTGAAAACGGAACAATGTTGAGTCCACAGGCTTTGTAACCCTGTAGATAGTGAACTCGTAATATTATTTTAAAATGTTAATAGTACCCTTCTAGCACAGATCCTTCGGCATTCAGCCTTGAAGTGAATGAAATATAATGTAATTATCTCGTCACGACTCCCCCGATTCCCCCCGTACTGTATTATACGGGGGAATCGGGGGTATACCGACTATTATTAAGCCAATCTTGTAATTCCCCGAATTAATTCCGCCAAGTTTTATGCTTTAAGTATTTATAATACAAATTGATGTTGTGTTAAATTTAAATTAGATGTATAAATAAACGTAATTCCGCTTAGTGCGATTAAAGCGGTCATCGGCAGCGATTGGACAATGCCAAGGGGGAAACATTTTCAGAATTTGTTTTTGATACATAATCAAATATTCTTGTTTCATATTTTTGCCTAAAACAATGTAAAGAAAGAAAGAAAGAAAAATAGTTTATTGTCACAGTTAAGAGCGTATGCTCGGTCCGTGGGCTGTTTTGCTCAAAAACGTAACTTTTCAAATCTGATTATTCATCAACCACTTATCTTACGAACATATATCATTTTGGAAAATGTAAAACGTAACATTTTGGAAGCATTAAAGTATGTATTTATACGAATCTATAAATTACTCTTTGAGGTATTGTGAGTTTTTGGCGTAAAATGTTAATTATCACTTTATCTCCTACTGTCGATAAATTTTTCTTCATAAAAATGATTTTAAAAAGCATAATCAAAGATTTTGGAAGCAACAGAGTATACATTTATTGTAGTTCGGCACAAACACTATAAGAATATATGTATACACGAAACTTTGATGTAACGTAAGGTTTTGGCGTAAAATGTATATCTCTCCATACATAAAAAAATTCAAATGGCTGTATCTCTAAAAATACTTGTAAAACCATATTGAAATTTTTTGAAGCATGACTGTATGTATTTATTATAGTTTGGCATCTCTAATATATGAATCTATAAATGAATCTTTGAGGTATTGTGAGGTTTTGGCGTAAAACGCCAATTTTAATTTTATCTTTAACTGACGATTTTTTTTAAATAAAAATGATTTTTAAAACCAGATCGAAGATTTTTGAAGCAACAGAGTATGTATTTAGTGTAGTTTGGCACTAGTACTATATGGATCTATACCTACACGAAACTTTAAGGTAATGTAAGGTTTTGGCGTAAAACACCAATTTAACATTATCTCCATACAAAAAAAAACTTCAAATCGCTATCTATATCTTTGAAAATACTTGTTAAATGAAAACACTGAGGCAGCATTTTATATTTGCATTGATAAGTAGAATCCGAATCCGTTATAATATTTACAAAAAAACGTATTTCATTTTTAAATTTTCATTCATAAAAAATAAATACTCAAAATAGGTCCTAAAAAAATAAAAGTATCAAAATTATTCGTGCTAACGGTTCAGCACTCACGCACACAGAGGAACCATTGTATCGTGCCGTAGTGAGTGTGCCATGCGATAGATCGTGTAGATTTTGACTTGCGCTAAATCGAACATACGCTCTTAACGACGCGCAACATTTAAAACACAGTGATAAACACAAGCAGGCAACTTATAGGTGGGGTTGCATAGAAAGTAAAACAAAAAAAAACACATTAAGAAAGGAAAGTAAAGGAATATTGCTAAAATCACACCATGCTTGGAACGACTTTTTCACCACAGTTGTTGATGAACTCAACCGATGTACGCTCACGATACTTCGTAGTGGTACATTTTTTCGACAAAGTCCCTTGAACGAATCCTGCTACATTACACGTACCTACCGCTGCCATCGAAAATTGAGTACAAGCGATTTTAGCCTTAGTGGTGGTTCACCGGAAAAAAATCTGTCGGTACATTTGATTTTTGCGTCTGCACTTGACTAAACAAAGGTCGAAAACGTCATCTTTCTCGAGGAAACTCAAGAAACAGTGATAATTCTACAAGAATAATAACTTAATTAAAACAAGAATATCCGTCCCACCTTTTCTTACACTGTTTTTCTTCCGTCGCAAAGAAGCATCAATCATCCTAATTAATTGTATAATTAAACGTCTTTATGTACTTTATTAAAAAGATAGGTCTAGAGTTCCGCGATGTTCCCCCATTCAACCCCCTGTCTCCTTCACTAATTATTACGCTATAATAAATATCGCTGAAGGAATTAATGCAGTAATTTCTGCCTGTATTTCAGGCTACGGTTATTCATTAAGTTCACGTCATAGCTGGTACAAAGGTAGCAAGGTGTAGCTACGTAGGTGGAGTTAGGCATGTTGCAATTTTGAAATAAATGTTATTTTTTATGGTTACCGGTATTTATCAACCGGTATTAATGACAGTTTGTTAATAATTTCTTAGGTTTTCCCGATCACTACACATTATAATAAAACAATTTTAACCAAATTAAATTAAATTAAAAGTCCAATAAATGTAGTAAAATTTGAATTTTGCAGTAGGCGGCAGTGATCTCTCGCTTCCAGCGGTGGTTATATCCATGGCGGAAAATGAGAGCACTTGGGAGGGCGTCGTCTCCTTCTGCGAGGAGATAATGCTCGCGAAGGAGGTGGCAGAGATGGTTCGAGAGGCAAAAACATCTATCCTTTCACGCAGCAGACGAATCGGGTGCCGGAGGAGGGTGTACGCAACCTACAGCCACTGCATGCGGGTGGTGGACTCGGGATGCCCGCCGCTCATCCGGTCAAGGCCCGTGACGGTAGCGCACGCAGTGTTCAACACAAGCCAGTCCGAAGGAAGGTGCCGCCGTCATTAAGGCTGCATAGGAAGGAAGGGCTCGCCTACTATGAGCCTGGACCTTTCGGGGGTTGGTGGACAATGCAGAGATATTCCACGCCCCCAGCTGTTGGTAGTTGAGGAAACACCACGGTGGGTTTACTCAGTAAGAGTTCGACACTGGTTCCACCGTCCCAAGGCGGAGTGCGTCCATGAGGTTTTCCCCATGCAAAAAAGTCATGTTACAAAATAAGGAAAAACGTGTCATCATTTTGTCGTAATGGTTTGGACCTAGACCAGTGAGTGAGGTAATTTGTATAACGCAATCACACTGACAAATTCGACATTACCAATCAAAAATTATCCAGGATATAGTTGCATCCAAAACCATTCAACAATTTAAGTGTCTTTGAAGGGCAAACATCACGAGCATGCAAGTAGTTGAAACAAAAGAGATGAGTCAGGTTGTGTGTGAAAGAGAAGTGTGTGGGTAGCAGGTGGAAATTCATAGTTTCTGCCTACCCTAGTGGGAAAACGGCAAATACAGCACATTTCATACTTTATTAAGTCATAAAGTCTGCAGCAAGCCTAACGCTAACAGTTGCACTGAACCAATTAACTTATTCATGAATGGCGCGGATGAGCGGCGCTACATTTAGTTATAATGTACATTCAGACCATTTCACTAATAATCACGCTGCACTGTGACGATGTGAACACACCTTTGTTCTGTACGGAACTGCTGTTGCCAGTGTTTAGTGAGGAGTGAAGTCGGTACTTCATCATCATTATCATCATTTCAGCCGAAAGACGTCCACTGCTGGATATAGGCCTCCCCCAAAGGCCATAATCGCCACGCTTGTCGGCGGGTTGGCGTTCGCAGTTGGTTGGTTAAATACTCAGAGAACGCTGCTGCCCATCCTCTGGTGAATCCCTTAGTCGCCTTTTATGACACCCATGAGAAGATATAGGTATTTTGGTATTTTATGAGTATTGCTATATTTTTAATTCACATCTGGTTACACAGTTTAAAAAGATTCTGACATAGATAGAGAGAGCTTAGATGAGATCGACGTGTAAGTTTGACAGGAATGACTGACTAACCCCCAGTTTCTCGATGGCTGATCAACGCAAAAATTCACTAATCGACTGTCAAATCTCAGCCAGTTTAGCCGGCCAATCACTGAAGCTGACATTAGATTTGACCATAAATCAAATTGATCAGCCTTCCAGAAACTGGGGTAAAGACTAGTATTTGACAATCTTACGTTCATGTCTCTGAATATAAGCCTAGGATCCTCGGCTGACATCTTGAAAGAACATTTTCTTACATTGTATTCCAACTTTTTTTTAAATATTTAAAAGTATAACAACAAACACAACAACAACAAAAATAACAACAATTGTTTGTATCGCCATTTTTAGGGTTCCAAAGTCCTACAAGGAACCCTTATAGTTTCGTCATGTCCGTCCGTCTGTCCGTCTGTCCGTCTGTCCGTCTGTCCGTCTGTCCGTCTGTCCGTCTGTCCTAATCCTTTACAGCGTAATAACTTCTACAGTTATAAACATAAGTAAATGAAATTTTGTTAAAAAATAGTCTGCATATAGATCTCAATTTTAAAAGAATAAAAAAAATGTGTTTACGTTCTTTAGGGGTGGCGCCCATACATGTGAAATGGGGAAAAAAAATTTTTTTTCGCTGCACCCCATCGTGTGGGGTATCATTGAATAGGTCTACTAAAATGAAGGTAATGTTTCATACACCACTTTTTTATCAGGTGTACCATGTGCGAAATATAGCCCGCCAAAGTGGCTTGCAATGTGTCCCCCCCCTGCCATTTCTAAACTATGCAACGTAGAAACTTATAATCTTCCACATTGATAGACCTTTGTGAAAACTCTCTTTTAAAATTATTTCGAGTATAATGTGATTATAATTTTTTGAGTTATAGACAGAAAACTGAAAAATACTTAAAACGTCCTAGTTCAAAGGTCATTGACCTTAGAGAAAAATTATCATGGCAAATAATGCTCCTTTAGCTACTTTCTATTTGAAAAAATCACAAAAAGTAACTTTGACATCAATCAGACTTCTTAAATTAGGCTTCTTGAATTTATCGCTAGATGGCGCTACTAACAACACGCTCTGAGTCGCGAATGCTGCCGATTATTGCAAAAACTAAAATAGCCATGATTAATATTCGATTTGATTCGTTTGTACACCTACTTAAGGAACCCTATAATACTGAGCATGGCCCGACATGCTCTTGGCCGGTTTTTAATTTCTAAATTCAATGTAATTCAATCTAAACTAAAACTAAATTTGTAAACTTGTAAAGGAACTTTACCTCTCTGTATAAATTGTTATTTTATTGAGATGTTGCTACACTGGTATTCACATATACACGTATGTTATTTTGTTATTTATTAAAGAATATTATTTGTTGTTAGATTTTATATATTGTATATATTTGGTATGTATTTATGGATATACGTTAGAATTTATTTTCTTTATTTATACATGTAATATTTTCTAGGGTACGTAAATATTTATTTATTTATTATGTTATATATTAGTAAACTTTATGAAAGTGCACCACATACTGCCCCCATAAATTTTTCACGTCTTCCTTGTCCATCCAAAGGTTGTCTGGAAGATATCGTTATTAGCGATAAGACCGCCGATGTACCCTTATTTTACATGTTAGTCCTAAGTTTAATAATGTTGATGGTGTACAATAAAGAATATTCTATTTATCTATCTATCTATCTTTTGATGGTTTCATGAAAATATTGCCATTACCCACATATTTGCATGCCTAATGGTAGAATGTAGAGAATATGGGTATGGTATTCAATTTGAATTATAACACCGATGTATTAACCTATGTTCAGTGAATAAAGAATTGTATTATAAAATGCATTTTAATGCATTTCCAAAATATTTTAATACACACCTTTAGATTTGAAAACATACACAGGTAAATCTGTTGCACACTGGTTTTGCTTGCTTCTTTGATATAAAGACAGAAATGTGTTTTTCCTGTAAATGCTACAATTATAGACGAAGTGCTGCGAACAATCATAGTGAAGCAAAAAAACTATGCTCCTTCGTGTACAACCAGCGCTCACGCACACACCGTGAACCTGAAAGATATTTGCTTTCGCGATGCTTACTGGACAATGCCGCAATGAGCACGGTTTGAGGTGCATGTGTGTGTGCGTGAGCGCTGTTTGTACACGAAGGAACATGTTTTTTTTGGGTTCACTATGATTTTCGCAGCACTCCGTTTATATTTTTTACTATGTGTGTATGTGTGTGTATGTGTGTGTATGTGTGTGTATGCGTGTGTATGTGTATGTGTGTGTATGTGTGTGTATGTATGTGTGTGTGTCTATTTGTGTGTGTGTTTTGCTATGTGTGTGAGCATGCATGACGAGGTTAATGGATGTAGATGAAGCGAAAGAGGTGTGTCAGGATCGTAGCAGGTGGAAATCCATAGTCTCTGCCTACCCCAATGGGAAACAGGCGTGATAATATGTATGTGTATGTATGTATGTCTGTGATAAAAATATAGTATTCGTGATTATTAATATTACAAAAATGATACTCGTAAACATTATTATAAAATGACCTGTTTAGGTCCAAACCTTCGATCCAGTATTATATTTAATAGGTCTTAATAATATTTTTGACCCGTCAAATAGCCTTCCTTATTTAAATTAATAATAAACAAACCGTATCATTACCTTAATATGGCAACCCATAAAACCCACGTATAATAATGCCCCGCGTATTATCACGTCAGTTTATCAATTTAATTTTCTATCCTCCGAGCTCTCATTAAGTACATTGTCTTGTTCGCCACAATGGATGTGCAATTTAACTGCGTCAGCGACAATTATGTGCCGGGAACACCTGGCAATATATGTGTTACAGGATCTACTGGTAGGTCAAAGTACTGATATAGAACATAGGTATACAGCTGCCCATTGGATATACACCTAGACCAAATAGGTCGTAATATTGTGAGGTAACAAATAAGTAGTACATGCTATATACATGCTCTTATGTCCTTACATATCTCAGGAATATTACAGAGTACCCAAGAAAAGACGAGGTGACATAATTTCAGTATGAAATAACATATACAACACAATTTATTATTACCCAAAAAAAGGGTGGTCTCTGCTCATGAACAGTATCCTATATTTTTTACTATGTCTGTGTTGCACCCTATGTTTTAAAACACTTATCATCATCATCATTTAAGCCGAAAATCATCCACTGCTGGACATAAGCCTCCCCCAAGCATCGCCATAATGAACGGTCCCGCGCTAATCACACATCACATAATCATATCGTGGAAATTTCTCCAAGTACTGTATTCCAAACACTACACAAATACTGTATTTGACACACTAGTACTGTATTTGACGACGTTTGTGGTCCAACACTCGAACCACCAGGGTTCGAGTGTTGGACTGCTGATCACGAGGCCGTGGGTTAAATATTTAAATATTTTGGTACATTTTTACACAGCACCATCAAGTCCCAAACCAAGCAGAGCTTGTGCTATGGGTACTAGACAATGGATATAATACTTAAGTACTTTTTTTTTGTAAATAAATACTTATAATACATAAGAAACACCCAGACCAACACAATCATTTATGTTCATCACACAAATATTTGTGTCCTGTGGGAATCGAATCCACGACCTCGTGATTAGCAGTCCGACACTCGAACCACTAGACTACAAACGTCGTCAAATCGATTCCCATAGGACACAAATATTTGTGTGATGAACATAAGTGTTTGTGTTGGTCTGGGTGTTTCTTATTGTATTATACGTATGTATTTACAAAAACAAAAGAAGTACATAAGTATTATATCCATTGTCTAAGTACCCATAGCACAAGTTCTGCTTAGTTTTAGATGGTGCTGTGTAAAAATGTCCCAAAAATATTTATTTTATTAAATAACATCTCTAGCAAAAACAAAAGATTCTCCAACTCTCCACTACATCAAAGGCTGCACCTTCTTCTCATCTTAAATATTCTCTCCAAAACAAACAAGTTTAGGAGCCAATCCTTTACCCAATCATATTCCAGTGTCATATTTTCCGTGCCGTAATTAAGCGGAGGGAGCTCCCTTGCAACGAACAATTAACTTATTCATGATGTGCCTCGGTCCTAATTATTTATTTTATTTTACGATCCCTATTATCCTGTAACACCCGCCTCGTAAATACTTGAGCGTTGGAGGGTAATTTTGAATTTTGAAGTAATTTTGAAGGCGCTGTAGACGGTTTATTTCAAGTATTGCTTGTACTGGAGATTTGCTGGTATTTTAAGATGGTGCCTTGATCTATGTGGGCTTGGGTTTATTTGTTAAATCTGAAGGCTTTTTTATGCGAAATAAATCTTGTTGTAAGAAGTCAGTAACATATCTTGTTTTAAAGATTATAATCTTTGATGAAGATGAGATGAGATGAAAGTAAAAACTGAAGAATCATTCATTCTATCCGAATTACATATTATTTACTTCTAGAATTACTATAATTCCGTGGAGATAGCCAGAGACCTTAAAACATTTAATAGTTTTAGCTCTTCAAAATGCCTATTATGTACAACCGTTTCTGTACCATCTCAAGTAGATACCTCTTAAAATTTTCCTCGTAGAAATTTGATACACTAGCTTTTGCCCGCAACTCCATCCACGTGCGTTTTCTTTATCCGTCCCGTGGGAATTTCGAAAAGTCCAGCCTAAATCCTTGTCTACATCATAAACATAACCTCTGTGTGAAATTTCAGCTTTTTGGCTCCAAGGGTTTGGGCTGGGCGTTGATGATTCAGTCAGCGAGTAAATCAGGCCTTTTGTTTTATATTTATGGATTTAAAAGCACCAAAAAAATGAAAAATACTACAATTCCAATTACTTTATCATTCGTTAATAGTTCAACAGCTATCGATGACAAATGGCCGATTACAAAGCAAACATCAATTTTGTTAATTTCATTCGCAATGGATGCGTGTTTATAAAGTGTAGGTGTGTTAACAATGAATACGATTCAATTAGTGGGAAATACGCCACGATTATTGGTTTCATACCATGTACACACAATGCATCATCCTGGCGTTTGATGATACGCGACATTCATATTGACTGATGGATTGTTGGATTTTGTGAAACTAGCTACAATTACTATTTCCGAATCCGCATTATGAATTTTGTATTAAAATATGGCTGTATTCTATGGCTGTATTTTTGAACAAAATAAATAATTTAAAAACATTTACAAATACATGAACTTAAACTTAACACACTCGGTCGGCACTCGAAGTAGTAACGGAATACGTCTACCTAAGGCAGGCAATTCAGCTTGGTAGACACAACTTCGAGAAAAAAGCCAACAGAAGGATCCGTCTGGGCTGGGCAGCATTTGGCAAACTTCGTCGAGTCTTCTCGTCGCCTATAACGCAAAGTTTGAAGACAAAGGTCTTCAACCAGTGCGTCCTGCCAGTCATGACTTACGGTACCGAGACCTGGACACTGACAGTTGGGCTAGTTCACAAATTCAAAGTCGCTCAGCGAGCTATGGAGCGAGCTTTGCTTGGAGTTTCTTTGAAGGATAAAATCCGTAACGAGATTATCCGGAGAAGAACGGGAGTGACCGACATAGCTTGTAGGATCAGTAAGCTGAAGTGGCAGTGGGCTGGCCATGTCTGTCGAAGGACCGATGACCGCTGGAGCAGACGAGTCCTTGAGTGGAGACCGCGAATCGGCAAACGCAGCGTAGGGCGCCCCCCTGCCAGGTGGATGGACGACCTAAAGAACGTGGCTGGGGGGGACTGGATGCGGAAAGCAGAGGACCGAGCGTTGTGGTGCAACTTGGGAGAGGCCTATGTCCAGCAATGGACTGCGATAGGCTGAGTATCAACTCAACTTAAGTTTATCAACAATATATCAATATTGTTGATAAACTTAACATAAACTTAACATTAACTTAATAATTTCTTAGATTCGCAATCACTACACATTGTAATAAAACAAGTTAACCGGATTACATCGCGTATATTATTTAAATTGGTTTTCCTGACGTTTCGAAAGCTTTGCAGCGTTCGTGGTTGCAGGAAGACTAAGATGACAAGCGTCTTTACAGATATTTCTGAAAAAATATTGTAATCTATCGTTCAATTTTTATTAATTAAAATAATTTCGATGCACGCAGTCACAATGTCATTATCTTTTACATTTTAACATTAATTTTAATATTCAACCTGCAATGTTACGCGGAACTCCGCTGAAGATATACCTCGGGCATGTGGTCACGGATTGTCTCACAGATGACCAAGATATTGATAGAGCGCAGGGCGGTGGCAGCCCGATGCAACATGCTTGCTCACAGGTTTGCACGATGCACTGTGGAGGTAAAACTGACTCTTTTCAGAGCTTATTTTCAGTCATTCTACTTCTGCAGCCTGTGGGTAAGTTACACGCAAAAGGCTTACAACGCTCTGTGGATGTTGTTGGGCCTGCCTCGGTTTTGCAGCACATCGGGCATGTTTGCTGAAGCGAGATTGGATGATTTCAACGCCATTATATCGCAAGCGATGTGCCTCGATGCTGAAGCAATTCCAGGGTAGTCCTCATAGTATTCTAGCCACATCATCAGTCACCCGGTTCTGAATTATGTTTAAAGAATTATATTATTATTTATGGTCCGCCTTGAAGAGACTTTCTCTGATTGGTGTGATCTCACTGCCGGTGTGCCTCAGGGTGGCGTTCTCTCTCCTCTTCTTTTCTCTATTTTCATTAACACTGTTACTAAGGTTATTTCTTCCAACTTCCATCTTTACGCAGACGATTTGCAGATTTATCGGCATTTTTCGTTGGCTGACGCTGATCATGCGATTGATGCTATGAACCACGACCTGGATTGCATTAGCGAGTGGGCCAGGGTTTATGGCTTACAAATCAACCCAGCTAAGACACAGGCCATGATTATAGGCAGTAGATATATACGCAATTCGCTAGATTTAACCTCTTTAGTATCTTTGACTCTCAATGGTTCACCAATTGCTTACACTGACACCGCTAAGAACCTTGGTATTCTATTTGACTCTAATCTTACGTGGCGTTCTCAAGTTAATGAAGTCAGTAGAAAGGCGCACTTTTCCTTTCACTCGCTAAAATGCCTTCAGAGCTTCTTGCTCTTTAAAACTAAAATCTCTCTTGCCCAAACACTTATTCAGCCGATTATTGATTATGCAGATGCCTGCTACTTGGATGCTACAGAGGAGCTTTTAAACAAGCTTGAGCGCCTGCAAAACTTATGTATTCGCTTTGTTTTCGGTCTGCGAAAGTATGACCATGTTTCTCACTTCCGCAAGCAACTCAAGTGGCTCCCGATCCGTCTTCGTAGAAATACTCGAATTTTATGTCTGTTATACAACATTCTTCACAACTCTGCGTGTCCACACTACCTTCGAGAACGATTTTCCTATATGCGTAACCTCGATGCTCCCTGCAGATCCCACCTTAGAACCATTCTTAAAATCCCTTGCCATAAATCTGACTTCTATTCCTATTCTTTTTCTGTCCATGCAGTGCGATTGTGGAACTTGCTTCCTCCTAAAATACGTGATTCTAAAACTATAGCTGTGTTCAAGAAAAATGTCAAAGAACATTACCTTTCCTCAGTACATTGATCGTCTAATTAAATAAGTTGTTTATTCTCTCGGTGTTGATTATAATATCATATTTTTTATTTATTACATATATATTTTTTATTGGTATAGGTATGTTTACGTAGTTTATAATTTATTATCGTAAGTATGTTTATATTTAGTATGTATTTAATGTCACATACTGTGTCTACGTCTTTCTTTTATCCTTCTTTCCTGTCGCAGGTCTGCTGGAAGAAATTTCTTTTAGAGATAAGCAGTACCTTTGTGCTCAAGTGTTTGTTCTGTATGTTATCTATTATAAAATGTGTTGTGTGTACATAAATAAATAAATAAATAAAGTTTCAAGTCTCTGACTCATCGTAAACTCAGTTTAATTGCAATTGCGAATTTTTTACCAGAAAGACGTGACTAAAAGCGAGTTAATAAAAATGTGGTAATAAATAAATAAATAATAAATATTTTTGGGACATTTTTACACAGCACCATCTAGTCCCAAACTAAGCAGAGCTTGTAATATGGGTACTAGACAATGGATATGATACTTATATACTTTTTTTTGTAAATATTTGCAGAAACACCCTTATTTGTTTAATAAAAACAAATAAGCTAGAAATATTATTTAATAGTATCCATATAAATCGTACAAAAGGTATCGTTGAAAAACGATTTGATACCGGGCAAATAAAAATAGCAGTATGAGCAGAGGACCAAGTGGCCCAAGGGACCGTAATCAAATATACCTTAGTTCGGGCCGGTGCGAACCCAGTTTATAACCTGTGCAGATTATGTCGGGACCTTAAGTGATTTTTGGAAACACTTTTATTCTTCTGCTTGATCGCACCTGTGACCAATTTCATGTAGAAATTCGGGTATATTGATGTAATGATAGGTTCCAGAGAAAAATATATTGGTTTATGTTCGTAAAAGACATTTTTTTGTATTGCTGGCAGGAAAATAATGTTTCTGCTTCTGTGCCTAGAATATAAAGAAAATGACATTTATTAGAGTAAAGTGTTTCTCCTTCGCGTTTTATTTCGAACACATACACAATAATTTACTTTATGAACTGAAACTAGTTTTGTAATAAAATATTATTAAGGTTCCCTATGAATTAATAGCAGCCAAGTGTGAGTCGGACTCACACAGTAAGAGTTCCGTACCATCCATCGACCTGATACCCTAAACTGAAGCTGATTTAATTTACGACAGTTCATCAAAAGACATCAACGTGCGTGCGCGAAATATGAATATTTGCATCTCTTTCTTACTTAACTACCACCACATATGTTTGCCCTATTTTTAGTATTTGTTGCTATGTATTGTATGCACTATAATCAGACCAAGTTTAACTCTGGTATGTATTACAGTTTTGAAGATTGAGCAGGAACCAAAATTTTAAAATAATTGCATGATTTTCGAGGTTTCTTGAACCCCCTTTGGTTTTAGTTTTTATTTTTTTTATTTTAAGTATTTTTTATGATAGGCACTATAAGATAAGATAATTTTTATTTGTCACAACATGAGTATAAACACAGAGTATGCAAGATGTACAAAATTATAGTAACACATATTAGTGAAAATTTCAACTGGTTATCTATTACCGTTACAAAGATACAGCCCTGTGACAGACAGACGGACGGACGGATGGACCGACGGACGGACAGCCTAGCGAGAGTAATAGGGGGACCGAAACCGTTTGGCACTCTTTGGGTACGGAACCCTAAAAATTTTTTCTCACTATGACAAATGTCAGGCCGTTTGTCTGTCCGGCTAGCTTGGATGCGATTCGACGAGACATAGTATGAAAATATTTTGAGCAACAAGGTTAGGCAACTCAATGGCAATAGCAACGGCAACGGGCGCTTTTAGAAATATTTAGCTGATTTATGCCAAAAGTATTTATTAATATCATTACCAACAACGACAAAGACAAAGACAAAAGACAAAGACATTTATTGCAACGGGTGCATTATAAGAGCCTCCACGATTGATGATATTTAATTGATCGGCACACTCTGGGCAGTTAGCCCCGCTACCAACCTGCTGACTGGCTAGTCTTTTCCCCATGGCATGAACTGTTATCATTGTGTAGCTCATGTCGACCCGATAGAAGAAGACTACCAACAACAGCTACTTCGCTTGCTGCCTTGTTTTTTTTTTTCGTCCTGACAACTAACTTTACAGGTTACAATCTAATGCGATAGCAGGGCCTCTTATGTCTACTATAACAAAAACAATTCCCTATAGGTATCTCTAATAACTACATAGGTACATAAAATCCACAAAACACTTAAGAGCCGTAAATTATTGTAGTATTGTTCTTAGTTATCATGAGCAATTAATTACTCCAGTTATGCCATTTTATTTAATGATTCCAAAGTGATCAGAATGTGGTGTACTGTATATACTGTATCCAGCAAAAACAGCCCATGATATATTTAAAACTACTGACACATGTATGGTATACTTGAACCAACTCACATGGTACCAAGAGTGATCACAACTCTAAACGTCATCGTCAGTTTCTCGAAATCAGCCTGATGTGAGTACATTAAATAAATAAATATTCTTGGGACATTTTTACACAGCACCATCTAGTCCCAAACTAAGCAGAGCTTGTGCTATGGGTACTAGACAATGGATATAATACTTATATACTTCTTTTTTTTCGTAAATACATACTTATAATACATAAGAAACACCCAGACCAACACAAACACTTATGTTCATCACACAAATATTTGTGTCCTGTGGGAATCGAACCCATCGACATTGAGGCATAACTGGGTCCAATTTAACTTTGATTATTTTTTTAATGCCACTGGAATAATTGTACATCATCAAAAGATGATTATATATTGTACCAATAGAGATACCACCTGTACCTGCTAAACTTCAAAAACATATTACATTATTAAACTTATTAATTTCATGATAAATATAATCCTAAAACAAATGAATCTACCAGCTCTCTACTGCTAAAATAATCTCCAGACTAACTTCAGCTAATCCCATACATAACGGCGGAAATAAGGATGGCAGTTGCGGCGCCAAAGATAACACAACACAAACATATGAGGGCCCGAGCAAATACTTGTCGTGTGCAAACATGTTCCGGCGACTCAATGACGTGGACTGCACTTCATAAATGAGAAGGACCAAGATACACGAGTTTGAAGGGAAATGTAATTAGAAGAGGGCTTACCTTGGACGAATAAAAAGAGGCGGACGGAATCTTGCTAAACAATAAATGAAGCATATCCATAGTAAGACGGCTCGCTTAAAAGTACGGGCTGGCACGCACACATTCACACCCATAGTAAGAGAAAAAACCGCAATTACGCAACAAATCTCGTGTGACGGTAGTCATTGTCGTAGTGTCCAAATAAAATAACAATATATATCTGATGTATTAAAATGCTGTCGAAATTATAGTGATGGGTTCAGGAAAAAATTATGTGCTTCAATCTTTTCTGAGCGAGATTCCTTCCGCCTTTTTTATTCGTCCGAGGGGCTTACCATTTTTTATTTATTTATGAAAATACGTAGAATACACATGTCTTGTTTTTCTAATGTCCGATTTCAAATCCTTAGATTTAAAAAGAGACATGTATCCAACTTATGTTCATAAATAAAAACACAGTATGCCCTTAATTCTTCTCATTACATTTCCCTTCAAACCCGTGTCTCTTAACTCTCAAAATAATTTTACTCAGATCCATTTCAGTAAAGACCAGTGGGGTAATTGTGTAATGCATTTACATTGACATCAGCTTTCATTTTGAAATTACAGCAATATTCATTGCGTGGTACGTAGTTGTCAATATGACGGATTGTCAAAACACACAGAGCAATGAACATTGAAATCTAGATGATTGCGATCGCGAGTGAGTTACGCAATTAGGCAGCAGGGGGGCTAAAAAGGCCACTTTGGTGAAAGCATAATATGATCCTAATACGATTCATGTTAAAAACCACAAAATGGCCACTTACGGACAATTCATAATATTATACGCGAACGAGACATTCCGCAATACATCTGTTTGACAGTTTCCTATGGAAATTTGAAAAATGGTCCACAAAATAGGAATTGCTTATTGCATTAGAAAACATTAGAAATATTCCAAACTGATAATAATATTTTACGAATAAATAAATACAAAATGCAAAAACCAAAACCATAAATGCCGGGGTCCCTCAGGGCTCAGTACTCTCCGCAACTTTGTTTTTGCTCCACATAAATGATCTGCTAAGACCCGGCACCTTTGGGTACGCAGACGACAGCACCGTTGTTGAGAGTTACACATCCAATGCACGAGCGAGTCGGACGCAAATCCAGTCTCTTAGAGAGGCCATGGTTGAACGCTTGAACTTGACCCTGAAAGCTGTCTCCGAATGGGGTGATGCTAACTTGATCAAGTTCAATGCTGCTAAGACCCAGGCGTGCCTGTTTTCTGCTAAACGGAGTCAATTTGAACTTACTCCAACTTTCTGTGATGCATCCGTGCCGATAACTGACCACCTTGAGCTTCTTGGCGTGACACTAACATCCACCCTAAACTTCGGCTCATACATAGAGTCCAAGGCTCAACTTGCTGCCAAAAAGCTGGGCATCCTCTCTAAGGTGAGGCGGTACTTCACACCTGAACAGCTGCTCAATTTGTACCAAGCACAAGTTCGGTCCTGTATGGAGTACTGCTCTCATCTCTGTGATGGCTCGGCTAAATATCAACTGGCGGCTCTCGAGTCGATTGAGAGGCGCGCCAAGAGGCTCGTTGGCAACGATGCGCTGGTCGACGCCAAACTACAAAGTCTCGAGCATCGGCGCAGAGTTGCTAGCCTATCGGTTTTTTATCGAATGCATTTCGGCGAGTGTGCGTTGGAATTGCACAATTTAATTCCCCCAAGCCCTTTCCATTATCGGACGACCAGACGCACGGCGATGCGCCACCGTTATATGGTAGATATTCCACCCTTACGCACGAACCGGTTTGCTAATAGCTTTATCATGCGTACCGCCAAAGAGTGGAATTCCTTGCCGGCGTCAGTGTTTCCCGAGAAATATAATCTGGTGGTCTTCAAGACTCGAGTGAATAGGTTTTTGCTGGGCAAGCGTGTACCATCGTCGACCGCACCATCGCTTAACATCAGGTGAGGTGGCGGTCAAACGCAAGCCCGTTAAGAATAAAAAAAAAAAAAAATTAAAAAAAAAACCAACACACATCGTATATCCATTAGATATCTATTTATAAAAAAAGCAATCCACAATACATTCACACAGGATCAAAAACTTTTAGTACTATCAACAAACAAAACAAAACTAATATTTCAAAAGTCAATAGTTTCGAATTCGGGATTCAAAACATTGGAAGCATCGTTGGCTCAAACGGGCCAAAGTAACATTGGATGAAGGGGCACGCTTGAAATTGCCGTTAAGTATGTGGTGGGGATATAAAAAGGGGGCAAAGAGGCTTAAAGGGCTTTGCGCGGCTCGCGAGTGCCAAGTTTTCACGGAGTTATGCCCTTACAGCTTGTTTGTTCACGTGCCATTTCCTATGTGATTAAGTGCTGGATTTTGTGTGATAAAGTTTGAGAAGAAACGGCGCGGTTGCAGAGGTATGAAATATTAATTGTGTTGTTGCTGAAGTAATGCTCTTTCTAACTTTCTCATGGGTCTATGTAGTATCTATACTTCTTTTTATATTAAATATCAAAGGTGTGTTTTATGAATTAAAAAAAAAGTTAAGCTTGGTTAATTTCTGAATTATCTTCTTAACCTTTTATACTCTTGTAAGAAGTAAATTTTTACACAGTTCTAAAAGCATGTTTTAACACAATTTATTCAGAGCTAAAACTAGTTTTACACCTCCGTTATGAATGCCAAGCGTTTATTAAACAAGAAACTCATTAAAATGTCTTTCAACACTTTATCTTCAAAGGAAAATTACCCGACAATTTCAATATTTTGCATGCAACACGCGAAAGCTGAGCGTAATGCAATTACATAGCGACACGCCCATGGCGACAATGTTGTACGCGCTGGAAGATTCTACATCTACACTACCTCGCCGCCGCGCTGGTCCCGCGTTGGGCGCCAATATTTAAAACTTTTTATATTTATTTAAGGAGCTTGGTCTACATCCGTTAGGCTATCTTATAAAATATACATGTTTGTAATATAATATCTAACTAAGTTATATTAGAAAAAACATAGGTAGTATAATAATTGACGTTAGTTTTAACACCACCATCATTTAAATTAAAAAAAAAAAAAATTTTTTGGACATTAAGTTTGTAAATTGTTCTCACAATGGGCACCAGTATCTAAAACTGGCGCATTCCGTGGATATTGAGAAGTTCTATAATTTAGCTATATAACTAATACCTACGTTTTGATAACGTACTGGTACTGTATTAGTTTATTCTATATGTGACTATAATTTTGAATAATAGTGCGCAAGATGCGAAGTTGTAACACTTTAAGCCATTTACAGGAATATTTATTATTCTTGTAGATCTTATTTATTTTGTAAATGATTAGATAATGTAAAATAGCAACTAACAAATTAATACATGAACCTACTAAGATTCCTTTCAAGTACGAGTAAAACTTGTATCTTACTATACTTCTCTCCTCCGACAAACTTCGAACTACCCTACAAAATTCACAAGAACATTGTAACTGATATTCAATAGACTATAACTCATCTTGTTGAAAGCTAATAGAGCGAAGGTGAGTAGAAACTCGCAGCCGGTGCCACTTTATTAATACCCGGAACTGTGCCAGATAAATTATGACGTCACTTAATCACAAATCCGCCATTGCTCTTAATAGCAGCAGAGGTCGAAAAGCATTGATTTATAATAACGACTAATTCGACCGAGAATTATCCTTCTGTGGCGCTTTGTGATCGCAATTCAACCGTTAAGTTTCCAAATTGAGTCTTCTGTATTATCAATGAGTACGAAGTGGGTGTATAGAATTGTTCTCGAGTACTGATTGACTTGAATCGCAAGAGTAATAAAATATTAAAATGATACTTATATATTCTGAAATAAAGCTGACATAAAATTCGTTCTGAAAGATTAAAATTATTGGAAAGTTTATCTTTGTGTGGGTGCTTATTTCACGTCCATATACGTAGTAGGGATTACCATGATCCTGTAGTGGGCGAATGAATAATAACTATAAAACAATATTGTGAGCGCAACACGTGTCTCCTGAACATGTAGGTGTCATCCCTCGTGTATCTACGTACATCTTCTATTGTGTCGACATGAGCTACGTAATGATAGCTCATGTCGTGGGAAAAAGATTGAATGCCCAGGGAATGCCGGACGATCAATTAAATATCGTCACTCGTGGAGGCTCTACGTACTGAAAATTGTCATTATAAAAAACTCATCCCTATATTAATATACAGCTAGAATTTAAAAAAGTAATTTCTACACGAAAGCATAGCATTTCATAGAAACAATACTGTATGTATTGATTTTACCGGGAGACTTCCTGATGAACAAATAATGTATTATCAATCTTTTTCTGGACGGGGACAGAAAAGTATACGTTTTTTGTCTGCTCCGATGATATTTTAAAAAGTACAGATAAGCGTTGATGCGCGCGCAATCTGAAGTCTAAAACGTGCTAATTGGGATGTTTTGCTACTAGTCTCTGGCAAGCTAGGCGCCAAGCGTGACGTGTGACAAAAAATACAAAAATGTATGTACAGAAAGTATACTAATTATGACGCGAAACTAACTTAATTGTGGTGCCGCTGCGTACGGAGCATTTTGGTATTGGTATAACGGGCCATTTTCCGCAACTCCACGCTCGGCGTGTATTTTGCGTGTGGGTGGGAATAACTTGTTTACTCGAGCCACCCAAAAATTTTTCGTTAGTTTTGTTAGGGTATGACATATCTTTACTTTTAAATATCATTGGTCTGCTCTCAAATACTTCGCGCACTCGAGAAGTAATCAACCATTATTAATAATGGATGATTTGTTTATCAATGTCTCGTAAAAATTAAGAATCATTTTCTGCATAAAATTCTCAATTTGAACTATCTTTGGTACCAGAATCAACAACAAAACGGTAGAAAATCTCCCATCTCATGAATACACATATATAATTCAACACGCTATTGCACCCGTGCTCCTTGCAATCGTCGCCTCACAAACGTTCCCGGTCTGATAATTAAGATAAATAAGTGAGTGAACGAACTAAAATTTCGATTGTATCGCGAGTCAGAGGGTATCTGAGTCAGGTCTCGTAAAATATGCACTGTATCGAGTGTTCCGCAGTGCGGCAACGCGGGCCGTCTGCAGCGACTCTCGAATTTAACGGCAGACTCCGTCAAAGTACACAACGATGCGTGGTTAAGCCAGTTTCGCAGTTTGTCGTTTGGTTTTAGGATTTTCGGTGGTCTTATCTGTTTGTCTATCTCACCAACTATAGAATTATAGAAACAGATTTGGAGCTTAGGGAGTTCGGATTTAAGCCGGTGGGTTTTATTTACGTATCTGTTGTTTGGCACTGTTTGGGGTCTTTGCTTTATGGATTATGTTTCTATGTTTGTCTGTATCACAATGATATGGGCAAGTATTTTAGGCACAAAAGCCTCTAAAAAAGCGTGACATTTATAAGAATATCTTTCAATATTAAGAAACGGTCCACATCAATCTTTACGCGCTCGCTCACAGTCAGCCGCCGAATGGGAGTTAGCTTTTCATAGTTTTCAACGTAACGTACGCTACAGCGTATAGTCAGCGGTTAATTTTACATCTGGTGTGAACGATCCCTAAGGCAAATATTCAGCAGCAAACAATAATGTCACAGTTCAAAGATGTTTAAAGGAGTAAATCAAAGACGAGTAAATTTTCATGGAAAAACATCAATAACATTCTCAATGTCCTAGATAGTTGATCTGGCGTACGTCAATGTTGCTCAAGTCACGTATGACCGTAAACTAGTGGGTTTTAACACTGCAATAAAACATGTAAGTAGGTATACCTTGCTGACTATTCGCCTACAAGCTCTTTGAGTGTACTTCCGAAAATTACTTGGAAAATGATCTAGATTAATTTGGTATACCATATTATCATATGAATTCTCAAAATGTTTAGCAGATAGCAACATTTTAAGCCATTGCTGTCACATTGCAGGATAAAAGCCTACATTGCTTTTCCTTCCTCTCTCAACTCAGCCTATCGCAGTCCACTGCTGGCCTCTCCCAAGTTGATCGATCGGTCACTCGATCCTCTGCCTTCCACATACAGTTCCCCCAGCTACCTTCTTCAGGTCATCGATCCATCTAGAAGGTGCACTATCCTACAAATATTTACCTTATTTTTTTGAAAAAAAAATAAGGTAAATATTATTATTAATATTATTATTATTTTTTTGTTTTTAAAAATTATACTCTATTTTGACAATGTATTTCAAGACCTTTCAGTATTTTTTATATGCGTGCCATTAATGGCACGGTGTCAGATCGATGGGTTCCGGGATCCTATTATGGTCGAGCCTAAACATAATATCATTGTTGATTAGTTTACTTCAGTGAATTTGTCGTACTCATTATCCTACATTGTTAAAAACAATTCTTTCCAAATCATGTAAGAAACAATTGTATCATTTATTATTTGAAAAGAGTATATCCATGAAGTTTCTTGCCGGCTCTTCTTCATAGGAGCATTTTTTGGAACCGTGCAACTAGATTATTAACATTTTGAAAGTGCTTGTATATGATTATTCGAAATAAAAGCTTTTGACTTTGACTTTGACTATGGCGGTCCCTCCTCTCTGCTACTCACAAAATGTAAATATTCACTTAAATATTATTATGAATATAGAAATAACTTCAACAATAGGATATTAATACAGTCAAGTGAAAATTCATTAAATAACAGAGGAACCACCACTTAATAGGATAGTGGTATGTGTTTGAATTCTATTTCCGATCGATTTAGAAGTGAATTTATACTTACAGTTCAATCCATTCCCGACCAATAACCTGTTTCCAGAGCGGCATAAATTTCACGTGGATATAGTAAAAGCAGCCGCAATAAACTTTCTATTTTAGTTTTATTACTTTTACCTGGTAGAGAATTTGTAGAACAACTCGCTTCTGCTCGATATATCAGCGTGTCGGACATCGAAATGATAACTCACTGCTTTGATGCGAAAATTTTTATGAATTTGGATGTTTAGTATCCAGTGTTCCTATAACAGTTTACCATCGTATTAGTAACATAATTTTTTCGTTTACATTTATTAAAAGTACATTAACATTATATCCATAGGTTTTTGTTACCACCTACAAGAGTCTATAAATTAATTTTTGACCGCTTGACCTATATACGTTGAAGAAAAAACAATGTAAAAATTATGGTTGTTTTTCCAAATATTCAAAAAAAAAATGGATCTTCCAAAAAAATACAGTCAAAATTGTCATATTTCCATAAAAACATTTAAAAATCCTATTCGTCCTCAGGTGGCATGGATCCACATCGACCGTCAGATGATCCTCACGATCCACCGGCACGTGATCACGCGGCTGGCTCGCTTCAGCGTCTCCCACGACAACGCCATGACCTGGCTGCTGCACGTCAGCCAAGTCCAGCAGGAGGACCGGGGGTACTACATGTGCCAAGTCAACACTAATCCGATGATCAGCCAAGTTGGTTACCTGCAAGTTGTTGGTGAGTGATATTTCTTCTCTTTGTAATGACATTTAGATCAGATGCCAGGGTTTGCTTAAGTCTAACAGCGTCCTGTATACAATCTCATAAGGGACAGGCACGGATGTATTACCGTCGAGTTGCTACTAGATTATTTTCTACGGTGGGTTCTGTATAAGGATTCTTGAATTTTGCTTTGTCTTTCAGGAGAGTATCCCTTACTAGTTGTTGAATTAATATTTTGCCAGATTTTTACTTATCATTTGTAATTATTACAGTATTAAGAAGAAACGTATTTTAATTTAGAATTTAATCCCAGCCTTTATTATGACAATTTTACCCGTATCAAACTAGTCAAGTCCTACGGGGCACGCGCTGTTAGAATTCAGAATTCGTCGATATACACCGACACGCGCGATTAAGTACGATGGATCTGCATCGCTTACGTAGTCCTAACCCCGCACGACAGATGGTTATACCTCTTGCCACAGTTTACTATGTAGGAGCGATATTAGAATTTACAGCACTTCTTGGAATTCAGGTAAGGATAAGGGTAGTGTTTTTATTCGTTGGGTTAAGATTGAAAGTTTATTTTACATTTAGATCTACTTTTGTTTATATACTTCTTTTTACTATAAAGAATTCCGCACTAAAAAAGCTACACTTACTTACTAACTTTATGCTTTTTATTAAATTTTCGTCTTGTCTTTTTTGACATTATGTTTTCTTAATCACGAAAATAAGTCTCCCAAATTGAATTTACTTCCAAAACAAAATTAATCTCCGTACCTCAATCAAATGCTTGTGGGTTGTTTTTGCTGAATCCATTAGCACTTAATTATATGTTCTCATTCACGACTGGAGCTATTTGGAAATATAATGGAAACTTATTAATCAGGAATGGGAAAATATCGACGAGCCCTGTTTAACGCTGATCTTGCTCACGAAGAAACTTTTAATTACTTTCCTTTAGTATTTTGAAAAGGGGTAATAGCTTCTTCTTTTGGTTCTTATCCCTTTGTGAAATAAACTCTTTGGCAAAATTTAATTGTTGTTTTATAATGCGTCGATGTAAATTATTAAGCGATTATACTTTTGGTTGTAATTATTTGTTTAAAGTATCTAAGAATTATAAGCAGATATTGCATTGTTATATTTTCTATAAGCTTTCAAATAATTGTCTGTTACCAACACTTCCAAATATAGTAGATATGAAAGCATAATTATTATCCCATGTTGAGGATAACACTATATCGTCTTAACATGAATTGTTGGTTACTACAGCAATAAAACTGTCACCTTACTAATCTGCACGATCAATAATGTACCTGTTCTTGGCATCTACAGACTATACAGCTGCCATTGTTTAGTTCCCAGCATATATCTACTCAACTACTATACAACTAAATTTGTAGTTATTAACAAATAATTTTAGTGCTACGACTCGAAAATCAGCAAATATGGAACGTAGCCAAAGTCTCAGTTACAATTCAGTTGAGATAACATTCCTATCTGGTGCCCAGTGGAAATGTTAGATATATAAATGGCGTAGGCGTGGTTTGGTCCCAAATCACCGATACGGGTAACACTTAGTCTTTTATATGGCCGTTTCCTACAAACTTTTAAGTGGAAATAAAGCGGTGGTTTTTTTCTCGTGTTTGCATTTTAAACGTGCCACGTAGTTTTTATCTTGTTTTTATTGCTTTAGGACGCAACTTGTGGCGCTTACGTGTTCTAAATCTACTTCTTTTATTTTTTTAATAATGGGTATTTTAAGCGGATCGGGAGTTTTTAGTAATATTTTAAAGTCTGTCTAAAATGTTGTAGTATAATATATTATTGAGTTAAGATCACCTTTGTTTATGTTTTTTATACCCTTTATTTCTGCTACTAACTTTATTTACACTCTATTTTTTACCAGTGCCACCAAATATCCTGGACGAAGAAAGCACACAGTCTGCAGTAGCGGTACGAGAGAACCAGAACATCAGCCTGGTGTGTAAGGCCGATGGCTTCCCCACGCCCAAGATCATGTGGCGCCGGGAGGATGGACAGCCTATATCCGTAGATAGGAGGAAGAAAGGTAAATTACTATTAAACAAATTATTTTCTTAAATTGTTCAGAGGATCTAGTTTCGGCAAAGTGAAGTAACAGTAAAGAATCAGACAGTCAAACTTTGATAGGCTCAGATTCTATTACATGAGACACGACAATATCACGCAAACTTAATAAGTTTAAATTTCTAATTCTGCCCCACATTACAGTAGCATAAATAATCTGAGTTATAAATACTACACAAGTCAAACAATAACCGTTTAAAGGTGAAAGTAAAAGCTAATAAGTATACAGTTTTGGCATGAAAGAGAACACAAAATTGGGGCACCACTAGAAATACATTGAAAAATTTGAACTTTTAAAATCGCGCTTTTGGCAGTACTTTGGATAATCTTATCAACATAAATTCAATTTAAGTGTTTACAGGCACATTTGTTGCATGACAAAACATAGATTGACTCAATACTGACAAAGATAGAAAATTTGTTCCGATTTAAGACGTTTTTGCCAGATAAATTTAATTACATCTGCAAAGTATTAATTCTGTTCTATAGATGTTCTCAATACTTAAAGTTGTATATACAACTTTTATACTTTACGGATGCCATTAAACATCTTTTGTAAGACATGGAGATGTAATAAAATAAAAATTAATAATTTATTAAAATATTTAATAAATTGCCTAAAAACATTAAATCGACTGATGATATACGTACATTTAAAAAGAAGCTCAAAGATTTTCTAGTTCTGAAAGCTTACTATTCAGTAAATGATTTTCTGACAGACACAACAAACTTTAGGTAAAGACACAAGAGTCCGATTTCTTTGTTAATCTATTCATTAATATATATTAATAAAAACAGTTATTATTATTAAACAATTAATTTCCACAAATCTGTAATAAGTAGGTATTATCTTTATCTTACCAAATTTGTACGCCTATCAAGGCAAAACATAGTGATACTGTATTATTTAAAAATTAACACCATGTCTTGTACATCATACCTATGTTTGACAAATAAATAATTTTGAATTTGAATTTGAATTTGTATATTTATTGTCTTTTACTGTTACTTGGGTATGGACAAATTGCATTGAAATTAATTTAAAAGTATGTAAGTTTATAAGAACTATGTTTATAACGTAACACCAATATGTACACTTAGTTGGAAAAATAAATCTTTGAATCTTTGAATCCTGGGTAAAGGATATACTTATACACACAAGTTCATAATTACGTGCAACGATTTAGAAAATCGAACTACCAAAAGATACCGCTCGGAAATCACATTTCGGTTCAGTTCGCAAGTTCTCTTGCGGCATCAGCAAACTTGTTTAATTGAGTGTCAATTAGTAGCGAATGCTGCACGCGATTTATCTACATTGCACTGATAGCGGCCGTGCCAATCGTTGTTAAAATGTAATTTATCTTATTGGAAAATTTTCAAGGGTGTGACTGTAATTTTTACTAAGGGAATTGCAGCGTATCTCTTATGGAGTGCTGAGAATTTTGTTGCACAGCTCCAAAAAGTAGGTCTTCTGGATAAGAGGCGGCAAGAAACTGGTATTGTTAATCTCATAATCTCTCTCATAATTAGTGATAACACTGTTAATATGAGTTTTTAAACTATAGGGTTTTTCAACAGGAACTTTGTTTTTTAAAACAAAATAAAACAAAATATTTAGATGAAGATGATTCAAATTTTTATTGTATTACAAAGGGAAAAGATTAGCAATTACGAATGACAAATGATATCTGGCAAAGGTCCACCACAAGCACGCTGACAGATGTCGATTCTTTCATCAAAGTTTTTAATCACTTTTTGGCAAAATGGCGGGTCTATTTCGTTAATCACATCACGGCATCACAACCAGCGGGTTGTTCCTGAATGAATTGAGTGAATCTACTGCGATGTGAATGGTTGGTCGGCTTCAATTCCTGCACCAGTTGAACCTTGTAAGGCTTCAAAGCCAAATCCTTACGCATAATCTGCCATGTGGTGGTTTTGGATAACCCCAATTGTTGAGAAAGACGAGGAATAGACAAATTTGGATCTTCTTCAACACTGTTGCTCACGGCTGCGATGTTTTCAGTTGAACGACCTGGTCGAACACGCGTTGGTGTTGGCACATTTTGTACCGAACCTGTCGACTCAAATTTAGTGACCAAATTCTTAATAGCGGTCTCAGAAGGACCGATTATGTTGTCCGAAAATATCACGAATTTCACGAAATGTAACTTTAACAGAACCACCATTTTCATAGTGGATTGTAATTATTTTAATGCGATTTTCGAGCGAAATTGAATACATTGTAACAATTGCCAAAGCATCTACTACGAATACGTCAAAAAACTAAATTTCAAAACTGTCATGCTGTTGGTGTAGCCCCAATTGAAAAACAAAGTTCTTGTTGAAAAACCCTATATTAAGATCAGTATCACTTATAATGTCACGGGATATTTACCATGTATTTCCTTTTTTGTGAGTTCCCGATATTTTCGCACTGTTACAAGCTAGTCAACTAAAATATTTGCGGGTCGTTGTTTATGAGTAAACCAGACCCGATCCAGCGTACAAAACATAAACAGAAGAGTGTAGATATTAGTATAATAGTCCTATATTGGTTCACTGCTGAATATAGGCCTCTCCAATGGCACCCCACTGACAACGATCCTCGCATCCAGTTGCTACCAGCCACCTTGCCCTGCGCCTTTTTCCCAATTATATTGGGGTCGTCTTTCAGTCTAACCAGATGCGGCTGAACATCAGTATTTTACACGGAGCAACTGCCATCAGACCCCCACAATTCAGTTACTGGGTAATGCTGACATTCTATACTAACATTCATCAATCATCAACTCAGCCTATCGCAGTCCACTGCTGGACTTAGGCCTCTCCAGCGTATGGCACCCCCCTGCCAGGTAGGCCGACGATCTGAAGAATGTGGCTGGGGGGAATGGATGCGGAAGGCAGTGGACCGAGTGTTGTGGCGCCACTTGGGAGAGGCCTATACTAACATTACTACCCCAAAAATGTTCCACTGCTGAACCTTTTTCTGAATGGCTACAGTATACAGTCGCAAGGAAATATTCCTAATATCACTAAGTTTCTAAAAACGGATTAGTAATTGCAGTAAAGTCGTTTAAAACTTCCAGAAAGTTGCTACTGCTTGCCTGCCTGCAGAGTATCCACTCTAAAGAAAATAATTTAGTTCTATTTTCCGACATCCAAAGACAATGGGTGATTCTTTTGCATCCACATAGCAATTTTTATCAGTAACCCATATTTTAAGAGCATTAAGATTATAGATTGTAATAAAACTATCTCACCGGTTCATTTCGTTTTTATTGACTACATTTCTTTTCATTGTTACATCGTAGTGTCGTCTCGACTTCTATACAGCAATACGCGCAATAAACGTGAAATTATACCTAGTTAGTTTTAATTTACCAATAAAAAGAAACAGTCTGTTACGTACAATATTTGTATCTTCTTTTTACGATAATGATATAAGCTATTCAGCAGACTACAGGATTGTGTGAATTTTGGAAAAATCCATTACTTAATTTGCATATAAATGAATTTATTTATTTTATTATTTATTTATTGTTGTCCATTTTAATGACTTGGGAATTTTTTCTTTCGGACTTTCATGAATAAAAGCGGTGATAGTCCAACGGTCTACTTAGTGAGGTCCACTTGTACAGTCAGTAGCATAACAATAGTAAAAAATCCATTATAAGCGGAATTATCTGCTATGAACATTTCATACAAGACGGGTTTATATTACCATCGATAAGCGCTTGAGTAGATAGTAAGGGTAGATCACTGAAAAGATGGAGTGACGACATCGTACAAATAGCCGGTAACCTACGGCCCAGCCGGGCAAAAGATAGAGCCACCTGGCACGGTTTGGAGGAGGCTTTTACCGCAAAAGGCGGGCCTTACACCAAAAAATACTAACCTAATTTAAGAACCAAACTAACATTAGTAACAAATAAATAAATAGGTACATACCACAAAATAGTAGATAAAAACTACTTGTTAGGAATAAAATAAAGCTAATAATAATAATAATGCGCTTGAGTGTATACGCTTGTATGTACCCTTATTTTACATGTTAGTCATAAGTTTAATAATGTTATTGGTGTACAATAAAGCATATTCTATCTATCTATGCGCTTGAGTGTATAACGTTGTCATAATTGTTTAATTAGCCTGGGCTAATGAAATTTGTTTGGCTACTGACAGGGATTTATCTAAGTATTGAGTTATCACTTTAGTCTAGCTGGGCTAAATTAATTTCGGTAAGTCTGGTCTAAGTCTTGACAATTGTGAAGGTTAATCTCTTCATAGTACGTACCAATTAGAAACGTTACTAGCAACACCGAAATACTAAAGGGATACCCGGCGAAGGTCGCGGGAATCCGCTTGATGCGGAAGGCACAGGACCAGTCGTTGTGGCGATGCTTGGGGGAGGCCTATGTCCAGCAGTGGACGTCTTTCGGCTGAAATGATGATGATGATGAACCGGATAACGTTCCGTGTGGTGTCGGACGTAAAGAATTGCACCACCCTATATCTTCTCATGGGTGTCGTAAAAGGCGACTAAGGGATTCACCAGAGGATGGGTAGCAGCGTTCTCTGAGTATTTAAACAACCAACTGCGATCGCCAACCCGCCTGCCAAGCGTGGCGATTATGGCATATCCCCCCAATATATGCGCTTGGCAGGCGGGTTGGTGATCGCAGTTGGTCGGTTAAATACTCAGAGAACGCTGCTGCCCATCCTCTGGTGAATCCCTTAGTCGCCTTTTACCCATGAGAAGAGATAAGGGACGGCTCACATAAGTGGTCGAATCTAATTTGAAGTGTTCAAGTGGCAAATAATAATTTGACTGCTTCGTTGGTCTAATGGTCGCAAGCGCGACTGCTGAGCGGGTCCTGGGTTCGATTCCTGGGTCGGGCAAAGTGTTATTGGGTTTTTTCATTAGGAAATTCTCAGAAGCAGCCCGGAGTCTGGATTTGTGCCCGGTCAATGGCAATAGGCTCGCTCTCTATTACATGGGACTTATAACATAACTGGCGAAATGTGGGTGTACAATACACCTCTGCCTACCCCTTCGGGGAAATACAGGCGTGATGTTATGTTATGTTATGTTACTGTGAATTATTATTATTATTGTGTGGTTTTGGGGCTCGTAGCGATGCAACGACTGCGCGGATTGTACGATCTGCAAGGTTAAGCTGCACTTGCCGCGGTCAGTCTGTGGATGGGTGACCGTTTCGTTACACATCGAGACCCCTCCGTGCCTCGGAGAGCACGTTAAGCTGTCGGTCCCGGCTGTCATACGAATATCTATGGCAGTCGTTACGGGTAGTCAGAAGCCTGAACGTCTGACAACTGGTCTAACCTCCGAATGTCAGTATTACTCAGTAACTGGGTTGCGGGGGTCTGATGGCAGTCGCTCCGTGTAAAATACTGATGTTCAGCCGCATCTGGCTAGATTGGAAGCCGACCCCAATATAATTGGGAAAAGGCACGGAGGATGATGATGATTGTGTAGTTTTGAGTTATTGAAATAACACATTGTATACGAGTAGTGATTACTATTTCGTCACTTTGAAAGTCACTTCATGATAGTAACATTCCATTAACCAAACATCTACAAGTCCTAGTCGACATTCCAAGTTAAACCACTGTGTTAGAACATGTTTCACTGTAGGATATAATATATTTTAACAATCCGCAGAGCACAGCTGTTGCCGCTGCCAACTACAGATCTCTAAGCTATAGCAGGGTTACTACTCCTTGGAGATTCTAAATTTAATTTAATTAAGTTAGGGTTATACATTGTAAAAATGTGGTAGTCTAAAGTTATAAATTGAAGTTGTCTTCATATGAGAAGCATCGACGAAATTATGGATAAATTTTAAGTAAATTCTATAGATCCTACTCACATTTGCAGATTTCATTGCTATGACAAAAAATCAATCCTATAAAAGTATGTAGGTTTTGTTTTTCCTTCAATCACGCTGCATAAACTCTTTAGAGCTTACTGCCAGTCATTTTACACCTGTAGTCTGTGGATCAGGTATACGCAGAGGCATACAACGCCCTGCGTGTGCAGTATAATAATGCGTTTAGGATGCTAGCGGGGCTGCCGCGTTTTTGTAGCGCTTCCGGGATGTTCGCTGAAGCGAGGATTGATGGTTATCATGCCATCATCCGAAAACGGTGTGCCTCGACCCTTCGCAAAATGCGTTCCAGCTCCCACAGCATCCTAAGCGCATTGTGCGACAAGTGGGATTGTCTAATGTTGCGACACTGGATAGGGCTTCACACGTCTAGTGCGAACTATATCCAGTTGTAACTTCAGCAACATTTATTAATTTTAAATTTTAAGTAAGTAATTTAAGATACTAACATTAGGTTTTTAGGTTTTCTTTTGTTTTTACTAACACTATATGGATCTACTTAGTTTGTGATCTGAAATAAAGATTTATATATATAAACAAATAGCCAATATACTGGATTAACATGTAGGCAATTTTTTATCCCGGGAAGATAAGTTGTTCCTAAATAACATCTGTGAAAAACTAAATACGCGGGCGAAGCGGGCATAGCCTAGTTCACGTCGAGGTTAGTCAAAATGTTTTATTTTTATTTAGATTTTACTGTGCGTGAAAAGTCCCGTAAATATAGTTCAATATAGCCTGGTTAGTCAAAATTATTTTTCATAATTTCAAATCTCCACAAAATGTGCAGAACACCACAATCAATCAATCAATCAAAATGTTTATTTGTGTACACAGGTATTTTTGGTGTTAGGTACATTATAGGTAGTCCCTCTGTGTGCTGCCACAGGTGGCATACAAATATTAGTACTTAATTAATTAAATACAGGGTTTCAGGGAAACGCTTCCGAAAACGAAAATAGGTGATAGTGCTGGTGATTACTGATACGAAACCACGAAAAAAATATCGATACTTTTTTAATATTTTTTTTGCATTTTTCGTTATGTATGAGTTTTATTTAACTGCCCAAGGCTGGTTATGTATGAAAAAATCTAAAAAAAGAATCGCATTTTTTTTCGTGGTTTCGTATCAATAATCACCAGCACCTATCTTCGTTTTCGGAAGCGTTCCCCTTACACCCAGATTATTATACATCATTATTATACATTATTATTGGAATTAATAACATGAATTTACTTTATTCACATAAGTATTATTTAAGATTTAAATTTACACATGATTTTTTTTATAATAAATTTACAGGAATTACAATGCTTGCGAATGCCACAAAACTTGCATTTAAATTCAGTTTTTTTAACCATTTTATCTTTGACTGATGTTTGCTTTAAGCGATAAGGCCGCCTAGTTTTCCTTAGTTATGCAAACAATAAAGTATATATACTATATCTGTCTACATAATATATGACATTTAGAAAATCACAATACGTATACACTAAGCAATGTTAATTTTCCTCTTGAAAACAGCTCCGCATTCTGATTCGACCATAAGGAAAAACATTACGATTACACTACCCAAACATTTGGCATTTTATAGCTACTTATACAATTGTTTTCTCATCCCCCATAAAATGGTTTTGTTTGCATTTCCTAATGCCTCCATAAAGGCAGTAAACAGTCGTGTAGCTAATACAATTGCAGTCGATGATACTCCGGAACCATTAACTAATAGAGTATAAAGTGGGACCAGCTTCCTTGGTACTTGCTCTACTTTATTGCAATACAAGTCCACTACTGCACTGTCTCACTGGTGGGCACTGGCCTCTTCTCAGAATAAGAAGATAAAGGCCTTAGTCCACCACGCTGGCCTAGTGCGGGTTGATGAACTACACACATTATCAAGAACTGTATGGAGCACTCTCAGGTGTGCAGGTTTCCTCACGATGTTTTCCTTCACCGTTATAGCAAATGATAATATATTGTAATCACCGACTTCGAGCCCAAGTGGGAAGATGTAATTATAATCTTGGGACATCAACAAAACGGCGACAGGGTGTGGCTATGGGTATGACCCTCAAACTATGCCTCACCTCTTATTCTGTCCTTTGTGCCCCAATACCTGCACCTTGAGGTGCTCTGCGCCACCACTGATAACGCCGTAGAGGTTGCAAAGTTTTGGGCTTGCAAAGTCCGACAAAAGATCAGTCGTACCACTGACACGCAGAAGAATTGAAATTGTACAGAAAACCGGTTTTTCCAATCACATCATCATCATCATCATCATTTCAGCCGAAAGACGTCCACTGCTGAACCTAGGCCTCCCCCAAGCATCGCCACAGCAATCGTTCCTGTGCTTTCCGCATCTGGATACCTGCGTGCTTCACCAGGTCGTCGGTCCACCTTGTGGGGGGCCTACCCACGCTGCGCCTTCCAGTACGCGGTCGCCACTCCAGAACTTTACTGCCCCATCGACCGTCCATTCTGCGAGCAAAATACATACATACATACACATACATATATAGTTCTAATCACATACTGCTTCATAAAGAGAACTCCTAATTACGTACACTCGACCCCACTCGTAATCATACTGCAGATATGATAACAAAACCACTTTGCGCCACCTTAATCCCACGTCCAATATGGCCTCCACTCCAGCCAGAGGATTAAGCCTCATTTCAAGAAAAAAAAACCAGTTTAAAGATAATTATGGCGCGGAAAAGCTGAGCTGTGCCGCCAAATTAAACCGGTTGAGAGTACCCAGAGCGCGCCGACAAAGGCGTCCAAAAATTGAGTTAAATTTCAAGAGCGATTTCCTTGTACAGAGTAAAATTAACGTGTGGCGTCGAGAGGTAGGTACTTGTCGCTAATTGTGTGTGACCCTCTCCCCTCCTGTCATTCCCACGTATGTTTATCCCCACGGATGTTTTAATTACGGCTGCCATCGAAAAACTCCCGTTTTCGATTCTATACGTGTTAATCTTTTGTTTGAATTAATACGGTCGCGGTGTACCCTTTTTATTCGCAGTGAATGGGAGGCCTCAAGTGCGACCGCTCGTACCTACTGTTGAATAAAACTTGTTTTGCCGAGTTTTTTTCTGAAATCATTTAGATTTGATGCTGAAGAGTGAAGCATAGAACTCTGTCTGTTGCTGTACTCTATTCCTCGCCTCAATAGTGCAATAGTAAATAGGGACGAAGAAAACGCATTTTGAGTTGGCAAAATCTTGGCAAAAATTCCGAAATGCATTGCGATTAAAGAAAATGTAAGTTCATTTTTATGCTTCTAGATTGAAATATAAAAGTAAAAGGGGGGAACAGCTGTCATCTGCCTGAGCAAGCTGTAATCATCTCGCTTAAAGCTCGTTGTATAATGAAAGGTTTACTAGTGAAGTAGTGAAGCTCTATTTTCATTGTGTGGAGCTGTGACAATGTTACTAAATTATTTATGTGCTTAAGCGAACTACTACTAGTAGTTTGTTGAGTAATGACTCTATATTTAAAACAAAAAGTATCTCTCAACAGACGAGTTTTTGAAAAAAAAACCAGCCAAGTGCTAGTCGGATTCAAGCAGTAAGGGTTCCCTACCACCCTTCGACCTAATACTCCAAAGAAACTGATTTCATTACCGATAGTTCATCAAAAGACATCAACGCACCATGAGCGAAATAAAAAAAATTGCATCTCATTCTTACGCAGGTACCACCACATACATATGTCTATGTTTGCCATGTTTTTATGATTTTTTGCTAAATTACGTAGTATGCACTGTAGACATACCAAGTTTGACGCTGGTATTTATTACAGTTTTGAAGATACAGCAGGAACAAAAACGTTGAAAAAATGAATGTTTTTCGAGGTTTCTTGTATGGGGACCATCTTCAGGTATAAACTTTTTTTATATTTAGTATTTGTCGTGATAGAAGTCATATCAACGCATATTCTGAGAAAATTTCCATCGGCTACTTATTACTGTTCAAAAGATATAGCCCTCTGACAAACAGACGGATGGATGGACGGACGGACGTAGCGAGAGTAATAGGGTCCCGTTTGGCACCCTTTGGGTACGGAACCCTAAAAAGCTACTTAAAACCTACTTCTGTCGCCAAACAATGATGTTGGTATTGATGTGTTCCGTTCTGAAGGTCATGCCGGTGAAAATACCATCACATGAGACTTTCCATCTTCATGTCTCAGTTTGGCGCACCGACTTGCATTCCCATTAGGCAATAGCCTAGGTGGTATTGCAGTTGTTATGGGCCAAGGTAACCGCTTAACACCAGGTGGGCCTTTAGTTTGTTTCGCCATCCTATAGTATGATGAAAAAAAACATTTGTTGTTTTTGATGCCTCTGTTATGGTACTAGAAAAACTGATACTCACTTGTGAATACAACCATTTTAGAAGCCGGAGGTATATTAAAAGCATCGCATTATAGTTGTTGATAAAGTGTCATAAAAGCACGATACAAATATTTCATAATGCAAATAAAACAGGATTTAATTATACGTTGACTACCTCGTTGGTCTAGTGGTAGCAAGTGCGGCTGCTGAGCGTGAGGTTCTGGGTTCAATTCCCGGGTCGGGCAAAGTGTTATTGGGATTTTTCATTAGGAAATTCTCAGTAGCAGCCCGGAGTCTGGATTTGTCGCCCGCTATTACATGGGACTATAACATAACTGGCGAAATGGGTGTACTACTACACCTCTGCCTACCCCTTCGAGGAAAATACAGGCGTGATGTTATGTTAATGTTATGTTATGTGTTAGTTATACGATACAGTAAAAGCTCTTCATCAGGTGGAACATATTACTACAATCAACTCCCAAATTCAAATTTTCTTACCAATCTGACCACTACCCAAACCAGAACTAAATAACACGCCAGATGATTACCAAACCTAACTGCCTCTATAATAAACAATCTAAACAATAAAATAAACATTAAAAACAACTACACGGCTGCAGTGCACTAATTGCTTAATGTATTCAAGTAGCGAGCGGAGAGCGTTCTCTCATTACATTCATTCCGCTGCCGCGGTAGAAAACGTACCGTAATTGTAAATAGAGGCAAACTCATTTGGGCACTTGATGGCGGCCACCGACCCAACGCTACGAGGCAGGAATTTTTAATTTTTATACCTCGAGCTAGATTGTTTTAAATTACCTCAATATGGGTAGTTTGAGGGTTGAAGTGGAATTTGACCAAACGTAAAAGATATCTTGAATAGAAGTTTAATGATGCTTGGTGTTATTGTAAAATCAATGTTGATCATTTTATTCTTTATTATTATGTCAAAGCTTTATTAAAAAACTATGTTTTTTGTTCACGTGTTACCATATTATGTTGTATGCATGTTGTGTTCTCATTAATTTGTCCTGTTACCTTTGCATGTAATGTGTATATTTTATGTATGTGTGGCAAAATAAATGGTTTAAATGGTAAATGGTATATACATATATGTATAGAATAATTTAGTTAGGTCATCATGACGTTATATAAACACATGATAGTGTGTCCAGCCAAATCCGGAAAAGAAAAAAGCCAACATCCTGTACAACCCTGTTAACCGCCAATTGTTAGTAACTATGCGCTCATGTTTGTTATAACTTTAGTGTTATTGTGTGCAAACAATTATGTATATATAATCTATCTATCTATCTCTATAGGTACCGAACTTGGCCATTTTTATACTTCTATATTTTTGGTTGAATTTTATACATCACTCTAATTCTGTCTGTGTTATTTTTGTTCATTTTCTTTTCACACATTCAAAATATATAATACAGAAATACATGACTTTGCAATAACAAATAATTTATTCATCATCATCATCATCATCATTTCAGCCGAAAGACGTCCACTGCTGGACATAGACGGGGATGCCTATGTCCAGCACTGCAAGTATCGCCACAACGACCAGTCCTGCGCTTCCCGCATTCAGCGGATTCCCGCGACCTTCACCGGGTCGTCGGTCCACCTTGCGGGGGGCCTACCCACGCTGCGCCTTTTTTAGGGTTCCGTAGTCCTACAAGGAACCCTTATAGTTTCGTCATGTCCGTCCGTCTGTCCGTCTGTCCGTCTGTCCTAATCCTTTACAGCATAATAACTTCTACAGTTATAAACATAAATAAATGAAATTTTGTTAAAAAATAGTATAGATATAGATCTCAATTTAAAAAGAATAAAAAAATCATGATTACGTATTTTAGGGGTGGCGCCCATACATGTGAAATGGGGATGAAAAATTTTTGTTCGCTGCACCCCCTCCTGTGGGGTATCATTGAATAGGTCTACTAAAATGAACGTAATGTTTCATACACCACTTTTTTATCAGGTGTACCATCTGCGAAATATAGCCTGCCAAAGTGGCTTGCAATGTCCCCCCCCCCCCTGCCATTTCTAAACTATGCAATGTAGAAACTTATAATCTTCCACATTGATAGAACTTTATAAAAACTCTCTTTTAAAATTATTTTGAGCATAATGTGATTATAAGTTTTTAAGTTATAGAGAGAACGGAGTGACCGACATAGCTTGAGTGGAGACCGCGAATCGGCAAACGCAGCGTAGGGCGCCTCCCTGCCAGGTGGACCGATGACCTAAAGAACGTGGCTGGGGGGGACTGGATGCGGAAGGCAGAGGACCGAGCGTTGTGGAAACTGAAAAATACTTAAAACGTCCTAGTTCAAAGGTCATTGACTTTAGAGAAAAATGATCATAGCAAATAATGCTCCTTTAGCTACTTTCTATTTGAAAAAATCACAAAAAGTAACTTTGTGTTATGTTTACATGACACAATTCTTAAATTTGGCGCCATCTAGCGGCGTCTAACAATACTCTCTGAGTCGCCAATGCTGCCGTCTATAGCAAAAACTAAAATAGCCATGATTAATTTTCGATTTGAGATGTTTGTAACACCTACTTAAGGAACCCTATAATACTGAGCATAGCCCGACCTGCTCTTGGCCGGTTTTCTGATATTAAGCGGTTACCTTTGCCCACAGCAACTTCAATACCACTTAGGCTGTTGCGTAAATGGTACCGCAAGTCGTTTCGCCAAACTGGGACATGAAGATGGAAAGTCTCATGTGATTGTAATTTCACCGGCAGCCGTTCCCTTTGGTACCGTGTCTTCCAGTATGCGGTCGCCACTCCAGAACAAACAAATAATAAACAAAAATAATAACTTAATAAACAACTCCAAAACCGCTCATCTTCTATCTTTAGGACACAACTTTTCTAAAGAAGTGGCGCAGTCTCTTTCATAAAAAGTGGCAAATTGTTGGAATATTTCTAGTATTGCTTTTATACTTATATTTTACAACAAACGAGTACAGAACATAATAATGTCAAACAAATAAAAACATGTACCTAACAAGTATTGAGTCCGAGTCCTCTGTGCATACACAAATCCACTGTGAGTTCCTTAAGTCTTTCACAGGACCGGCCGGCAGGTGCATTAAAAGAGCCTCCACGAGTGACGATATTTAATTGATCGTCCGGCGCACCCTGGGCAGTCAGCCCCGCTACCAACCTGCTGACTGGCTAATCTTTACACCACGACATGAGCTATTATCATTATGTAGCTCATGTCGACACGAAAGAAGAAGAAGGACCGGCCTTTTTCCGTACAGAAAATGAGCTCTGCACTCTTATTCAAGTTATGGGCTCTTCTGGTCAGACAGCTATATTCCGGTATAAGTTAAGGTTTTTTTAGATTACGTTCTTTATTATCCAAAATAAATTAAATATATCCTTGTTAGAATTATATCGGAAAAATTATTGACTGCACTGATTTTTTTTTACTTTTAAGATATATCAATTTCCTTTTTATTTTTTTATTTTATAGTATAGGATGGCGAAACGAGCTAAAGGCCCACCTGATGTTAAGCGGTTACCTTTGCCCATGACAACTTCAATACCACCTAGGCTGTTGCCTTAATGGTACCGCAAGTCGGTTCGCCAAACTGAGACATGAAGATGGAAAGTCTCATGTGATTGTAATTTCACCGGCACCCGTACCCTTCAGACCGAAACACAGCAATGCAAGCATCACTATTTGGCGGAGAAGTAGGCACGGTGGTAGTACTTCCTCGGACGAGCTCATTCACAAAGGAGCTCAAAAAAAAAAAAAACTACTACTAAAAATCCTTGTTTTAATCCTTCTGTATCCTCTAGTGAAGTCCCAATTCTGATGGTTTTCCTTTGTTTCAGTGACGGTCTACGAAGGTGATACCCTGAGCCTGCAACGCATCAGCCGCACCGAGATGGGGGCGTACCTCTGCATCGCTACCAACGCGGTCCCGCCCTCCGTCTCCAAAAGGATCATTGTTGATGTCGAATGTGAGTACCATTGACTATTTTATGTAGAATTATATATATTTATTGCCTTGTAGGTAATCTGTATTTTATCTTACAAGTTTCATGGAAATAAAATAACATAGGAATTAATGTTTGCGAATGTTAGTAATGCAGGTTGCTTGAAGTAATGCAAAAAAGTTCAAATTAATCGAAGAAAAAGGTAAAACTTGCTGGAAAAAGCTTAATCTAAATGGTTCTGTAGTAACAATGGCTAGAAATAAAGAAGAAATAATAGAAAATTCAAAAAAAAATTACCTACCAAAACTAGACTAAAATGTCCACATAAAAGTAAATTATAAAATGTCAGCAATCATCATAGCCATCTCAGGCAGTTGGTCGACACTTTACGTGACCAAACGGATGGCCTTTTCTCTGGACAAAGAATAAGCATTGCCACACAACGTGGCAACACTGCTAGTCTGTGGGGTACTTACGTTACCAGTTGAAAGCTATTTTATTTATTTTAGTTTAGTTTGTTTGGGAAACAAACAGAATATAGTAACAAACATATGTGTACAAATAGGTAAATGAATATCGAAAAACAATTTTCTCAGTAAAGATTTACTATTGAGTTTATTTATTATTGAATGTGGTGGAATATTTTGATGCCCTCTTGTAACTCCTTACTTACTTACTAGTTTTTGCTATTGTATTCGTAGGTAAATGTGTGCGTAGGTTTGTAAAATCAATCAAATTAAAATTGTTCACCAAAATGTCGTCGGTTTCTGAGTTGATTGTCCAGCAGACGATATTGCTCACTCAGATTCAATCCGAGCAATTGCGTGTAAAATCACTCGGGATTCGCCGTAATCCACAATTGTCTCACGTACGTACAGGACTGTCGTATTACAAGCTTACAGCTTCTAGCTCGTTTTCCATTATGAACTAAGCGAAATTTCGAGCTGTTACAATGTGGACTGAATTGGCAGGTCGTGACGTAACGTTGGAGAACCATATTATTTTATGAGTAGTGATAGTTTTAAAATGTCTTCTGTGTTTTGCAGAAGTAAGATATCTGGTATATTGTATAGTCTTGAGCAGCAGCATCGTCGACCTACTATGTTATTAAATCTTCGGCTTTATGATTCCTTGTTAATGTTACCCACAGTCCATAAGTTAGGAATTGACAACGAAACACAAAGGTGACTTACCTGGTGTTTCAGATGGCAGTAGTAATCGCTTACCATCAGGTGACCCGCTAGCTCGATTGCCCCATCATCATCATCCTGCCCTTATCCAACATTACATTACATTTAGGCAACAGCCTTTTTTTTTTGTTTTCGGGTGGAAATCCTCATGGATACCCTCCGTCTGGGGACGGCGGAGGGGTATGTCGGACTCTTACCGACTAAAACCACCCGGTTCCTCTGCACAAAATAGAGGAGCCCCGGGAACTTCATTGGACCGCGCCGGTGCCCCTGTAGTGCTACTAAACTTAGACAACAGCCTAGGTGGTATTGCAGTTGTTAAGGGCAAAGGTAACTGCTTAACATCAGGTGGACCTTTATTTAGCTCGTTTCGCCATCCTATACAATAAAAAAATTAAAAAATCCCTATCATTTGCCCCAACTATTATTAACAAAAAAATTGTCAATGGAGAGAAAAATGTTCATAGACCCACCGACCAGTGGGACCATGAGGCTTACAAATTAATATTTTGTACCACTAGTGGGTCAAATTGGTGGGTTCACGAGTCATACACCTGTTTATTACCTTTGCGGTCCCAAATGCATTGCATTCTAATTTTGTCATCATCCTCCACGCACCCTTCCCAATTATAGTGAGGTCGACTTCCAGGCTAACCAGATACGGCTGAACATCAGTATTTTACACGGAACGATTGCCATCAAACCCCCGCAACCCAGTTATGGGTAATGCTGACATTCGGAGGTTAGATCAGTTGTCTGACTTTCAGGTTTCTGACTACCCGTAACGTCTGCCATAGATATTCGCGTATGACAACCGGGACCGATAGCTTAACGTGCTCTCCGAGGCACGGAGGGGTCTTGATGTGTAACAAAACGGTCACCCATCCATAGACTGACCGCAGCTTAGCCTCACAGATTGTACAATCCGCGTGGTTGTTACTTCGGGACAAGCCCCTCCATTTTAATTTAGTGCTATACGTTATCTAATAATGATAGATTATCAAATTTTTCAATTCAATATAGTTGTTTTAGAAAGATATCATCACGAAAAAAGTCTACACTTTAAATATTCTTAGCCCTTGGACATAGCTAAATCTGAACATTGATATTGTTTGTAAAATCGCACAGGATCTACGCAGCTGTAATCCGCAATTGGCTCACGTACACTCGCTATTGGCGCATTACAAGCTTACTTTATTGTTATGTCATTATTGATTTCGACTCAGGCCGGCAAACTAGGCTCCTAGACGGGTTTGGATTGCTATGATTTCTAAAGTGAAAGAAGAAATAAGAAAAAAAAATTTTTTTTAAGAAGATGTAGTGACAAAGATTGAGAAAGGTATGTTAAGATGGTTTGGACATATAGAGAGGATGGACGAGAGGAGATTGACGAAACAAGTATACGAAGCGAGTGTGGATGGAAGAGTTGGAAGGGGACGACCTCGGCGAACGTATCGCGATCAAATCGCGGATGTTCTCAAAAAATGCCAGGTTAAGAGTTCTCTAAACCGACGAGCATGCATGACGAGGTTAATGGACATAAATGAAGTGAAAGAGGTGTGTCAGAATCGTAGCAGGTGGAAATCCATAGTCTCTGCTTACCCCAATGGGAAACAGGCGTGATAATATGTATGTATAAATCAATTTTTAAGTTGCTTGTTCACTCATCCGGTTCCTATCAATGGATTCAAATCGTTATGGCTATTATTTATTCCTTTCCTCTGCATGAACATAAAATCCTTTATATTCAACTCTGTTACTATTGGTTCGTATTTAAATGTACTAGCATAGGTGATATCAGCGCACTTGTCACAATTTGACGTATTTAATTGTGATCTACAGCATACCTACATCAATCAACTCAGCCTATCGCAGTCCACTGCTGGACATAAGCCTCTCCCAAATTGCGCCACAACGCTCGGTCTTCTGCCTTCCGCATCCAGTCCCCCCCCCCCCCAGCCACATTCTTTAGGTCGTCGGTCCACCTGGCAGGGGGTTGCCCTACGCTGCGTTTGCCAATTCGCGGTCTCCACTCAAGGACTCGTCTGCTCCAACGGCCATCGGTCCTTCGACAGACATGGCCAGCCCACTCCCACTTCATCTTACTGATCCTACAAGGTATGTCGGTCATTCCGGTTCTTCTCCGGATAATCTCGTTACAGATTTTATCCTTCAAAGAAACTCCAAGCGTAGCTCGCTCCATAGCTCGCTGAGCGACTTTGAATTTGTGGACTAGCCCAACTGTCAGTGTCCACGTCTCGGCACCGTAAGTCATGACTGGCAGGACGCACTGGTTGACGAATTTCGTCTTCAAACTTTACGGTATAAGCAACGAGAAGACCCGGCGAAGTTTGCCAAATGCTGCCCAGCCCAGACGGATCCTTCTGTTGGCTTCTTTCTCGAAGTTGTGTCTACCAAGCTGAATTGCCTGCCCTAGGTAGACGTATTCCGTTACAACTTCGAGTGCCGACCCTTCGACGAATATACCATACCTACATACCTTCATAGTTTTTATAAAAACTGTGTTTCAAACACCTTACCTTCGATATCTTTAAAAATATACGATTTTATTACTTAATTTTTTTTTAAAGTGTCTCTCCTACCTACATCTGTAGTCCTAGTTGTATTAAATAGTAAGCTTATTACCCTGGATCGAGTGTTAGATATTTCGATTTTGAGCTATTTAACAGTCTAAGCTTGGATATTCCCACTGCATAATGTAGGCCCCCTTTCATTTTTCAACCTTGTGTGTCCCTTGTCCATGTGTTATTTGAGGGGGCTTTGGGCTATAATTATCAAGATTCAAACATCATTAATCAGAATCGAGCTTGTTTAACTATAGAAATTAGGATGTACAGGATCTCTTCCTTGTTTGGATATTTGTATTCACATTTAGTGTATACAATATATCAATTTTGAAAGTTTACAGTACTTTTGTTTGAGGTATTCACCCATACACACATTTAACATTTTTCATATAACTACACAGCTAAGTTTTACCATCAATCTTCACCGGAAACATTCTAAGTATTCATTGTTTTAATATCCTTTGAGACCAGCTACGTAGTAATGTACTCTTACATCATCATTTCTCTTTGTGGTTTATTGAAAATGGAATTTTAACATAAATAATATTCATTTATTTATTTGCAATTTTTGTAACACCAGTACAGAACTGGACGCTGACAGTTGGGCTAGTCCACAAATTCAAAGTCGCTCAGCGAGCTATGGAGCGAGCTATGCTTGGAGTTTCTTTGAAGGATAAAATCCGTAACGAGATTATCCGGAGAAGAACCGGAGTGACCGACATAGCTTGTAGGATCAGTAAGCTGAAGTGGCAGTGGGCTGGCCATGTCTGTCGAAGGACCGATGGCCGTTGGAGCAGACGAGTCCTTGAGTGGAGACCGCGAATCGGCAAACGCAGCGTAGGGCGCCCCCCTGCCAGGTGGACCGACGTCCTAAAGAACGTGGCTGGGGGGGACTGGATGCGGAAGGCAGAGGACCGAGCGTTGTGTCGCAACTTGGGAGAGGCCTATGTCCAGCAATGCACTGCGATAGGCTGAGTTGATTGATTGATAACAGAACTCATTCCAAGGGGATGTTACAAAACATAACACAAAACTTACAATTATAATACTTAAAAGTTTACAGTACTATTCCTTTTTCTATACACTTCTGTACTACTCCCATGAACTTGGGCAAACTATCAAAAAATATGTCAACGTCTTCAATATAAAACATCTTTCCGTATATGTATCTAAAAGTATAGTTATCACTATGTGATAGTAATGCTAAACAAATAGGTATATAGATTATATTTTTTGATTTTCCCTGTGATTATATTCAATACTAAAAAAGTGATATATGAATTATATATGAACTATTCGTAACTGATTACCGATTTTTATGTCCTTAAATGAATCGTCTTGCTTACCGGTCTAAGTAATTTTAATGTTAATAAGACTAGTCCTTTGAAAATATTCAAATGTTAATTTTATCTGTAATGTTTCTTATGTAAAAGAGTCTCCTATGCTAACCATAGAGTTATTATACTCATAGAGTTATTATACTGACGTAAGAGAGACACTGTCACCTAATTATCACGTCACCGAAAGCAAAATGAGTATATGTGCGAAATTGACACGTGTAGGAGTGATTTTTAGTGATGTGACATGGACGTTATTGCATTATCGATATAGTTCAACCGACCGGGCCTTACTTTTAAGGAGTGGTAGTATTTTAAAACTGCTAAGCTATTAAAAATTACAGATATTTGAGACATAATTTTATTTGTTTTAAAAGATTGAGTTACGCAATTAAGGGCTATATTATAATTACATTATTAATGTCACGAAGGTAAGGAATACATAAGTAAGAAATAAAAAAATCTATTAATCATCATTTCAGCCGTAAGACGTCCACTGCTGGACACAGGCCTCCCCCAAGCATATATTGGGGGGATATGCCATAATCGCCACGCTTGGCAGGCGGGTTGGCGATCGCAGTTGGTTGGTTAAATACTCAGAGAACGCTGCTGCCCATCCTCTGGTGAATCACTTAGTCGCCTTTTACGACACCCATGAGAAGATATAGGGTGGTGCAATTCTTTACGTCCGGCACCACACGGAAAATTTTACAATTAATCATATTAGTTTTAATTAGGTGTATAGAAAGGTTTTCAATCCCGGAACTAAGTTCCTATACACGATTCCGGAATTGGTCAAATTAGTAATTTTTTGTGAAAAATTACAATATCTATGAACTTAACAAGTTTTCTTGTCCAGTCAACTTAAGTTACACATCAGACTTATACATTATAATTTTATCGACTTAGATTTGTTAGTTAGTGTTTCGATAATTTCTAGTTATTAGTTCGTTTTTATTTCAAATAGGCAAAGAATTAAATGTCGAGAATTTAGTTGCACGATTACAAAAACAAAGATATAGGAACTTTGTTTTTGGAATCGTGCAACTAAATTCTGAGGATGAAATTGTAGGTGGAGCAAGAACCTGGCCATGATTTTCGATTCGATACAGACGACCGAATCATGTAAAATCAAGTCCGCGTCAGCTCAAAAAAGAGTTTTCTCAGCGGCAGGCTAAATTTGCAACCGGCTAAGAATCTATCTCTTAGCATTCGCATACTTGACAATCTAGCATTTGCAAGAACCCATTTTCAAAATATGGTATATTTTTACAAATTGAATTATCACATGAGACTTTCCGTCTTCATGTCTCAGTTTGGCGAACCGACTTGCAGTACCATTCAGGTAACAGCCTAGATGGTATTGCAGTCGTTATGGGCAAAGGTAACCGCTTAACACAGGTGGGTCTTTAGCTCGTTTCGCCATCATATAACATGAAAAATAAGTGTATAAAACTTTTTTGTTGTATTTTTTGTATCTATGAGATTTGTTTTAGTAAAAAGGACCCATCTGATCAAACTTAAAGCCGCGGATAGCAACCTAGTCCATTCCATGATTAAGATGCTATAAGAAGTCAAAAGTTTCATGGGAATTTGTATTCCATGAGAACAGCAAGACCAGTGGTTTCTAGCAATGATGACCAAAGAGCCCAGTTCGCGCGCCGTTAATACTGATGATCTCCCGATATACGTGTGTGGTCATATTTGAAGAGCTTATTAATTGAGTGCTATCGAACAACTTTTACTACGAGGTCAACTCTGAAATCTAAACAAAAAACAGCTATTTCCTACATTTGTGTTCACACGAATCGACAAAATGTAGTAAACAGCAGTTTTTTTTGCGATTTCAGGGTTGCTCCAGTTATAATAATGTACCCTGTGGTTGCTCCCATAGTAAATGTTGTTCGTTATGATGAGTTTTTTTTCATTTCATTTTTTATTTATTCAATCACAGGTACAATTTCTTTAGTTTTAATTTACTACCAAACTATCAAGTTTAACGGCGAGATGCGCTCATACGTATGTATACTATCTTACCCTTACGTAAACATGCAACATGAAAACAAACTTAATTAGCAACAAATAAGTTATATGATTATAATATAGTTTACTGTGGATTAATTTCTCGATAACAGAAGAGATTGGCTTTCAGATTTGTATTTTTTTTTACACTGCCTGGTGACGTCTCCTCGTCATCAAGAAGCAAATCCCTCAGTTTTTATTTAAACAGGTTTTAACTTATTTTAGGCTTTTGCCTAAGTAAGTCTATTTTATTAAATATTTTTGGAACCTAAAATTTTGACATTCTGTCTCCATAATAATTTGTCATCTTCGGTTGAACTAGTTTTTTATCTCTAACTCTTCTTGTATTATATTTATTTTTACCTTTTACTTTATACTCGTCACTTCGTAGATTTACCACTTTGAATATTTACCATTATTAAAGTAAGACCTTTATAAGAAACAAACACCGACCCGAACAAATTCCGTAGGTATGGATCGTTGGTGATTTCGTTAAACGATACAGTTATCCTTAAAATATCTACTGCAAACCCTGTAATTTTTTCGAGGCTTTCAGCTTTTATTTTATTTTATGTATAGGATGGCGAATGAGCTAAAGGCCCACCTGATGTTAAGCGGTTACCTTTGCCCATAACAACTGCAATACCATCTAGGCTGTTACCTAAATGATACCGCAAGTTGGTTCGCCAAACTGAGACATGAAGATGGAAAGTCTCATGTGATTGTAATTACACCGGCACCCGTACCATTCTGACCGAAACACAGCAATGCAAGCATCACTATTTGGCGGAGAATAGTAGATACGGTGCTTATTCGTTTTAACATTTGTACCCATCCATTTTTCTTCAATAACAGCATTTACAGGAAATCTAGAAGTTATGAAGTTAGCAGGTCAATATTTTACAGCATTTTTAGCCCGGCTGGGCATTTTAATATGTTAAAAGCAGACATACGATTCGGAAAATTCTGTCAGTCTGCGGGGCTGTTACTAAAATTAACTGTATAATTATATATGCCATAGACGTACAACATACTATTATAACATCGTAAAAGTATAACCATGGTATAAGGTTCCTGTGCGTCAGAATTTTTCTGTAATCAAGGAATGAATCATTGTGATTTCCTTCCAATGTGCGGCCGGACTAAATCAACCTTTCAATATTTTCAACCGACTTCAAAAAAAGGAGGAGGTTCTCAATTCGATTGTATTTTTTTGGACACTAACTTGTGAGTGTGACATGTATGGAGCTAGGTAGTACAAAAACATAAAATTGAAACTATCGACATATCGATAGATTTTGAGCAATCCTTACGCCAAACGATTTCATTTTCACGTAAACAATATTTTTTATCTAACACATAATTATTTAAAATAACATATTATATAGAACATGGGGTATTTACTGCATGTTATTAATGTATGACTAAATAATTTTAAGAATAACTTCTATGAAAATAAGCATTATGAAAGTAGTATTGTCCTGCAGATACTTACCTGTGAAACGTTTCTTTCTTTGGGTCATTGATATAAATTACACAGCAGTATAACACAGAACACTACACCATTACGATTATTGATATTAATTGGATAAAATACAGAACGATTGTGAAATAAATCATAAAATAATACGAGATTATATTTTGATCGGACGCTATGGGAGATTACAATTTTCAAAATCGGTTCTACTGTCATTTTATTATGTCTCTTTCTAGCATGTAGGTTTTTTCGTAATGATCGGTATCTCAATCGCACACTGGAGTGGTCTATACGTCACTATGGAAATGTCTTTGATGCTAACTTATAAAGACTCTTCTAAAACAAACCTGTAATATATAGTTTTGACAGATTACGCTCGCTAGGACAAGATTCGATTATAAGGTCTGAATTCAAATATTAGTTCAGTTTGAATAATCTGTACCAGTTCACTCACTCCGTAATAATGCATCATCTTCTAAGGTGAGCCTACGTTCAAAAGGGACTTTCTTTCGGATGGCATGTTAAGAATAGATAAAGCTGACCTATTTACTTAATATCACTGCATATTTTAATGACTACCACCGGATGTATGTAGGCCATAGATGTATTATTACAACCTCAGATCAAAGGATAATCAAAGATTACTACGTCCTATAGATGAAAAAGGTATAAAAAAGACGAGACCAAAAACGGTATTAATAAATTTCTTGTAATGTGTGAATTTAATCATTGGAGAAATATGTATCTGAAAGTATACGTTGTCAAAGGTTTACAATAAACTGATGACAGTTTATCGACATAATAATTAATATCCACAAAATTGAGGTTAAAATGTACAATTCACGTTTTTTTTTTTTATGAAAATTATAAATAAATAAATTTATTTGCCAAATAGAAATAGTACAATATTTTACAGTTTAAATGCTATCCTATAAAATATATATTTAAAAAAAAAATATATATATATATATTATGTCATGTCACTTTGTGTGTTATGTCAACACACGTCAATTTTTTATTGTTTGTTGTTCACATCCAATCTATGTTATACTCAAAGACATTTCCATACTTATATAATACCTTTATGGTTATACTTAATATATATATATATATATGATGCACAGAGTTCTGTATTTCTATTCAATTCCCGACACTATATCCTCAACGTTTTCTCCATCTACTAAACAAGGAGTTTTCCTTCACCATTTAAATTAAAATACCTTCCTAACACAGATTTTTTTAATAAAACAAACGCTTATTCGATGTTCAAAAATGAATAAAAAGGAGAAAAAACGAAGATTTCAATGGAAATTCGGAGCAGCGTTCCCCTTTATTTTCAATTCTTATTATAAATGCGGCTGACTAAATAGACGGCGATGTCTCGTAATAATTGAAAGATAATATTTTTTCACGGTGCAAGCTCCGCCATGATTGAGGCTGCAGATCCTTTTTGCTCAAGAAGAGCCTTTGAAATGTTTGCCAGAAGAAAATGTAGTTTGCGATTAATCGCTTTTGAAAGGCTAAAAAGAACTCTGTTTTTGTTAGCGTTCTTTTACCGGTGTCGGAAGAAAGTTGTGTTCTTTTTGAGAGTGTGGCGGGTTTTTAACAGTTTTCGCAATAAAATGTAGCTGGAAAATTGATGAAAAATACAATCAGCCGTGGTTGAAATTGTATTGTTTTTAACGTGTCTAGTTATGGGGGGACAGTAGCGCGTGACAGTTAATTTTTGGGCAGGTTTGCAACAGTCTGATGAAAAAAACGAGTTATCCACATAACATATAATGTAGCGGTTATTTTCATAGTCGATACGAAAGAATAAAAGAATGACTTATGTACATACCTACCTATGTATTTGGAACGTTCGTTAAATTAAATAATGCTTATATATCTTAATCATTACGCTTACTTCACATACAACATGACTGATACTTATGTATAAATACCTTTATTAATTATAACAGTATTAATATAAATATGCACGCAAGCTGCAACATAATGTTTTAAGAATTTAGAAATGTAAGCCAAAAATAAAATGGCATTTGAAAATTGGTGAACATTTTCTTTAATGAAATAAATAATTATAAAAAAATACTACGATTCGCTTTTTACGACGCAATAATATCCAAAAACAACATCCATATAAATTATGTATTTATTTATGCGCACCTACAGTCAACACGAAACGTGATAATGAAGTCGTAAGAACATAAAAAAACGCAAACTTTATAAATATTTTAAAACGTCGTAGAATATTAAAGTGTATTACTGAAGCGAGTATTATACCTCGTGAAAATTGCCACCATAAACTCCAGCGTTGTGAATTACGTTTTCAAAGTGTGGATTTTATTATCTGGGTGTTGTGAAAAATCGTCGGGCGGTGTTCGGGCGCACTCGGCAAACTTCGGGCCGATCCATCATTATTTAAAGTTTATAAATTGCTTCCTTCAAGTTTGTATGTACTTGCAGCGTAGTTGTAGTGCGACTTCAATTGATAACTTAAAGGGTACTAGAGGTCGCGGCTTCGCTCGCGTGTATATTGTTTATTGAGTATTTCACAAGAACACTTTTGTTGTTCGGGATAAAAAGTAGCCTTTGTCCTTTTTCAGATCCCAGGCTTCCTTTCTGTCAAATTTCATTACGATCGGTTCAGTGGCTTAGTCGTGATGAGGTAACAAACAGACGGACGAGCTCCTTTCGTATTTATAATATTCAGTACTAGCCTATGGCCGCAACTTCGCCCGCGTGGATGTCGTTTATCGTGCATCTCTAGGGAACTGTTCATCTTCCCGGGATAAAAAGTAGCCATATCGTCGCCTCAGTGCTTGAATGTCCAACCGACCATTGACCAAATTTTACCGGAGACATTTTGTTTAGTTTATTATTGATTTAAGAGAAACATTTTAAAAACTTTGATGATTTAAGAATAATGTATAGTACATATTACATTATTCTTAAATCTTCAAAGTTTTAAAAATGTTTCTCGTAAATCAATAATAAACTAAAAAAACGTCTCCGGTAAAATTCGGTCAATGGTCGTTTGGACATTCAAGCACTGAGGCGACGATATGTTAATCGGGGTTATGTTCTGTCTGTATGCCAAATTTCATGAAAATCCATGCAGTAGTTTATGCGTGAAAGAGTAAGAAAAATCCTTAAATCCATACATCCTTAAAACTTTCATAGCTAGGAAGTAGGATTTCATAGACTTGTTTGTTTGAAGTTATCAAATTTTGTTTAGAAGAATTTTCTCAATGTATAAAATTATCTGTCCAGCTTGCTTCACGTTCTATGTAAAACTTTTTGCCATTAAATTTCTATGCCCTTGTTAACATCCATTTATGAAAACGGTACATTTTGGATATTTACCATACATTTGAAGTGAATCGTTCACTAGAACCAAACTCACATCTCTCCCCGTACTAAAGTGTCTGCTAGTGTAATTACGTGATGTCTATCGCGCACGGGTACTACATTACCGTTCCTCCCAATTCACTGCTACAGCTAGTGCAAGGTCTTTATCATTAGATACACTCTGTTTGGCTAAATCAGCATGAAACCAAACATCACCGTCGGCATCAGAATCAACCCACATACGTACCTACAGATGACGAGCAAACATTCACAAGCCGTCCTTTGTTGGACTCGCCTCAATAGATCGATAGGCAATCTTGTAGCATTGTTGGCAGATAATGTATGATGATATCAATATTTAGATTGATATTGCTGCACTGCACTGAGAAAGCATTCTAGAAAAAGTATTCTGAACCAACGATTCCCAAAGTGGGTTCCGCGGAACCTTTGGGTTCCGATGAAGGCAAACAAGCTAAAAAAAATTGATTTCAACCAATTGAGTTCGTTTTTTCCGTGTGGTGCCGGACGTAAAGAATTGCGCCACCCTATATCTTCTCATGGGTGTCGTAAAAGGCGACTAAGGGATTCACCAGAGGATGGGCAGCAGCGTTCTCTGAGTATTTAACCAACCAAATGCGATCGCCAACCCGCCTGCCAAGCGTGGCGATTATGGTATATCCCCCCCTTATTGGGTGAGGCCTATGTCCAGCAGTGGACAGCTTTCGGCTGAAATGATTATGATGATGATGATTTCATTTAGTTAGTGTTGGGGTTACATAAAATAAAAATAATATAAATAAATATTTTTAGAGTTCCAAAACCATAAAGATTTGGGAACCCCTGTTCTAAACTATCTCTGTTTTTATATAAAACGTGTATTAGAAATGCGTAGTCATGTTGGAAGTGCTCATTCAGGACATAGAACAACTTTTACTAAAGTCATCATCATTTCAGCTGAAAGATATTCCACTGCTGGACATAGGCCGCCGTATGCTGTACCTACTTCTGCCGCCGAACAGTGATGCCTGCATTGCTGTGTTCCGGTGCGAAGGGTACGGATGCCAGGGACATAACAATCACATGAGACTTTTCATCATCATGTCTCAGTTTGGCGAATCGACTAGTAATAAGATGTAGGCAACAGCCTAGGTAATATTACAGTTTTTATGGGCAAAAGTAACCGCTTAACATCAGGTGGGCTTTTAGCTCGTTTCGCCATCCGATAATGTAAAAAATAGGCCTCTCCAAAAGGGAGAAATATGCCATAATCTCCACACTTGGCAGGCGGGTTGGCGATCGCAGTTGGATGAATAAATACTTAGAGAACGCTGCTGCCTATCCTCTGGTGAACCCCTAATTCGACTTTTACAACACCCACGAGAAGAGATGTAGTGTTGCTATTATTGTGTCTGGCACCACTCGGAGCAAATAATAAGGCGACAATCCAGATAGTGAAAAAATCTGCTGATTTTTAGAAAAGAGAAATACCTCTCGACAGAAATGTATGGAATCGATGATAAATTTTTCACGATTTCAGGGTTGACCCCGTAGTAAAATATGTTCGATAGCAGTCACTGAATGAGTTCCTCAAACATGACCACGCATTTCTCATAAACGTTGTATCATCATCATCATCATTTCAGCCGAAATACGTCCACTGCTGGACATAGGCCTCCCCCAAGCATCGCCACAACGACCGGTCCTGTGCCTTCCGCATCCAGCGGATTCCCGCGACCTTCATCAGGTCGTCGGTCCACCTTGTGGGGGGCCTACCCACGCTGCGCCTTCCAGTACGCGGTCGCCACTCCAGAACTTTACTGCCCCATCAGCCATCCGTTCTGCGAGCAATGTGCCCCGCCCACTGCCACTTAAGTTTAGCAATTCTTCGGGATATGTCGGTTACTTTCGTTCTCCTGCGAATCTCCTCATTTCTGATTCGATCACGCAGGGACACTCCGAGCATAGCCCTCTCCATTGCCCTTTGAGTGACTTTGAGCCTTCTTATGAGGCCCATTGTGAGCGACCACGTTTCAGTACCGTAAGTAATTACTGGCAACACACACTGGTCAAAGACTTTCGTCTTGAGACACTGCGGTATTTTGGACGAGAAGATATTGCGTAGCTTCCCGAACGCTGCCAAACGTTGTATAATACACATAACGCTCAACGTTGTCACGCATGACACCCGCATACTTCAGTCTGTTCGTGACCACAGCCAATGCAACTTGGCCGAAACGTCGAGGTTAGTCAAAATGTTTGTTTTGTTTTGATTTCATTACTGTGCGCCAAGTCCCGTAAATATAGTTCAATATGAGTGAAATTCGCGAAAGTTTAAAAACTTCTGTTGTCACGCATATCTTACCATACGTGGGACACTCAGAAAGTTTTGCGAAACTAAAAAAAATTGTTCTATACGTACATATATTTTTATCAAATCTTTTCAAAGTACTTTCCACCAGCCTCTATACAAAGATTCATGCGCCTAAACCAGTTTTCAAAACACTTTTTCCAGTTCGCCGCAGACACCTCGTTTACAGCCTGCTCGAACGCAGCCAGCGCATCTTCCGGCGACGAAAATTGTATCCCTTTGAGCTGATTTTTTATTTTTGGGAATAAAAAGAAGTCACACGGTGCTAGATCAGGGCTGTAAGGAGGGTGACCCAGGAGTTTGACTGGCGTGCTGTCCAGGAAGTCCCTCGTTTTGAGTGCGGTGTGCGCAGGTGCATTGTCGTGGTGGAGCAGTAGCCCGCGGAGCCCTGTGTTTGGTCGCTTGTTGCTTATAACAGAGAAAACTTCTGGCAAACATTTGGTAGTATACCATTCGGCATTAATGCTTCTTTGATCCCGTAAGGGAATTGATACCAAGTGGCCAGTCAAATTAAAAAAGCTAGCGATCAAAATCTTACCCCCGCTTCTAGATCGCTTCACTTTGGTAGGCGTTGGCTCATTTTGAAACACCCAAACAGTCGACTGGCGCTTGGTTTCTGGGTCGTATTGATAAATCCAGGACTCATCACCTGTAACGATGTCGTAAACACGCCGAGACGAGCCTGCTTCAAATTTGTTAAGCATATCACGGGACCATTCCACCCGGGCCTGCTTCTGAGCATCGGTGAGGTTGTGCGGCACCCAGCGTGATACTATCCTCCTCACGCGAAGATGGCTGTGTAGAATCTCGTGAACGCTTCCCGATCCAATCTTCAATATGTGTTGAATCTCCTGATATGTAATTCGCCTATTGTCTTGGATTAAATTTTTCACTGCTAGCACGTTTTCTTCGGTAACAGCCGTCAAAGGGCGACCGCTTCTTTCGTCATCCCCCAAAGTTGGTCGACCGCGCTTGAATTCGTTATACCAACGATACACGGTTGCCTTGGAAGGGCCTTCATCCATGAATGCCATTTGAAGTCTATCGTACGATTCATCCGGTTTCAGGCGACACTTGAAATCGTATAAAATCATAGCTCTAAAATGTTCCCGGCGCAGATCCATATTTCAGTGAGACACAATACTTTGAATTAACTCGCAAAAAATGTGGAGGGAAATTTTGAAATTGGAACTTACTTATTTTTACTTATAAATAATCATATTTTCGAAAAACATTATAACTGGCCAGTCTCCCATATATAAAAACTTTTTTTCGCAATACTTTCTGAGGGGCCTGGTACTTCTTGATTCTTTGTACCAGTATATGTTCTGTTTTTTTTTGTTAATTTTTTGCGCCAGTCTAGACGCAAATATAAGTTTTTAAACTTTCGCGAATTTCACTCATATTGAACTGACACGAGCAGACTAGTCGTGACCACGGCCAATACAACTAAGCCGAAACGTCGAGGTTAGTCAAAATTTTCGTATTGATTTCATTGTCGCGTTTTGCTTATCCCATAACACAGGGCCTCACCGCTCTATTTTGGGAAGCAAAGTCTTAACCCTATCTTTCGTGTTTTTGATTGCATTATCCTTTGTCAAAAATTGTACTGTTATATTTATTTGGAAATAAATTAAATTTGGAAATAAATTAAATTGTGTTCGAAAAGTTCCGTAAATATAGTTCAATACACGCAAATAAATATTTTTTCTTTCTTTCTTTTCTTTCTTTTCTTTCTTTATACCAAAAACATTTTAAGGGTAGGCTCTGCTCACCACTCCGCACAACGTGTAAATGGAATTCACTGTCACGTATTTTTGTCAATTCTCCTTGTAGTTCCCAATTTATTAATCTAATTTAAAGTTAATACAGCTTACCAACGTTTTAGTGAGATTAAAACTTACAACTAGACAGACGATTCTGATGCAAAATTCATATTTCTGTAATCTTCTTCACGGTTACCACTTGTTCATTGCGCAAACGTTTTGAGTCAAATTATCTTAACACAGAGTTCTGCCTGTGGCGTTGTCTGTGTGAACTCACTTTGTGGTACAATTACGTTAATATTATATTTTGTTGGACTAGTATTTTATATAACTATTTTTGGAATAATTGACTGTAAATGAAAACCTCAAGTTTTTAAGTTTTTTGTTAGGTTTCTACCGCATCTTGGTTCTAAACCCTTTAAATATTTTTATAAAAACAAATTAACTACTGGCACTAAAAATGGGCAGCGTCGACGCCCAATAGATGCATTTGCAAGCGCGGAAAGAACGTGCGCACGAGTAAACGGTGACGTTTTTTTCTCGGCTTACTCTCCGAGCACGCAACAACGCTATAGAAACTTCGCTTCAAAACATCAAAGTAAAATAATTCCAAGATTGCCTCAAACTAATAGAATTGACAGGACCATATAGGATAGCATTGATAAGACGTTTATTATACGTGCACGTATAAATTGTTCACTGTAGCGAGATGCGCATCACTCAATCGAGTGTAGATCCATCGATATCTCGTGCCTAACCTATAGCTTAGTAGTTACCACCTCTATCGGCTATCTATTCAAGCACTGCACACGTTCACAGTGTATTATAGAGGAAGACAGTATCGTCGTAACGAATCGCATAGGTGCAGGTTGAATCATCTTGTTTTGTATACAACCGTATTCTTAGTTTATAAAAAACCTCTTAAGGGGTTATTGTACTCATCATTATGAACAACTTTTACTATGGGACCAACCCTGAAATCGCGAAAATAATCAGCTGAACCTTACATTTGTTTTCACATACAACGTGTTATTGAAATAACTGAAAACCTCTTAAGGGGTCATTGTACTCATTAGTATGAATAACTTTTACTACGGGACCAACCCTGAAATCGCGAAAAAAACAAAGACATTTCCTTTAGGTAATTTTTTTCGCGATTTCAGGGTTGGTCCCGTAGTAAAAGTTACATAAATTTTGTGTTCACATAAATCGTCAAAATGTAGGAATAACAATAACACGTTGTATACACAGTTTTTTCTTAATTCTCTTATTTAGTAAACAATCTTAGCATGTCTTTTCATGAAATTCGTCAATTATAATTATTAAAAGACATTATGTTAACAATTTCATACACTAAATAACATTTGTAACCTAATTACATGTGCAGAACTAGTAATTATATTTTATCAGTAGTTACTTGAATAAAGAGACATGCCAAGATCGTTTATACTAAATAAGACAAGAGAGAAAAAATAGACTTTATACCGACAAAATCGACGACCTTTGTGGTCTAGTGATTCGAGAGTCAGACTGCTGATCACGAGGTCGTGGGTTCGATTCCCACAGGACACAAATATTTGTGTGATGAACATAAGTGTTTGTGTTGATCTGGGTGTTTCTTATATATTATAAGTATGTATTTACAAAAAAAAAATGTATATAAGTATTATATCCATTGTCTAGTACCTATAGCACAAGCTCTGCTTAGTTTGGGACTAGATGGTGCTGTGTAAAAATGTCCCAAAAATATTTATTTATATTTAAACATAGGGAACAGCTGTTTTTTTTCGCGCTTTCAGTGTTGGTCGCTTAGTAAAAGTAGTTCATAATGATGGGTACGCTGTACCCGCCACTGCGACGAAATCTTTGCGGCGCACGCCGCAACACATCATGTGCCCCGGCACTAATTGTGTTACACCTTAGATAATGTACCAGCAAATAATTGATGGGATAACCTTTATCCAAGCTACCGTGATCGTAAATTTTGTTAGTAATAATTTTACGGCTACATATTCTAATAATGCAAACATTTTCAGAAGGCACCCTTCTCGTATTTCAGATGATTAATAAATAAACAAAACAGAGTCGTTGCGATTGCGCTATACTCAGTTAAAACGTTACCAAATTATGTTTTGACGCGGCTTTGGAAAAGCTTGAGGGAAGCCTATGTTAAAATAGACCGATAGAAGGCTGCTTGATTGAAAAAAAAAATACGTATCGAAATGAGAACCTCCTCTCTTTTTTTTTAATTGGTTAATTAAGGGGTATGTAGTAGCCTAGTGACGCCCCCATCAGTAAAAATATGATTACTCGCTTAATAAATAAAAAAATAAAATAAAAATCATTTAATTCAGACCTTCACGATCCATAAAAGTTAAAAAAAATATAAACATTTATAATTTTTTTTTTAAAATACATCATTTATTGAAAATAAATAAATAAATTCTTTATTGACATAAAACTGGTACAAACATAGTATGACCCTGACTCCAGAGCTAGGCATTATACCTGTGTTTCAGGACTCAGTGACTTCATCCTGCTAAGTTACAATTTGCAAGGTTTTAGGCAACAAATATATAATATTAAATTAAAGTTTAAGTGAAGAAGAATCACATTTCAGAAAACCTAAATTCTAAGTTAGTTATAGTTCGCTGTGGATGTAGATACAAAAAGTGCCAAAAGTGGCCGTTTTTCGTATATTTTGTACCTACAACTACAGCTAACTATAATTTACAGAGTTAATCTTTTCTAATTAAACTACAGTAGGTACCTGTACTTGAATTGTTAAAATAGGATTTTCGATAAATGATGTATTAGGCGAGTAATATTTTTTTTACTGATGGGGGCGCCACTTGTCTGCTACATTCCCTTTAAGGAGATGATGAATCCAAAACGGTAGCTTAGCAGTTAAAGTGAATGGTTTACTGAATCATGTTTATATGCAAACTGAAGACATCCTGGTCATACCTAAATAGGGCTGGACACATACACACACACCCCCCCACACAACACACACACACTCAACACCCCTCCACACAAATAACACACACAACACCCCCCACACAAACAACACACACAACACTCCCACACAAACAACACACACAACACCCCCCACACAAAAAAACACACACAACAACCCCCCACATACACACCCACACACATACATAAGATATCAATATTTTTAACTGTTTTTTTGTTTTTGTTATTTATAACTCATTGACCATTAAATTAATTCTGAACCGTGTCAACTATGTCTTCTGGACTGAAAGAGACTAGACCCCACGACACAGGGAATCCTAGTGTGAGGTGGTAGGTTGGGGATTCAACCAATGTTATGTATATTTTTTGGCACAATAAAGAAATTTTATTTATTATTTTATTTTATTTATGGTCGTAGATTCAAATCCTGTTCGTGAGCGACTTTATTTTTCACTTTCCGCATCAGTTTTTATCAAATCAAATCAAAATGTTTATTTGTGTACACAGGTAATTTTGGTGTTAGTACATTATAGGTAGTCTCTCTGTGTGCTGCCACAGGTGGCATACAAATATTAATACTTAATTAAGCATATTACACAACATTATTAAACAATTAGAATGAATTACATTAATTGCATTTATTCATTTTATTTATATAATTATTATTTTATCTTCATGAATACAAAAATATATTGATGAAAAGTTTTTTAGTATACCACGTTTTTACAACAAAAGCGAGTTAATATTGCATCGTCATCCAATCTTGAGCTTTATTTCAAGTTTCAAATCACTAGCTCATCTAGAAGTTAGTTTAAAAGCGATTGCAAAAATTTTACCGAACAGACAGGTTTTCACAAAACTTATAGACGATCTTACAATAAAATTTTATAAAAGCAAACAGATTATATCAGTTTTAATACACAAGACGTCTACAAACTATGAACGAGGAGGTTCCTTCGGGCTAAGCAATAAAAGTTTCATGCAACGTATTTTAATGTGGGTAGTATTATTTTTATCATCCTACCTCTTTACCCTCTTCTCTTTGATATTCTTTTAGATAATTCACTTTCAAAGCGCCTAGATGATACATTTTCTGAAAGAGTTTTGAAATTTTATACTTATAAATTAATGATGGTGGTCTGCGAAATTATTCTTTTGATGAAAATAACATAACATAACATCACGCCTGTATTTCCCCGAAGGGGTAGGCAGAGGTGTAATAGTACACCAACATTTCGCCAGTTATGTTATAATCCCATGTAATAGGGGGGCGAGCCTATTGCCATTGACCGGGCACAAATCCAGACTCCGGGCTGCTACTGAGAATGTCCTAATGAAAAAACCCAATAACACCTTGCCCGACCCGGGAACCGAACCCAGGACCCCACGCTCAGCAATCCCGCTTGCAACCACTATACCAACGAGGCAGTCTATAATAATTGGTCTATAATATTAGATTTAATATAATAATAGGGGTACAGGGGCTTGTGGAGAAGTGACAACCGCGTGGATTGTACGATCTTTGTATGTGTCTATGTACGACATATTATATTATTATAGTAATGATAGGTTATTTCGTGATAAAGGCAATGTTGTGATATTATTTTAAACGTTGATCGCGGCATTACCTGTCACGAAATCGACGGTGAAATCAAGCTCGTGCAGATATGCGACAAAGTGTGAGTGAGATAGCCTATAAGCGTTTTCACGTCGATTTGGTGACAGACAATGCAGATAAACTTTATTAGAATATTAAAATAATTTCATAGAAATAACCCTCTTTTATATCCTTCTTTTTTTTACTCTTGCCAATGTCATTTGTATGACAAAAAGCAAAGTTCATCTTATGATTATTGTTGAGAATATTTCAATACATAACTTTGATAAATAATGATAAAACTGGCAAGTTTAAGCCGCAAGTATTGTAAAACTTTGGATTTATAGCTGAGCCTAAGTTCCAAATACTCACATATAAGTAATCATTTAAGATTGAAGTTTGTAATGGATCTTGACTCTGTTTTAAAGCCTTTTTCTTAGAGTTTCAAGTGACAGGGTATTTTAGAAAGATTGAAAAAAAAATTCTTGTTTTTGCAGAAAACTCTTAGCTTTACTGTACAGTCAACCGCATAATCGATGATAAAAACCAGTATAACTAGAGCCAGTCTTGTATAAAAATTTAATACTAAGCCAGTTCCACTTACAATGGAAAGATTACCATTATGATCGATGTGCGGTTGACCGTTACGTATTTTTAGAATGACGATCAACGACAACACCGATCACGACCGACCGATTACGATTGACGATCGTGGTAAAATGACGATGACCTTTTCACAGAACTGACTATGTAATAAGATGGCACTTTTGGTACTGTAGCTTAATCATTGGCTGTGATCTAATCGCAAATGAGGAGATTCGTGGAAGAACGAAGGTAACCGATATAGCCCGAAGTGGGCGGGGCACATTGCTCGCAGAACGGATCGCCCATGGTATAATAACACCAGGTAGTCTCTTCCCGTGACAGCTAGGTCACATGATTGCCTCCGTATTACGTCATCGGCAGTGGAGCCAATAGCGGGCTGTTAGCGTGACACTTGTCAGTTTGATGTGCTGCCACTTTGTGAAAATAAATTACCCGAGCAAAATGCATTTTTTCATTTACTTTCTTCTATAAAGAATCACTTTTTAACTAGTAATTTAATATAGTTTCCTTTATTAACTATTTAGATGAATAACACGAGATAACAAATAGTTAGGCTAGTTAGGAATTTATTTTATATTCATTATGAACAAAAATCTCCTTAAGTATATTGAAGATATCAATCAATGGCAGCACTGATCGTGACGTAGCTTGGAGGCATCGCGATGTCATTGCGGGAAGAGAATACCTGGTGAAACATCTTATTATACCATGGGATCGCCGATTGATGGGTCCTAAAGTTCTGGAGTGGCGACCGCGTACTGGAAGGTGCAGCGTGGGTAGGCCCCCCACAAGGTGGACCAACGACCTGGTGAAGGTCGCGGGAATCCGCTGGATGCGGAAGGCGCAGGACCGGTCGTTGTGGCGATGCTTGGGTGAGGCCTATGTTCAGTAGTGGACGTCTTCTGGCTGAAATGATGATGATGATGAATTGGCTGCTGCGCTTCGGGTCGCAAGTTCGAGTCCCACACTGAACAATAATTATATTAATAGCCAATAGATATTTGGAGTCTGGGCGTTATGCATGTGAAATTTATGGATGTGAACGCAACCACGATAAGGAAACAAAGAAGTGTGTTTCAAAGTGTTTTTCTTTTAAATAATTTTGATGATATTTTCACAGATTAGAGAAGTATTTGTTATTTTCTTGAAGAGAACGGAGCACACCTACTTACCTACTATAAAAAAAGTTTGACTAATATACATTGTTCCAGTTTCCCCGATGATCTGGGTGCCGAACCAACTAGTGGGGGCCCCAGCCGGCACCGACGTGACGGTGGACTGCCACACGGAGGCCCATCCCCGCGCCATCTCCTACTGGGTGTACGACAACGTCATGGTGCTGCCCACCAAGAAGTACGCCATCAATACAGAGGAGAACTCTTACAGGTACGCATTATTACCCCGACCTGCACGCGTAGCATGACCACTGTAGACAAGAGATTTGTCTACGGAAGAATCGACAAAACTATATTGTATAGAACTTTATCTGTCATTTTGTCTATTCTTTCGTAGACAAAACGCTTGTCTACAGTGGTCATGCTACGCCTGCTGGGGGTCTACTCACGTTTGACATACATATTATCACGCCGGCGGAGGACCGGTCGTTGTGGCGATGCTTGGGGGACGCCTATCTCCAGCAGTGGACGTCTTTCGGCTGAAATGATGATGACGATGATGATGATGATCATCACGCCTGTTTCCCATTGGGGTAGGCAGCCGGTCCTGACACACACGTTCATCGCGTTTGACGATATTCGATTAATCGTACCATTCACACAGACGTAGTAAATAAAACATACATACATTCGAGAGGGTGACACTTAATTATTTGTCTTCTGTGTAACTACATTATCGAATTGTGTAAAAATCTGTAATGACTATATGTATGTTGTGAAATAAATAAATAAATATAGACGAAGTGTTGGGAACAATCATAGTAAAGCCATAAAAACCATGCTCATTTGTGTACAACCAGCGCTCACGCATACACATTTTATGAGCTTGTCCGGGGAAGTAACTACCGTACCGTAACTGCTTCTCCGCCAAATAGTGATGCTTGCATTGCTGTGTTTCGGTCTGAAGCGTATGCGTGCCGGTGAAATTACAATCACATGAGACTTTCCATCTTCATGTCTCAGTTTGGTGAACTGAATTGCGGTACCATTTAGGCAACAGCCTAGGTGATATTGCAGTTTTTATGGGCAAAGGAAACCACTTAACATCAGGTGGGCCTTTAGCTCGTTTCGCCAACCTATACTAAAAAAAAAACACATGCACCTCAAACTGTGCTCAGCCCTCTCAGTAAACCTTGCGCAACATCGTTCAGTAAACACTGTGAAAGCCAATACCCTTCAGGTGCATGGCGCTGGTTGTACACGAACACAGACCAGTAAGTCTCTAGATGCCAACTAGCCGGATATCCCCGGTCACCAAGCATATGCAGTAGCACTGCATATCATACGCCCGGCCACCAATTGGGACGACAGTTTGTCAGCGAGCGGCACCAATCATACGGAATCATACCACCGAACATTTGAACTGACCAACCATAACGCGCCGTCCACCCCTCGGTCTTCGCCAACATTTTACTGTGTTCTTATGCAAAACTCTGTTTATGCGGCGTCTTGAGACTTACTGATCTGTTGACATGAAGGAGTATAATTTTTTTGGCGTTTCATACGACTATGAACCGTAGTCTATCTTTATTGTGCCTTTTTATGTGCCTATCTTTATTGTGTAGTTATCAGTTGGAACGAAAGTTTGTACTTCGTTTGTTGTACATGAAACGCGAGTAGATTCCCAGATCTCTCTCCAGTCATGTCGGATTACCATCCTATCGAATTATGAAAGTGCCCATGTGTTTGCACACACATCTGTGCGCATGCACCTATGCATATGCATTGGCACGCAATTAATCGCAATACCGCGCGGACGAACTAACATGCTCGGCAAAGCGCCTATGACGCGCGCCTTGCCTGCACTTAATGATGTAGCTGAGAGAATAGATTTATTTTCCTGCTCTCTGAATGAATTCACAAAAATTACATTGTAGTGTTATGTTTGGCATAATTAAGGACCATACTACCGCATTGGGAGTGTCCTGTAATGGTAATGGTGATTGGGATAAATAAATAAAATAAAATAAATATGTCAGGCTAAAAAGGTTAGTCTCTGCTTAAAATTATTCCTCCTTTCCAGTAATTAGGTACGTTTGGCTGGTAGATATTTAAATAAAAATCTAGGTCTTCCGGGTCGTATACATGTAATCCAGAATCTTACAAGGTCAGTGTTAGAAGAGAAATATCAAATACATTGAGGGTGATCTAGAATTAATTTTAAGTTAACAATTTTTTAAACCACGTACGTATAAGAAAATAACGTGCAGTGTGATTTGCTATCAAAATTCGGCTAGGCGTTTGCGCCTACACAGTCTCCGTTGAGATTGGCCGCCGTGACCGAAATTCCGCCATAAGGAAATTATTAGGTACATCAGCATAGTCGGCTTTGCCTTTAAGGGCCAGCTTTCAGTCTAACTAATGCGGCAGTATTTTTCAAGGGGTTTTGTCTTTGTCTGCCACCAATTGCTGTTTAATACCAAAGAAGTTAGAAGAAGAAAAAAAACCATTATTTAGCACAGGACAGTTACAGCACATCATTGATATGAAAAAATAAAAATTAGACACACATAAACATGAAGTGCCCACAGCCAGGTGGACTGACGACCTGAAAAAGTAGCTGGACCAGCAGTGGACTGCGATAGGCTGAGTTTATGAAACATGAAGTTTCATAAACTGTTCATGCCAAAAGGATTACCCACCTAAGCATGTGCTAGGCGTGGAACACAGAACGCAGATTTTTACTGACACCCCTCATATACATCTGTATCAGAATACCTACTGATATCTCAAAGTTAGGTTGGTTGTAAAATATTTGGGCTTTTGATTGCTATTTACGACGTTATATGGGTATCTGACTGACTATTGAGACAGTCGGCTTGACGTGCCTATCCTAGGAATTGAACGCTTACACTGAAAAAAATCGGACCAATCAAGCATGACATTTTGCTTGATAGAAAAAAAAATGAATGAAGCAATCAAAAACTTATAAAACTTTATTAATCACGGTTTGTTGTCACAATAAAGTTAAAATGATCAACTCTTCTCTATCATTCACTTCATACAAGGAATAAAGATAGCATGATTAACATAGTCTAAACATGGCACATCACAGATTTAATCAAGTCAGATGATCAATGTAAACACGCCCTTTGTTGTCGGTCGGAGTCGTCAGTGTTTCAGGTCTAGACTTGTTCATTCCGTTCGTTCGTGAGCCTAAGCATGGCACGCTTTTGTTACGCGGCGTAAATTATTTAGTTAATTGGTTAATTTCAAGTTATTGCACGGTTACACCCAATAGCAAAACCCACTGATCATTATTAACACCCCAAGTATCCAATGAACTCAGTGAATCGTGCTGTGAGTGAATCTCAGTAGCCGTCGTAGTGGTTTTATACTCTTGTTTGTGATAGAAGAAGTGTGTGAAATTCTCCAGGCTTGGAGGCTGCCCAAATCACGTGCCAATTTTATCAGTAAGTACCTAAACTGACCGTTTAGCAAAGATGATAATATGTTGTTTCACATCACAGACATAGTAAAAATATAGACTAAGTGCTGCGAATAACCATAGTGAAACCAACAAAAACCGTGCTCCTTCATGTACAACCAGTGCTCACGCACACACATGCACCTTAAACCGTGCTCACCCCTCTCGGTTCACATGTCGCGGCATCTTCCAGTAAGCATCGCGGAAACAAATATCCTTCAGGTGTATGGTGTATACGTGAGCACTGGTTGTACATGAAGGAGCACGGTTTTTGTTGGCTTCACTATGGTTGTTCGTAGCACTTAGTCTATATTTTTTACTATGTCTAGGTTTCACATCAATTAATCGACGATTGTTTCGCAGAATATGAAATTAATCTGCAGGCGCTTTCTGCGCTTACCGATGACGATATCAAAAGGATGATTCCTCTGTTAGGGCCTAGAACCCTATTTCTACACAATAAATATTTGATTCTAGTATCGAACCGAATCAAATGAATCAAGTTACCGATTCCAGTAATCAGGTCCTTTGATTGCAGAATACAATCACCTTATAAAATTAAGCGTAGATATTACTGAAACTACTAAAATACTTGATAACCATTATCAAGTTCGTTATAACATCAATCAACAGAAGTCATTGGCATGATAACCAAACTTGATTGCATTGATGATTACTTTGTTTGATTTTATTAAGACAACTTGTCTGTTGCACAATCAACATAACTTTATTGCCATAATCATATTACTTTATGTGCTCGTATATAAACAAGTTCCTTGATAGCTGCAAACATTTTTTTTATTAATGTTATCAAGTTTTTTTTTCAGTGTACCCATCAAAGGCAAGACTGCAGCGGGCATGGCTTGACTTGAAAACCTGAATGTTGTGGTCACAAGGGCTTCTATAAATAATAATATTCATTCTTAGTTTAAGTACACGCAGTGATATCCCTAAAAGTTAATTTTTAATAAAGCTAACTGTATTTACTTGCCTGGTCTGGAGGAAGGTGACGGCGCTCGTGATACAGGTCTTTCCTAGTACGAGCGCCAAAGCACTCCTTTGACGTTTAAATGTAGACTTATAAATTAGTGTACTCAAATTTAAGGAGATATACTGTAAAAAAAAAATCTGCAATAAATTATTTATGAATTTATGAAAGTGATAGCATATTTCTAAGACAAGCTATGCTGGATTTTACTGAAAAACATTCACGTCATCTGAATTTAAAATTGCTTTTAATGTCTCTATAGCTTTTTTATGTAATTCTATGAATGATATCGAAATATTATTACCAGCTAAAGAAATGAATATAGCGTTCAATTAACAAATGAACTGAAGTCAGCCCGTAACCTCATAGGCAACGGAATATTACAAAATTAATTTCTAGTCCTAAATTATTCTGTTAACAGTTAAATTTAACGAACTCTAGACTCTAAACGTTTATTATAGCAGTAACACCACTATTTGATGATTTATACAGAGAAATAATTAGCTAAATAATTTAATGAAACATTGAAATGATAAAGATAAGGGAGAAAAGGTAGACCGACGACCTGGTGAAGGTCGCAGGTATCCGCTGGATGCGGAAAGCGCAGGACCGGTCGCTGTGGCGATGCTTGGGGAGGCCTATGTTCAGCAGTGGACGTCTTTCGGCTGAAATGATAATGATGATGATGAAGGGAAAAAAAGTGAAACAAGTATCAGACAATCAATCAATCAAATCAGTTTATTGTGAGCATAGGTCAAAGTACAGATGATAGTATTAAAATTTCAGTTCCACTATGTCCTGCCTTTTCGGCATACAATAATATCACTATAAATCATAAATCAAATTAATAAGTTAGGTACATGTCATTTTTTATAAGCATTACATTCAATTAATTAATTAAATAAATTTTAATACAATAAATCAGATTAATTAATACTATATTATTATTATTACCAAAATTTATGTTAGTATGAATTGAGGAAATCTTGGATCGTGTAATACGCCTTTTCAATGAGGAAGTCTCGAAGGCTATTTTTAAATGACTTATGTTCCTGAGTGCGTAGGATGTGCAGTGGTATTTTGTCATAAATCTTTGAGGCCATACCGAAAAAACTTTTGTCGAAGAGAGCAGTTGTGTGGGGTAAAGTTGTAATTTTTAGTTTATTTCTCAACAACAACTAAACTGAATAAAATACTAATGAAATTTTCATAGGTTTTCGCGATCACTACACATTACAATAAAACAAAGTGCGACCACGAAATGCTGCAAAGCTTTTGAAACGTCAGGAAAACCAATTTAAATAATATACGCGATTTAATCCGGTTAAACTTTGTTTTAAAATGCTAATAGTGCTTGTTTGTCTATGGCGCGGCGCAGGTAACATAAGCAAAGAGCAGAGCTAGAGTTCCTTAGGTGCGGGTCCAGTGCCTTAGGGTAAGCGTATGCTGAGATGTAAGCGACGCAGTTCCCTATAGCGCAAGACAGTGCAGATTTTGTATTATATTATAATTTAAATTTTTAACGAATTTACGCATGCGAAGCGAAATCTAACGATTTAAATTGTGGAAAGGAAATATCGCTCACGAGTAGGATTCGAACCTGCGACTCCTGGCTCAGTACGCCAGTGCTTTAGCTACTAAGCTACCGTTACTTTAGCACTAAGCTTGCGACTTTTTCTTTCCACAATTTAAATCTTCAGATTAAGCCCACCGCTTACTATACCCAGCCCACGCACAGCACACGGCGTGGATGATTTTGTAAAACGTGTAAAATAATGTCGCATCTCAAATGACTAGAATTGTTACATAATTATTACTTTAAAAAAATGAACTTTACCGTAGTGCCAATTATTTCCCTTGGAATCCTTTGGTAAAATTTTAATTTCAAATTAAATCTCCGACAATATTGTGCATGAAAATGTATTTATCGTCGGAAAAGGGATTTATTGAGCACGTCACATCATATTAATATCCAGTGAGGTCTTACAGTGAATTATCACTTTAAGCCAATTATTTCTGAAATATTTTAAGCTGAAAATGTTAACACTAAAGGTTACAGCTCATTAGAGCCACACAGCACGCGACCCGCACAGCCCCACCTCGTGCGTTTAGTATACTTTATATAGACTTCTATGGATATCACTACATCAACTCCAGATCGCCTCGGTCGTAAGCTGTTTACTCGCTGACGGCGCGCGGACCTCTCGTTTACAACTCGCTGTTCGCATGCTTGCCAACGCACGAGTCTCGAGTGGACCACGCCAAATAAATATAGACTAATCAGGAATTCATGGACCACGCGATGTCCACTCGTTGACCACGCGAGGTTCACTGGTTGACAACGCGGCGTCCACCCGTGGACCACCTATCGACAACGAGTGGACGGCGAACGATGAGGCGGTGCTGGTCGGGTGCCGGGTGGCTCTAATGAGCTGTAACCTTGACAGAAAACGTCTGTCAGTTATTTATCTTTTAATTTGGACATAACACTGTGAATTCTTTTAACATGGTTGCCCAAAAAAAAATGTTAAAAATAAAAAAAGATGTGTGGCACTCCGAGACTGCCGCGGTAAAGCTATTGCAGAGCATTTTTTATGTAAATACAAAGAGGAGGTGCCCTAACGCCGAAATTCTAAGCAGGCATGAGTCACCAGATTGCGGGGCGAAGAGGGGGATTACGCATGCGCAGTAACGCCGATACAACCAATGCAACCTAGAGGCGATTTGCAGAACTAAAGAGACAAGCGTGATATTTCAAAAAGTCATTAAAAGTTCTGCTATTCATCGATAGATGGCAAAACTAAAAAGTATCACCGCTGTGCCGGTCGGAGTGGGAGGTGTTAGGTTATTTTCGTTACGGAATTTCTGGATTCGGTCCCCACGCTCAAGGCTCGCGATAAAAGCTATGCAATAGCTTAATAGTTCAATTCGTATCAATCAATCAATAAAAATTACTTGTTTACAGTCAACTGTTGGATATAGCTAGGACATACCTACATACACAAAAAAATACACACATACACGCAGAATTAACTATCAGACGTGCACACAAAAAGTATCTGTTTATTGTAATTATTATTTGACGACCTCTGTGGTCTAGTGGTTCGAGTGTCGGACTGCTGATAACGGGTTCGATTCCCACAGGACACAAATATTTGTGTGATGAACATAAGTGTTTGTGTTGGTCTGGGTGTGTTGCTTATGTATTATAAGTATGTATTTACAAAAAAAAAGGATATACGTATTATATCCATTGTCTAGTACCCATACCACAAGCTCTGCTTAGTTTGGGACTAGATGGTGCAGTGTAAAAATGTCCCAAAGATATTTATATTTATTTATTTATTTTATTTATTATGCAAATTATTTTTCATTTCTCATACTCGGAAACCGATTCCAAAATTGTTGGCACAAGGCTAGGAGGAAGATTTTTAGTGTATTGCCAGTGCCACTACACTTCACTACAAGGGAGGATCAAATTCAAAAGCTTTTTCTTTCAAATAAACCTAATTACAGGCACTTTTGAAATGTCAGGCTCTAGTTGCACGGTTTTAAATTATGGGTCCTATGGAGAAGATCTGGCAAGAAACTCCATGGATATACTGTTTTTAAAATAGGCAATACTTCAAACAGGCTGTGTCTTTTTGCCGGCCCACAGTCCAACGAATGATGTGTATTTTATATTTATGCTAACTGCGCTACAAATCTTAATTGGGCGATTCAGGATTTCTGACCTCATCCCATTCATATCGCCGATGTCCAGTACGTCAGTTGTAGTATGCATGTAGCACTATAGATGTTGCTACATACATAACAAAGCTTCTTTACGATGAAACGATTATAAATAAGTACAAAACGACTTGACGAAATCCAAATTTAATACTGAGTAAACTGGTCCAAGCTGCTGGTACTGGAGAGCAAACAAGGAAATTACCCGAGCCATTTGCAGAGGCCCTTGTTAACGGATCCCGTTGTTAATAAATTTGAATATTACAAATCCATTACGGCTTGTTATTATTATCGTATTTAAGCTTCATAATACCTACTAAAATTAGCTGAATTTTCGATGTGCTGGTAGGATATTCTATACGAAAGCTTTATAATCAACGTGGCTTCTTGGAAATAATAAAGCCAGTCCCACGGGACATGATTACCCCACAGGGTAATTGTGTAGGACGCACTAACAATACTAGCTTTCATCGTGACATTACTGCAATAGTAAGTTGCGTCATGTTTCTTTGTTTTTAATTACAGAAATAGTGCGTTGCGTAGGTTTTCTTTGTTTTTAATTACAGAAATAGTGCGTTGCGTAGGGTTTCTTTGTTTTTAATTACAGCAATAGTGCATTGCGTAGTGTTTTTTTTGTTTTTAATTATAGCAATAGTGTGTTGCGTAGTGTTTATTTGTCGATAATACGGATTTCAAAACATACGGAGCAATGAATAAAATCAACACGATTGCGATTACGAGTGAGTTACACATGATGGCAGCCGTTTCAAGTTTGTGGTTTGCGTAAAAAGTAAATAAATATACCTATGTTTAAGAGGCTACATTTTGATTTCTGCCCATTCCAGTCCATAACTCTAATATTGTAAATGTGAAAGTTTATTAACATTTTTGGATGTTTATTATTAAATTACACATAGTCTAAATGAATGAGGGGCTCGTGGCGAAGTAGCAACCGCACGGATTGTACGATCTGCGACGTTAAGCTGCACTTTCCGCGGTATTTCCGTGGATGAGTGACCATTTCTTTTCACATCGAGACCCCTTCGTGCCTCGGAGAGCACGTCAAGCTGTCGGTCCCAGTTGTCAAACAAATATGGGCAGTCGTTGCGGCCAGTCAGGAGCCTGAAAGTCTGACAACTGGTCTAAGGTTTGAATGTCGGTATTACCCAGTAACTGGTTTGCAGGGTTCTGATGGCAGTCACTCCGTGTAAAACATTTATGTTCAGCCGCATCTGGCTAGAGTGGAAGCTGACCCCAACATAATTGGGAAAAGGCGAGGAGGATGATGATGATAGGCTAAATGAATTTGAATGAAATCCAGCTCGAAATTAGACCGTGTTCATGAGTATAATACATTGTACTTACGAGCATTCGAGTGCAGCCATTTTTAGTCTGGCAACACCTGTATAATAACCCTTCATTTATGTTATTTAAACAACAATTTTACAATTACTTAGCGTGTTTGGTGTACTGTTATTAAAATATAACATTGTGTTCTCATCTAAACGATTTTCCAATGAATGGTTAAACTGTTCATTATTATTCTGAAATTAAATTCAGTTAATTTATGCTGAAATGATGGAAAATAGAAATGAAATATTGGTAATTACATATTAAATGGAAACTATTTGCTGTTTGACCCCACATAAAAATATGGACATAAATTGTAAATGTAGGCTAAAAGGGGTCACAATTTGGATGAGTAACCGTTCTTTCCACATTGACATAAATATGTTTTTGTTTAGAAGAGTAGGTACTTCATGGTTGTTTCAACTTATGTTTGGAATTTTTGTATCTCAAGTTTACTAAAATTTACCGTAATAAAACAATATTCTAGATTCTAGAGCCTAGAAGATTCGGTTAAATGTCTTGGCCGCCAAAATCTAATAACAAACAGAGAAGCAGAACACGGAAGCAGACTGCATACCATAGTATTATTTTGATCACGCAACTAAATATTATATTGTGGTTCTGTCTTATCAAATACTATCCATACCTGCCAACCCCTTCGGAGAATTACAAGCGTGATGTTATGTATTATGTGTATGTTTAATGAGTACACATACTACTATTTCATATTCCCTAATATTCGTGAAACTAACAACATTATTTCTCCCAACAGAGCTCATATGAAACTAACAGTGCGGAACCTTCAAACGGGCGATTTCGGCAACTATAGATGCATCTCTAAAAACTCCCTCGGGGAAACCGAAGGCTCCATCCGACTATACGGTAAGTGAAACTCTGAAGGCATTACGTATTCTCATTGTAATTAATCTCTAGTTCGTCTGAAGATACTGTGTTAATATTTTCTGCCAATTTAGGTAACTTTGTGACTTCGCAATGTGTTCTTAGTATGCTGGAGAAAGAAGGTTAAAATTTTCCCCAAATCTTTTATGCTGGCCCCTTTTAATTTATTGTCCAGAGGTACATTTTCTGGACTAAAAAGATTTATTCCTTTAACTTCTATGGTCACCAATAAGAATATAGGTATAAATGAATGTAGATAAATAGAAAGAGGTGTGTCGGAGTAGTCAGTGGGTGGAAAGTATGTACACATACCAAAATTAGATATTTATCACGAATACTTTCCACAAAACTTAGACAGCGCCTTTCTATCTTCTAGCCTTGTCCAGACCATGTTGTTGTGGGCTTCACTCTAACCAGATGTAGCTGAATATTAGTACTATATTACAAATAATTTCCACAAAATTTAGACAGTGCCTTTCTATCTCCTAGCCTCATCCAGGCTATATTGTTGTGGGCTTCAGTCTAACCAAATATGGCTGAATATAAATATTTCACACGGAGTTACTTTTAGACTTCGGTAATGATAATGACACAAAAAATAATATTTCATCAACTATTTTCGGAAACCAAACAAAAAGGGCGAATAAAAATTTAATTCAGCTTGTCTTTTTCCTTAGAAATCCCGATGCCGTCGACGTCACCAAAAGCCACGGAAATGAAAAGCAATGCCAACAAAGAGAGTAAGTTCTTGCAATCGATACTTAATTATTTTCAACGGTCGTAATATGAATGTAGAAAAAAAAAAATTGATTATTTCAAATAAGTATAACCCACACATACACACACACAGTAATTACTTACGGCACTGAACCGTGGTCGCTCACAATGGGCCTGATAAAAAGGCTCAAAGTCACTCAAAGGTCAATGGAGAAGGCTATGCTCGGAGTGTCCCTGCGTGATCGAATCCGAAATGAGGAGATTCGCAGGAGAACGAAAGTAACCGACAAAGCCCGAAGAATTGCCAAAATTAAGTGGCAGTGGACGGGGCACATTGCTCGCAAAACAGATGGCCGATGGGGCAGTAAAGTTCTGGAATGGCGACCGCGTACTGGAAGGCGCAGCGTGGTAGCGTGGCCCCCCACAAGGTAGACCGACGACCTGGTGAAGGTCGCGGGAATCCGCTGAAGGCGCAGGACCGGTCGTTGTGGCGATGCTTGGGGGAGGCCTATGTCCAGCAGTGGACGTCTTTCGGCTGTAATGATGATAATCCACACGGTGAGGTAAGTGAGCAAGCTGTATAAATGTATCAAAACTGCTCGGTCACAAACTTTATAATGTCTCATTTACATCGAAGCATTATTCTGCTGGTACAACGGGTTTCATGGTTAATAAAAAAATGATAACTGCATTGTCGTTATAGTGTAGTCACTGGATAAGTTTTGAAATAAACAAGTATTTTTTAGGATTCCGTACCCGAAGGGTGCCAACGGGACCCTACGTCATCTGTCCGTCCGACTGTCTACGCGTCTGTCCGTCACATGTTACCTTTGCCCGTAACTGCATCATCACCTAGGCTTTTTCCTGAATGGCATTGCAAATTACGTTCACCAAACTGAGACATAAAGATGAAAAGTCTCATGTGATTGTTATTTTAACCCTAACTAAAAGTTTTCCCCGTCCAAAAATCCATTTCCCCGAATAAAAACTCATCTCAATGGTGGGTTTCGTTTCTGATTTTTTTTTTATTCTCAGTAACAAGTGATGGTCAACCACCAGATCAATTAAAAGCATGTGCGTTTTAAGATATAAATCTTGCAAAGCCGCTTGCCGCGGTCAGTCTGTGGATGGGTGACCGTTTCGTTACACATCGAGACCCCTCCGTGCCTCAGAGAGCACGTTAAGCTGTCGGTCCCGGTTGTCATACGAATATCAATGGCTGTCGTTACGGGTAGTCAGAAGCCTGAAAGTCTGACAACTGGTCTAACCTCCGAATGTCAGTATTACCCAGTAACTGGGTTGCGGGGGTCTGATGGCAGTCGCTCCGTGTAAAATACTGATGTTCAGCCGCATCTGGCTAGACTGGAAGCCGACCCCAATATAATTGGGAAAAGGCTCGGAGGATGATGATGATGATGATAGCCATACACCCAGTCCCGGAACAAAATATTTTATTACTACAAGCTGTTGATCTGTAACCGTGCCATATTTATAGAGCAAATGATATATCATCTAAAAATACACAAGCAATTTTACGGTTATTTAATAACCAAATATCCACTTAGAAACATTAGCGAGAGATAAATCCCGAACGACTCTGAGAATAAGTAACCGGCAGCATTGTAAAAAGGCGGAAAATCTGCCTATTTTTTTTGGTGGTTTTGCCTGCATAATTTTAGTGTCGCGCGCGACACACGGGGGAATTTGTTTGTTTAGAAATAGGTATTTAAACCAAAAATATATTATAATAATAATATACGCGATTTAATCCGCTTAAACTTTGTTTTATTATAATGTGTAGTGATCGCGAAAACCTAAGTTATTACAAAAATATATTTTTTGATGTAGATTTTTTTATTGATTCCTGTTCAGTATCAGTGGTACCTACTTAAATATGGCACGGATACAGATCAACATCTTTTAGAAAATTAATTTTGCAGGAATACTGACTCCCACATCACAGTCACAGGTACAAACCTAGTTCTGGAGCCAGAGAACCTTTTTATTGTTTGTGTTTTTTTTTTTTGTGTTGGACATATTATGTAACCTTACTGTCACTTATTCAAATAAATAAATAATTTGTATATTATTGTACTTGTAGGACACAAAAAGATTTATTGTTAGGTCCGGGACCTTAGCTACTGCACCAATCGAGATGTCATAATTTACATGAAAGTAATCGATAAGCTAGATTAGTTACCGAACTAATAAAAAAAAAAATATGCATAATAACGAACCGTACGCACGGAGCGTAGTCGGTATTATCGCCAAATTGCAAAGCTTTAATCATTGTGGGTCATTTTAATACGTTCATCGGCGCTCGGTAAACTATCAGTCTAATTAACATTTTAATTACTTGTTTTATGATACGCACTGTAATTACACGTATGTGTGCTATTATCTTTGTTAACAATCATCTGCCGTTAATTTGGATGATAATTTTAGTTTTGCAATGCAATGGAAGTCGTAAATAATTATAATTTTGTTTTGCTGTTTAAATGCAAAATGTTGATTGTTAGTTTTAGGAAGTTTATTGAATAACTTATTAGAATCCCAGTTATTAAGATGAATAAATCAGGTCAATATCTTAATGATACAAATCCAGCAGATTTAAAGCCAATCATTAATTGCATAACTTTTTTCCTATATTTTCGTAACGTAGTAGAACTATAGATTTAAATTGTGGAAAGAAAAGTTCACTAACGAGCAGGATTCGAACCTGCGACTCCTGGCTCAGTACACCAGTGCTTTAGCCACTAAGTAGTAGTAAAACACTTAATTAAAAAATGATATATTTTCGAACTAAGAATGAAAAAAAATACCTACTCTCTTTTTTTTCTATTTTTTTTCCGCTGGATGCGGAAGGCACGGGACCGGTCGTTATGGCGATGCTTAGGGAAGGCCTATGTCCAGCAGTGGACATCTTTCGTCTAAAATGATGATGATGATGATGAAAGATTTTTATTCGTCCGAGCCTACCAATATCACGAAATAATATCACTTTACCCTACTTGTTCCATACCATTCAACTTATAAGTGACATAAGACCTATTGAAATCGACTCAGTGTTTTTAAAAAACTTTTTAACAAAAAAAAAAAAACCGACTTCAAAAACCTTAACTAAAAAGTAAAAAATAATCATTGTATTGTATGTATTTTAAAATCTTAACATAAACCAAAATTTTCAAGGCGGCGCGTGATTGACCCTTTGCGTCATGTAATGTACCTACAGTCGAGCGCAATATCTATAGTAAAAACAGGTTTATGTCACCCTAAGGTTGACTGGGAGAGAATGCCTAAGGCATTAAGTCCGCCTATGAACACATGTTGCATGAAGTTTAAATAAATAAATAATAAATAAAAATAAAAAACCCGCGGAATACATAACCTCCTCCTTTTTTTGAAGTCAGTTAAAAATCAGTAAGCATATGAACACAAATAAAACACCGTAAACCATGAACACAACGGCGAAAGGCTCAACGCAGCTTAAGGCTCAGTGAACACACATTCCATGATAGGGCTGGGACAAAATATTGTACCGAAAATGCAACCGACATTTTCGGTCCTACTCTGACGTTTCGGTGGCGATAAAAATTTGTGACGCATTCATATGCAGAATTTGGGTGAAATTTTGGTAATTCTTTGCAGGTTTTATCGAGACATAGATCTGCAAATTCTAATAGTAAACTTTGAGTAAAATCAACATACTCTCCCATTAACTTCATTTAATCAGTAGCCAATTGTAATGTCAGATTGTCAGACTGTAATACTAAAAGGACTCTTTGTTAAAATCATCATAATAGCTCATTTGCTCAACGTTCGTCATAGCTTGCGGTAGTCGAAAATCACCTAATATTAAGAAAAATTTGGAAAAGAAAATTACTGCGTTTATTGCTGCAATCAACTAATGCTGGACCAGTCAAAATGATCACACCAACAAACCATTAAAATTTATATTTGCCTGCATTAATGCCTTTTGGTTTTCGTCACATTCCGTTAATATTTTATATAGAAAATGCTATAGTTCTCGATGAAGACTTTCATGCTTGTAATTTGTTTATAATGCTGTCAACATTGCGCCAGCTCTATGAAAAACTTACCTACACTCTGTTTTTGCTCACTTGTTTTATTTAGTAAACAATCTTGGCATGTCTTTTTAATGCCTTTCGTCAATAATTATTATTAAAAGACATTACGTTATCAATTTTACATACTAAATATAATTTTTAACCTAATTACATGTGCAAAACTAGTAATTATACATGCTGAAATCTGAATCGCTTCTTTCCCGAAAAGGGGTCATTGTACTCATCATTATGAACAATTTTTACTATGGGAACAACCCTGAAATCGCGAAAAAAAAATTTGTTGGTCCCTACATTTGTGTTCACTTAAATCAATAAAATGTAGGGACCACCTGATTTTTTTTTCGCGATTCCTATAGTAAAAGTTGTCCATAATGATGAGTACAATGACCCCTTTTCGGGAAAGAAGCCATTAAAATTTCAGCATGTATTTTATCAGTACTTATATGAACTAAGAGACATGCCAATATTGTTTACTAATTAATAAGACAAGATAAAAAAACAGACTATACATACTTTTGTGCCACAGAATTCATCCACTTTTATTTTTAAAGCCACCACCATCACCATCACACCATGTCCGCATGCTAATCCGAGGCGTGTTGCAGGCGTGCGGCGCGTGAATGCCAGCCGCGCGAGTGTCCGCGCGGAGGCGGGCACGGAGCGGCCCAGCGTGCTGCGCGCGCAGTTGGACCGCGCGCCCGAGCGCGACGCGCAGCACGTGCACCGCCCGCCACACCCGCAGCACGTCTCAGGTAACATATTTCGCAACCATATATAAATACTTCATTCATTACGCGATCGGTAGTAGCCGCTGTTACGTAACATGCCACGTTTTTTAGGCACGAAACAATGGACACTGACTGAAATGGGCCAACGTCCAGAATAAAAAAAATATCATAGTAAAATAATGAACTAATATCATAGTAAAATGAACACCAAACGTATTTATTGCACCTGAATTTAAAGAAAACCGCTCAGAGCAATGTATTATTAGAGGATTACAATATAGTTTGCTACCGATGTTCGTTAGATGGCGTTGACACTATTATAAGTAATTCATTTTTTAAATGAAATATTGTCAAAAACCTGCTTGATATCAAAGCAGTATAGAGCGCTTTATATACAGCATAATTGTATACAAAAGATTAACCTAGGTTTTGTTCAGTTACAACACAGACCCGTAGCTCCATAAAAGTTGTTCCATGTCCTTTTAATATTTGTGTGGCCTACAGAGTCCCTAGTGCGAGTTTGACACTTACTGCATACTATATCGAATGCGTCAACTTTCGTTCATGAATCAGTAGCGCCTCTGGCGGAAACGAGAAGGAACTACTGAGTTATGAATGACAGTTGACGCGCTTGATTGAGCATTCGATCGATAGATGTCGATAGTTGTTACAGGTATGGATTTTTGTTCAAGTGAGATGTGTGTCTGTAAACGTTAATAATACAGGAAAAATCCTTATGTTCTCAAAACAAATGCATTTAACCGAATTAAATCGCATATATTATTTTAAATTGGTTTTCCTGACGTTTCGAAAGCTTCGCAGCGTTCGTAATCGCAGGAAGACTAGGGTGACAAGCGTCTTTACCAATATTTCGAAAATTATTATAATCTATCGTACATTTTTATTAATTAAAATAGAAACGAAACGTCAGAAAAACCAACTTAAACACTACGCACTAACACTACTTTAACTTATACGCGATATAATCCGGTTTAACTTGTTTTATTATAATGTGGAGTGATCGCGAAAATCTAAGATATTATTAAATGATCAATGTCAATAAATTTTTCCCACAGATTCAAAGAGCCCATAACTTTTATTTAGCTTTACAGATTTTTATTAAGAACAGCTAAGAACCATCCCGATTAAAGTTGCTTTCAATTAAAGAAAACCATATTGAAATCGGTCAATGTTTTTAAGAGCTACACAACCACAGACATAGGCGTCAAAGTTATAGCGCCCGTTTTTCGACTTCGGTGGTTAAAAATTCGTACTTATCGTATCGTAACAACGTTGTACCTACTCCATTTTCTGGTTCATTGGCCACATTTTTCCTTCTTTCTAAAAAGGTTGCCCCAAACTAGGTTCTTTCCTGTATCCTATAGAAAACGTATAAAACTTGACACATAAACTTGACACGCACAAACACCCAGACCCGGACAACAGAACCATCTGCAGGCCATAAAAATATTTATTTGATGTTTTTCTTGTAACCACTGACTTTAAAGTCTTCACATCAAATAGAAAGACATCTCTACTCAATAATTTTACGCAACATTTGTTAATGTTATTTAAAGGCCGAATCCTCATCGCTAAGCCCCGTAGCACACTCGCTGTTTATTAACCTCTCGGCCCGCTAACGATGTGGCCCCAACTTTACGCATTGTTGACTCCGCAACTTACGTCGCGCCATACGCGTCGTACGCACCATTTTACGCATCATCGTACGTTGTTATGTTTATTTTATCGCAAACTTGGAGCAGGAAAATCATACAGACTTACATTCAATTTTGGATGGCTATTTGTGCTTTTAGCTTTCCCATCACTATGGTCACATTTTTTTATCCTTAAAATTAGATGATTGCAATAATGACAATTTCTTTGATGTGCTGCTGAGTGTGTGGTCTTTGTTTGGATTATCCATCAGAAATTGTTTTTTTTTTTGTTACGAAATTCTCATAAGAAATCATTATTATTCTATTAATTTAACCTAATAATGCAAGCGCAAGCGAAAAGTTTTTTTTTTTAAATAAATTATTTGAAAAAATATAGTCAGTTAAGAAACACGGTCTGTTCTGTTCAATAACATGTAGCAAACACCATAAGACGTATTCAAAGTGGAAGTTAATTTCGATACCGCTGTTATGAAGATGATCGAAGCGTTTACCCTAGCATAGCGGCTAAAGCATTGATATACTGAATTAGGAGTCGCAGTTTCGAATCCTGCTCGTGAACGAATTTTTCTTTCCACAATTATTTAAATTATTTATCTTTCTCATTAGCAGTTTTGCATTAAAATTTGTAATAATAGCCGTTATGGAACTCAATACAGCTACCAGCGAAAATTTATTGTACGACAGTATACCATAATTATTTTTATTTTTATTATTTTTAACGCATTTACGCATGCGAAGCGAAATCTAACGATTTAAATTGTGGAAAGAAAAAAAAGACGTACAATAGTGGAGGTTAATTTCGATACCTCGAGCAGAGTTCACGGTAGCATAGTGGCTAAAGCACTGGCGTACTGAGCCAGGAGTCGCAGGTTCGAATCCTGCTCGTGAGCGATTTTTTCATTCCACAATTTAAATCGTTAGTATACCATAACTTAACCGTTCGGTAGATAAAGGCGTAAGGGATGTTTTTTTTATATCAAATTAAACCTGCAAGCGTCTTACATGTCATCATCCTCCTGCCCCTATCCCAATTTATTTGAGGTCGGCGCAGCATGTCTTTTTTTCTTCCATACATCTCTATCAGCCGTCATCTCCGTGTTCACTTTCTTTTTATCCATATCATCTTTCACACAATCCATCCATCTTTTCTTTGGTCTACCTCTTTTCTTATAGCCATCCACATTCATACACAAAACTTTTTTCGTAACATGTTCCTCATTTCTCCGCATCACATGTCCATACCATGATAATATACTGCTTCTCAACTTTTCCGTCACTGGCGCTACTTTCAAACTCCCTCTCACATACTCATTTCTTATCATAAATAATATTTTTATCCCTCTCTTATCATCTAACAGTAACCAAGCCATCAAACAACCAAAACTTAATACATAAAGCCTTTAATATAATAGCATCTACAAAGCGAGTCGAGCCACAGGAGGCTTTACTTACCTCTTTGTATTCTTTGTTACAATATACTGCATTATTAAAAACGTCTCTTTCCCGTCTCATGGTAAAAAATAAATGTGCTCGGAGAAGTCGCGGTGGAATGGGTTGAGGAATATGTTACGAGCCCTGAACGTCGCAATTGTTTGAATGCTCTTAGCGTTTTGGGCTTTTATCTTTGCAGAATTCTGGATTCAGACGCATTACCGTCGAGCGCATACGTCTTTATTTGTTTATAGGTACAGCTATTGAGTGGGTGTATTGGCTTAGATTCTCAATGGCTGTTTTTTTGTAGGTAAATCTCGAATTCATTGTTTCTATTTTAGGTTTTCAAGTATCTATATAAAGGTTTTAATACTAAATAATCTGCATATTATTTACCTACATGAAAACTGTTCTAGTGTTAAAATCACATTATATTCCAAGTTCCCTAATAGCGCAGACGAATGTTATTGACATCTCTTTTTTTCGATTTTCCCAACAGAGGACAAAGTTTCAGGACATTTACAAAAGAATAGTTTTATCACACGTTTTCCGTACAGATACCGCAAAAGCAACATTTCAAACTATGTAATTATTGTTACAATACGAGGCCCAGGCGATGTGGTAAACACACACAAGCTACATATGTAATAAATAAGTGCGCATTGTGTTTATGTAGGTATATGGAGCAACCCACAGTCCGCTGTCGGTGTCTCTCCACCCTAACACACAGTCTTGACTACTGCGGTTGAGATCCACCCGGGTCGCTTTCCCGTACACCCAAATAGAGATTAAACATTCAACGAGTTCGCATACACACTTAACCCTCATAAATATTCAGTGCAGACCGCGTACAATCAATTCTTGCAGCTCCCGCCCTCAACGAAAAAGTGTTTGAACAGCCGAATAATATGATATCAAATAGAGACGCCTAGCGTTTGAATAAATATTGGGGATATGAAACTTGAATATCTTTATCTTGAATTCGAGTTTATTTTGTGCTACCTCTTGTACGCTTTGTTGTGTGAGAATATGGACGGTTGATTTATAACCGGCCAAAACTTCACGTTCCTTCAAGGAAATATAAATATTGCATAAAAGTTTAATTGAAATGCTTACTATTTACTGGTAGCAGAGTTCTGTCCCAACAAATCTTACTTGGGCATAAAACATAAACAATATTTCAATTTTAATTTTATTTATTTGTTAATATGGGTACAAAATGGTTTTATAAATTTTATAATAGTATTTATCATCGCCATATTATGGCTTTCGCCATGCAACATGTGTCATAATATAATCAATAATCATATCATCCAAATATGAATGTACAGCTTGTATTTTAATTATTTTAGTTTAGTATCACAAACAAACCATTTATCCATGAGACGTCAATGTAAAATAAATTACGCGCGAATACTCTTTTTTCAGGGATCTAAACAAAAACAAATCCCATTGTTTGCAAAACTTGGAAAGTAGACTGTAAGCTGTTGAAACACTCTTATCGTGGCAAACAAAAATAGCGACAATGGTTCTACCAACGAATGTATTTAGAATGAAGAAAGCGTTCAGGCGATATTGTCTACCTGCGAACACCCCACTGCTTTTTCTGACTTACCTACCACTGAAATGAATATAATCATAAGCTGAAATATACTTTATTGGTTTTAAATATTTGATCTATTAGAATGGAACTAATTTGATTCTGGTATATTTTCCTTTTTTTTGTACTTATTTTGTTATTTTCGTAAAAATTTACAGTTCAATTATTTCCTTGTAAAAATACTTCCAATACAATGATTAAAATATAATGCCTTATTCCCTGCTCATCTTTGTTTGCTTTCTGTATTATTATATTTTTATACTATCAGTTTGTAGTAATCCAATGTTAAAAAATGAGTTCCTTGTTGACCATAATCGTACCTAAATAACTAATTTAACATTATAATGACATTTATGTTTTTGCTTGTTTCAGGAACAAAGAGAATCCATTGTTGGCGGCAATTATTCCTGGCGATCATTGTTTTAGTGCAAGTGAACCTCATCGTTTAATTCTTTTACAATATTTTACAAACCTCCCTTTAACCTATATGATTCTACATCAATGGAAGTTGTGACCAAGATATCCCTTTCATCTGGAACCGTTTGATTCGTCTTCCTGTTAATGTGACTGATTTTTTAATTTTAATCTTATTTATATGTAAATGAAACATATCATCCCGAAATTGTGATGTCATATCCCAAGTGAAGTATGTATGAGTGAGAGTTTTATAATTGTACGAACGATGTTCAGTTCAAGTCCCAATATGAGACGTAGACATTAAGGTTCTAATTTTGAAATGGGTAACATTGAATAATATGTATGTTTATATATAAAAGAAAGAAGATGCGTGGGATCGGAAAAATTAAAATAGAAGAAAGCCTTTTCCTAGGAGTGGGACAGTATAGGCTCATAATAAATAATAAATTATACCAATCCAAGTTACAAAATTCCTGCAAGAAGTGTGTGATGTTGTTGGAACTAATAAGCATCCCAAAATCAGAAATAGGAAGCTCGTTTGTGCTATTTGCTCATTAAAAACGCAGATTGGCGAAACTCAGTTGTTCAAAACAGCTGGGTTTACAAAGCCAACTTACTACGTTTATTTCGGAATAGGGAATTCAAAAACCTTTCCTGGAAAACGTTCCCCACCTAGTGAAATATTATTATTTGAGAATCATTCATCAGTTCACACAAATCTTCACAATAGTTCTATGTAATTATTCATGAACCTCGCTAAGCTACTCGGTGTTTCCTACTCCCATTTCCATTTTAAATTATACATTACATATTATACGTGCATTGTCCTTCCGCAGGCGACTAGCCTAGCGTCATACGAATATTTGTGATTCAGTGCTTCGCGTAGAATAATCCTCATGAAATTGTGCCAAAGATAAGCATCTCCCAAGTTATTTATAACTCTTAAATTATTATTTGTACCTTTAACATAATGTTTAACTTCTTCGTTATCTTATTGACAATTTTACGGTTGACGTTATATATATTATTTGTCTAAGTAATAGTGTAACCAAGCTTGCTATTCACGCTTGTCAAATTGTAAATATAAAAACTAATGCACAGTAAATAAATAAATGAAAATTTTAAACGTAATATATCTTCGTATCTGAATATTATTTGTTAATTCGACCTAATATAGATATATATGTTAATGTATAAATTATATATCTTTTATTAAAAATAAGAGATATATCACTAGGTTATACTGCGTACCTTTATTGTACAGATTGTGTGATTTTGAAAATGTAAATAAATACATTATAATAAATTAGTATAAAATGATATCGAGATTTATTTTGATCCATCATTTCATCGCTCCGTGTAAAATACTGATGTTCAGCCGCATCTGGCTGGACTGGAAGCCGACCCCAATATAATTGGGAAACGGCAATGATTTTGATCCATCATTTTACTAAATCTACTTTGACTTTTTAGTTCTACTCAGTGTATACAATTGTCTAGCTCCCTTACAGATGACCGAACTGAGTTTCTCTAATGGCCAAAATTAATAACCGATCCATCCACGATTTGCCCTACTAGAGATAGAAATATGACATAAGCTCCATATTATGTCAAATTTATATCTCTAGTAAGGCAAATCGTGGATAGATTAAGATATTAATTTTGGCCGTAAACTAACTAAAAATTGAAGCAAAAAGAAAGGGACACACCGAGCGGCTGCAGGGGTCCATTATACAGCGACACGTGATAGCGATAAGCGTTTGAAATAATTAAAAGTGCGACGCCTGCTCGCGCTCCTACAATCTTATCACCGTTCTCACTCACTGACAGACGTTATCGTCCGCCGAGAATCTATCGCCCGCTTTAATTGATTCTCCACTTTCAATAGCTCTACAATCGGCTCTTTGTCTTTTTCTAATCGAAATTCAGCCGAAGTAGGAGGGTGCTAACGAATTTTTCTTAAAACAACCGACCGATGGGAAGCAGAAAATAAATACTGTTTGTTAAAGTGGCTCGTGGCAGTTGGGAAAACAAGTGGCGTTGAAATAGAAGCCTTAATGGTTTGGAGTTCACGGAGTTAACGATACAAGTATATTGCTAATGTTGATAGAAATATATAGCGGGTATTGGGGTTTTATAATAAGCTGTTTTACTTATCCCGTCTTTATTAAGATGTAAGGAAACAACATAAATGGTTTTACGGCTTATTTGTTATGCTGTTGCATGGAATATTTGTATGGAGAATTATTTGTTTATAAAGCACATATTCAGCGGATACCTTGTGGGGGGCCTATGTCCAGCGGTGGACGTCTTTCGGCTGAAATGATGATGATGATGTTGATGAAAGCACATATTGATAAAAATGCTGCTGTTAAAAATAACTCATCAAGTACGAGTACAAGTACGCTTTTTCCCAAAAGCATCAGCCTTAAGTAGATAACATTTTAGTATGCAACGTGTTATTGAAATAACTGAAAACCTCTTAAGGGGTCATTGTACTCATCAGTATAAACAACTCTTACTATGGGACCAATATTGAAATCGCAAAAAAAAACACCTGTCCCCTACATTTTGTCGATTGATGTGAACAGAAATGTAGGGATCAGCTGATATTTTTTTCGCGATTCCAGGATTGGTCCTATAGTAAAAGTTGTTTATACTGATGAGTACAATGACCCCTTAAGAGGTTTTCAGTTATTTTAATAACACGTTGTATAGGTATTGGGACGATAGCATTATTTTCAATACACTGAGGTCTAATACTGGATGAAATTTCAATAGATTCCATCCTTGTCGTCACAGAGAGCACGTCAGTTCCAACCATCAACCATACATCCCATAGATACCTCATAACAAGGGACTGATGTCTATCAACACATCTATGAAATTTCACTAATGTAGGTTGCCACTATTTGCCACATAACACAATATAACATCACGCCTGTATTTTCCCGAAGGAGTAGGCAGAGGTGTATAGTGCACCCACATTTCGCCAGTTACGTTATAAGTCCCATGTAATAGGGGGCGAGCCTATTGCCACTAACCGGGCACAAATCCAGACTCCGGGCTGCTTCTGAGAATTTCCTAATGAAAAAACCCAATAACACTTTGCCCGACCCAGGAATCGAACCCAGGACCCGCTCAGCAGTCGCGCTTGCGACCATTAGACCAACGAAGCAGTCAAATTATTATTTGCCACTTGAACACTTCAAATTAGATTCGACTACTTATGTGAGCCGTCCCTTATCTCTTCTCATGGGTGTCGTAAAAGGCGACTAAGGGATTCACCAGAGGATGGGCAGCAGCGTTCTCTGAGTATTTACCCGACCAACTGCGATCGCCAACCCGCCTGCCAAGCGTGGTGATTATGGCATATCCCCCCTTCATTGAAGAAGGCCTATGTCCAGCAGTGAACGTCTTTTGGCTGTAATGATGATGATGATGTGAGCCGTCAAAGCTGCCGCGTTAGTGATTAGCCAATAGCCGACTTGGTAGGGCCAATCGGATTGCAGTACCCCTCCTCAGCTAGTTGACAGAATGTATTGTACACATTATATTCAGTATTAGGCGTCAGTATTTGACGACCTCTGTGGTCTAGTGGTTCGAGTGTCGGACTGCTGATAACGAGGTCGTGGGTTCGATTCCCACAGGACACAAATATTTGTGTGATGAACATAAGTGTTTGTGTTGGTCTGGGTGTGTTGCTTATGTATTATAAGTATGTATTTACAAAAAAAAAAAAGTATATACGTATTATATCCATTGTCTAGTACCCATACCACAAGCTCTGCTTAGTTTGGGACTAGATGGTGCTGTGTAAAAATGTCCCAAAGATATTTATTTATTTATTTATTTATTGGCGTGTTTCTTATGTACTATAAGTAAGTATTTACAAAAAAAAGTATATAATTATTATATCCATTGTCTAGTACCCATAGTACAAGCTCTGCTTAGTTTGGGACTAGATGGTGCAGCTGTAAGATGTCCCAAAAATATTTATCATTTATTTATTTATCGAATATCGTCGAGTAGACCCCAGGATTCGAACCAACGACTCAAGTACATCAGTACTTTAGCAGCTAAGTTACCGTGAACTCTGCTTGTGAGCGAATTTTTCTTTCCACAATATTTATATCTTTGTTTCACAACGCATAATTAAAAGTTGTTCAGTTTCGTTGGTAGAATACACCTTCATAATTTGTCAACTGAATTTTTATTTTATTCTATATAATACAATTAAAAATATCAACCATCAATGGCAATAATTTATATAAATTGTAAAAAAATGATTATGTAATTGGAATATTTTCAAATTGTATTTCCATGTTGGTTATATTGCATGCTGTGAAAGGGCCAAACATGTGTAACAAACATTTTTTTTATATAATATCCTCTTTGTTCTATATTTGACACAATAAATGATAAATAACACATAATCACAACAAAGACACCTAACTTAGAATAAACAAATTCTAATCTGAGCCGAACAACAGAGCGGTCATCAAAATTAGCTACCGAACTGAAACACTAGTCGCTATTCAAAGTATAGAAGGCGAGTCTAGTCGGCTGCGGTTCCTTGTGTCAATTAAACTTGCTCCTTGCTGAGCGGTTTTGCAGCCGAGCGGTCGCGCCACCGAATTTACTGCGGAAGCCAAGTTATCGGCTGACGTTGAAACATGTTGGTAGTTAGAATTTATCATTTAGGTCTATAAAAGTAGTGATTTGGTAAGAAGATTTAATTCTGGGAGCGGCTCATCAGTAGCTGTGAAGCGGATTGGTCAATCTGTTGAAGATGAGGGAGTAGAAATCTATCCTTGGAGAGCACGCTAAGAAGTAAGTTTTGATATATTTCTATTAGATAATATAACAAACGGTCTGATCTTAAATCTTCCAGTAACAGGCAAACCGACAGCTTAAGTTAAGATCATCATCATCATCATCTCAGCTGAAAAAAAATGTCCACTACTGGACAAAGGCCTCCCCCAAAGGGGGGATATGCCATAATCGCTACGCTTGGCAGGCGGGTTGGCGATCGCAGTTGGTTGTGTAAATACTCAGAGAACGCTGCTGCCCATCCTCTGGTGAATCCTTTAGTCGCCTTTTACGACACCCATGAGAAGAAAGAGGGTGGTGCAATTCTTTACATCCGGCACCACACGGACGATAAGATATTCAGAATTTATTTGGTTAAGATATTCAGCCGTTATTAGGAACCAGATTGATAAGCAAAAGCACAGATAATATAATACTATACCAAAAGTATGCGTGGGGTAAGCATTCAACATTCTGCTTCCAAAAGCGCAGTACATCTTGCCTCTGACCATCTTAACTAGAAAAATCAATGTAACCTTCATCACCAAGCAGAAGGTTGAGATAAATATCCAATTCGAATTTTCCAAGGCGAACGTCCTTAGGAGCTAAAATTATCTAAGTGAAGCCCATCCCGTATAATGCATGGGCGGGGTATACGAGTATAAAGGCATGGCACGGTTGGGTCCGTCGACACTTGTAAAATTTCATGCTCCGTTGGCCGCCTTATCTCGCGTTGGGATATACGGGGTGTAACTTATGATTCTAGTAAAGTACATATTTTTATGTAACACTTATTTTTCGTAAGAATGAACTTAAATGTAAGTGGTGTGGTTATTAGACCGTGTTGTGTTGTTTGATCTAGATTTGTGATTGCTTTTTTTAGATATTCGTACAGTGCAGATCGTATTCATAGCATGGATTCATAGGTATTAAGTTTTAATTTTGCTTCAGTAGCTATACTTAATGTTTTGTTTTGCTCATGACACTGCTCGAGTCAATCCAAGCAAGCCAATAGTTTCTGCGACGCTATACGTTTTTGTGATGAAATTATTATCACTTTTATCATTATCACACTCTTCAGAGTTCAGACAGCTACCAATCCTTCATGGGTAAATTATGATTAGGAGCAGTGTTGTACAAAAATGTACTACTTAACATATTTATTGAACTTATTAACAATTAGTTTTTAGACTTATAAGTCTATATAGAATTCAACAAATACGCTTTTTATCAGTATGTGATGAAAGCAATTAATTACTTGGTCCAATTCGTGATCAATGTGAACTGTAGAAGGTTTAATTAACTAAAGGAAGGCACAATACTGTTGACTCCTTACTGATTTACTCGCCAGATATTCACAGATTCTCTGCGACCGCAGGGCTTGCGCGCTTCAGCTGATTTACACATCAAGATTTATGTCGTATCGTTACCTTCTGACCTTTTTTGTGATATAGGTTTGTTACCCTTATTTTTAAGCTCATCACCTGTATTATACATTATAGAATTCAATTTACCAATAAGTAAGCAATTCGAAGAAGCAACACCAAAAAAATGGCACTATATGTAATGGTAGACTATAAATGGGCTATTCAAATTCAAGATCATACTTTGTACACTACATTGTGGCAATAAACGTATTTTTTTAAGTTTTTACTTACGGCACATAATAATAATAATGTCCTCCCGGCCGATTTCGGTCACGGTGGCCAATGTGTGCGCAAACACAGGTGCACTCTCTATTCCCTCACTCTCATAATCCGATGGGACGGCAATTCGACACGACCGGAGAGAGATCAGGCGCAGGACCGACGGCTTTACGTGCTCTCCGAGGCACCAAGGGGTCATAACTACATACGGCACATAACTAGGTATTAAAACACTCATATGATACAATTAAAAACCTGACGGCTTGGTTCTTAAACTCACTTTCGTGCTTTAATAACAGTTTCATAAATAACTTTATTTTTAGCATATCTAAATCGAGGACTTTCTATTTTGATGCCTTAATAATTATTGAGGATATCAATAAAATTAAAACGCGTGAATCCTCACATTTTATGATCAGATCGAATCGTAATCGTAACGTATAAATAAAACGATATTATTGGTTATGTAGGTATAAATGTCGAATGGTAGCTACGGAGTGGTTAAACTCTGCTGTTAATTTATCATTGATTTGTAGCAGTTTACAATTTGTGCATTGTTTTGTTTGCTTGGTACAAGCATAAACAATCTATACATTACATGGTTGAGTTAGTCAAGATTCATTTCAACTTTATTTCTAAGCACAGAATATCTAATAGTACTAAAGTACAGAATGGCCATTCACCCCCCCCGCCAGTTCAAGATTCCTCGCCCGCGCCCTGCACGCTCACACGGTTTAACGGCACTTGGACTGCAATTGTGCAATGGATGTCAATCGCTAGTCGCTATACAAGCACGCCATCTCTGAAAAGCGCTAGGAACCCAGTCGGTATTACGAACGGCGAGCATCCGAGTTACACGGGTGTGTGCGTTCGTATACAGACGTAATCTTGTGTATGTAGGTGGTGCTAGCGTTTATATTGTATTGAGTGTCCGAGGTGTGCCTAGGGCATAGAGTAGGAAAAAACGTTAAAAAAAATGATTTCTTTTCCAAGTTTCTTGTATGTTGTTTGTTGTTGTGTACGAGTTTTTACAATCAATCAATCAATCAAACTGTATGTGTGTACAATGGCGATCATAAGAGTGATTTTACTGCCGTAATCACAATCACTATACTTACCAGACTGATTGGCAATAAGCTGGCGTGTCAATGGTCCATTAAAGATGGTTCACACCACAGGTTCATACCAAGCGTATAGACAGCCGCCGACTGTAAGCAGCCTACTGTGCGTATTAAAATTAATTGTATGTGCGTATTAATATGAATTTGGACTACGTTTTACTTTCATACTATGCTGACAATACGCTGTAGCGTAAAATGAAGTTATTGTTGCGCTCAGCCGTTCAGCCAATCAATATTCGAAACACGTATCGACGTGAGTACAATAATTGGTCACCGAAAGTCGGTGATTACGCATAGCTTAATGGTGTGTCATGAGTTCAGCGATAAAAATCAAATTTAATGATAAATTAGGAAATCCCGTAATACGACAACGACGACGACGACGACGACTGTGGTCTAGTGGTTCGAGGGTCGGACTGAAACGAGGTCGTGGGTTCGATTCCCACAGGACATAAATATTTGTTGAACTTATGTGTTTGTGTTGTCTCGGTATTTCTTTGAATTATAAGTATGTATTTAAAAAAAAAAGTATATAAGTACCTATTATATCCATTGTCTAGTACCATACCATACAATAGCACAAGCTCTGCTTAGTTTGGGACTAGATGGTGCTTTGTAAAAATATCCCAAAAATATTATATTATATTATTAGCTCATATTCGGTGGCTGACTGTGAGCGAGCGCTATGTATGGTGTGAAACCTCCCTTACAGTCAACCTTCGCTGCCAAAACAATTTGTTTCGATCCAGAGTACCATAAAGAAGATAAGTGTTCCTAGTATAGGTACAATAAAATAACGATGCGGGCCATATCAATTCATTGTTTGTACAATAGAGACACATAGGCTACCCCTCCGTGGGCATACCCGTCACGTTTCCAACCCTTTTTCTTCATAATACAAGAACACTTTCAGCGTAATATTTCATATTTAAAAGCAATATCATATTTTTCCCTTCGGGCGCGGGCTTGTTACTTTTACGAGTTACTCTTTTTGTTTAGTGGCGGACTCTAGAATTTAATGTTTTAATATTTTTGGAACTAAGATGAGCTGAAAAAAAAAAAAAAAACGAGTGTGCTTTAGAGCACACGACTGAAGTAAAACTTCACTAACTTATATCTCCCTCAATACTATTTCATTGAGAAGAAAGGATTGGCGGCGCGGCGCGCGTACATCTGCCGGCGCTGTGTCGTGACTGACCTAGCGCGCGCCTCGTTACCCGCTTCCCGCACTACCCCCTCCGTTCGCCTCACTTTTCGTAACGCATTCACCAGCTTACCTCCAAGTCAAACGTGCCTAAATAAGTCTTACTTCAAAAATTTCTTTATATAAAGTGAGGGGGCAAAAGAGTAAGCGGGTCACCTGATAGTAAGCAATCGCCGCCCCTCTAATAACATCCACAACACCAGGGGAGTGGCCGATACGTTGTCAATCTCTTAAAAAGACATTTCTTTTCTTGAAGGCTCGAATGTCGAATTTGTAGTTCGAACTTCGATATTGGTTTCGATTCTCTTGTTCACGAACTAAACTTATTTAAACTATCGCTCTCTTTTACTAATAGTAGATACAAGAAACGTATGGCAACAATTTTTGAACTGTCAAATTTGTCGGAATTTAGATTTCCATACAAGTTTAGTCGTGATCTCGGAACATGCCCACTAAAATACAAAGAAATGTAACACGACAACTAATTTGACAGTTCTAAAATTGTTGTCATCCCTTTCTTGTATCTATTATTAGTAAAAGAGAGCGATAGCTTAAAATTAGTTTAGCTCGTGAACAAGAGAATCAACACCATTGTAGTTTTAAATTAAGTTCGAGTCGTTTCATGTGTTTATTTATATTGACGGTAGTTATTAATAAAAATATTATGAATTCTTCTCAGAGATAGTCATGTAGGAAATGCTGATCCAATCTAGTTGAAAAAATTTGTGAATTGTAAAAGTGATTTTTAACATCCAATTTGCAGAATAAATAATTTAAATTTGGACTTTCATCCCCACGTACGCTTACATAACTTCATTCCTCATGAAAATCCTGTTTTATTCTTAAAATAAATCATTAGAGGTATGTACTTAGAAGCTCACCAATAAAATATACAGGGTGTCCCATCGCTATGCTACATGGAGGGAAAGTATTTTAAATATAAAAGATAGGAAACCTGAAAATGTGACATATATACCCTCCCGTAACACGTTTTAAATAATAAATCCTAAAATACTTGCTTGCTTGAATGCTTCGACATCGAGTACCTATCCAAGAAGATGCATCCTGGTGCATACCGAAATTTACGCATCACGAAAAAAGTTTTGGGTATTAATGTGGATGGCTGTGACAAAAGAGGAATAGCAAAGAAAAGATGGATGGATTGTGTGAAAGATGTTACGCATAAACAGAAAGTGAACACGGAGATGACAGATGATAGAGATATTTTGAAGAAAAATCTATGCTGCGCCAACCTCAAATAAATTGGGATAAGGGCAGGAGGATGATGATAAAAAAAAAAAAAAGTGAAAGTCTTATTTTTTACCCTAAAATACATCAATACTGCTTGTATTTACAAGAAGGATAATATTCATCATCATAGTAGTCTTAGGTTAAAATACATTAATATTTCTATGAGAAGAGACGCAAATTGCATCGTTCCCAACGAAATACGACAGAAATCTAAAATCTATCTATCTATCTATTTATCTATCTTTAATTCCAAATCAATTTGTGAATCATTGGAACTAAAAACTCATCACGATTTCATTCACCGTTGTTTTTTTCTTCCTGCTTTTCTTTTTTGTTGTCCAAACGTATTTGTTGCATTTTGCCTTATCACCACACAATAGAAATGATCCAGCCTTCTCGACTGACTCAGGTTTAACTCCTCCGGGATAAGGTGGCATGGTGCTAGTTGTTGATTCTGGTGACTCTGTAACGTCTGTAACGTCTGTAACAGGTGGATTCGTGCTCGTGGATCGCAATATAAGGTTTGATTGAGTATATACTCCATACGTCATCACCTGTCTATTTTGGGGATAAAAGTCCGTATTTAACGGTCTAAGTAGGGGCAGATTGTCTCTATTCATCTCTTCATTTGGCGGTAAATTAGCAAAATATTCTTCTCTATTAGGATAATGATTGTTTTCTTCTAGTCTGGATCGAGTCGCTCTATTCAGTTGTGCTTGATATTCTGGTATGTCAACTGTTATTACCGGTTGGGTTGTCATAATTAGATCATCATTTCGAAACATCACCGGTTGTTTCCGAGGCATATTTCGATTCGGTATCATTCTAATTGGTATAATTCGAGTTTGTATCATTCGATTCGGCATCATTCCATTTGGCATCATTCGAGTCGGCATCATACGAGTATGAGTCATTCTAGTCGGCATCATTCGATTCGGTGCCAAGTGAATCGGTATCTGTTGAATTGGCGGCATTCGAGCCGGTATCATTGGATACGGCAGGTGAGCTGGCATAGGTCGAGGATACCGTGACATTTGATAATTTGGTGTGATTTGACGTCTACTTTCCGGTCGCTGTCGAACCGTGTTACATACTTTCTCTCGATTTCTATGTAATGACGCTACTTTCAAATACGGGTCTTCATTATCTTGACAAGTAGTGTGTTCACAGGAAAAATCTGGAAAGGGAACAGGACCACAGATAAGTTTCGCTCGTGGTTGGAACTGAACAAGTGGCTCTGGCGGCGCTTGCGGAAGCGGTGCAGCTCGTATCACATTTGTCTTATGAAGATCTGTCATCAATACAGCTGTACGGAAACGAAACAAGTTTGAAGTCACTGGGTGCTTGAAAATTACTATGTAGCACAGTATAATGAACCACATCACTTATCTGTTAACTCCCAATCAGAATATTTATAAAAACCACAGCAATGCGACTAGCAAGTACTGAAATGTACCTAAACATTTAGGATTATAATCAGATTGTCAATTGTTGTGTTTTGGTTTGGAAATAATTTCGAAATGTTATTATTTTAACCAGCTTGTTGACAGTTTGGTGTTTTACTACTTTTTACGTCTTAAAATATATTGCTTTTGCTTATAAGATTCATTACCATAATATGGTCTTTACAAATTATAAAACACAAGGACTATTTTTGTCTTCTGTGCGTTAGTGCGCTTGTAACATCAAAATTAAATCAAAACGGCATTTATTCAACATAGGCTAATACCAAAAAAAAGGCGCTTATCGAACGTTGATAATAGAGACAGCCCCCAAAACGATTATTGTTGTTCTATTATTTGAACGCATTGTGATACAGATTGTGCAGAGCCATAATCTGTAGTTACTTTACTGTCGTTTAAATGTTCAGATGACCGCACGTCAGTCGTAACAGTTTGACCTTGACAGCGTCTTTATTTTGTAAGTAGTACAGGTGATTTTCGTAACTCAAGTGTTACCAATGACGTGCGGTTGACTGTACCTACCCTTACTAATAACTATAGTTTTAACGCACTAACTCAAGCGGAGCAATATCTAAAGATTATAATTACACTACAATCATTGTGGCCAGAAAAAATCACTTACGAGCTGGATTCAAACCGGCGACTTCTAATTTAGTACCTACCACACCACCTACCATGAAATTTGTTAATTGCTCGGTGCAAGAGACATCATGTACTTCCTCTTTATATAATATATACATACGACAACAGCAGATTTAACCCTGTTATTAAATATACCCCCAGTTTCTAGAAGGCTGATCAATTTGATCGGTTGTCAAATCTAATGTCAGCTCCTGTAATTGGCCGGCAAAAATGTTAAGAACCAATCACATCGCTTGACCTGAGATTTGACAGCCGATTAGTTAATTTTTGTGTTGATCAGCCTTTCGGAAACTGGGCGATAACCAATGGCAACATAGATTCATCCGACTTTTTAAGCAACATAAAAAAATGTGTTCCCAGCAATAAAGGTAAGCAGTAATTTAGATATTATCTAAATTACACATTATTAAGTGTCTCGGATTGAGATTGAGAAGAGTTATTTGATATGAGTCGTCGGAATTGGTGGGCCTTGGTTATAAATTTTAATATACATATAATTGTGTATGTGTGTGTTGTATTTTGTTGTTCCTGATTACTACTATTTTCATGGTGTACAATAAAGTATATTCTATCTATCTATCTATCGATCTATGTAGTCTTTGGTATCAAAAATAATCATTAGAACAATAGTTTGTATCAACTGTTGAAGGGCTAAACAAGAATGGTTTCTCAATAGTCCGCTGGGAACATTATGCACAACATTTTAGTTTTCATTGACATCAGAAAGTTAAATTTTTTTATTTGTTTATTTATTTAGTACATATAATATATCGATGTTTAAAAGGCATTATCGCTTTGCGACCACACCGCCTTATAAGACATGATACAAAATATTTACAACTGAAACAAACTATTTTGAAGTCATCATCATCATTATCATTATAGCCGAAAGACTGTAACGAGGTTCAACTCGTTACGCTGCTCACCACCTTATTTGGATTTGCTGGCCACTTTATTATAAATTCACCTATCCAAATTCAAAATTTTAAATTATTCCATAATTTTCTATTTTTCATCAAAAACAATGGACTTATATTGCAGACTTGGCCGGGCTTAGATGTGTCCGACCAGTACACGGTTTTCTTATATTATTTTACTTATACAGTTTTAAATTGTACCTTGAAAGACACTCATGTGTCTGAGACTGTGTCATGTAATCATTATATTACGTGGGACACTCAGAAAGTTTTGCGAAACTAAAAAAAATTGTTCTATACGTACATATATTTTTATCAAATCTTTTCAAAGTACTTTCCACCCGCCTCTATACAAAGATTCATGCGCCTAAACCAGTTTTCAAAACACTTTTTCCAGTCCGCCGCAGACACCTCGTTTACAGCCTGCTCGAACGCAGCCAGCGCATCTTCCGGCGACGAAAATTGTATCCCTTTGAGCTGATTTTTTATTTTTGGGAATAAAAAGAAGTCACACGGTGCTAGATCAGGGCTGTAAGGAGGGTGACCCAGGAGTTTGACTGGCGTGCTGTCCAGGAAGTCCCTCGTTTTGAGTGCGGTGTGCGCAGGTGCATTGTCGTGGTGGAGCAGTAGCCCGCGGAGCCCTGTGTTTGGTCGCTTGTTGCTTATAACAGAGAAAGCTTCTGGCAAACATTTGGTAGTATACCATTCGGCATTAATGCTTCTTTGATCCCGTAAGGGAATTGATACCAAGTGGCCAGTCAAATTAAAAAAGCTAGCGAGCAAAATCTTACCCCCGCTTCTAGATCGCTTCACTTTGGTAGGCGTTGGCTCATTTTGAAACACCCAAACAGTCGACTGGCGCTTGGTTTCTGGGTCGTATTGATAAATCCAGGACTCATCACCTGTAACGATGTCGTAAACACGCCGAGACGAGCCTGCTTCAAATTTGTTAAGCATATCACGGCACCATTCCACCCGGGCCTGCTTCTGAGCATCGGTGAGGTTGTGCGGCACCCAGCGTGATACTATCCTCCTCACGCGAAGATGGCTGTGTAGAATCTCGTGAACGCTTCCCGATCCAATCTTCAATATGTGTTGAATCTCCTGATATGTAATTCGCCTATTGTCTTGGATTAAATTTTTCACTGCTAGCACGTTTTCTTCGGTAACAGCCGTCAAAGGGCGACCGCTTCTTTCGTCATCCCCCAAAGTTGGTCGACCGCGCTTGAATTCGTTATACCAACGATACACGGTTGCCTTGGAAGGGCCTTCATCCATGAATGCCATTTGAAGTCTATCGTACGATTCATCCGGTTTCAGGCGACACTTGAAATCGTATAAAATCATAGCTCTAAAATGTTCCCGGCGCAGATCCATATTTCAGTGAGACACAATACTTTGAATTAACTCGCAAAAAATGTGGAGGGAAATTTTGAAATTGGAACTTACTTATTTTTACTTATAAATAATCATATTTTCGAAAAACATTATAACTGGCCAGTCTCCCATATATAAAAACTTTTTTTCGCAATACTTTCTGAGGGGCCTGGTATTTTATTAACAAACAGTCAATGTATCAATTTACCAGTTGAGTGAGATACAGTATTTGAAAAAGTTCCTGCTTGTGTTTTATTGTGTTTGTGCCGACCTACCACCTACCTACCTGGTTCCTGTCTCCAGCCAGAGCTCGCTGCAATGTATTAGCAGCAGCTCACCGTCGGAGTTTACCTACCTACCACTCCTCCGACCCTCCGAACTACAGACCCTCTGTACCCTCCATACCTCAGAGTTCCGTACCTCTATACCTCTGAGTTCCGTTCCTGCAGTTCCTGACTACCAGTTCCTGTACCACTAGTTCCTGTTCTCCAAGTTCCCGTGTGTCACCGTGTCAAGCCTCCAAATCTTCGACCCTCCTAGCCTCCTATCTGTGTGCCTCCGTTGACTCCGGGCTAACATCTCCTACTCCTGCCTGAGCTAGACTCACCGAGATCACGACGTGACAAGACGTCCACTGCTGCATCGTCAAAACGACCGGTCCTGCGCTTTCCGCATCCAGCGAATTCCCGCGACCTTCACCAGGTCGTCGGACCATTTTTAGTATTAAAAGCTTGAATTAAAAGATAATTTTTATCGACATATAACGCGAGCCAAAACGTAAGTATTTTGCTTGTTAATAACAAATAATACAGCATTTTCTGTAATGAGATTTTTATAAATCATTTGATTTTTTCATAGCTATAGCAACACACACACACTGAGAACACAGATTGCTGACTTCACTCAAAAAGCTGCCAAGCTTAAGTGGGACTGAGCCGGATAAATTTGCCGAATGTCAGTCAATTTTTGGGCAAAAAATTTCACCGTGTGGGTCCCGAAAAACGTGCAACGGTATCGCGGCAGACCCAGGCGAAGATGGCGGAACGAGCTGGATTCGGCGAGAAAATACTGGTCCACACTTGCACTTGACCGGAAAGAGTGGAATAAGGAAAGGGAGGCCTTTGCCCTGCAGTGGGACAATATAGGCTGAAATAATAAGTAATAATATATAGCAAGGTGTTAGGTCGAGAGGCGTCTGTAGCTCACATCATCAGCATTGTATCAAGAGACGCTGTTATTGAGTTCGTTTTATCTGGGTTGCTCCCGGTTATTACGGAGCCCGTCTCACGGTTGACAAGGGTAAATCCCCTTTCTTCATATTCCCGCGCACGTTTCGTACGCCTGACGGTTTTTGTGTCTGTCCGTAACAATAAATATAATATAGCGGTGGGCATGTCGAATACGGACCCTGTTTACATGTTTTAAATAGAAATAAACTTACGCAGGTAAAAAAATTATTGTCATTCACCATTCATGTCGTCAGCTTGAATTCGTATATCGTATAGGTAGTACTGAGCACGGAGAGGCGGTTCAGGGTTTATAAGTAGCGCGGTGTAAAAGACGTTTTGTAAGGGACAGTTCTCACCCAGCGTAACGCTCGCTCACTGACTAGCGCTAAACGGTTTGCTGTATTTTCACAGACATAGTCAAAAACATAGACGAAGTTCTGCGAACAATCATAGTGAAGCCAAAAAAACCGTGTTCCACCGTGTACAAACTAGCACTCACCTGTCTTAGGCCCGTATTACAGAAGGATACTCAAGCGTTGATCTCTGTTTAAAACTAGTTTTGAGTTGAGCTTTAATTTTAGAACGTTCCTCAAGCAGAAATTTATTGATCACAATTCAGCTGAGTTTAGTTTAATTTTATACTGTCACCTGTTTCGGAATTTCAGCTGAGATTTGATTTGTAATCACTCTAGTGCGGTCCAGATTACGCTTGAGTAGAGATTTCTATTATATTTCAGGTCAAATTCGTGTGTTATGTTGTTGAATTAAAGTTTATAATTACCGTTCTGGAATAAGACCGATACTCAAGTAACGATTCTATCCTTAAGTAGTGATCAGGTGATTGGAGTTTAAACTGTACTTGAGGAAGCTTCTGTAATACGGGCCTTAGTACACATGTCGCGGCATCGTCCAGTAAGCATCACCAAAAAAAAACGTCTATTCAGGTGAATGTGTGTGCGTTAGCGCTGGTTTGCACACGGAGGACCAAGGATTTGTAGGCTTCACTATGATCGTTCGCAGCACTTCGTCTATATTTTTTTACTATGTCTGTGTATATTTTATACATTTTCACAATTACGTACGGCACAGCATACAGTCGGCGGCTAGCTAAATGTTTGGTGTAAGCCATTCCTAATGTTTTCAAAGGTCGGCCGAATTCATTATTTTGTTATTCGATTAAATTGGGCCATTTACGAAGCCCAAAACAATTTAAATGTTAAAATATGCATACAATAAAAAAACATGTTATTTATTAACATTTTAAGCTAATAATGCAACTAACACTATAATATAATAATACTAATAATGATCGATGATTAACGGCTTGAAAATAAAATACCTTCTTGTAAAACGCTGTTAGTATTTTTTTTTTTGCAAAACTGATCAGTACTTTGTTGATGTATTTCTTTAATATAGCTGAAATAAATCACAATATTTTTGAAAAAAAACACACGTAAAGTAGACTAGTATTGTACATGATAAGAAACTGTAATAAAAATATGCGCTGCACATTAATCAACATCAATTTTCATTTAAAAATAAACAACAATACGCAAACTATGGCCATTTCACAACTATTCAGCTTTTGCATGCATAGAACTTAGACAAACATAGAATGCTTTTGCAGATAAGCATTTCAGTTTCACAGGTTACGCAGATAATTATGTCTAAAATTATGATGCTTTTTTCTAATTGACGCTGATTTATATAATTAATACCTTAAACTGACGCTGATTAATATAATTAATTTCTTAAACTGAGGCTGATTAATATAATTAATACCTTAAACTGAGGCTGATTAATATAATTAATCCCTTAAACTATTTATTGGAAATAAAAAATCACTGTCTTCTTGATACGGTCATGTACCCTATTGTAGGTGGTACCCTGCTCGCAAACATGGCCTTGGTGCTTGATGTGAAACGTTGAGGACCTAACCTTCTATCCTGAAGTCTTGGAACTCTGGAACTTTTCGAGGATGCAGTTCTTCCACGAGCTCGCATTACATTTATAGCAACACACGTGGTTTCTGGATTTTGGTTAAGTATCTTTAGGTAAGGTGGATACAGTTTGGGTGAACAGGAAGTCGGCGTTTCACAACTTAAGTCTGCGAAGGGCACTGGACCACATATGGGGTTTTCTTTCGCAAATTCGATCGCTTGTTGCGGTTCCGGCGCACTTATTGTTCCTACTTCTGACTGTTGGTAAACCACTAACGGTATCTGTGGTCGGCGTCGTAACGAGGTCGATGTCACCGAGTGCAGTATATGAAGCATCACTGTAGACAATAGAATAATGCTCCGCATCACGTAATCAATGTTTGACCATAGTTAGAGTAGACGAGACAGAGACACTATAGTTGAGTTGACAGAGATACTAAGAACAGTGAGTGTGTAAACAATCAAGCTTTTATTCAGATTGTTGTGTTTCAGTATGGAAGTAATTTCGTAGTGTTATAATACTATTAGGTACACATACCCAATAAGTTTTCCGTTTTATAGAAACTGATGAAAAGAGTACTCTTTACCTAAACAACAGTTCGTTGTGCAAGTGTTTGGCTATGCAGGAAATTTGCAGCATTTGGTGGCTTAAACCGCAATAGATAGTCCATACATAGAAGTTTTCTTAGATAGCTACACACAATAAGATGTGACACATAACCTACCAGCACATGCCTATTTTGTAAACTGTTATTTATGTAAGGAATCAATAAACGTTACATGTGATATAACTAAAGAGTATTAATAAATTAATCAGTACTCAACTTGCACAGGCTAAGTTTATAGATTGGCTCTGAAATCGTGTGGACTCACAAGTACCACCCCACAAGTATATTACGCCAGACTCATATAGAATAATCGTATGTCATTAAACTAACAGAATTGTTATTGTTATGTTAGAGCATCACAAACATTTTGATAATACCATTATTCCGTATAACAATAATCCCGTGAACGTCAAGAAGAATATAGAAATTAAACATCTTGAATTGGTATACAACATAGCCGGTACGTAGAATGTGGACTTTAACATAGTATCGTTACGGCAAAGGATAGCCAAAAGACTCAACTAGAAAGAAGAATACCTAAAGCGGTTTTCTTTAGACAGCTAGCTAGAATGACTAGCTAGCTGTCTATAGCTGGTGAGGTGCTGTTAGGGTGCATTAACAGAGCCTTCACGAGTGGCAATATTTAATTGATCGTCACCCTGGGTAGTCAACCCCGTGTACCAACCTGCTGATTGGCTGATCTTTTTACATTATCATTATCATTATGTAGCTCATGTTGACACGATACAAAAAGAATAGTATGATTGAGGAAGCGGTACGTATTTCAGGAGATTCCACTCGTGTTAGTGCTGCCGATCAGCACTGATACGAGTGGGTGAATGAGTCTGTTCTTGAAGCCGGTTAGCTACTGTGTACCGATCATAAATAGTTTTGTTATTGACTGACTAACGGCTGAATAAATAATTCAATCTAATCCAAAATCTTTGTTCAAAAGTTTAGAGCATGAAAAGATTTGTTTTCTATCCATATGGGTACTTTTTGATGTAACACGTAACAATGGTGTCGATTCTCTTGTTCACAAACTAAACTTGTTATAAACTATCGCTCTCTTTTACTAATACATAGTAGATACAAGAAAGGGATGGCAACAATTTTAGAACTGTCAAATTAGTTTTCGTGTTACATTTCTTTGTATTTTTGGGCACGTTCCGAGATCACGACTAAACTTGTATGGAAATTTAAATTCCGACTAATTTGACAGTTCTAAAATTGTTGCCATACTTTTCTTGTGTCTACTATTAGTAAATCAAATCATTTTATTTAGTAAAAGAGAGCAATAGTTTAAAATAATTTTAGTTCGTGAACAAGAGAATCGGCACCAATGTCCACTTCTCTCTATACAGTGCTATATTCTTATGAGAAAAACCAAAAAAAAAGTTGGTACACATAGAAATTAAAAAACAAAAAAAAATTAAAACAGTGAAGTAGGAAAGCAAATAAAATATTACTCGTACTTGGAAATTATAATATTAAATTTAACATAATTGATGAAGTATAAAAAATATTTCTGCTTGTTGCTTTTTTTATGCATCTAGGACTGCACCTTGTGAATCTGACATGATATCTTTCATGAAATCTCTTTCTTTATACTGATCTTCGTCTTTAGTCTTAGATGTTCGAAACGGTATAGGATGCATTAGATTTTGTGTTTCTTCTGGGTCTGTCCAGTTTAGCATTAAGCATTTAGCTATACCACACATTAAAACTTCTGTAGGTTCAGCATCCTTCTTTGGTGTGGTTCCTCCTGGGAATGGTGGGTAAGTACTCATTGTACGGATAACTCTTTGCAAAAATTTAACTTTTTCTCTTGCTGCCATTGGATTTAGAGTCGCTGCAGAATGTCCCTTAATCATTTGAACTGGAAAACCTCGTGGCGGACTTCGTGAAGTGCCACTTCGACGCAGTTTTCCAGTATTTGTCTTACTGTTGGACACCAAAACGCGTGGCGTAGTACTAATGACATCTTTCAATACTGAACCTTGTGGCACTCCACCTCCATAAGATATATTATGTGATCTTAGACTTGGGGATGCCACCACATTGTGAGATGACATATTTTGAGATACTATGTTGGTCCTAATCGTCGTATTCTCAGGCGAGGTACTCACAGAATCTATGATATGTGATTTTATGGGCAAAGCTATCATATTTAAAGACAGCATACTATCATTAATACTATGTGGTGTTTTAGTACGAGACGTACTACTTTCAGTTATCATTAGAGATGACTTTTCTTGCATCACTGATGACTTTGAATATGCTAGCGTTCTTTGTGAAACATTTATTGACGATACCCCAGTATCGTACGCCATCTTCATATTTTTGTCCAGAACCACATCAAATAGAGTTATTATTGGTTTCAAAGTTGAATATTGTTTAAATAGGTCCTCATTGTGTTTCCTAGTAGTCATTTCTTGCAGTATCCTTGGTTTAGGTTCCAAAGATCCTTGTTCTTCACAGCTCCTGTTTGTGCCACATGTAGGTTGCGGTTTCTTGACAGATTCAGGACGCATTAATTCAAGTAGCTGGACACGTGATGATTTTGACACACTTAAGTCCGACATCGTATCCGATTTAAAGCGGAAGGAGGCCAAGTTAACGGAGTGCAATTCATTAAAAATTACAATGGAGAAGAAAATAATGTACATTACGTATTATTTAATAGCCGTTGACCATATTTATAAAAAGATGAGGATATAACTAACGAGTATTGGGCATGTAATCAAATTTTTAAATTACATTATTGTGATTTGGTATGGATCTTATTTCAAGCATATTATTATTTCAGTTGTGGTGTTACTTTTTCATGTTACGTACATAGCGGTCACTTGAGTAATCTCGGAATGGTATTATAATGACAGTATATTTTGAAAGAACAACTTCAATGTTGTACTGATGAGAAAATTGATTTTGTTTATTTTTAAACCTACATTATTTTGATCTTGGCATTATTTCAGATCCCCAACTTCCATGCGGTCTCTATACAGAGCTCCAAAATTTCTGTAGCACCCATCTCTCAGTTGTTTTCTTTTGCGTTAGTGCCCAAGCTTCACATCATTCTATATATCATCAGTATGAATCATACTATGATTGAATAGTAAATTCAGCCTCCCTAGCCAAGTTGACAATCTACACAATCTTTATATAATAACTATCGTGAGTTAAATTCATAATTATTAATATAAACGGTTTCACTCACGTTATTTCATTCGGTTTGGTCGGGTACACCCGATGAAATAACGTGAGTGAAACCGTTTATATTAATAATCTACACAATCGTCAATCGTCAACGCTAATAGAAAACGATCAAAATATATGGAAATGACATATATCAACGAAAAAATCATTCGTTCAGATATGTCATTCCCATACATTTTGATTGTTTTCTATAGCGTTGACGATTGTAGACTGTGTAGATTGTCAACTTGACTAGGGGGGCAGATTAAAAGTATTTTTACTGAACTTAGATACGAGCATCCTATGTACAATGACACCACATCACAAGGATTTCTGGATGGAAATTTTTACCTATTCTTTAATGGCTTCTTGCTGTAAGGCTCTCTATAATCGAATGCCTTCAATTCAGGTGCACCTTAAAATTTATTTTAGTAGTAGGACTTATTTGGGAGTTCCCAAAGACAGACGAAACGTTGCCTGTGCCTTTCAATTTAGTTAAATTGAAAGGCACAGGCAACGTCTCCTTGATTCAATCCCGTAAAAGCCTTGAATAACCGACATTGAACCACTTGTATGAGGGCTCCGGACCGAATGACCGAATTCTGTAACTGAATAAAACCTAAGTGAATTTCAAGTATATAGTTATGACGTTGCCATCACTTTGTACTGGTTAGATGTCTAGCAGGGTTTTAAATATATATATTTATTTAAATTTAATTTATTTAAAAAAACAAAGCAGTATCAGCGCCATCTAAATCCGCAAGTATTACATTGTCCGGAGTGGAATCTAAAAATTAAAATGTATGTAAAATGAGTATTTGTATTTTATTATCTCAATAATTACCAACATAAATATTACTAACGGTTATTTTTTTACATTTGGCCCCATTTCTTTTAGTGTTTTTATCTCTCAGCTCGTTTTTAAGTCAATCGAAAGTAAAAGAAAAAGAAAAGTAAAGGATTTTAAAAGAATGTTTCATATTGACATAATTTTACTCTTTAACGACAATTTACTGATACCTTAATACCTTATCTACTTATAAAAGCATTTTGTCACCCTACGACATTAACATATTAAATTTTATTATTTATTGAATAGTGTGGCTAGATTAGAATGATGATTAGATGTGTGTATATTATAATATTAGAGCTAATGTAAATATTATTATACTTTGAATGCCTAACTTTCATGAACTGTAGTAGTAGTATAGCTCCTTGTGAACGAGTTCGTCCAGGGCAGAACAACCATCGAATATATGTCTGCATCTTGCATTATTGTGTTCCAATGCGGATGGTACGGGTACCGAAATTACAATCACATGGGTCTTTCCATCTTCATGTCTCAATTTGGAAAAACGCCATTTGCAATACCATTTAGGCAACAGCCTAGATGGTATTGCAGTTATTATGGGCAAAAGTAACCACTTAACATTGAGTGAGCCTTTAGCTCGTTTCAACATCCTATAACATAAAATAACCTAGCCTAGCCATACAAAGCCGGTAGGTTTCTGGAAGTAGCTCTTGGTATGTTAAATTTTTGCAACTATGTATGAAAATTAATCGTACATTATCTTAATCTGGTAATATATCTGGTGTAAAATGTGCATCTGAATGAAAAGCCACCCACGTCTTCAACGACAGTGGGTACCGGGTCGAGGAGAGTAGTGAATTTTTTTTTACGGCTTCAGGGATGGCAGCCAGTGAGCACTGCACTCGGGATAACAGCGGTATCGGTATCAGACAATGAAATCTTATTAAGGGTGGTTTCCTAATTTCTTATTATAAAATAATAATATTATGAGCAAAGAAAGGAAGTAAAAAGGACTATTTCACAGGACTAGAGAAAAGAGCTGCTAAAGCGCGGCAGCAACATTCAACTAGACTAGTAATTCCCGCTCTATTGTAATCGGCCGCTCATTTCTCGATCTTCGTGCTACCTCGTGGTGCCCACTGGTGGCTTCGAGGCCACTCTCCTTCAAATTTATGCGTTTTGTCTCACCGCGCCGCCACCATCCCACATCCGCCTCGCTTTCACCCCAATGTTTATTATCGTCGAGGACCTGGCCTAACTTTACCAGAGGTACGGACCGGGGTGTCAGGGCATGTAGCTTTTGTTGTTCGCTTGAGTCAGTCCAGTTGAGCATTAAGCATTTAGCTATACCACACATTAGTACTTCCGTAGGTTCAGCGTCTCTTTTTGGTGTGGTTCCCCCTGGGAAGGGCGGATAAGTGCTCATGGTACGGACAGCTCTTTGTAAGAATTCAATTCTATTATTGAGCGATACATTTCGAGTTGCCACAGTACGTGGTTTAATACCGTGATATGTTGTACCTCTTGTAGTCTTACTACGAGACACCATACTTCTAGGTGTTGTACTATGAAACTTCACACGAAGGGTCTTCTTATTACGGAAAACTATTGCGAAGGATGTCATACTACGAAGCGACACACTTTTGGACTTGACGCTTTTGGGATCTAGTGACGTCTTACGTCCAGTTGTCATATTTTCTGACATTTTATGTCCTGATGTTCCATTTGTCATGTTTCGAAATGTCACACCTTTAGGCAGACTTTTTGTAACCTCGTCTCGGGAAACTTCATTTTGAATAATATTATGAAATGCTTCACCGTATACAGGTAAATCTTGATGTATTGGCGTACTTTCAGTTACAGACATAGGTGACAGCTGACCATCTAACGTCATCTCTTCATTTTGGTCTGGTGTCACGTCAAATGGTATTTCTGTAGTAGTCCAAGTAGTCGGTTGTTCATATAGGTCCTGGCTGAGTTTCCAAGTAATCAACTCATCAAATACAATCTGCTCTGTTTTTAAAGGAGCTAAGTCTTCACAACTATAGTCTGGAAATATCACTGGACCACATGTAGGTTTGGAATACAATGGTTTTGTTATAGCAATCATCGACTTCCTATCCAAATGAAGGGAAGCCATATGCACTGACTGCAAATTATTGAGGATAATGATAAAGAAGACAATGTTCATAACGTATTAGTTAACATTCGGTGACCATATTTATAAGACGATGAGGATTTAAGTAACGAATATTGGAATTGTAAATAATTGCATTTGTAATCACATTGCTATGATTTGGTTTGAATATTATTTCAGGCATGTTATTATTTGAACGACGTCAACAACGTACTTTTTAGCGAACTGGCGTTTTATGAGACAGCTAGTGGCATGTTATAATATAATTTAAAATATAATGTAGGTATACGTATGTGTAATGGTTTAAAGATTAAATTTATTTAATAAATTTTTTTTTTTTTTTGGTTTTTTTTTTTTTTTTGTTTGTAATGGTTTATTTTAAACCAAACTAACTGTAGGTATGTTTCCTGAATTGCTATCAAATCCTTCATCTGCATCAATCAATCAACTCAGCCTATCGCAGTCCACTGCTGGACATAGGCCTCTCCCAACATGCAACATCGAAATCCATATTCATATTTTTAGTCGTCATTAAGCAGTGTGTTAGTTTTTTTATTTTTTTGCCATTGTTACCGTAGGTTACGATGGAATTGGCATATAAATATGTATAAAAATTCCTTAAAGAGAAAAAAAATCATTTATAATATAGGCATAATGTACGCACGGCTATGTACCCGTAATATGTAATAATAAATAATATAAAAATAATAAATAAAAATCTTTTATTTGCACCTTAAAATTTACATACGTTTACTTATAACATAGGGTTAAAACAATGGCAAGGTAGATACATTTACAAGTTAAGGTTGCAGCTGATACCTAAACTAAGATAAATGAATATCTTGTAACATAGGTATCAGCGCCCACCCTCATTAGTAATCAATGTTATGTTATGTTATAAAATAATCTATTAAATTAAACTAAAAACTAATTTCTTCAAATAGATTTAAAAAAAAACATTAATCTAAAATAAACCATTACACGTACACACAGCGACGCATCAAGCTGTACATTTCCAATATAAGCTGACCTCTCACTGTGCGGAAAGCGTATACAATGCGAGGTCAGATTAAACTGGAAATATATAGCTTGATGCGTCGCTGTGTGTACGTGTAATGGTTTATTTTAGATTAATGTTTTTTTTTAAATCTATTTGAAGAAATTAGTTTTTAGTTTAATTTAATAGATTATTTTATAACATAACATAACATTGATTATTATTATACTGTATTGAACGCATAACCACATAAGGCCCGTACAAACCAAAAGCATGTCAGTAGCAGCGCGGGTCGAAGTCGGGCTCGCGCGCATGTTGTGATACAAGGCAAGATATGAAACACGACACACCAAATATTTGCGTGGGCCCGCTGACGAACTGCAACGCTCCTACCTTGCTCTAGACCCGCTGGTGATAACAAGGCAGCGCGGTGTGTGAGATGCGCAGGGCAGGAGCGGCGTGGTTACGTTGTATCACTATGGCTGCCATACTGATTCGTGTCACATCGGAGCAGAGCAGGGCGGTGCGTCAGTGTGACGCAGGCAGTTGTGTTGTTTGACTACCGGCAATTTTCAATGTGATATATTGATATCACATTGAAAGCAGTTCTATCACGAGCCTACCGTTACAACGCTTTAAAATGCCTGTACCAACCTGCCCCGCCAAGTGACAAGGTAGTATGACAACTATTGTGATACATGTTATTGTTGTTGTTCATCAGAGTTTTTTATTAGGATAATTTCATAATCTTATTATGTCTATACTCACTTAACAAGCTCTAATTCAACACTTTCACACACACCCCTAACACTTTCACACTCTCACTAAACACTTTGACACTCACACTCTCAGCACTTTCACGCACTCCCAGTACACTCTTTCATACGCACCCAAACACATTCAAATTCGACACATTCGCACAACTTCACCATTTTTATTTATTATCCTTTTTATTATTACGTTTTGCTATTTGGTCAGTTCATAATGATGTCATAAAATACAGTACCGACCCCGGGAATGCACTTTGTTAAACTGTGAATAGTATCGTAGGATTCCACGAGACAGGCTTGTCCTAGTGTGGAATCCACAAGTTAATTGTTTCCTTATGTAATACCTACTACTTATACCTAATACTATCTACGTGTAATGTACCTCTTAAGGAAATGTAAAAACTACAGTTATTTTTGGCAAATAAATTATTATCTTATCTTATATTATCTTACATCGCAACCGCGCCGCTCCTCCTCTGTGCATCTCATGCTCCGCGCTGCCTGGTTTGTCGCCGGCGGGTCCGGAGCAGGGCAAGGTGGCAAGAGCGGCGCAGTTCGCTAGTGGGCCCGCGGTGATGTTTACATACATACATACATATTATCACGCCTGTTTCCCATTGGGGTAGGCAGAGACTATGGATTTCCACCTGCTACGATCCTGACACACCTCTTTCGCTTCATCTACGTCCATTAACCTCGTCATGCATGCTCGTCGGTTTAGAGAACTCTTAACCTGGCATTTTTTGAGAACATCCGCGATTTGATCGCGATACGTTCGCCGAGGTCGTCCCCTTCCAACTCTTCCATCCACACTCGCTTCGTATACTTGTTTCGTCAATCTCCTCTCGTCTATCCTCTCTATATGTCCAAACCATCTTAACATACCTTTCTCAATCTTTGTCACTACATCTTCTTTCACTCCACAACGCTCCCTTATCATGTTATTCCTTACTTTATCTCTCAAAGTTACACCACACATACTTCTCAAAGCTCTCATTTCTACTGCATTTATTCTGCTTTCATGTTTCTTCTGCCATACCCAACTTTCACTACCATACATAAGTGTAGGCACTAACACTCCCCCATGAACAGCCAGCCGTGCCTTTTCCGACACTTTGCGGCTGTTCATGAAGGTGTGTAGTGCCCCATTCACCTGATTACCAGCACTCACTCTCCTTTCAATGTCCTTCACATGCTTGCCATCTCTCGTAAACATGGAACCCAGGTATACAAATTTTTTCACTTGTTCCACCTTTTCGTCACCTATCAAAATATTGCACTCTGTCATAACTTTTTCCTTTTCAAAAACCAAAACTTTTGTCTTACTAACATTAACTTTCATTCCTTTACTCTTCAAAGCACCATCCATAATTGTTACCATCTTCTGTAACTCCCCCTCCGACGATGCAAGGATAACTTGATCATCGGCATAGAGGAGACATTTGACAAGTAACCCATTCATTTCTAAACCATTTACACTCTCTTTCAAATCTTTCAAACAACTGTCCATGAATAGATTGAATAGCCACGGCGACGCTACACATCCCTGTCTCACACCCTTATCGATGCTGAACCAGTCAGAGTAGGCGCCGTTAATCCTGACACAAGCGCTAGAATCCGCATAGAGAGATTTCAACGCTTGAATCAGGTTGCTATTCACCCCATAGATAGACAAAGCAGACCATAGTTCATTCCTCATCACTCTGTCGTAGGCCTTTTCCAAACCCACGAAAGCGCAATAGACTTTTTGACCTTTGGCCAAACATTTTTCAGCTATGCATCGCAAGGAAAAGACCTGATCCGTACACCCCATGCCCTTTCTAAATCCCGCTTGCACATCCCATATTTTTTCATCAGTTACTTTCATCACTCTTTCAATCAAAACTTTTGCATACAATTTGCCGACAACACTTAAAAGGCTAATGCCACGGTAATTCTTGCAGTCTTGCTGTGACCCTTTTCCTTTGTAGAGCGGCACAATCACGGCCTTACACCAGTCTTTTGGTACCAGGCCATTACTCCAGCACAAGTTGAAAAGACGGTACAGCAGACTAGCCACCACGCCCTGTCCAGCCTTCAGCATTTCGACTGATATCCTATCATACCCTGGAGCCTTTCCTGATTTCATTCTGTTCAACGCTTTTACAATTTCATCCATACAAAACCTATCCTCAATGTCTGCCCTTTCGTCCATCACCGTCGATACTTGCATCACCTCTTTTTCAAACAGTCCTTCAAAATACTCTTTCCATCTGTTTAACACGCATCCTTCCTCATTCATTATATTTCCATCCTTGTCTTTGATGTTATTGAGCTCCGAGGTTGCAGATTTTCCTCTGGCTCTTTTTATGGATTTCCAGAAAAACTTAATGTTTTTCCGGAAATCTTCAGATAACCGTTCATCAAAATCATCCTTTTGCTCAACCTTCTTCTTTTTCACAATTTCCTTCACAATTTCTTTTATTCTCTTATATTCCTTTTTGGCCTTAGCCACATCTTCATCCGTCGCCTTTTGCATTCTCTGGTCAGCTCTTATTGCCAGCCAGTCTACCCATGCTTTCTTCTTCTCACATACTACCTTCTGTACTTCCGTATTCCACCATACATTCTTTTCTTGTTTGCCATTTCTCCTTTTAGTCACTCCACATACTTCGATAGCACTATTCACGACGCCTTTCTTAAAAACATCCCATAACTCTTCTATATCACACACATCATCTGATCCGTCAAACTTTTCACGCAATTTCCTTTTAAACTCTTCTTTTATCTCATCATCTTGTAAATTCTCAACTTTTATTCTTTCTAGTACCGTCGAAGGTTCCGGAATACGATGTCGCCATTTCTTAAAAAGACCCCTCTTTCGGAAAACTACCAGGAAGTGGTCTGTATCGACTCCTATTCCTCGGTACGATCTGGTGTCTAATACTTTTTTCCTCAATCTCTCATCCACTATCACAAAATCAATCATACTTTTCACATTAGCGTTTTCCCATGTATACATGTGAATCTTTTTGTGGGCAAACATAGTGTTTGTCACACAAAGATTCCATTCCAAACATATCTCAAGCACACTACTTCCATTCTCATTTACTCTATCGTCTCCATACGAACCAAGCACCTTCTCATAGCCATCACGTTTCACTCCCACCCAACTATTGAAATCCCCGAACATAACTAACCTTTCATTGTCTTTGCAAATGCGCAAGACATCCCTCACACTGTCCCAAAACTGTTCCCTCTCTTTTTGGACTCTCTGGGAAGCACTCGTACCCTTATCTGTAGGAGCATATACCCCCAACACAAAAAGGCGAGTTAGTCCGACTTTAAGTCTAACCCAGAGGAGTCGTGGGTTCAAGAATTGGAACTCAATCACGCACTCTGCCATTCTTTCGGAAAGGATTAGGCCGACTCCGTGACAGCCTATGGCCGTTTTGTCTACCCCAGACCAATATGCGGTATGTTTTCCACATTTGGTGGTATCACATCCTTTCCGCTTTGTTTCATTCACACATAGTACGGTGATGTTTAGTGTGTCGTTTTTTATATAGTTCATTGTATTAAAATTTGCGCGGGCCTACCTTCAACTTGCGCTGCTACAGACATGATTTTGGTTTGTACGGGCCTTCATATGCACCACATACACTAGACTAGCATGTTAGAGAATTTATAAAATAAAAATCCCAAGCAGCAACGCAACGAATATATCGTACCGAAGAGCAATATCCTTGGTCCTACCTTATTATTGATTCTTCTATTAGATTTTGACATCACATAATCCGTGTAGTTTTTTCGACAAAATTATTCAAAATGAGTTCTATTAAATATTCTTAGGACATTATTTCAGTTTTGACGCAACTAAGTTTCCAGCATCATCTTAATGATGACGTTTTCCATATTACGCGGATGCTGTTGCAGATGAATATTCTTTAGTTAGAAAATGAAACATATGGAGGAACGTTTTCACATAATTTATCAGTGCTACGTTGTTATTATGATACAAGTGAGTTAAGTTGACTGATATACTCGAGGCTGGATTGCAGCCCGAGCCGAAGGCGAGGGCGTAATGAAGCCGTGAGTATAATAGTCAATGCTCACGCGTGTCATACGACGTTTTTCAACACACTTGCGAGGAAAAAACATAAATCACACATTTTAGACAAATATTGAATTTGTGAAAAATTATAAAATGGCGCGCGGAGCGCGATGTCATACAACTATGCGCGCGCAGGTGGTCGAAGGAAACCGCCAAACAGCCTAATATAAAAATATTATAAATTGATTTTTTATTTATAACACAAATTAATATTAATTTTTTGACAAAAAATAATAATTTGATGAAATGAAATGTTTGTATAGCATACCAGGCCCCTCAGAAAGTATTGCGAAAAAAAGTTTTTATATATGGGAGACTGGCCAGTTATAATGTTTTTCGAAAATATGATTATTTATAAGTAAAAATAAGTAAGTTCCAATTTCAAAATTTCCCTCCACATTTTTTGCGAGTTAATTCAAAGTATTGTGTCTCACTGAAATATGGATCTGCGCCGGGAACATTTTAGAGCTATGATTTTATACGATTTCAAGTGTCGCCTGAAACCGGATGAATCGTACGATAGACTTCAAATGGCATTCATGGATGAAGGCCCTTCCAAGGCAACCGTGTATTGTTGGTATAACGAATTCAAGCGCGGTCGACCAACTTTGGGGGATGACGAAAGAAGCGGTCGCCCTTTGACGGCTGTTACCGAAGAAAACGTGCTAGCAGTGAAAAATTTAATCCAAGACAATAGGCGAATTACATATCAGGAGATTCAACACATATTGAAGATTGGATCGGGAAGCGTTCACGAGATTCTACACGGCCATCTTCGCGTGAGGAGGATAGTATCACGCTGGGTGCCGCACAACCTCACCGATGCTCAGAAGCAGGCCCGGGTGGAATGGTGCCGTGATATGCTTAACAAATTTGAAGCAGGCTCGTCTCGGCGTGTTTACGACATCGTTACAGGTGATGAGTCCTGGATTTATCAATATGACCCAGAAACCAAGCGCCAGTCGACTGTTTGGGTGTTTCAAAATGAGCCAACGCCTACCAAAGTGAAGCGATCTAGAAGCGGGGGTAAGATTTTGATCGCTAGCTTTTTTAATTTGACTGGCCACTTGGTATCAATTCCCTTACGGGATCAAAGAAGCATTAATGCCGAATGGTATACTACCAAATGTTTGCCAGAAGTTTTCTCTGTTATAAGCAACAAGCGACCAAACAAAGGGCTCCGCGGGCTACTGCTCCACCACGACAATGCACCTGCGCACACCGCACTCAAAACGAGGGACTTCCTGGACAGCACGCCAGTCAAACTCCTGGGTCACCCTCCTTACAGCCCTGATCTAGCACCGTGTGACTTCTTTTTATTCCCAAAAATAAAAAAATCAGCTCAAAGGGATACAATTTTCGTCGCCGGAAGATGCGCTGGCTGCGTTCGAGCAGGCTGTAAACGAGGTGTCTGCGGCGGACTGGAAAAAGTGTTTTGAAAACTGGTTTAGGCGCATGAATCTTTGTATAAAGGCTGGTGGAAAGTACTTTGAAAAGATTTGATAAAAATATATGTACGTATAGAACAATTTTTTTTAGTTTCGCAAAACTTTCTGAGTGTCCCACGTATTTTAATTAATACAGTTGATTTATTCCCAAATTTGTTTAACTTTTTTCAGGTATAAACACTCTTTGCTGCGATTTAAAAATAAACTGTAAAGTAAAAAGCACTAGTGCCATAATATAATGAAAAAAGCACGCGTGCGTTATAAGCCACATTATGAACCTAAAAGCGATGCAATAAGAGCCACTTTACGAGCAAGTGTGTTGAAAAATAATTATCGATTTTTGTAGTTTAAAATTTCTAAATCTATTGAAACTTCAAGCTCATTTTCTGTAACAAAAGTGCGATGGTAACAAAATTTTATGTGGTTATTACACTCGTAGTTTATATTCCTGCCACAATTTTATGATGGTAAACCTGATTTGACTGTCTATAAATGGCTTGTGTAGTGTACAATTTTAGATTTTTTCTTAAATAAAAATTTACGAAATGAAAAAGCTTGAATCTAGATTCATGCGTTTGTGATATCAGTCATATATATACAGTCGACCGCACGTCAGTGGTAGCAGTTTGACCTTGACAACGTCTTTATTTCGTAAGCAAGACAGGTTTTCATAACTCAAGTGTTACTACTGACGTGCGTTCGACTGTACGTTATTCAGAAGGATTCAAAGATAATATTTGGTAAATAATGGTGTTATAAATAAAATAGATCTCATAAACTTCGTTGCCTTTTTCAGGTGTTGCAAAAGCATCGACAAAGAACAAAAAACTTTATGAAGGATTCTGAATTAAATTAAGTTTTCTTTAATATTAACAGATTAGTTTTGTAAACATTTTGTAAGTATAAAATAAAAGCATTTTGTAAGTAGTTTTGTAACTAGTATAAAATATATTGAAAGAATAGTAGTTTATGAAACTGTTGCATAACAGGGGTTATTAAAACATGAGTGTGAGTTTAAAGTCAAAATCTTGGTAACATTGTCGTAGTTTTTCTTGATTTTTGTGGTAAAAGATTGTTCGTCATTTACGTTGCTGCATCCAGAAATTCAGATGGGGTCATATTCTCCTCAGTTCAGTATCACTGCTGTAGTCAGATATTTTTGCCCAGAATAAAACTTTAGACATACAAAACCATAATAATTTAATGTAAACAATTACAATTAATTTACAAGTTATGATGACCAAATCCAGTAGGCCATGGCGCGCGGCCGCGCATGCGCCCTAGCGCTCGTCAACACAGATAATAAAATATAGTCTGGCGAAAACATTATAATCGGAACTAATTTTCTATCCTTGTCAGGATTCCGTCAATCTCTGTTTTATCATACAAAAAATATGCCTGTAAACCACAGATTAATGTAAAAAGATCATCATTTGTGAACGGCTCGAGCGATTTCGCTGTATTTTTTTTTTGCGTTTGTAATAGTTAGGACAAGGTCTGTAGCAAATAAAAAAATTGGAAAATCCACTAGAAAAGTCGGAAATGTGCACTCGTGCAAAGCCGGAGCGGGTCGTTAGTTTTTTTTTATAAATAAGGATTATCAACTACGATACACTACATTTACAGTGTCAGAGACCCAGCAGACTGAAGAATAAACTGTCAGCCGATCATCCATCATCATCCGAGCCTTTTCCCAATTATATTGGGGCGGACTTCCAGTCTAACCAGATGCGGAGAAACATCAGCGTTTTACATGGAGTGACTGCCATCAGACCCCGTAACCCATTTACTGGGTAATACTGACATTCAGAAGTTCGACCAGTTGTCAGGCTTCTGACTACCTGTAACGACTGCTATAGATATTTGTATGACAACCGGGACCGACAGCTTAACGTGCTCTCAAAGGCACGGAGGGGTCTCGATGTGTAACGAAACGGTCAGCCATCCACGGACTGACCGTGGCAAGCGTTGCTTAACCTCGCAGATCGTACAATCCGCGCAGTTATTACTTAGCCACGAGCCCCTCCAGCCAGCCGATAGTTGGGTGATATAATTGTGTTTGGGAAATTGGGTTCGCCGTGACGTGTGGGCACTCCCGTATGTCCCCTTACTTATTATGAATCCAAATAAACTATCGCCGGTTAAAAGTCTGCAGTCTGCTGGGAGGGTAGGGCTTATAGAGAATGTACATAATTTCTTAATTATTCATTAATACAATAAACGATATTATCTTCTGGAGTACTTTGCTGCACGACTGGTTGGGGTGATATACTGGGAAACGTCAAAGCTTGTAATGTCATTGTGTCTGGGGACGTCATACCATGAAAATTTACAATGTGAGGTATTACACCTTGTTGTGTCATACTTTCAGCCACCTTATATTGGGACATGTTTTCTTGTGATAGATCCGCTGTCGTAGTGCGAAGTGTGACGTCTTCCAACATGGCATCTCGTGAAGTCGTACTATCAGCCGCCTCATACTGAAGCATATCATTTTGTGATGAGTCCGCTGTCGTAGTAGGAAATGTGACGTCTTCCAACATGGCACCTCGTGATGTCGTACTTCCAGCTGCCTCATATTGAAGCATATCATCTTGTGATGAGTCCGCTGTCGTAGTACGAAATGTGACGTCTTCCAACATGGCACCTCGTGATGTCGTACTTCCAGCTGCCTCATATTGAAGCATATCATCTTGTGATGAGTCCGCTGTCGTAGTACGAAATGTGACGTCTTCCAACATGGCACCTCGTGATGTCGTACTTCCAGCTGCCTCATATTGAAGCATATCATCTTGTGATGAGTCCGCTGTCGTAGTACGAAATGTGACGTCTTCCAACATTGCACCTCGTGACGTCGTACTTTCAGTTGCCTCATATTGAGAAATATTCTCTTGTGATGAATCCGCTGTCGTAGTACGAAATGAGATTCCGTGGGACATGGCACCTCGTGACGCCATTCTGCCACCCGCCTCGTATTGACGGATATCATTTTGTGATGGATGTGCTGTTGTTTTACGAAATGTGACTCTATGCGATTTGGCACTTCGTGACGTCATATTTCCAGCTACCTCATAACGATGGATATCATCTTGCGATGGATCCGCTGTTGTAGTACGAAATGTGACTTCTTGCGATAGGGCATCTCGTGGTGTCATACTTCCAACCTTATGTTGAGAGATGTCGTCTTGTGATGGTCTCATTGCTGTAGTACGAAACGTATTACCTTGCAGTTTCACACTTCGTGACATGGTACTTCTAGTCACATCATTTTGAGACGTGATGCCACGTATAGGGACGCCATGCGGCCTCCAATTTCGTGACGGCATACTTCCAGCTGCCTTATCTTCAAATGTAAAATCTGGTGTTGTTTCTACTGACATATTACGAAACGTGAAACTTTGAGGCGTACCTCGTGACGTCATATTTAAGTAATAAAGTACAAGCACATGAACAACAGTGATTACCTAAGACCAACAAATTAATTATATATTTAGTGCAATAATTTAACAATAAATAAAAACGAAATATTTAATAAAAAATAAAAAATAAAAACAAAAATAATAATAATAATCTCCTAATACAATTTAAATAAAATTAAAATTAAATGACGAATGAAGTACCTATTTAAATGCAGTCATACACATAGACGCTCTTCCTCCTCTCTCCTACCAAACTTTGCTGTGCCCGACAGGGTCCATATTTAGATCTTATTCTTAAGCCTACCACCTGTTTATATTAAATACAATATGGAATGCAATAAAGAATTGAGTATTGAGTATTGAGTATTGAGTATTTTTAGCTACAATTCCTGGAGAAAAAACGTCTCTTGATGTAACATACTGAGGCATTACATATCGTGAAGACCTAGGTTCAATTGCTTTATCTTGAGATATGACATTTGGTGACGTTTCCGCTGTCTTGCTACGAAAATTCATACTTTGAGGCATTTCATATCGAGACTTCATACTTTTGGTTGCCATATCTAGAGAAGTAGTATGTTGTGATGCGCGCCCCGGTGATGTATTTTGAAACATCTTATCTTGAGGCATCTGTGGAATCATTGCATCTTTTGATGATTCTACTGTCAGACTTCTAAAATTCACTCCTTGACGCATTAAAACTTTTGAAAGATTACTTCCAGTCTCTACATCCTGAGATGTTATATCTCCCGCTACTTCCTCTAACATGGTACGAAAATTAACATCTTGAGACTTCCCAATTTGTGACGGCATACTTTCAGTCGTACCTTTTTGTGACATTGCACCGCGTGATATTCTTTCTGTCGTACTATGAAACATCGTATCTAAGTGCATCTCACATGAGGACATTATTTCGGTCGCCATATTTTTATGCTTTTCATCACGTAATGTTTTTCCTGTCATACTATAGAACAACATATCTCGGGGCATCACAGCTCGTGATTTCATTCTTCCAGTCGGTAGTTTTTTTGAAATTTCATTACGTGATATTCTTTCTTTTGAACTATAGTACATCATATCTAAGGGCGTCATATATTCTCGTGATGTCATTCTTTCAGTTGTCCGTTTTTGTGACATTGGATTGCGTGATATTCTTTCTTTCGTAGTATAAAACATCATATCTAAGGGCATCATATATTCTCTTGATGTCGTTCTTTCAGACGTCCATTTTTGTGACATTGCACCGCGTGATATTCTTTCTTTCATACTATAAAACATCATATTATCAAAGGGCATCACATCCCGTGATGTATTTTTATCAGTTATCCGTTTTTGTGACATTGCATCCCTTGATATTCTTTCTTTTGGAGTATAAAATATCATATCAAGGGGCATCTTATTCCGTGGTTTAATTCTTCCACTCATCAGTTCTTGTGACATTTCATCGTGAGATATTGTTCCTGTAGCACTACGGAACACCATATTATTATTATGGGGCATCACACCTCGTGACCTCATTCTTCCTGTCGTCTCATTTCTTGGTTTCTCAATTCGTGACCTCAGTCCAGGGGTCACCTCATTTTTAGTCATCCCATTACCTAGTATTCTTTCTGTCGTACTATGAAGCATCTTATCTAGATTTATCAAACCTTGTGGCGTAATTCTTTCACGCACCAATTTTTTAAACATTCTACCACGTGATATTCTTTCTGGCGTACTACGAAACTGAATTCTTCCAGTAGCCACATCTGTGTCTGACATTACATCTTGTAACATTATATCTTGGTCTACTTGTGTCTTTTCAGGTTGTGGCTGCTGGTTTTGGTTTGCTTGTTGAGTATTTTGAGATAATGTTACTGTCGCCACGCTAGTATCACCATCATCATACTCCGCCTCCTTATTTTTATCTAGCATCGCAGCAAAACGAGACTCTATAAGTTTGCCAGCATTTGACTGTACAAATTGTCGCTGTTTGGGTTTCCAAGCCGTATTTTCTTCGTAAATATTCTTCATAATTTTTCGAGCGGTTGCATGACCAAAAAGCCCCTTTTGCGGTGTCCAATTAGTCGTCGTCTCTTCAAATAGTTGTTGTTTATATTGTGGAGTAGTTGGGTCTTCACAACTATAATCTGGAAATGATACTGGACCACAAGTAGGTTTTGCTCTCATCATAATATGAGAATCAGCTGACCCGCCACTAAACTGCTGCGAGTTTGGTATGCCAAGCTGCAACATCCAATCGGGTGGAATGTCGTAGGACGCCAAATTAACTAAGTGCAACTTATTCAGAACTACGATATAAAAGAAAATAATGTTCATTACGGTATATTATGAACCGTCGACCATATTTATAAAAATATTACGAAAGAAGTAACGAATGTTTAGCATGTAAATAATCAAATTTGCAATTCAATTATTGTGACATGGCATGAACATGATTTCAAGCATGTTATTACTTTAACCCCTCGTTGGTAACGTGCAATTGTTTGAAAGCGCTTGTAGTACAACTAAGTAGATAAACGTTGCTGACTGTCAGTTCAAAATGTGAATAAAATCTTCAATCTGGTAAATGAATGACGTTTATTATAGACAAAAATGACATAGATGAAACAAAAACAAAATACTTATCGCACTAGCAAGATTAGTGTTTCATGGATCTGATGGCTCATTTACATCAGGTCGACAGGTCGACTTCAGTTGCCCGCCAAACGCGGCAGCCAACTCGGTGCAAACGCCTAGTCTTCTAACGACTACAGTTCGTAGCCGAAATTAAGTAAGAGTAGACTAGGTATAAACACTGTCGAGACAACTGTCTTGGTACTTGTAGATAGCACTATTTTTTTGATCCCAGAAAATATAAAATTACTATTACATAAAAAGTAGTTAGGGGAATTATTAATGATGCAAGGAAGATGCTAGGAAAGATTTTCGATTTTCGACTACATTGTCCAGCACTTAAATATTATCGGTCCAAATTTGTCGGACGCTCAATACGGTTTCCGGGCAGGGCGTTTGACGGTAGACACCATTGTGCACTTGAAGGCCGAGGCTATGGATACGGTAGCGCACAGGGGGTGTCCTGTTGGCGATGTCACTGGGCATCCGGGCTATCCCGAGGAGGGAACTATGAGGAAGCGGCACGCTTGGCCACTGAGAGCGCTTCCTTTGTAATTGGTCGTATCGCACTGGGTCTCAAGGTGGCGCTTGAGAAAACGGAGGCCCTGATATTTCATGCGCCCCAACGTCGGCCATCGGCTAGCGCCCACATCACCATTGGTGATACCAGTGTCCGGACGCGGATAAATTATTTGGGCTGCAATTACATACTGTAACCCCTATTAGTATGGCATAACCAGTGATATGATAATATACTGCCGATTACATAATATGAGAAGAATGAATTAGTAAAGACAACAAAAATATTATTATTTCCTCGTTTGGAGAAAAGGACTCACAACGCCAAATCTGTCTTCTTTATCTGTTGTTTGCGAGCATAATTATATGAGCGCTGTCTTATCGTGGGGTATTCGAAAATAACTAATTCAATTTAGTCTACTGTTATTGAAAGGTACAAAATTGTAGAAAACAATTAACTGCAAAGTTAATCGGGTTGGTTAAGGAACACGGGATTTTGCTGACGTCACCTAAAGACGTATAAGTGGTAGTTAAATTCGGTACTATGAGTAGAGTTCACGATAGCTCAGTGGCTAAAGCACTGGTGTACTGGAGTTGCAGGTTTGAATCCTACTCGTGAGTGAATTTTTCTTTTCACAATTTACCTAGGTATATCTTTAGATTTCGCATGCGTAAATGCGTTAAAATAGTAAAATAACTATTTTTACTGGTCTTAGATTTCGAATAAACGATTTTGATTTTGTTAATATAGTCTAAAGCTAGTCTTCCTCCTTGAAAAAAAGAAAAGTACTCCGTAAAATCCTGGTATCGGCAACTGAAAGCCCAGAAGAATGCCAAAATCGAAGAGCTAGTGGACGAGCCTAATATCATTGGCGTGATCAAAGCACAACGTCTGCGATGGCTCGGCCAGGTCGAACGCATGGGGGAGGATTGAGGATTCAAGAGAGCGTGTCTGGGCCAACCAACCGGACGTAGACCAGTGGATCGCTTCAGATATCGCTGGGGAGATGCTGTGGAGGCTGATCCGCGTGAACTTCAAGCTACCAACTGGCGAGATATCGCGCAAGATCGAGCAAAGTGGAGAGTTCTCGTTTCGGAGGGCATGACCCACTTTGGGTTGCTGAGCCAGAGAAGTAAGGTGAGTAAGTAATAAAGTCTTTCTGTAGTTTCTGACTGCTAAATATGTTCTCCTTTATCTTGTATTTTATGACATAATACGAAACAATATAAAATCTAAACTTAAAAAACACCTTTTAGAGGAATTGAGGACTGCTGAAAACGAGGTCGTGGTCGTCAACAATCATCGTGCGGCGCTCCGATCGATCTATCATCACTATATCAGGCTTATTGTGTACAATAGTCCTATCAGTGATGATAAACCGATCCCAGTATAACGTGGCATGACCATTTTCGAGAACTGGGTCGGGCACATACCTGTAGTATGGTACTTCTGTATCCACAAGGCTGTATTTCAAGGCAAGTTGCTGGTGGATAATCCTGGCTACCAGGTTGTGTCTATGCAAATACTCGTCATTAGCAAGACGAGAACAACCGGAAATAATATGTCGGATGGATTCCCCGGGACAGTGGCATGCCCGACATATGTCAACTGTGCCGTCCTTTACAATATATTTCCGATAGTTGTTCGTCATGATAACTTCGTCCATAATCGCACAAACAAAGCCTTCGGTCTCTCCGAAGAGGTCACCGAAACGCAGCCAGGATACGGACGATTTAAAATCTACATCGGGCCCATGAAGAACCCGGTAGAAGCGTCCGTGAAGCTCCTTGCTCTGCCAAACCTCCCTGCGGTCATTGGTATCCATTACTACAGGTTTGCGCCAGTTCTCTTTAGCCAAAGAGAGCGAAGTGAGTCCCTTGTCTACTGCAACAACATCTCGGTGCATACCCACGTCTAACTGAAGGAAATATTCCCTTAGACTGCACACCTCACGGTTGTGGAGGGTCTTTGTATTTATAAAGCCACGACCCCCACACCTCCGCGGGATGTACAGCCCAACGCGAGTCTCCTAAGATGTAGATCGAGGCTCTTGGCCATTAAGCCATTGGCCATAACAACAATCGGCACAATGACTGCTGAGTCAACATCCCACATGTCGACAACCTCGTGTGCCAAGTCAAGGTATCTGATTTATTTATCCTTCTCGGCCTTCACGAGATTCTCGTCATGCGGGACAATAACATCAACAATCATTGTGCGGCGCTCTGAACGATCTATCACCACTATATCAGGCTTGTAAGCGATTGTCCTGTCGATGATGATAGATCGGTCCCAGTACAACGTGACATGGTCATTCTCAAGAACTGGGTCGGGCACATACTTGTAGTATGGTACTTCCGCGCCCACAAGGCTGTATCTCAGGGCAAGTTGCTGGTGAATAATCCTGGCTACTAAGTTGTGCCTATGCAAATACTCGCCGTTAGCAAGACGAGAACAACCAGAAATAATATTTATTATTATTAATTAAAATCTATAATGACTTATAATTTTATAACACTATAAAAAAACATGCTGTACTTTTGTAAGTAATTTGCTATTGAGAAGTAATATAAATTAGTTGAGGGTATTTGGGAATTTTTGCATGCGGCGAGCGAGCGTGACGTGTCGTGTTCACCCACCCACATCTTGTTGTAATGGATGTCAACGGACGAAGCGGTGAACAAAAAACCTAAACTGATTTTAAAATCATCCAATGTAATGTGTTTTAACCATAGAAATCTAGATAATAAGGTAGGTAATAGAAGTGACAAAGGCGTGTGAACCGTTTGCTTGATTATATCAGTGCTGTTTTGGATGCACACTAAAATTGAATTTTGCAGCATATCTAACAGTGGTTTGTTTTTTAGGCTTAGTTTGATTGGTAGAGGAAAACCGGTGACACGCGTTCCAGTGTTAAAAGATGTAGATAACAATTCTATTACCTTATTATTAAGACTTAGCAATGGCAGCTGAGCTTGGGCGATGGCAGCTGTGACACAGTGCATACTACTGCAGCTACTATCGTACTCTTGTACCTTGTTATACTTGTAATAATGTTGCCCAATAAACTTTATCTTATCTTATCTTTCTATGGTTTTAACGTATATAACGTGTCGGAATGCACCTTTTCACATTATCTTCAGGTATCCCCCACGCAGCAGGTAACGTAATGTCTAATTTCCTTCACTGAATCCTGTGTAACCAAACTTTTCCGTTAGGAAAATAACATTTTGATTTTTCATTTTAAGTTATTTCAATAGGAAGTAAATGAAGTTTCATAGCAACCCTGTACAAGCATAAAATTATTATTATTTTATCTGTCATACCCAATTTGTGAAACAAAAAAAAGTTTTCAAATCAAATCAAATCGTCTTTATAGTTTTTTTTTTTGTATTTATTTTTTACTTATAAAAAATAATCCTTATATAAAACTTATAATTAAAATTACAGGTAAAGGAAAACAATAATCCGAAAACATTTTAACTACCAATGGGACGAATTTTGACAAAACCCGTAAAAAATCCAACTAGCAAAATTCTTACATCTACATCTTAATTAAGTAATTAAATCTTTAATCGTATTATTTTATGAGTAGGACGAAGGATCGAATGATGCAATTGCTATGTGATTGGCTTGATGCACCATGGGCCGCGGATTCTATTCCACTATGAAAAAAATTAGAAGTAGGCCTACCGAAAGTTTTCCGGATTCGAAAGATTGTGCATGTGAGATTTGTGTCCGCCATTACACACAAAAAATTGGAAAACGAAACAGTGTAACATTAGGTAAAGTCAACCGCATTACATATCAAACCATTATAAACGGTACTGGCTGTGTTAGTTTCAAACAAGACAGGTTGTGCTTAAACTGGATTTTTACCATCAATGTGCGCTTGACTGTACATGTTATATGATATGAGTTTTTTTTTAATAAAAACTTTATCCCACACTAAGATTTATTCTGTATCGTCGGTGTGTTCAAAGACATAAATGATTTCACGTTCACAAATGCCCGGACTCAAAACGACTATTTTCTCACATGAGACTTTCCATCTTCATGTCTCAGTTTGGCGAACCGACTTGCGGTACCATTTAGGCAACAGCCTAGGTGGTATTGAGGTTGTCATGAGCAAAGGTAACCGCTTAGCATCAGGTGGGCCTTTAGCTCTTTTCGCCATCCTATGATATAAAAAAAAAATATAATGCGCATGCAAAACCTTATAATTTTGTTCATTACACTGGACGTACTAATGAATGGCTATGACAAAAGGATTAATAGAATTGCATGATCTTCTTGAAATAAACACTGCATGCAAATAAATAAATAAATTAGAAGCGGACACTGTTTTAATTAAAGTAACATTGACCAAATTATTAGGGCAGGAGGGTGATGATGATGACGATGAATACCTGATGTTGCATAAAAAAATAAAAAATCCATCTGCGTTAAAATAATAAATAAATAAAAAATCTAAAAAATTTGCATACATAACAATACATGAGATTTAAAGCTTTTGTTTACAAAAATATTTTCTTAACTGAGATTTAATTTCCTCTAAATTTCATGTGAAAACATTTAGATATTTTATCATTTCACTACCAGAGCTCCAATTGCTGATATTGTCAATGACTTTCTGTAAAAATATTACCAAATGATATTATCTTCACTGTGACTAATACAAACACTAGATACCTTGATGTAATAATTTTGCACAGACCTTTTACAAATACTAAGAAATAAACAACAGATTTACACACATTTTTTTTCGATGTAGACTTCGAACCCGACCTGCTGCCGAATTGCGTAACTCACTCGCGATCGCAATTAATAGGATTTCAATGTTCATTGCTCCGTGTGTTTTGACCATTCGTCTTATCGACAACTATGTACCACGCAATGAATATTGTTATCATTTCAAAATGGAAGCTAATGTCAATTTCAATGCATTACACAATTACCCCACTGCTACTTAAACCTTGATTGGCACAGAAATGTTGCAATCATTTATGAGAGCTTTAAAAAAGTGATTAATTCAAAAAGTATTTTATAAAGATATAAATTGTGGAAAGAAAAAATCGCTCACGAGCAGGATTCGAACCTGCGACTCCTGGCTCAGTACGCCAGTGCTTTAGCCACTAAGCTACCGTGAACACTGCTCGTGGTATCGAAATTATCCTCCACTATACGTCTTTGGGTGACGTCAGCGATATCTTATTAAGAAACATTGTTCCTTAACCGACTCGACTAACTTTACAGTTAAATCAAAGTCGTATAGATATGCCTACCCTTACTAATTATTTTATTATTTTAACAATGTTTCTTAATAAGATATCGCTGACGTCACCCAAAGACGTATAGTGGAGGATAGTTTCGATACCACGAGCAGTGTTCACGGTAGCTTAGTGGCTAAAGCACTGGCGTACTGAGCCAGGAGTCGCAGGTTCGAATCCTGCTCGTGAGCGATTTTTTCTATCCACAATTTATATCTTTAGAATTCGCTTCGCATGCGTAAAATGCGTTAAAATAATAAAATAAGTATTTTATACTACAAATGAATATTTTGGTATAAACTGATAGTAATAAGTTAAATATTTAAATATGTTATTGTTGTGTCAGACTTCATAGTTTGTACCTACTATTGCTACACCCGATTGGGTAGGCTGTTGATTCCAAACTTTGATAAATACCTACATTTATGCACACAGTTTGAGCAATAAATGTCTTTGTCTTTAGTACAACATATAATATTAACCGCGCCCAGTAGTAGTTTTTCTTTTTTTTTGAGTTGTCCAAACGTATTTGTGGCAAACAGCGTTTCCGTCACATATAGGATAATCCCCAGAAATCTCTTCTGTTTCAGGTCTCACTCCTCCAGGATAAGGCGGCCTGGTGCTAGACGATATTCTGATTCTACGAGCTGCAGGAGTGGTCGAACTTGTTTCATGATTTGTTTGTGGCTTACGAGACTCGTGTCGATATATATTATTATAATCATATTGTTGAATTTGTCTCATCGGCTCATTTTGTATATTTGAAGGCATTTGAGACGGCATCCTTGTATAATACACTACAGGTTGTCGCAAAGCTTGATTTTTTGGCGTAGCTGTACGATAAGTTTGAGACGGTTGCGATTTGATCGTGCTAGACACCACTTGAACAGTTTTCAAAATCTTTTTATCCAGATATGGATAATTGGCTTCACTAGTCTGCTCCTCACAGCTCATTCCTGGGAACAGAACAGAGCCACATATGGGCATAGGTTTCGGCTTGAGCTGAACTTGTTCCTCTGACATTGATTGCATTGGAATATCGCCATTTCGGTCAATTAGTTTGCTTGGGTACCTGATTGGTATCATGGGACGAAAGCGTAATGATTGAGAAGTCACCGGATTCTTTAAAACTACGAAATATAAAAATATTATGTACCACATCACTTATTATTAACCTTCAATGGCCATTTTTATTAAAAAACGGTGCAATCCGACCATCGAAGTGAGAGATTGTAAATATTAAGGCTTGTTATCAGATTGTTGTGTTTTGGTTTGCAATTAATTTCGAAACGTTATTGTTTTAACCCATTCACTGTCCAGTGTGAATATTTCCAATCTTTGCGAAGAAAAGCTTTTAAATAGACAAAAAAGGATTTTTCTTCTTCTTTCTTTGATTCTCCTTTTTTCTTCGATTTGTTAAACCACAAGTCCTGGCGAAGGAAAACCGATATGTACCTAGAATGCTCTGTGTGGCTATTGAAATTAAAAAACATCCTTATTTTAATAGAGATGATGGTTGGCGGTATCTGATACCACCTGTTTGAAACCCAGTTCTAAAAATAATCAAGTCCCAAATAGCACGCAACACTGTAAAAGATAATGACATTGTGAGTGATTACTGCGTGCATCGAAACGATTTAAATTAATAAAAATTGTACGGTAGATTAAAATATTTTTTTAGAAATATCTGTATAGACGCTTGTCATATTAGTCGACCTGCGACCACGAACGCTGCAAAGCTTTCAAAACGTCAGGAAAATTTATTTAAATACTATACACGATTTAATCCGGTTAAACTTGTTTTATCATAATGTGTAGTGATCGCGAAAACCTAAGAAATTATTATCAAACTAATATTTTAAACGTTTTTTGTTCCTACTAAATAAATTAATATTATAAACCTTTTTAAAATATTAATTTATTTACTATTATTTTAGTATTTGTCATGATAGAAGCTATAGTAATATATATTATGTGTATATTTCAGCTGACTAGGTACTATTAAGGTTAAAACGATACAGCTCTGTGACAGAAAGGTGGACGAATGGACAGATGGCGTAGGCAGAGTAATAGGACTTTGATCTTTGGCCCTTCGGATACGGAACCATAAAAAAGTTTTCTTTTACTTATCTGCCCCATGATACTGGATATCAGAAATGCCGTGAAGGTGAAAGTAAAGAAACAATCAGAACCACCATTAATAAATTATAATCAACATATATTATGTACATGTTTTGGGAAATGTCCGCAGGGTGTGCAGAGCAGCAGATTGTACTGCATTTTGATAATTGGAGCTTGCGTTCATGCCTAGATTCGCCTCTGAATATAAGACTCAGTTTCACGGTGTTTTCATGAAAATATGGTATTATTTTGGAAGTGAAAAAGAATTATTATAAGTAGGTATGTGAAAACAAATATTGTCTTAATCTTGATAAGTTATTGTCTAATCAAGGAATAAAGAAGCTTTATTATATGTGAAAAAAAAAACGAGTGTGCTTTAGAGCACACGACTGAAGTAAAACTTCACAACTTATATCTCACTCAATACTATTTCAATGAGAACAAAGGATTGGTGGCGCGGCGCGCATATATCTACCGGCGCTGTGTCGTGGCCGTGCGCCTTTTTCCCCGCGTCCCGCACTACCCCCTCCGTTCGCCTCGCCCGATCACACTTTTCGTAACGCATTTACCAGCTTACTCCCCAAGTCAAGCGTGTGTAAAGAAGTTTTACTTCAAAAACATACTTACTCTTACCTGTTGGCTTAGCGACCCAAAATGTGTCTTAGCCAGCGAAACGAGAGAACGCCACTTGCCAAGATCTTTGGCAGTATCTCGCCAATCGATCTGAACAAACTTACTTTTTTAGATTCCGCGCGGAAGAAGTCATGGTTAACAGCGAGTCATAAATAGGTATGAAACTACATGGTACAAGGTATGTCACAGAACTGCTTATAAAACTTAATAGGTAATTAAAATGTAAGTATCAAGAGGCCATTAATGTTTTCTTAATTCTATATTCCTGCCTATTTGTTATCTTGCAGGATGAGTCTGTCATGCTGATGGTGCCGTTAGTGTCGGGTCGTTAAGTTCCTTTCAATATGGTTGAGTTAAGCGATGGCTGATACTCGCGTCATGCTCGTGACCGTCTGCCGTCAACGAACGGGTGCCGTCTGTTGGGACAGTTCAGCTCCTACATACTATGGCAACTCTTTTTACGTTGATTTCTAAAGGCAATATTATCACTTTTAAAATCTTGTTTATTTCTGACATTAACCTAAATTATACTCACATTATTTGAATTGAATTTGATGTAATAGACCTCGGACGAATAAAAAATGGCGAACGGAATCTCGCTAAGAAAAGATTGAAGCACTTAGTTTTCTCCTAAACCCACTATAATTTCGACAGAATTTTAACACACCAGATATATATTGTCATTTTATTTGTGACACTACGACAATGACTAACGTCACACGAAATTTGTTGCGTAATCGCGACTTTTTGCCTTACTATGGGTTGGAATGTGTGCGTGCCAGCCCGTACTTTTAAGCGAGCCGTCTTACTATGGGTGCATCGCTTTTTGTTTAGCGAGATTCCGTCCGCCTTTTTTATTCGTCCAAGTAATAAACAATAACCTATTTTAAAAAGAGTATATCCATGGCGTTTCTTGCCGGTTCTCCATTTGACCCACAATTCGAAACCGTGCAACTAGAGCCGGACGTTTCAAAGGTACCTGTAATTAGGTTTATTTGAAATAAAAAACATTTGAATTTGAACTACCCAACATTTTTTTTTGTTTTTTGACCTATTGTCAGACAAACAGACTAGTTACTCATTTACCGTTTACATAATTGAACGAAGATAGCGTCAAACTTTCAGCCAGAACTTATCACTTCAACCTGGCATGTCAGAAAACTTTTCTGTTACAATAATATGTGTATGCGCCAACGTATACATCGCCTGTGTGGAAGCATACCTACATATATAAGCCTACCTTCAATAAATTCTGTACCACGTACAATTTTGATTGTGTAGTTTGTTATTCTCACAGAAATAGATATTCTAGTGCAACAATAAAGACAGTACTTAGTAAGTACATCCTATAAATGTGTATATTTACTCATCATCCTTAGCTAACTTCTTAGTACTGAACCCACTCCACACTATAATTTCACATCAATATATGACAACGTGTAACTAAAAATGCTGAACACGTTTCATCGTAGTTTTTCTAGATGTCCAAACGTATTTGTGGCATATAGCGTTTCCTTCACAAATAGTATAATCCCCAGAAATCTCTTCTGTTTCAGGTCTAACTCCTCCGGGATAAGGCGGCCTGGTGCTAGATGATATTCTGATTCTACGAGGTAGAGTCGAGTCTAGTAGCTGTTCTGGGGACGTTTTTGGACGAGGCCTTCGACTCTCTTCCCGAACATGTATCGGCAAGATAGTATCGTATTGGGGAATTTGTCTCATTGGCTGATTCCTAAAACTTGGCGGTCTTTGAGTCAGCGGTCTAGGGTTATACACTCGAGGCTGTCGCAACACTTTGTATTGTGGCGTGGCTGTGTTATAAGTTTGTGTCGGCTGCGGTCTGACTTTGTTATACACAACTTGAACAGTTTGCAAAATCTTTCTATCCAAATACGGATTATTGGCATCAAGCCTAGGGATTATTCTACTTTCAGTTGTTTGTGATGGCTGCGGTCTGACTTTGTTATACACAGCTTGAACAGTTTGCAGAAGCTTTTTGTTCATATATGGATTATTGACATCTAGCCTAGGGAGTATACCACTAGTAGACTCTTCACAGCTAATCCCTGGGAACGGAACAGGGCCACACATGGGCTTACGTATCGGCTTGAGCTGAAGCTGTCCCACATGCGGTGATTCAATTGCACCATCACGCACTATTGGTTTGTTCACGTCTGAGATTCGTATCATTGGCCGGAAGCGCATCGATGAACAAGTTACCGGGTCCTTTAGAACTACGAAATATAAAAATATTATGTACCACATCACGAACTAATTAACCTTCAATGGCCATTTTTGTTACAAAACGAAGCAATACGACTAGCGAATGGAGCGATTGCAAATATTGAGGCATGTTATCAGATTATTGTGTTTTGGTATGCAATTAATTTCGAAACATTATTGTTTTAACCCATTTGTTGGCAGGTGTGAATATTTCTAAATTCACGTGAGCGTAAAAAGTAGTGGAGATTTTACTAACAAATATCTGCAGGTACGTGTAAGTAAACAGCCAGTAGCAGAAGTTAGCTTTCAGGTTTTTGACTTACTACTATGTCTAACTATAATAGATGTCCCTTCGTGATAAACTTGGAACGATAGCGGCCGCTCTGCTTGAAATTGAAAACGAACTGACCAAAGGCTTACCTTAACATGGAAAAAGGCTAGGCTGATGACATCTAATTACATAGACAAAATCAGCTAAATTGCGGTATTGTTGTTGTGTTGTGACGACGTCTGTGGTCTGGTGGTTCGAGTGTCGGACTGCTGATCATGAGGTCGTGGGTTTGATTCCCACAGGACACAAATATTTGTGTGATGAACATAAGTATTTGTGTTGGTCTGGGTGTTTCTTATGTATTATAAGTATGTATTTACAAAAAAAAAAGTATATAAGTATTAAATCCATTGTCTAGTACCCATAGCACAAGATCTGCTTAGTTTGGGGACTAGATGGATGGTGCCGTGTAAAAATGTCCTAAAAATATTTATTTATTTAATAACTTCTTAGGTTTTCGCGATCACTACACATTATAATAAATATTTATATTATAATAAACAAAACAACAATAACAGCAATTAAAATAATATATGCGATTTAATCTGGTTAAACTTTGTTTTATTATTTATTTATTTTTATTTATTTATTGTTATTCCCAATTCAATTTATAATATTTTAAAGTATTTACAATTTTTTAAATCATCATCATCATCATCATTTCAGCCGAAAGACGTCCACTGCTGGACATAGGCCTCCCCCAAGCATCGCCACAACGACCGGTCCTGCGCCTTCCGCATCCAGCGGATTCCCGCGACGTTCACCAGGTCGTCGGTCCACCTTGTGAGGGGCCTACCCACGCTGCGCCTTCCAGTACGCCTCGCCACAGGGGGGCGTTATCACCCACTTTGGGAATGGCCGACTTAAATCGATAAAATGTAGGGACCACCTGATTTTTTTTTCGCGATTTCAGGGCTGGTCCCATAGTAAAAGTTGTTCATAATGATGAGTACAGTGACCCCTTTTAGGGAAAGAAGCAATTAAAATTTCAGCATGTATATGGCCCACCACCATCGGAAACATTGTTAAAGCTATGGGAACCGTTGGCTCAGATCATAGAAATCTATATAATATAAGATAGAAGATTACTTATTAAATATTATAGATATTATAGATTATTATTAAATAGAGCTTCTTTGTGAAGGAGCTCGTCCGGGGAAGTACTACCACCTTACTTACTTCTCCGCCAACCAGTGATGCTAGCATTGCTGTGTTTCGGTCTGAATGGTACGGATGCCGGTGAAATTACAATCACATAAGAATTTCCATCTTCATGTCTCAGTTTAGCGAATTGACTTGCGGTACCATTTATATAGGTATTGAAGTTGTTATGGGCAAAGGTAACCTCTTAACACCAGGTGGGCCTTTAGCTCGTTTCGCCATCCTATACTATAAAAAGTGGCAAAGGCGCTTGAAAGTGTCACCGCGTACAGGTATCTCGTAGGACACCAGTGCGCGAACCGTATGCTTGATAATCAGTGCTGTTTTTGACGCAGAGTCACTAAAATTATTTTGTAGCATAGGCATATCTAACAACGGATTTCTTTTGAGGCTTAATATATTTTGCATTGAGTGCTAGTAAATTGATTTTCATTATAATGCACACAATCAATAGCATGGGTTCACTGATGTATGTACATCATACATACGCATATGTATGCGGCTGTGCGCACGCGCGCCACGTTGTTTCATTGCATTCCATACATCTCACCCACACCACAATCATCACAAACTGGCCCTGCTGTTATGCTAGCTCTATTCGAGTCTATACTTACCTGGGTGTAGAGCAGGTATAGTAAAATAAACCAACATAAAAACGCACTCTTGACCTATGAGGTTATGTCGTTTTATTTGCCTTAGACTTGCTCAGAGCCAATACAAAAATATCATAAAATAAGGCGACAAATAAATTCATCCAACCTCTCCGGCAGTTTGTTTGTAGCAATTTAGCAAACTGAGTGCCTTCGTTGAATGATAGCTTGTTTAATAACTTCTGTGGCGATAATCTATGGTAACAAGTTATCTTATATCCTCTGACTCTGCCTCTGACCTCCTTAATACTAGTACGCTGGACAGGCTATGTCATTCAAAATGACAAAAGTTCATCATTCCCAATCACAGCGCCCCTAGCATTTGTCCCTGGAACTAAAATTACAAATGGCCGTCGTATTTTTCAGAGTAATTGTCATTAGCCCATCTCTAACATTCGTTTAGTGTAAAAACACCACTGCAGCCTTTACTAACAACGCCAAAATGGCGGAATTCAAATGTCTTCATTACTACGTCGTCTATCGCCAGTCCAGTGTACTAGTATAAACAGATGTGAGTTCTTGTATCTTTTATTTTCTAAATACTTATGCTCTGACATAGCGATGTGCCTCGATGCTGAGGTGATTCCAGGGTAGTTCTAACAGTATTCTAGCCACACTGGTAGACAAAATTGATAGGCCATTTATCAGGCACTGGGCGGATAAACTAGTACGGAGAGAGATGTGTTCGCGAGCTGCGGTCGGGAGCGACAATCTTATTATTTTAGTTTGAGGATAGACGTACGCTCCAGATTGCGGCTCGCAAATACTGTGGGTGGAATAGTAGGTACGTCTTTGCCATTTTGTATTACTTTTTCAGACTTCATTCGCTAGATCTACGCGCTCCGTCTCTTATTCTTTTGGTCTGAGGTTTTAAAATCAAATCGCATATCTAATATTTTAACGGTGCCAAAAGTAGAACACCAATTGACAACATAATACCTTGGATATTTACTCACATTCAAAAAGTAGGTGCCTACCTACCAAGTCACAGTGTTTAAAAATGTGAAGCAGTCAATTCTTATCTCAACGTTTAACATCATCATCATCATCATTTCAGCCGAAAGACGTCCACTGCTGGATATAGGCCTCCCCTAAGCATCGCCACAACGACCGGTCCTGTGCCTTCCGCATCCAGCGGTTTCCCGCGACCTTCACCAGGTCGTCGGTCCACCTTGTGGGGGGCCTACCCACGCTGCGCCTTCCAGTACGCGGTCGCCACTCCAGAACTTTACTGCCCCATCGACCATCCGTTCTGCGAGCAATGTGCCCCACCCACTGCCACTTAAGTTTGGCAATTCTTCGGACTATGTCGGTCACTTTCAACGTTTAACAGATCTACTATAATTCCTTATAGATCAATTATGTATTCCTTATAGATTATATTAAAATCAATCTGCAGACTTTTTGTGACATTCTAAGTTAGAAGTGAAGCTAATAAAATTTCATGAAAAAATATTGTTAAAACTGTATATCAAGAAATAAAATTATCATCTTCACCTGTGTTCTCGGTCATTTAAGTAAAAAATTCTCGAAACCTTACAAATTGTATAGACACAATAATTAATACTCCCAAGGTTTTAAAACTCTTGAACCACTAATTAGAAAAATACCACTTTAAAACTGATGAAAATTTAGAGCCTAGTTGGAAATTAAGAGTTTCTCTTCACTTTAGTAAATGGTGCGATGTGGATCCACCTCTGAGAATAGATTTTTTGCCAGTCCAGAGACGTTTTTGGCAATTAGCTAATTTAACACATTTTATCGAAATCTCGTCACTATCCACTGAAGGAGGAGATGATCCAGAAGGAGGAAATGATCCAGAAGGAGGAGATGATCCACCATATGGCGCCATGGTACTCGATGTATGACTATTTTGTCTTGGCTGAAGATTAAAATCTGGGTGGATTTCAACATTGTCGTAATCATGGAATATAAGCATTGGTCGTTCTGCTAGTTGGTCGCCATGAGGTAAGTAACGAACAGACTTATGCGGTCGCAACGCCCTATTTTGATCTCTATAAAGATCAAAATGATTTGGGGGTGACGATCTGATGTGGTAATAGAGCGAGTTTTCACCTCGAAGTCGCATTAAATCTGTAGAAAAGTCAATATCTGGCATTATTGACTCCGTTGTCTTCTTTCGCTTTTGTGTCATGTGTCTTGCCTGAAGCCGAGATGTTTTAGCAAGGTCCTGCACCAATACCACGGGGCGAAATTGGATGGTACCTGAATTCACGAAGTACAGTATTTCGAATATGACTGCGGAGTATAAGAAAATGATCCGCATTACGTATTAGGCAAAAACCTTTGACCATATTTTTGAATGCGACAAACTGAATACGTCAATAATCTAATTTGTAATCAGATTGTTGGGTTTTGGTATGAAAATTAATGTGTGGCATGTTATTATTGTTACACTGTTCGTTGCACAAAGGTTTTTATACTTTTAGATTGAGAACATATTTTGAAGTGCAAATATTTTATAATACTTAATTTCTCTTTGTTAATATTTTTATGGTTTCAGTTCCATTGACAAGAAGTGTAAAGTCTAAATACTACTAAGAAGTTTTTTTTTCTATGAGGATTATGATACCGAAATTCTATCTTGTAGTTTCTAGGATCAGTAATCTGGAGTGGCAGTGGGCTGGCGATGTTTGTTGAAAGACCGATGGTCGTTGGAACAGACAAGTCCTTGAGTGGAGACCGCGAATCATTAAACGCAGCGTAGGGCACCCCCAGCCAGGTGGACCGTCAACCTGGAGAAGGTAACTGGGGGGGACTGGATGCGGAAGGCGGAGGACCGAGTACTGTGGCGCCACTTAAGAGATCCCTATGTCCAGCAGTGGACTGTGACAGGCTGAATTGATTATGTATTGGTCATTTTCTGTTCATACCAGAAAGTTTAATCATTAATTATTTTATTATTTTTAACGCATTTATGCATGCGAAGCCTAACGATTTAAATTGTTGAAAGAAAAAATCTCTCACGAGCAGGATTCGAACCTGCAACTCTTGGCTCAGTACGCCAGTGCTTTAGCCACTAAGTTACCGTGAACAATGCTCGTGGTATCGAATTTTCAACTTCCACTTGGTAACGTATTTGGGTGACGTCAGCGATAACTTATTAAGAAACAGTGTTTCTTAAAATTCGATACCAAGAGCAGTGTTCACGGTAGCTTAGTGGCTAAAACACTGGCGTACTGACCAGGAGTCGCAGGTTCAAATCCTGCACGTGAGCGATTTTTTCATTCCACAATTTAAATTTAATTATTAAGTTCAACAACTAAAATAATAAAAACAATGATTAATTATTGTTCGCCTAGCCGAAGTCACCAGCATAGCTTACAGAAGCAAATTTAAACAAGCGGTGTCTTCTTTTAAGAGGTGATGCTCACAAAGGCCACCTTCTAAAAACGAGAGTGCAGCTTCTTTTTCAGCAAGCAGAGACTTGTCGAGGGGGCGGTGAATGCGAAAGGAATTCTGCAACAAAAGTTGGAGGAAACCGTTGAAACTAAGCGTTTTTTTTTTTTTTTTTTTTTTTAATTCTTAACGGGCTTGCGTTTGACCGCCACCTCACCTGATGTTAAGCGATGGTGCGGTCGACGATGGTACATGCTTGCCCAGCAAAAACCTATTCACTCGAGTCTTGAAGACCACCAGATTATATTTCTCGGGAAACACTGACGCCGGCAAGGAATTCCACTCTTTGGCGGTACACATGATAAAGCTATTAGCAAACCGGTTCGTGCGTAAGGGAGGAATATCTACCATATAACGGTGGCGCATCGCCATGCGTCTGGTCGTCCGATAATGGAAAGGGCTTGGGGGAATTAAATTGTGCAATTCCAACGCACACTCGCCGAAATGCATTCGATAAAAAACCGATAGGCTAGCAACTCTGCGCCGATGCTCGAGACTTTGTAGCTTGGCATCGACCAGCGCATCGTTGCCAACGAGCCTCTTGGCGCGCCTCTCAATCGACTCGAGAGCCGCCAGTTGATATTTAGCCGAGCCATCACAGAGATGAGAGCAGTACTCCATACAGGACCAAACTTGTGCTTGGTACAAATTGAGCAGCTGTTCAGGTGTGAAGTACCGTCTCACCTTAGAGAGGATGCCCAGCTTTTTGGCAGCAAGTTGAGCCTTGGACTCTATGTATGAGCCGAAGTTTAGGGTGGATGTTAGTGACACGCCAAGAAGCTCAAGGTGGTCAGTTATCGGCACGGATGCATCACAGAAAGTTGGAGTAAGTTCAAATTGACTCCGTTTAGCAGAAAACAGGCACGCCTGGGTCTTAGCAGCATTGAACTTGACCAAGTTAGCATCACCCCATTCGGAGACAGCTTTCAGGGTCAAGTTCAAGCGTTCAACCATGGCCTCTCTAAGAGACTGGATTTGCGGCCGACTCGCTCGTGCATTGGATGTGTAACTCTCAACAACGGTGCTGTCGTCTGCGTACCCAAAGGTGCCGGGTCTTAGCAGATCATTTATGTGGAGCAAAAACAAAGTTGCGGAGAGTACTGAGCCCTGAGGGACCCCGGCATTTATAGCCAATTGGTCGGAGCGTAGGATGCCCTAACACATTTGTATAGCTGCATGCAGTAGGCTGAAGCGAGAACCGAGTAGTATGGTGCAACTTAGATGAGACCTACAACCGACACTGGACCTTGGCAGGCTGTGTGAATTATTCATTGTTTTTCTTAAATTAAAATCAATGAATTACTTTGTGGTTTTTTTTTTTGCTAATAAAATGTCTTGACTAAATTCTTTCTAAATTGACGTGATGAATGATCCATGTTGTTTTATTTTTCCCAATCAAAATATTTTTTGTAATTTGTGTCTGTGAACACACGCACGGAATAGGATTTCTCTTTTGTGTGGGGATTTTTTTTTAAGAAAAACTATCACTCGGAATATAAATCCTTTTTTCAATTTATTGTATGCCAATTATGGCAGCACGACTATGTATTGTACCTATTTCATATACTTTTATTTTTAGTTATGTATTACAATAAACTATGAAAAAAATTAAGTTGAAAATATGAATTATCATTCATTCAATTTTTTTTATAACTAAGGAGGGCAAACGAGCATGCGGGTCACCTGATGTTAAGCAATCTCCGCCGCCCATGGACATCCGCATCACCAGGGGAGTCGCCGATGCGTCGGCAACCTTTTAAAAAGACGTATGTTATGTTACGTATGTCTTTATAGGCAAAAGCCACAAAACCGAAACAATTTTTGTTTTGTTCTTTCGTAGTACCTTTTTTATGTATCTAAGTGGACGTAAAGGTTGATATAACGATGATGATATCCACGTAACGTAACTACTTAATTTGTTTTAAATGTAGTGGGTACCTACTACTTTGGAATTATTATTTGTAACCTTACGGCCTTCACGAGAGATGACAAGGCTTTTAATCACAATGTATTAAATAGGTATTCAATAATACTACAAACAAGGAAGACAGTCATTCTTCACATATAAATTGTAGAAAAACTCGTTCACGAGCTGACTCCGAAACTGCAACCTCTGATTCAGTACACAAATACAAAAAAAAATTTGGTCGCTTTCTAAAAAAATATTTTTAGGAGGGAGATCTGTAACCATTAAACATCTCACTTAACAACAATGTCATCTATGTATAAAAAAATCAATTTTGGAATCTGGGATAGATGTGAACAGTTTATCTATAAGCAGATCCCACAGATAGCTTCAACAATATCAATTATACACAGAAAACTATGAGTTTTAGTTGATTTAGTTTTTTTTTTAACTATATTTTTTGTGTTATTGGGTTTTTCATTAGGAAGTTCTCAATAGCAGCCCGGATTCTCTATTTGTGTCCGGTTGATGGCAGTAGGTTCGCCCCCTATAACCCCTATAACGTGGGACTCGTTAACAAACTGACGAAATGTGGGTATACTAGAGGTGTACCTCTGCTTACCCATTCGGGGAAATACAGAAAATGGCGTGCTGTTATGTGTGCTATTTCTTTCTTTAACAAAAGAATGACCATAAAACACGTCTTCCGTTATTTTAGAGTGGAAGTTAAAATAACTCAGATGCTTTTAGTTTCTCTTATTTTAACCGAATCAAATAGAATATTTTTAAGAAACACAATATGAAAACTGTTCCTGATTCACGAATATCTAATATTATTAATAAGGGTTTCTTAGTATTTTTTTTTTATATTAGGTTATAAATAAAAAATATAACACTATTATATAATTATACATAATTATTTATTATTAATTTAATAATTATACATAATTCATTCCAGATATAAAAATACGTATTATTAATTATGTTACGTTATGTCTAAAGATGGCTTCCTACGGTGCGTGATTGTACGGTTTACGGATCGTCAGTGGTGTGTCGTCATATCGTGTCCGTAAAATCACGCACTATGGGTAGCCACCTTCAGACCTGAATCATTAGAGACCTGAGCCGGAGCAATGAGACAGTAATGGGTTCATTATATATACAAATATATTTTACTTAATTATATTCAAACATTATACCGTGCCTTTTTGTGCATTTAAAAGTTTTTACAGATTCATCCTCCGAGCCTTTTTCCAATTTTATGTTGTGGACGGTTTGCAGTCTAACCAGATGCAGCTGAACATCAGTATTTTACACGGAGCGACTGCCATCAGACCGCCGCAACCCAGTTACTGGATAATACTAAAATTAGAGTTTCAAGCTTCTGACTAGTGACTACCCGTAACGACTGCCTTAGATTTTCATATGACAACCGGGACCGACAGCTTAACGTGCTGTCCAAGGTACGGAGGGGTCTCGAATAGTCTTGATGAGTAAAAAAAACGGTCACCCACCCAAGGACTGACCGCGGCTAGCATTGCTTAACCTCGCAGATCTTGAAATCCTCGTGATTATTACTTAGCCATGAGCCCCAAGGGTTTTTACACATTATAGATGCTAAACAATATTTGTTCTACGACTTTCTCGAAACAAGAAAAAAACATCCATCGTCTCTTACGAAATCGACCGACTGAACGAGTCTGACGGTAAGACATTTTTTCTTCGTCTAATGCCACTAAAAGGCGTGGATTATAACTACTGGGAAGGCGGGTCAGTGATAGTGAGCATTGCATTAATTAACTGTCACCGCCAATCTACCAAAACAACGCACCACATCGTCTGCGCAGCACCCGCACTGCCTCCAACCCGCTTTTTACGCAAGCGATCCGAATCCGAGAAAAGATGGTACGTAATCGTAGTACTTTTTGATGGAATAGTCGTGTACTGCATCGGATCTAAATTAGGTACATAGATTTCCCACTGAATTTTACAGGACAGTATTTTCTCGGTTTCGGATCAGACGCAGTGCGTAACTGCCCATAGTCATACAGTTATTTATCATATTCGGATTCCTACTCTTTGATTCCAAAAACCATTGAAATGGCAAGAAGGCAGGCCTTTACTGGATCTGACTACTTTTGGCCACATATTTAGTAATCGTAAGTACAGAAGGCACATTCCCTAAGAAAGCCTGCTCAATTTCCCAAAAACTTAGCTATACCAAATCACGCTGAACTGCTAAATCACCAAAGTACTTTATTGTAATGCGAGCGTGTGCATCACACCAAGCTCGTGTATAAAATCCGACTGATCGGTCCTGAAGTTGGGGTCTCGTAGGATTGGTATGTTTTTATACCAGTGCGCCAGGCCTGCTTTAGCTATCTCTTATGTGGCTAAGATTGCCTGGTTCTTTGCGTTTGTTGTTTGCCTTGTAAATTGGTAACTGTGCTAGATAACTTGGGCCATTTTTGAAGCGATATTTTCTGAGTAGTTCCACTCCGACATAAAATATCTCGAAGTGATTTGCTTTCATACCGGACATCTCGAGTTGACTCGCGTTCATACTGGTCATCTCGAGGTAACGCGCTGTCAAAGTGGCCATTCCGGTGTGACACGGTGTCAAAGTGATCATGCCGATGTGACGCACTGTAAACGTGGTAATCCTGTCGTGGTACGCTGTCAAAGCGGTCGTCACGAGGTAACGTGTTATGAAAGTGTTCATTCTGAGGTGACATGCCATCACAACGGTCATCCTTAGATGTCTTTCCTTTAAACCGGACATACCGAGTTGATTTGTTTTGCAATCAGACATCACGTGGTGACTCGCTTTCAACCCGGACATCTTGAGGTGACTTGCTTTCATAGCGAATACCCCGAGGTGAGTCGCTATCAAACCGGTCATCCTGAAGTTTGTTGCTCCAAAATCGGATATGCTACGGTGACACACGTTCATTCCGTACATTTTGAGGTGACTCGCTTTCAAACGGGACATCACGTAGTGTGTCACTTTTATACCGGGTATTCCGAGATAACTCATGTTCATATCGGATATCTGACTGCGACTCTCTTACATACCGGATATCCTGAGGTGACTTGCTATCAAACCGGATATCGCGTGTTGATTTACTTTCAAACTGGACATCCGGAGGCATCTTGCTATCAAACCGGACATTTCGAGGTGATATGCTACCAAACCGAATATCTTGAGGTGACACACTTTCATCCCGGACATTCGGAGGTGACTTGCTCCCAAACCGGCCAATACGTATGGGTTTACTTTTAAACCGGGCATCCAGAAGTATCTTGCCAACAAACTGGGCACCCAGAGTTATCTTACTTTCAAACTGGACATTCCGAGGTGAGACACTATAAAACTGGATAAGCTGAAGTATCTTGCTTTTAAACTGGACATCACGAGTTGACTCACTTTCAAACTGGACATCCCGAGTTGACTCTTTTTCAAACTGGACATCCCGTGCTGACACACGTTCATATCGTACATCATGAGGTAGCTTGCTTGCCAACCGGACATCTTGAGTTGACTCGCTATCAAATCGGAAATCCTGAAGTGTTTTGCTTTTAAACCGGACATTCTGAGGTATTACACCTTCATGCCGTACATCTCGAGGTGACTCGTTTTCATACCGGACATCTCGAGGTGACTTGTGTTCATACTGGGCATCCAGAAGTAATACGCTATCAAACTGGACATCTTGAGCTGATTCACTTTCAATCTCGATATCATGAGGTGCTCCACTTGGAGATGTCTGATTTTGGAATAAAACAGTTTGAAATATCACACTGCTGTTATGAGTGTCACGTGGTTTGTCTTTTTTTTTATCGACACCATAGGGTGACGTACTTGAAAATAAAATAATGCGAGGTGACACATTAGAGTACGGATATTGTCGAAGTACAGTATTATTCTTTTGTTTGTCACTTTGTATACTTCGAGACGTCTTACTTGGAAACTTTTTAGTCCAAAGCTCTTCACTTTGAGGTTCCTCATCTATAGAGGGTCTAATCTGAAACCATTCATTGTTAAACATCCTACTTGGAAACAGAATAGATTCAGTTGTCATACTTCTAAACACCGGATCTCGTAGTTTTTTACTTTGATGCGTGACATATTTGGTTTGACTATTCCTATAATTCCAAATCCGAGATGGCCTCCTTTGAAACCAAACACTTTGAGTCCTGTCACTTAGAAATGGCATTGCTCGAAACATAATACCGCGGGTAGTCTTCTTAGCTTCAAGTGATGTAACTCTTCCTTGAAGCTCTAAATCTTTAGGTGTTCGACCTGCCACATCTTGAATAACTTGCGCCTTCTCGTGTTTTGATGAGATTCGATCAGAAATACACACCGCCTTTTGATTAATGTGTAAAATCCCTACTTTATATGGTGTTGGCTCAATGACACAAGTACTCGTTTCTTCACAATCAAATTCTGGAAATGGCACTGGTCCACACACTGGTTTTGCTTTCATTGCAAATTGTATTTGCATTGGCTCTGGCGGTGGCCCCATTGCCAACACACTTGACTTTTTAAGGTTGGTCATTGGTATCACAGGGCGATACTGGAAGATAGATTTCACTGAGACTAACTTGTTAATTATTACTATATAATAAAAGAAAATAATGTACCACATAACGTATTATAAAGGAAACATAGACCATATTTATGAATATGACTGCCAGAGGAGAACGACTGTATAAGCAATCAGGTATATAATAAGATTGTTGTGATTTGGTATGGAAATTATTTCATAGTGCCACATACAAGCACAACGAATACATTTTTCAAAGCGAAATCACTAATTTTATTTAATGAATTTTACTTTATTTGGGAGATAGGATACAAACAGATAGTAACTAATACAAGTATACAAATAGGTAAAACAATATCCAGAAACAGTTTCCTCAGATTATCATACAAATATGTAATAACAATGGACATAAAGACTTACATTGAGTTGAATTACTTAAATATGATGATTTTGAAATCACAGATTTAAAAGTAGTTGCGCTATTAAAATACTTTGATACACAATTAAGGCAAACTTATAGGTTTTTTGGTTTTATTTGTAATTTTTGTCTCGATCGCTCTTACAATATTTTCGTTGTAGAATTTTTTTACTTTGGAACACTGTTCTCACAGCTTCTGAGCTCGCCATTGGTGGTAGTGAGAGGTAAAGTAAGGTAGGGATATCCTGGGGTGCTGGCCAGAAAACCTCCACGTGTGCCTGACGGCTGCTTATCCTTCTGGACACGTCTGGAGGGATCGGCAGTTGTTTGGCCGATGCATCCTGGGCACGGGCAATATAATCCTGCCGAGGGATTAACCTTCAGGGGATTTTATTGCCTGTGACGAATATTCTGGCGCGGGAGGGGCCCGTTTTGGGCCAGTAGGGAGTTGCTCCACGTGTCCTTCTGATATCAACAGAGGGCACAGTGGAGGAGCAGGGGCGGGCTCGGTGTGCACTCACCCTGCCACTGGGCAGGCAGCGGGGGGCTGTCTTTCCCTGCCCCCGTCGATCTCGTAACCCCAGGAGTGCCCGTTGAGTAGTGTTCTCGCGCCTCTTGGGACCGAGGGTCTTGGCTTCACCGCCCGGACCGCGAGGAAGAAAACTTCTATAAAAAATTACGGGAGGTAGGGCCTGCGAGCAGCAGATTCGGGGTAGTCTGCTGCCCGACCAGCAGCTGGCGTAGTTGGCACAGCCGGCGTAGTTGGCGCAGCTGGTAAAGGCCCATGAGGTGAGGTGACGTGCAGTGTTCCGTGTGCGCCACCTAGGAGGGTGCGGCCGACGTTAGGCCGCACGGGGAGAAGGGGCTCGCCTGCTTGTGGCGGGCCAGGACCTGTCGGGGGTGGTTGTGTGAATACACACGGGTTCCCACGCCCCCGGCTAAGGTAGTTGAAGGAACACCGTGGTGGTTTTAGTCGGTAAGAGTCCGACACTGGCTCCGCCTACCCCGGGCGGAGGGCGTCCATGAGGATTTCCCCACGGAAAAAAAAAAAAAAAAGGTAGGGATATCCTCTTGGGGTGCTGGCCAGAAAACCTCCATGTGTGTCTGACGGCTGCTTGTGTTTCTGGACACGTCTAGAGGGAACGGCAGTTGTTGGGCCGGTGCACCCTGGGCACGGGCAATAAGTCTCCTTTGGACCGGGGGACCTTATTGCCTGTGGCGAATATTCTGGCACGGGAGGGGCCCGATGTGGGCCAATGAGAAGTTGCTGCGCGTGTCCCTCTGACAAAGCAGAGGGCACTGTGGAGGAGCAGGGGTGGGCCCGGTGTGCACTCACCCTGCCACTGGGCAGGCAGCGAGGGGACTGTCCTTCCCCCCTGCCCCCGTTGGTCTCGTAATCCCAGTAGTGCCTGCTGAGTAGTGTTCTCGCGCCTTTTGGGACCGAGGGTCTTGGCTTTACCGCCCGGACCACGAGGAAGAACACATAACATAACATCACGCCTGTATTTCCCAGAAGGGGTAAGCAGAGGTGTAGTACACCCACATTTCGCCAGTTATGTTATAGTCCCATGTAATAGGGGGCGAGCCTATTGCCACTAACCAGGCACAAATCCAGACTCCAGGCTGCTACTGAGAATTTTCTAATGAAAAAACCCAACAACACTTTGCCCGACCCGGGAATCGAACCCAGGACCCCACGCTCAGCAGTCGCGCTTGCAACCACTAGACCAACGAGGCAGTCAAACACACAGGAAGAACACCTCTATAAAAATTACATGAGGATGGGCCTGCGAGCAGCTGGCCTACTCGGGGTAGTTTGCTGCCCGACCAGCAGCTGGCGTAGTTGGCGCAGCTGGCGTAGCTGGTAATGGCCCGTAAGTTGAGGGGGCGTGCAGTGTTCCGTGTGCATCACTGAGGAGGGTGCGGCCGTCGTTAGGCCGCACGGGGAGAAGGGGCTCGCCTGCTTGTGGCGAGCAGGGACCTGTTGGGGGTGATTGTGTGAATACTCACGGGTTCCCACGCCCCCGGCTAAGGTCGTTGAAGGAACACCGTGGTGGGACATTAAATTGTGTGAACATTAGATTAATTAGGTACTGACGAATTGTTTTCGAAATTCGTCAAAATGTTGAGTGTATGACATGCTGAATTTTTTGCCGATAAGAAAAGAAGACAAAATAACTGAATATTTTCTAAGAGTTCACCAAGGCTGCAGCAGTGACGTTGATGTCTTTCATATTTGCATCTCTTTCTTAAGCGGGTACCACTACACATGTGTGTGTTTGCCTTATTTTTAAATTACTGAAATTCATGAATTTTATGTAAGCACCGAAAAATGCTCTAACGAAAATGTAAGTCGCATTGAAGGACAAACTTAACTTTGGAGTGAAATAAATAGATAATACGGTTGTATTTTTTAGTATTGTATTATCTGTGTTTTGTGTATATACGTGGGACACTCAGAAAGTTTTGCGAAACTAAAAAAAATTGTTCTATACGTACATATATTTTTATCAAATCTTTTCAAAGTACTTTCCACCAGCCTCTATACAAAGATTCATGCGCCTAAACCAGTTTTCAAAACACTTTTTCCAGTCCGCCGCAGACACCTCGTTTACAGCCTGCTCGAACGCAGCCAGCGCATCTTCCGGCGACGAAAATTGTATCCCTTTGAGCTGATTTTTTATTTTTGGGAATAAAAAGAAGTCACACGGTGCTAGATCAGGGCTGTAAGGAGGGTGACCCAGGAGTTTGACTGGCGTGCTGTCCAGGAAGTCCCTCGTTTTGAGTGCGGTGTGCGCAGGTGCATTGTCGTGGTGGAGCAGTAGCCCGCGGAGCCCTGTGTTTGGTCGCTTGTTGCTTATAACAGAGAAAACTTCTGGCAAACATTTGGTAGTATACCATTCGGCATTAATGCTTCTTTGATCCCGTAAGGGAATTGATACCAAGTGGCCAGTCAAATTAAAAAAGCTAGCGATCAAAATCTTACCCCCGCTTCTAGATCGCTTCACTTTGGTAGGCGTTGGCTCATTTTGAAACACCCAAACAGTCGACTGGCGCTTGGTTTCTGGGTCGTATTGATAAATCCAGGACTCATCACCTGTTACGATGTCGTAAACACGCCGAGACGAGCCTGCTTCAAATTTGTTAAGCATATCACGGCACCATTCCACCCGGGCCTGCTTCTGAGCATCGGTGAGGTTGTGCGGCACCCAGCGTGATACTATCCTCCTCACGCGAAGATGGCTGTGTAGAATCTCGTGAACGCTTCCCGATCCAATCTTCAATATGTGTCGAATCTCCTGATATGTAATTCGCCTATTGTCTTGGATTAAATTTTTCACTGCTAGCACGTTTTCTTCGGTAACAGCCGTCAAAGGGCGACCGCTTCTTTCGTCATCCCCCAAAGTTGGTCGACCGCGCTTGAATTCGTTATACCAACGATACACGGTTGCCTTGGAAGGGCCTTCATCCATGAATGCCATTTGAAGTCTATCGTACGATTCATCCGGTTTCAGGCGACACTTGAAATCGTATAAAATCATAGCTCTAAAATGTTCCCGGCGCAGATCCATATTTCAGTGAGACACAATACTTTGAATTAACTCGCAAAAAATGTGGAGGGAAATTTTTAAATTGGAACTTACTTATTTTTACTTATAAATAATCATATTTTCGAAAAACATTATAACTGGCCAGTCTCCCATATATAAAAACTTTTTTTCGCAATACTTTCTGAGGGGCCTGGTACGTTGTGCTGTATACGATATGTGCATTCCAAATTAAATTTTTTTCTTTCGTTAAAAATTTTTTCTCCCATACATCGGTCTACATCACGGTTGATGCTCCAACTGCAAATGTAAGTTTTAAATCGCAATTTTTTGAAAACCTAGCAACAAAAACACCTACTTCTTAAATTTTTTTTTATAACATAGGAAGGTTAACGAGCATGCGGGTCACCTGATGGTAAGTAATATCCGCCGCCCATGGACATCCGCAACACCAGGGGAGTCGCCGATGCGTTGACCTTTTAAAAACACGTATGCTATTATCTTGAAGGCTCCCATGTCGAATTTGTAAATTAAATTAAATCAATTGTAAATATTTTTTATTACTTAAGTAACTTATGCTAACAACGAATATTGCTTTCTGTTTCTATTCCAAAATAAAATTCAATTTTGATATTAAATCTAAGACAATTGTGTACATTTTCATATTAGATAGACAGATAGATAGAATATACTTTATTGTACACCATGATAATAGTAGTAAACAGGAACAACGTATATATTATGGGTACATGGGCGGTCTTATTGCTAAATGCGATATCTTGCAGACAACCTTTGGATGGACAAAGAAGACGTAAGATCTAGATAATGGGGGCAGTCCGTGGCGTACTACTGCATGTTAAAAAACTAAAATAAATAATTAGCACAAAATACATTACACATACAGGTATCATAAATATATATATAATATATATATAAATAATCTTACAATTTAGAATAGAGATTGGATACATAGGCAATGTCTTAATATATTACAATCTATTTGGAAAGGTAGTATTCTTTAACTAATTTTTTTAATGAAAACAATGACTGAGCTCGCCGTATAGACACAGGTAACTCATTCCACAGACGCACAGCCTGAACAGTAAAAGATTTATCATCAAATTTTGTAGAATGCATTGGCATCAGAAGCCTTAAGTCATATTGTTACTTAATTTTATACACTTTTGAAAATCCGCTGAATCCGCAAAATTGTACAAAGTGGACAGCCCCCCTAGCCAAGTTGACAATCTACAATCGTCAACGCTATATAAAACAATCAAAATGTATGGGAATATCTGAAAGAATGACGTTTTCGTTGAGATATGTCATTCCCATACATTTTGATTGTTTTCTATAGCGTTGACAATTGTAGATTGTCAACTTGGCTAGGGGAGCAGTTCTCGTTTCGAAGGCCATGACTCACTGTGGGTCGCTGAGCCAGATGAGTAAGCAAATAAAAATAACGATGAATGAAATGAATGCTTCAGCGTATATACTAACGACAAGAAGCGACACTAAAAAAAAAAAACTTCAGCACACATTGCTCGTAATATTGCTCGCGGCTATGTGTGCGGCTCGGGGCGAGTGCGGGGGCCGTGCGCGGTGCGCGGCGTGTGGAACGAGCAGTCTCTCGGCTGCCTCAGCCAAGGTCTATTGCATTCACGCGCTCGGTCAAGTTCACCGGCGAGCGAGCTCACACGTACACGAAGTGTCACCGCTGTTGTTCTGTAGAGAGTGTAGGGGTTTCATCAATTTTAGTTACTCCCCAATTTAATAGGCGGCAGTCAGCATGCCTAATGCATTTCATGAAAACTGAAGGATTTGACTCAGGTTTGGGTGGCGTTTTTCCGTCTTTGTAGGGTGGAATAGTACTTTTTGTTGGAACATACCGATTGTAATCATAGTTTTCATTCCATGACTCAACTCGAAATAGAACTTCTTTGGACCTGTACTGATAACGTGCTGTACTTTTTTTGTACTCAGGCGTAACTGTGCTAATACGTGGTGATTTATTTTTATGTAAAACATGTCGGGGTGAGTGATCAGTTTGATATTGATGATGGGCATCCTGAGGTGATTTGTTTGGATACGTAACATCGTGAGGTGGCTCGTTGGGATACGGAGTCTTAGAAGATTGTTTGACTGCATAGGGGGCAATGTTAGGGTCCACTATAAATGAGTATTGGACAGGAGGGTACTTATCTCGATATGACACATTTCGAGGTGGTTTGTTTTGATACGAGACATCTCTAGGGCTGCTTAGGTACGAAACATCTCTAAAGCTGCTTGGATACGGAACATCTCCTGGCCTGCTTGGGTGCGGGATATTCCACGGTTGCTTGCTTGGATAGGGGGTATTCTGAGGAGTCCTGCTTTGATAAGTGACATCTCTAGGCCTGTTTGTTTGTAGGGTATTCCACGGATGGTTGCTTTGATTTGGAGTATTTTGAAGAGGCCTGCCTGGATACACGACATTTTGAGGCCTGCCTGGATACACGACATTTTGAGGCCTGCCTGGATATACGACATCGCGAGACCTGCCTGGATACACAACATCTTTAGGCCTATTTGTATACGGGATATCTCTAGGCCTGCTTGGATATGGCATATTCTGAAGAAGTTCAATAGTATACGGAGTATTCCGAGACGACGTTTGTTTTGTCACATTTGGAGAGCTTGGACGTGAGACACGTTGAGTTATCCCGCTTCGATACGGGTATTTTATAGATGGCTGAACGCTTTGATTCGGTACATCTGTAGGCAACTTGCTTTGATACAAGACATCTCCAGGCATCTCGTTTTGATACACAATATCTCGAGGCGTTTTGTTTTTATGCGGAAGAGCTCGAAGTTCCGCGTTTTTATATGGAATATTCCGAAGTACCTGGCTCTGATACGGGACATCTCGAACCATCTCACTTTGTTTCGAGTTATCTAGAAGTATCTCGCTTTGATATGGGATATATTGAGGTGGTCTGCTTCGGTTCGGGATAACTGTGTTTATAAATGATACACCTCGAATTGTCTGACTTTGATACTTAAAATGATGGGTTTGCTTGGTTTTAAAATTGTCAAGTTGAAATGGCTTTCTTGGAAACAATGCAGTTTGAAATAATAAACTTTCACGTATTATATCGCGAACCGTCTCTGTATTCCTAAATAATATACTTTGAGGTGTCCTTATTTGAAACATACTTTTTACTGTCGCAACTTGGAATACTGTAGGCTTGTACATTCGCATTCGTAGAACCGGGGTTTGAGCCGCATTACATACTGTTTCATGATTCTTGTGCAGAACTGATGCTTCAAACTGTGACGGCTTATTAAAACAAGTGGTTGGTTCTTCACAACTAAACTCTGGGAAAGGCACAGGGCCACACACAGGTTTTCCTTTCTTCTGATATTGGATTGGCGTTGGCTCTAATGTTCCTATTTGCCTCATATTTGACTTTTGGAGGTTAATCATCGGTATTACTGGAAGCTGGAGATTAGAAATCACTGAGGTTAACTTATTAATTATTACTATACAATAAATATGAATGTACCACATAACGTATTAGTGAACAGCTTTTAACCATATTTATGAAAATTGACACACAACTTGTCAATGACGATAGTGAAACAATCAAGCTCGCAATCTGATTGTTGTGATTTCGTATGGAAATCATTTCATGCCGTGTTATTATTCCACCTAAACCGATAATGTAAGCAATTTTTATGGTGGTATCGTTATTAATTCTACCCTTGGAGCATTTTATTTTTCAATAATTACTATAAACAGACTGTGCTTCATAGAATAAGTTCAAAATAGGAAATAATATCTAACAAGCAATATTAGAGTTTAATCTGAGTGGTGTATTACCGGGAACTATGCAAGCTTATTAACCGCTCCTAAGGGAAACGTTACTGCAGGAGGAGATAATTAAAATAATGATGTAACTAACATTATAAATATTATGTATATGTACGTTTCTTCATCATCTCAGCCTGTCGCAGTCCATTGCTTGACATAGGCCTCTCCCAAGTTGCGCCACAACACTCGATCCTCTTCCTTCCGCATTCAGTCCCCCCCAGCCACGTTCTTCAGGTCGTCGGTCCACCTGGTGGGGGGGCACCCTACGCTGCGTTTTCCGATTCTTGGTCTCTACTGAAGGACTCGTTTGCTCCATCGGTCCTTCGACAGACATAGCTAACAAGTTATGTCGGTCACTCCAGTTCTTCTCCGGATAATCCCGTTACGGATTTTATCCTTCAAATAAACTTGAAGCAAGCATAGCTCCATAGCTCGTTGAACAACTTTGAATTTGTGTTTTTTTTTTTTTTTTTCCCATTGGAAAATCGTCATGGACGCTCTCCGCCTGGGGTAGGCGGAGCCAGTGTCGGACTCTTACAGACTAAAACCACCGCCACCTCACCTCATGGGCCTTTACCAGCTGCGCCAACTACGCCAGCTGTGTCAACTACGCCGGCTGTGCCAGCTACGCCAGCTGCTGGTCGGGCAGCAGACAACCCCGAGTCTGCTGCTCACAGGCCCTACCTCCTGTAATTTTTTATAGAGGTTTTCCTCTTCGCGGTCCGGGCGGTGAAGCCAAGACCCTCGGTCCCAAAAGGCGCGAGAACACTACTCAGCGGGCACTTCTGGGGTTACGAGATCGACGGGGGCAGGGAAAGACAGTCCTCCCGCTGCCTGCCCAATGGCAGGGTGAGTGCACACCGGGCCCGCCCCTGCTCCTCCACTGGCCTAGAACGGGCCCCTCCCGCGCCAGAATATTCGCCATAGGCAATAAAATCCCCCGAAGGTTAATCCCTCGAAAGGATTTTATTGCCCGTGCCCAGGATGCACCGGCCAAACAACTGCCGTTCCCTCCAGCCGTGTCTAGAAGGACAAGCAGATGTCAGGCACACGTGGAGGTTTTCTGGCCATCACCCCTGAATTTGTGGACTAGACCAACTGTCGGTGTCCACGTCCACGTCGTACGTTTATTCGGTATGCGGAAATCTCTTTACCTCTTTACCCACTAAACGACGACTCTAGTCAAACCTCGGCCACTCAATATAATAAAAATGCCAGCACCATTGTATAGCGATAGGCGATTGATATCCATTGCAATATTGGGCTGCGGGTGGGTGCGGGGCGTGGGTGAGGAATCTTAAATTGGCGGGGGCGGTGAAAGGCCGTTCTGTACGTTAGTACTATTATAAATATTCTGTGCTCTAGTCCTTCCTATAGACGACTATGTTACGTGTGCTATTACGATTTGATTTCAGTCTTATAAGCTCGATCAATTGTTTAACAATTGTAAAAGTTCACATTCAACCTAAGATAGTATGATCAATGATCATGTATCTTCCGTCATACAGGTCTGAACTTAAATGGTTGCCTATTCATCAGCGGATACAATTACGTGCCTTGACTAGGTACGCTTTTTTCTTTGCTTTATTCTCCTTCTTTCAATATTTATACTCTACACACACTAGAAATCTACGGTCTTAAAATAAATAAATATTTTTGGAACATTTTTACACATCACCATCTAGTCCCAAACTAAGCAGAGCTTGTACTATGGGTACTAGACAATGGATATAATACTTAGATACTTTTTTTTTGTAAATACATACTTATAATACATAAGAAACACCCAGACCAACACAAACACTCATGTTCATCACACAAATATTTTTGTTCTGTGGGAATCGAACCCCAAGAACCACTAGACCACAGAGGTCGTCAAATAAGAAATAATCTTCTTCTACATTGTCTTTCTCATAGCTCTGACTTTGTTCATTCATCCTTTTATATTCTATCTATTCTTCTTTGGAATGACCTACCTCTCTAGATGCTATCATCGCTACTCTTTTGAAACGAAATGTGATAATGCACCAGCGCTAACGCACAAACATGCAACTCAAACTGTGCTCACCCCTCTCAGTACACATGTCGGGGCATCGTCCAGGAAGCATCGCGAAAGCAAATATCCTTCAGGTGCATGGTGTGTGCGTGAGGCCTGGTTGTACAACTTGTATATTTTATAGTAGGTACGTCTGTGGAATTTGGTAAAAAATTCCAATAGAAAAGTGAATCTGATAAGAAATCAACTCTTGAGATAATTAATTTTGAAGTGCCAAAATATTCATCGAAGGAATGTACTCACAAACTATCATTTTAGTTCGTTCATCATCATCATTTGATCAGTCATGCTGTAATTTATTATTATGTCAAAGTCAGATTGGAATTGCCAGATCAAAATATATTTGGGCATTTCATGAAGTGGGGACCATTTCACGAATTGGCTTACTCATAGTTCAACGCAATACGTTTATTGATCCTATAGGATAACTAAAGTATTAGCAAATAAAAAATGCTTATTCATGAAATAGCCTAGTTTCACGATATGCCCAGGCACATCATGATCTGCCTAATTCTACAATTGGACTTCGACATAATTAGGTATACGCTGTACGGGGTGGATAAAATTAAATTATACCTCATTCTTACATTAATATTTACATTGATAACATTGATTTTTCATATTGACCCACAGAGTAAAACAAAAGTGAATTCATAAATTTAAAAAAAAAGCCAAATTCAGAATAGGTGCATATTTTCTATTTTGAACTAAAATACTGGCTTTATATTGTTGGTAGCTTCTTCGCAAAACTTGCGCCTTCCTCCCCCCGCCCGCTACATGGGTACGCCAATCTGTCCGATATGTCAGATAAATTGCATAGTGTATGCGTGAGAGCTGTGTTTACCAGTTGGTCATCTTGGTCATTTGTTTTGAAATAAATAACGGAAACAACAACCCGAATGAATGAATGTAGACCATCAGAAGCACTAGTCAAGCTTCTTATCCATATTCCTCAAAACATCATGTTATTAGACAAGGGATGGATGATTTTGAAAAGAGTTTCCTTGCAGCATTTACTCCTCGGCGATACACCTCGAGTCTAGAGCGATTCGCTTTGTTAAAGGGCATCTTGAGGCGACTCATGTTTTCGGAAACATCTCTAGACGTCTAACTCGCAATTGACGCAATTTGCTGATGGTCATCACGATGTGACGCACCTATATACGGAACATTAACTTCCGCATTATAATGTAAAAAACGTGGAGACGACACATGCGGGTACAGAACATATCGATGTCCATAATTTCGAAAGTGATCAAACTGAGTTGTATCAATTTGAGTAGTTTTACTTGAAGGCGGGACAGCTCCAATCGCATCACCTTTCACTAATGCTCGAGATGGTCTACTTACGAAATATACACTTGGACTTAATGACGATCCTTGAAACATTACAGCACGAGGCGGCCCATTTCTCAACACCGGACCCGCTGCCCACGATGTTCTTTTTTGAGGATTCGCAGGTTTAACTTAGAGTTGTTTGGACCGGCACATCTGAAGAAACGGGAAAATCTGCTTCTGGTATTTGTGAAACTCGATCCACATATTCGACGTCACACACCGTCTCCTGATTCATATGTAGAACTGCTATATCAAATGTCCTGGCCTCATTTACACAAGTGGTTGGTTCTTCACAACTGAATTCTGGAAAAGGAACAGGACCACACACAGGTTTTGGTTTATTATTAAATTGAATTGGCATTGGCTTTGGAGGTCCTATTCGCATAAAATTTGATTTATGTAGTTTTTCCATTGGTACCCCTTGGCGGAACGGGAGATTAGAAATCACTGCAGGTAATTTGTAAATAATAATCATATAATAAATATTAATATACCACATTACGTTTTAGAGTAGAACTGTTATGTTACTGTTCATATTTATGAAATCAACACACATGCAGCCAGTGAACAACGGGGGTATAAACAATCGTACTCGTTATTAAATTGTTTTGATTTAGTGCGAACATTATTTCAAAGCGTGTTATTATTTCTAACTACACTCAATAATATAACTGTCATTTATTTGAATTTATACACTGTATTTGGATTAACAATAGGTTTTAGCCCCTAATTGGTGTCGATTCTCTTGTTTACGAACTAAACTTATTTTAAACTATTGCTCTCTTTTACTAATTATTGTAGATACAAGAAAGGGATGGCAACCATTTTAGAACTGTCAAATTAGTTTACGTGTAACATTTCTTTGTATTTTAGTGGGCACGTTCCGAGATCACGACTAAACTTGTATGGAAATCTAAATTCTGACTAATTTGACAGTTCTAAAATTGTTTCCATCCCTTTCTTGTATCTTCTATTAGGAAAAGATAGCGATAGTTTAAAATAAGTTTAGTTCGTGAACAAGAGAATCGACACCATTATCTATGGATGATCTCAAAGGCTTTTATTTACTTTATAATTTGAATGAATATTTTTTTTATTGCTCGTGTTGTTTGTATGCCTGCACCTCACTAGCAAATATTTTAAGTACTATTTTACGGTCGATATTTATCAAAACAATAACTTTAGCCTCGTATATAGCCTCTTGAAAACTACAATTGACTAATAAAACACTGTATAGCAAATAAAATCTTGGTAAAAAATATAAGAAATAGTATTTGAAAACCATGTCATTAATTACTTTATTTTATCCTTTGTAATATAATATTATTTAACAAAACTAATATGTAGTTAAATTGAAATAAATCACATTATAACCACCATTCTCTAAAAGTAAATAAAAAGATAAATAATATAAACAGCATACAGCATTAAAATCGCTTAACACACCTGTCACATTTGACAAACACCGTGTTTGTTGTCAGATCATGATTTTAAATTTTATCGGTTTTTTTTTAAAAATGTTTTTGGTACATCTTACACAGCACCGTCTAGTCCCAAACTAAGTAGAGCTTGTACAGTCAACTGCATGACAGTGGTAACACTTCAATTCGAAAACCGCCCTTACTGCTTACGAAATAATCAAATAATAATAAAAATAATTTGCTGCTAATGTCAAAGTGTTTCCACCGACGTGCGGTCGACCGTACTACGGGTACTAGACAATGGATATATAATACTTATATACTTTTTTGTTGTTGTAAATACATACTTATAATACATAAGAAACACCCAGACAAACACAAACACTTATGTTTATCACACAAATATTTGTGTCCTGTGGGAATCGAACCCACGACCTCGTGATCAGCAGTCCGATACTCAAACCACTAGACCACAGACGTCGTTAGATCACAGACGTCGTCAGACCACAGACGTCGTCAGACCAAAGACGTCGTCAGACCACAGACGTCGTCAATTATCAAGAGTTTCAAGAACTCTTAGAATTATTCTCATCAAGAATTCTTGAAACTTTAGAATTATTCTCATCATGAGTTCGTGAAACCATAGAATTATTCTCATCATGAGAAATGAAACCTCAGAATTTGACAACAACGACGACGACGACGACGACGATGACGAAACGACGACGACGACGACGACGACGACGACGACGACGACGACGACGACGACGACGATGATATCTGTGGTCTAGTGTTCCGAGTGTCGGACTGCTGATCACGGGGTCGTGGGTTCGATTCCCGCAGGACACAAATATTTATGTGATGAAAATAGGTGTTTGTGTTGGTCTGGCTGTGTTCCTACCCTTAGGGGTGGATTTTGATTTTCAAATTTAAATGTGACCAACTTCGAAACCCTATCTAATAAAAAAAGTACCCTACCCTATCTAATAAAAAAAGAATCATCAAAATCGGACCACTCTGTAAAAAGTTATGCGTGGTCATACACAAAAAAAAAAAACTCGTCGATTTGATAACCTCCTCCTTTTTTTCGTCGGTTAAAAATGGTGTAACGTCATCGTTGTTGCATAGCAGGTTGGGTGTTACTGACCCATATTATATTAGTACTTGAGGTCCCAGCAACAGCTCTATATTTAATAGATATGGTTTTTTCAATACATCTTTGTGTACCTGCTCCTAGCCATTTCGATTTAATGGTTGTAGGGGCGTTTTTATATTTCGCAGTGATGCTTGTGGCTTTCTTGTTCACCGGTTTCGTATCCTTTGTAAGGTGTATGGTCGCTTTTCTCGTCGTGAGAGTGGTTCTTGGTCGACTGACAACGATCATTCGCTTCTTTGTGCTTGGTTTGATCGTAGTTGTTGGGTGACGTGGGCTGGAGATAGGCGTGAGGGAGAATTCCTTCTCTATTAACATATCTAGTTCATCCAGGTTATTCATGGTGATTGGTGCTGTTACAGTTGATAACCTAGTAGTGCTGGTGGTAGGGGTATTCTTGCTAGATTTGGTTGGTGTAGATTCAGTCGTCGTAATTGTAATCTTGCCCTTTAGGCTAACTATATTAGTAATGGCGTTGGTATCACCAAATCTTGGTACATCACCATTTACGTTTATTTCGGTGGCTTCTTCACAACCATAGTAGTCATCTTCAAATGAATCTATCCCACATATCATTGATACGTGTAATCCAAACTTTCTGTGTACCTTCTTTTTTAAATCTTTGAGTTTAAATTTATTGCTTTTTTGCTCTGTAAAATTAAGTGCATCCGTACTTACAGGTGCAGGTAGAACAGTCTCTGTGGTTATTATTGTCATCACTAACACTTGATATATCAGCATCGTTATTATTGCTTACATTTCTTGGTGATGGCGTACTCAAACGGAAACATTATTTACTGAATTAAAATGAGGAGCGGCCGCACTGGCTTGTAGCGTTTTATCGGAATGTTATTTGTAATGCTCTAGTGGCGTGTTTTAATACAAAATTTTGAATCAAATTTCAATGTATGTGTAAATTTGCATGCCGTAAGGTTGAATATGGTGATACTAAATGTAATTTTACCCATATTTCGCAAATAAATTGATTTGATTTGATTTGAATTGAATAAATTAACTGTAAAATACGATATATGACTTAGGATTTCTGTGTTTAAAGTACTTTTAAAATTGAACCTAGGTTCGTTTCATGATGAGCACCAACGATCGGTGTCGGTTAGTTTGATGATGAGAACGATACCAATGAATTCAATGGAACCTTTCCAACAGATTACCTAATAGTTACTTTATGACCTTCAATAACCTTTAGAGGCTTAGAAACGAATTATAGAGTAGTCATGCTCCGAATAAGTTAAATTATAACCCAAATCCTCGAGTAGGTAATTTTAAAATGATAAAAGCTAAGAGATCTTTTTAATGGGATTTTTCATATATTTTTTTTTCAAATTTTAATGTTAAAAAACAAATATTGCAAGAATATTAACCCTACTAAGTTTTTTTGTTGCCCAAAAAAAATTAAATTCATATTTATTAATATAAACGGTTTCACTCACGTTATTTCATCGGGTGTGCCCGACCAGTTTCGAGCTCGAACGGAGCCCTTAATCATGAGCTGGTTACGCGGCAGCGTCGCGCACCAAACTGTGGATTTAGAGGCCACAGCGCGCCGCGTAGCGCTGCGCTCGCGACGACGGAGCGCCTGGTTTCGGTGGTGGTCGTGCATCTTTGTCGCTCGTCGTGTCCGAGTCTTCAGGTGGATTATCACCGGTACACACACTGCTGACCGTGTCACACTCCAGGCTCAACGGGACATGGCTGTTTGATGAAGACCTGAGAGCTGTTTTCCAGGCAGGTGGCAGTTTCCAACCTCCGTCTCTATTGAAATTTGGGTGACGACTGATTTCAATAGCTTCACGTACTTTCCGCGGTATCAAGTACTTCTCCCTCGCTAGTACGGAAGCTTTGTCAAACCGTATGAAATGAGCCGTACCCGCATTGCACACGTGTTCTGCAACTGCTGACCTATAATATTTTATGTAAAATTAAATTGAATTAAATAATAATGTATTTTTTAAATTATTTATGCTATTCTAATTCCATATTGATATTCTTGTTAGTCTTTATAATTCGTTTAATTTGGTGTACCTAATAATTATGAAATCTATTGTTAGTATTAATTTAAAATAATGCAATGGCTGTGGCTAACTTAAAACTACGGGTGAATTTGCCTGATTTTTTTTTTTTTTTTTTACAATTAATAATCAGTTCATTTCTGTACCACTGCTGGGTTTGGGCGTCATGTGAAAATAATTTGGGTTCAGGTTTAAGTTGCGTCACGCTGACTTCGTGCGGGTAGGTGTACTACATACACCAAAGAGACTAATTATTATATCTAATCATCTTTAACTTTGGCTAAATATATTCCACAAATCTACAACACAGGATAGGCAGAGGCGGGTGGTTTTTAATTTTTAGAGTCACGAACTGCACACGCCGCAATAGTTATGCATTAAGCTTTCATGTTATCATACCAAAGGCAGAATACAATCGAAAAGGTTATACATTGTTGAAGAAAAAATATAAAGCTACTAAGGAAACGCTAGGGTGTAAACATCAGCTGTTCAGGGCTTAACCCATGTCACGCAGACAGACGGACGGACGGATTATAATAACGCCCGTCTCAGCTGCCCGGGGTTCTATCACTGTGTATTTGGAACGGTAAAAAAATTTAACTTACGCCTTTTTTGTACTGAGCTTTTTAGGATTCCGTAGTCCTACAAGGAACCCTAAATCATGTCAATCAATCATGTCATGTCCGTCCGTCTGTCCGTCTGTCCGTCTGTCGGTCTGTCCGTCTGTCCGTCTATCCGTCTATCCGTATGACCGTCTGTCCGTCTGTCCTAATCCTTTACAGCTTAATAACTTCTACAGTTATAAACATAAGTAAATGAAATTTTGTTAAAAAATGGTTTAGATATAGATCTCAATTTTAAAAGAATAAAAAAATCTTGATAACGTTTTTTAGGGGAGGCGCCCATACATGTGAAATGTGGATGACATTTTTTTTTTCGCTGCAACCCCTCGTGTGGGGTATCATTGAATAGGTCTACTAAAATGAAGGTAATTTTTCATACATCACTTTTTTATAAAGTGTACCATCTGCGAAATATAGCCCACCAAAGTGGCTTACAATGTGTCCCCCCCTGCCATTTCCAAACTATGCAACGTAGAAACTTGTAATCTTCCACGTTGATAGACTTTTATAAAAACTCTCTTTTAAAATTATTTCGAGTATAATGTGATTATAATTTTTTGAGTTATGGTGAGAAAACTAAAAAATACTTGAGACGTCCTAGTTCATAGGTCATTGACCTTATATAAAAATGATCTTAGCAAATAATGCTCCTTTAGTTACTTTCTATTTTAAAAAATCACAAAAAGAAACTTTGTGTTATATTGATAACACAAAGTAACAGCGCCACCTAGCGCTAAATTTACGAAGTGTGTCATATGAATATAAGACACAAAAACAAAACTAAAATAGCAATGATTAATATTCGATTTGATTCGTTTGTAATTAGACCTACTTAAGGAACCCTATAATACTGAGCATGGCCCGACATACTCTTGGGCGGATTTTATATTAGGCTTTTACTACACAAGCCACAGGGATGGTAAGTAGTAATCACAGACCAGTAAGACCCAAGACGCCACATAAACAAAGTTTTGCATGAGAACACAGTCGTAAAATGTTGGCGGGGTCCGGGGGGCGGACGGCGCGTTATGATTGGTCGGCTCAAATGTTCGGTGATATGATTGGTGCCGCTCGCTGACGGAGTGACGCGATGACGTCCCGGTTTGTGGCTGGGCGTAAGATATGCAGTGCTACTGCATATGCTTTGTGACCAGGGGTATCCGGCTAATAGGCGTCTAGTCATTAATCGAGAAAATGTAGGGATCAGCCTTTTTCGCGAATTCAGTGTTGGTCACGTAGTAAAAGTTGTTCATACCGATGAGTACATTGACCCCTTAAGAGGTTTTAAGTTATTTCAATAACACATTGTATGCATCGTGTTAACCACCTCGTTAATAAATGCGCGGGTCCAGTGCCTTAGACTAAGCATATACTGAGACGTCGGCGCCGCAGTCACAGCGGTGACACTCCCCTTACGTGTGAGCTCGCTCGCCGGTGACCTTGAGGGAGTGCGTTTACATGCAATATATTGGCTGAGGCAGCCGAGAGACTGCCCGTTCCTCACGGCGCGCACCGCGCACGGTCCCCGCGCTCGCCACGACTCGCACACATAGCCGCGAGCAATTTTACGAGCACACATGCTTAAGTGTAGCTTCATGTCGTTAGTATAGATATAGTAAGACAGAGTTACTGGCCTGTGGTAGTAACATCACAACAAGAGATTTGCCGATGTGTTGCAAACCTTGATGAGGAAGTTGAAAATCACTCAACACTCATACTCTTTAGTAAAAGTAAAAAAAAAACAAGCGCTTTTACTACACTCGATAGGTTTGGCGGTTACATGAAAATCATTGCTCATTAAAACAAAGACCTAAACTGGGAAGCAATAAGATCAAATTTGGAATATTACTTTGATAAAACCAAAACTATGCACTATAGGCAGAAGCCAACAGTAAGCAGCTACTGGAAACGATATCGGCATTGCGTGCATTATCTAGTTCTAGAGGAACTGAGAACTTCCAAACACATATGCTGAGTTGCTTACTTTGTCAGTAACCAACAACTGTTCGACAGCACATTAGATTGGTTAGTTTTTAATTTTCTAATTTTGTATCTATTGTTATGCTGTCACTGTTCTGTGCTGAATACTATAAATATAGTTTCCTTCTTTGTAACTGAAAACTTTGTTTTAGTCATTAAGATAAATAAGAAAGATAGATAGATAGATAGATTTCATAGATTTTTAAGCACTAAAGGGCATTCGTGTTCAAGAGGCCCCTTGAACACGCGGGTGCCCTTTAGTGCTATACCTTTGGCATGTCCCGGGAAATAATATCGGCCCCCTACAGTAGCAAGTGACCACCACGTGCTGCTGTCCTCCTCACTTCACTTGATAGACGCCTCGAGTAACCCCACTCTTAGCGTCTACGATCCCGAAGGTCAGATGCCAGATGTGGCGGCAGAAGATGCCTGACGTTTCGTCCTATCTAGGCCTTACGCCAGGGCGATTGCCTCCCCGGTGCTTTCGTCTCCAAGCGGGATCGGCCCCTTCTAGATCCCGCTTTGTGGCCTCCTTTTGGAGTATGACGGTCCCGCGGAAGGAAAGCACGACCCTCCAAGCCATCGGTTCTGCTGGCATAGCTGACAATACTGCTGGCAGAGAAAGATCCTGCCTAATTGACCAGGTCCCGCCTCTCAGAGCTCCACGCAGGGTACTCCTCGAGCGTTTGTTGTACGGTGTCCTGATCACAACCACAAAAGTAGCAATTTGCTGTGGCTTCACGTCCAATTCTATTTAGGTAGTGGCCAAAGCAACCATGCTCGGTGAATAGGTTACGCACTCATCACCCGTCACCAGCCAGGCTTCAAAGCACGGCAGAACAGCTTCAACCACACGCTTCTGCGCATACTGTGGCTCTTCTAGCCACTCCAAAATAAAATTCTGAATATTTTCCATATTGATGTCACTCCAATTTACCAAACGAGGATGCGTAGTTGGAGCAGTATAGTCCAGCGTTAACTAATAAAAGTTGGTGTGATGTGTTTACGTATTTATACCATTTCAGAACTTCGAGTCAAGCTGCAAAATAAAAACATTTTAAAACATTAAAATGAGGTAGTAAAATAAAATTCCTTGTAAATAAGACATAAGCTTGCAATTCATTAGTCGCGAAAAAAGCAAGGGGGCAGTATATTTCAGTTTATATCTCCAGTATTAGTCTTGTGGATTCTCTCAACGCACCAAGCTTTCACCCTTTAAATTAACAGTGGAACTTGACAGTTAACAAGCCATTTGCATAAGATTCAACACTGACTAATTAACGGAATGAAAAAAAAATGCCGGGAGTTTGTGAAGAAAGTCTCTAATATGAATTGGAGTTTTTTTTTTACCGGCAATGTTTTTTTTTCTGTAAATTGTATAAAAGGTTCATTGAGTCTATTTTTATTGAATGTTTGATCAACAATTGATTTGTTAAAAGGGATAATCTGAAAGTTTCTTTAACAAGTCAATATGATACTTTACAGAAGGAGTATTTTAAATAGATTTTTATTCAATTAGGATGTAAATAGATGATTATGTAGTACTGCCACAGAATATCTAATAGTACGGTCGACCGCACGTCGGTGGTAACACTTTGACATTAGCAGCATCTTTATTTCGTAAGCAGTAAGGGCGGTTTTCGAATTGACGTGTTACCACTGTCATGCAGTCGACTGTACTAACTGTGCATTCTTTGGAGAATTCCTTTGTTACAATAGACAGTGACGTAAAACATAAACAATAATTAAAGAAATGAAATAAAATTAATTATTCTGTTAATTGTATGATAAAATCAGTTTAATAAGACGGTTAAAAAAACGAAGGTGCCTAACTAGGTAGCATCGGCATTTTCTGTGTGACTACCTCTGAGAAGAAATAACAAAACAAAATGTAGGATCAAAGGAGGAAGGAGCAGTACCTTTGTACTAAATAATTCTCCTTTCATATGTTATTGTGTGTACATAAATTATAAATAAATAAATAATAAATAAATAAATCAAAGTATTTTAAGAAATCAAAGTATTTTAAGTCCAGACATTCATCTTGGCAGGGTAACGCCTGGGCTGGCTTTTTGCAGAAAGTGCCAGGTCAATATTATCTGTGGATAATCTTATTACGTACTATCATACTACTGCCTTTATTATGAAACTAGGTAAAATACCACAAGGCAGTTTAGTTAAGTAAAGTTTAACTTACTAGGCAAATTGTCTCGCGTATGAGACATGTTGAGAAGATTCGTTTACTTATAATAAGACTGTATTCATCTCGTTTTTTTTCGAGGAAGATAAGTAAACGGTTGCTTCCACCGTTATACTAAATCTTTATGGGGAGGGTGGAGTAATTCGGTCTAACTAAAGACAATTTCGTGAGGATAATTGTATCGTCTTCGTTCATATTACTCGTCGCCTCGAGAGCAGATAAGGCAGGCTGTTTGTATGATGATTACTTTCCAAGTTTTTGTGGAATCGCCGATTGAGTGGCGCGACTCCGTTTCTGTGAGTTTGTGCGTCATTTTTGAGTTCATCTACATAATTAGGGTGCTCATGGTTAGGAGCGTTTGTATATTATACTGAGTTTTAACTAAGTGTGTTTTGGAGCTTATCTCGTATAAGGCTTGGTTTTTACTGGCGGTATTTTTTTTCATTCAAAAGTAACTTTACGGCGATATTTTAGATAAGACTGACTATATTAAAGAACAAAAATTTAATCTTAATCAAAATAACATACTGTAAGGAGTCAGTCGCGAAAAATGGCAACATTGGGCCTCCCCACCAAAGTCGGCCATCTTTATCGTCAGCGCACACTCACTTTGCCGCCAGACATCGAAGCAGTTGGGCGTCCTATAACCTGACTTGACTTGCCTTTTTGTTTTTAATATTTGAAGCAAAGTACTTGTTAACCACTAACATAATAATATAGTGCTCTCGGCTGGTTTTGAGAGTCTTAATGTGACTTTAATTTATTTAACATACCCACTTGGCTCCTGATAAGCAGACATTAGTTCTAACTGTAAAACTATGGTTACTTACATCTAATTAAATTCAATAAATGTGGCAGTCTGCAATAATATATAATCAGCCTAATACTGTCCCACAGCTGGGCATGGGCCTCTTCTCGGAATGACAAGGATTCAAGCCTTTCTCCATCACGCTAACTTAGCCGAGAACTTTATTAAACACTTTCAAATGTACAGGTTTCCTCACGATATTTTCCTTCACCGTTAAAGAAGAGCCTGGTTTGAACTCAGACATTCCTGCGTGGAAGGTAAGCGTTTAACCGCTAGGCTATCACTGCTTTTATAATCTTCATTGACATTTTAACGAAAATATCTTCTGTTATAAAGACATTGTTTTGACTTACTGACTGCCTGTGTTACCACTAAGGATCTGCAATTCCATGGCTGGTTATGAGAAGTGCACAAGTTTATTTCGTACGTAGGCACTTTATCTACGTCTATTATGTCAAAGCAATACTTACGAGAGCCATGCAGTCACGCAGCCGTCGCACGCCGGTTCGCTCGCCTCGTGGTGCTATCTTCACATACACGTACTTGCTCAACTCTGGCAAGTTATATGGACTGCCGTCACCCTGGAATGAATTCAATCTTTCTTGTCTTTGCCTGTTCCCGTTATTCGAGGTCAGCTTTTCTAATATAGCGGTGCCATTTTTCTCGCTGGTAGGCATTATCAAATTCAAAATCAAATGTTTCTTATTTCAAATAAACCTAATTACAGGCAATTTTGAAACTTCAGGTCTAGCTTCCTCATATTACTACAAATATTCGTTAACTATGTGGTTTGAGATGGTCTTCCTCTCTCTTCTTTGTACTCATTGCAAGGCATTTTTTCACGACGTAGTCATCTGGTCTTCGTGTTACGTGACCGTACAATCTCAGCCTGGATTATATTTGTTGAACTGAACCAGAAATCGCAGATTAGAATTCTGCTTAAGATCGATTTTTTCTTTCTACCATTTAAATCTTTGAAAGATACTCAATTATTTTTGGCAAATAATATAGACGAATCTTCATTTTGGAATGTCAGTTATTATGATAAATTATAGTCATCGCTTAAAAAAGTAATTTATCATTTTTAATGTTTGATTTTCGGGTATTAAAAAGTGATTAAACAAATTAAGAGGTGTCACTCACAGTAACTAGTTCAAAAATTCCCTCGTCCGTGTCGATTGCATTAACATTTTCAGAATGTTCGCACCAGTTTCACATTTTTCCCTCTGAGTAATCGAATATTTGAATAGTTTTAGGTAGATAGGAAAATTGAAATGAGTGGTGCTTGTACACGGTACATGTAACTGGTGCGGGCTAACTGCGTGGGCTACTCGCGCGAAGCTAATGCAGTACATTCATAAGGCACTGGACATGCTCATTTCTTAACACGATGTTTACATGATGCATGTAACCCGCGCAAGTGCCTCAACAAGCGCATGTTACCCGCGCCGTGTAGAAGCACCATTAAGGCCACCATTTCCTCTCAAGACATCTGTAGTTATGTCTATACAGCATGATTGGTTGAAGGAGAGGCTTATTGAAGGAGGATGCTCAGTACTTCATTGATGTTCCTAGTATAATATGTAAATCAATTGTGACGTTTGTAATTTTCATCTACAATTATTTAAATAGATAGTATCAGTATATTAAAGAGATAAATAAAAAATAGAAGAAGCTAAAAACAATTTATTTTAAACTCGGCAGGGACGTCGTAGGTTCACAATTGTTGGACATGTGTTTGGTTCTAATCGACAATAAGTTTGACTTAGCTCGTATGTACAATGACGTCAGATTATTTCAGGAAGTTGCCTGCACGTAGAAGAGACGGTTGCGTCACTGGAGCTGATACTTGAACTTGAACGGGTACTCGAAACTGGAACTGGTTCTTGAAACCCAGTACCGAAAACCCTGGAATCCGGAAAAGGCATATTACTACTGGTCCGAATATCCAGTACTGATTGCCCATCCTGATAATCGGCGTGTTGTGCAGAATGCACACACGAGCGTGTCCATACACTAATTAGCTATCAGGAGGTGGCAATCCGTACATAAAATAATACACTGAAACATAAGGTTCTAAAATGTTCTAGAAAAATTACTTATAAAAACATGGTGGGTAGTATGTACAAAATCCTATATTGATTTTGTCCATATTCATTTAATTAACAACCATGTATAAATATTTTTACAGAATAGAAAATAAATATTTAAACTAAAATCAGAATTTCTAAGTACGGCCCTGTACTACCAAACGGTACTTAAAATATAATTGATTTCAAAACAAAGCATTTCAGCTTATATTGGACAAGAATGAAACCCTCATGGCTAGCTACTATGATTACTATTTACTATTACCATTTAATTATTAACCTTTAGTCCAATCGTTATTTTTAATCATTAATATTTAAACACAAGGAAAATCTAATTGGACTAAAACAAAAAGTTGTTACAAGCTAGGCTATGCATAACTATGACCTATTTAGGTAGTTAAGCATCATCAATTGTTATAGTAGTTTGCATCTACTATAATATACCTACATAATCTACATTAAAATGAAACATGAATTTAACAGTTGTTATTCAGCATTAACAAAATATTACAACAATCTAGCTATCTGTTAGGATTATTAACATGATTGTAATAATCGGTTATGTTTTACACTCTAGAAGAATTCACTTTATATTCCATGAATCTTCACAACAGATAAAAATAGAACACTGCAATGCATGCACCATAATAATGAAATCGCCTAACACATGAGTTAAGAATCTAGGTACACATGTTAGGAAAAGTAATTGCAAACGCTTACCCATATATTTGGGGTTCTTCTTCTTCGTCGTTTCGCTCTTGATAGAGCGGTCGTGGCCATCATGTACCATTTCCGGGGGCTGCTGTAGCTTGCCTTACGATGCCTCGCCACCTTTCCCTGATTTCGGTTAGTCTGGTGCATTCATGTAATGGCCGGCCCACGGCAGACTTAATTAAATCAGTCCATCTCATGGCAGGCCTTCCACGCACTCTTGAGCCCTCTATTCTACCCTGTACGACAAGTCGCTCTATAGAGTCGTGACTACGCCGTGATACATGGCCGAAAAAATTGAGAATGCGGTATCGCACCAAATTTGATAGACGCTGCTTGATACCGAGTTCTTGGAGTATGGAGACATTTGTTCGATGCTCAGTCCACGATATCCCAAGCACGGGTGGGCACACCCGATGAAATAACGTGAGTGAAACCGTTTATATTAATAATTATGAATTTAACTCACGATAGTTATTAATTGTAATTTTTTAGTGAATGTATGTATGTGTGTTTATGTTAAATATGGAACGTTCCACAACGTGAAAAAAAAAAAAAATTAAAATATTATTCCAATCGATTTCATCAATTACTATGGACACTTCCGTGCTTACAAATCAAAGTTGCATGCAGTGAGGTTATGCACCCAGCACGGCAGTGTCCATTGGTCACTGTTTTCACCCTCTCTGCCTATTCTAATAGCTAAAAACCCTCTAGTCAGTCAGAGCATGTTCAAACATTTTTAGTCCTACACGCGTGATTTTTCGTGGAGTATTTTCATCAACATATTTTTTCATTATGTGTACGCATTCTTGAATATGACCCTCGTTCATCGAGTCATGCTGAATAGTTATATTTCTTCTGTAGTTAATTTAAATAGGCCTTCTTTTTCGCCAGTTCTTCTTTTGATTCTAGTTCAAGTAGCAAGTGCATTGGAACGCTCCTCCGCGCAGTAGGCACGTGCATTGCAAACGTGGAACTTACTTCTTTACCGACTGCAATGTGTCTTACACAGAATGAAATTTTATTTTCATTGTTGAAAATCTTATCTGCGATGTATTGTCGAATGAAAGAATCGTTAGCCAAAGTATTCTGTAAATTAAATATGGATTTTTTGTAAACTCACTGCGATAATGCAAATCGAGTGCAAAGCAATCACTGCCGTAATAACTTTTCTGGAACTACATATTTTGGACAATTTTCGAGCCCATGTGTCTTGGCACTAGAAACGATTGTAACGATGGAAATAATAAGCTACGCTAAAGAAAATGAGTGACTTTGCTTTTAAACATTTTTTTAAATGAAGTTTCTTGCCGGTTCTTCTCCATAGGACCCACAATTTGGAACCGCGCAACTAGAGCCTGACCTTTCAAAAGTGCCTGTAATTAGGTTTATTTGAAATTAAAAAAAATGATTTTATTTTTATTTTGAATAGTAAATTTAAAACCATAAATCATTTAAACCATTTATTTTGCCACACATACACAAAATATACACATTACATGCAAAGGTAACAGGACAAATTAATGAGAACACAACATGCATACAACATAATATGTGTGGCAAGGGATCCAGCTCAGTATTTGCTGTGCATGTAGGTATGCAAAGCACTGATTTTCAGCTGGTCCCTCCCATCTGTATATCTTAAAAGTGAAATTTACGCGCACAAGAACAAAAAAAAGTAAATGAAAGAAGACATCTGACATCAAATACCTAATACAAAAAATGAGGATAAATATTTAGGTACTTATGTCAGACAAAGAGCCAAGTCTAAGTGAATAAAATAAGCTACGTATATTTAGTGATGGCTGTTTTTTGAGCTTATAGAGAAGGTTGATGAGATTAACCCATCCGAGTTTTATCACCAAGCTTCGAGTCGTGCCACATAGGCTTACCCACAAAAGAATACAGAGGATATTTTACAAAATGTTTAACGGCCAAGTTACTCATTTTCTTTTATTCAATTAGACTTGACTCCTTACTCACTACTTTTTATGGCCAAGCAATCTTCGAAACTTGGCACATTTTTACAGAATGTTTTTGTTCGGATTCCTTTATTCAGCAATAACTATTTAGTTCCTCTGTAAATCTTTATTCTCTCTTTTTTTTTCTCTCTCCATGATATAAATAACATAACCAGCCCATACTCCGCCTCTTCTCAAAATGAGAAGGATTCAGCCCCTGGTCCACTACGCTGGCCTAGTGCGGGTTTTTGGACTACACATCATCATCTACGCACCATCAAGAACTGTATGGAGTACTCTCAGGTGTGCAGGTTTCTTCACTATGTTTTTCTTTACCGTTAAAGCAAGTGATAATCAATTTCTGTTTCGCACATGAATCCGAAAAGTCAGAGGTGTGGGCTGGGTTTGAACTCGGACCCTCCTGCATGTAAGAAAAGCGTTGAACTGCTTGGCTATTACTGCTTTTTCTTTAAGCCTTTATTATAATGATTGCGAAGCTCATGCTGATGGTGGCGTTAGTGTCGGGTCGTTAAGTTCCCTTCAATATGGTTGAGTTAAGCGATGGCTGATGCTCGCGTCATGCTCGTGAACGGGTGCTGTCTGTCGAGACAGGTCAGCTCCTACATACTATGGCAACTCTTTTTACTTTTTTTTTATAAAGGCAATATTCTCACTTTTAAACTCTTGTTTATTTCGGGTATTAACCTACATTATACTCACATTATTTGAAAAAAATTGTGGTAATAAACAATAACCTAATTCTTATTCTTTATTGTACACACAAACATACATTTAGATTACAGTAGGAAAGTTTATGTACATCGGCGAGCTTAACTCAGAACTGAGTTTAAAAAGAAATCCATGGAGTTTCTTGCCGGTTCTTCTCCATAGGACCCACAATTTGGAACCATGCAACTAGAGCCTGACGTTTCAAAAGTGCCTGTAATTAGGTTTATTTGAAATAAAAACATTTGATTTAGATTTTGAAGCGATTCTCTTCGGTAATGTATCTTAAATAATAGTAGTCCTTTATATACTATTAGCAACAAGCACGTTTATAGGATAAAAATGTATAGGTGTGACCATACTTTTACAATTAAAAATAATGTCTGCTTATCAGGGGCTAGGCGGGTATGTTCAATAATAGTCACATTAAGACTCTCAAAACCAACCATGAGAGCACTGTATTTTTAGGTTAGGTATTAGTAAGTAATTACATCAATATTCGATATTACGAAATAAAAGGACAAGTCGTGTCGGGCTATAGAACGTCCGTCTTGTTCAACGACCCGTAGCGAAGTGTGCGCCCCGCTCCAACCGCCGACAATCAATATGGCCGACTTTGGTGTGGTGTCAATTTGTCATAGCGAAGTGTTGCCATTTTATTCCGTCGATTCCTAACACGGCCTCTCCTGACACTGCGTCGTCCTCGACCGCACTTGCTCTGCTGACTCCAGGAATTGGCAACACAGCGCGACCTCTAAATTTTCAGTGTTCAGATCATCATCAGACTCATCTGTAAAACAAATAAAACTTTGAGGCATACTAGCACTTGTCTAATTATTCACTATCAAGACATACTGCATCAGACAACTCTCTTCTCGCTCATTATTTTACTCGTATACTGTCGATATGTACATCGAATAATACAACACGTTGACAACGTGTCTGCAGTACTAATATCCGATACACATTACTATATGCCTGCAAACAAACTACTGTGTCTGCATATATCCTATCATGTGTCTGTAGGACTAAGATCCAATACACCCTACCATGTGTCTGCATACACACTACCATGCGTCTGCAGGACTAATATTCGATACACATTACTATGTGTCTGCTGCATATACACTACTACGTGTCTGCCGGACTAATATCCGATACACATTAGTACGTGTCTGCATACACACTACTGTGTCTGTAAGACTAATATCTGATAAACATTACTATATGTCTGCATACACACTACTACGTCTCTGTAAGACTAATATCTGATACACATTACTATGTGTCTGCATACACACTATTACGTGTCTGCTGGACTACCGGACTAACATCCGATACACATTACTATGTGTCTGCATACGCATTACTATGCGTTTGCAAGACTAATATGCAACACGTTAACCACGTGTCTTCAGGACGAATGTCAAATAACCAATACACGTAAACAACGTATCTGCAGGACGGATGTCCAATACCCCATACACGTAAACAACGTGTCTGCAGGACGAATGTCCAATACCCCATACACGTAAACCACGTATCTGCAGGACCAAAGTCCAACAACCAATATACGTAAACAACGTATCTGCAGGACGGATGTCCAATATCCCATACACGTAAACAACGTGTCTGCAGGACGGATGTCCAATACCCCATACACGTAAACAACGTGTCTGCAGGACGAATGTCCAAAACCCAATACACGTAAACCACGTGTCTGCAGGACGAATGTCCAATACCCCATACACGTAAACAACGTGTCTGCAGGATGAATATCCAATACACATTACTATGTGTCTGCAAGACCAAAGTCCAATAACCACTATACGTAAACAACGTATCTGCAGGACGAATGTCCAATACCCAATACACGTAAACCACGTGTCTGTAGGACGAATGTCCAAAACCCAATACACGTAAACAACGTGTCTGCAGGACGAATGTCCAAAACCCAATACACGTAAACCACGTGTCTGCAGGATGAATATCCAATACACATTACTATGTGTCTGCAGGACTAATGTACAATACACGTTAACAACGCGTCTGCAGGACCCGTGTCCAATATAGGTCAAAGTCAGATATAATGGTCAGACGTCAAGGTTAGACGTCAAGCTTATACGTCACCACAACCATCAGCGCAGGCATCGGAGTCCAACCATCAGCGCAGGCATCGGAGTCCAACCATCAGCACAGGCACCAGAGTCCAGCCATCAGCACAGGCACCAGTGCAGATCAGCGCAGCCATCAGGACTAGCATCAAGGCCGCACCACAGCCCTCTATCAGGTCCAACCAAGATACCGAGATGCTTCAAGCTCCTTGACCTGAACATAAAAATAAACAGCACAATACCACTCGGCCACACCTGACTACACATCATCAATCATTTCGTCGCTCGTCTCTATAGACTTACACCGTAGTGTACTTTAGCCTCAAAAACACAATAAAAAACAAAGCCTGTAGTGCTGGTATCACCATCATTATCATCATCAACATCATCATCACCATCGTCATCATCACCTCAGCCGAAAGACGTCCATTGCTGGAAATTGGTATAAAAGAGTCTAATAATTTACGCGAGTTCGTGCTGGCGTAAAAGAGTCTACAGAATGAAGTACCCAAAGGACGCCACTAGTCATTGAAATATTCAAACTTTCCAAATATAACATCGGCAATAATCACAATTTCCACAGTAACCTTACCGCATTGTGACTATCACTTTAACGTTCGAGTAACAATAGTACTTAACCAATTTTCTGCATCCTTAACCAGCAATGAAAATAATCCAGTGCCCAACCCACACTACACTATCCACTGCGGAATAGCAAACTAAAACAATTGTATAAATCAGCTACACTCACTGATTTGCATATTGACACTCGAGAGTTTCGATTTCCTTACAACTCAACTAATTTCTCAATTCTTATTATTTTTGCAACCATAAAAGTTATCAGTTATTTGAAAATCGAATGCAATCGAAAACAGTTTTTGAAACTGTTACGTTTTCATAATTAAAACGTTAGGGGAATACGTAAAGAAAAACAAACAGATTTTTACTTTATTTTTTTTCATAAGCTGCACCATCACATCTACTATTTCAAATCTATCACCATCAAACTTTATTGATTTGGGAATTGAATGCAATGGAATACTACATGAGAACACATTTTAAAAACGATTACGTTTTCATAATTAAAACTTCATGGGAATACGTTACGAATAAGGAACACCTTCGTTTCGTTCGTTTACTTTATTTTCCAAAAGCAGCTTTATTTTCCATCAGATCTACTATGTCAAATCTATCACCATATTTAAGCAATAATTTTGTGACGAATAAATAAATTCTACTCAACGAAACTGTGAAATTACCACAACTTTATTCGGCACACACAATCAATACAGGAACACCATAGTAGGTAGGCATAATAAACTCGTTACGACTCGCCAGATAAATAACATCAGTCTCTCGTTCTAAGCAGTCAAGTAATTTTTCGGTCAAAAAAAACCGGCCAAGAGCATGTCGGGCCATGCTCAGTATTATAGGGTTCCTTAGTAGGTGTGAAACGAATCAAATCGAATATTAATCATGGCTATGCTTTTTTAGTTTTTGCAATAATCGGCAGCATTCGCGACTCAGAGCGTGTTGTTAGTAGCGCCATCTAGCGATAAATTCAAGAAGCCAAATTGAAGAAGTGTGTTCAACATAACACAAAGTAACTTTTTGTGATTTTTTCCAATAGAAAGTAACTAAAGGAGCATTATTTGCTAACATCATTTTTCTCTAAGGACAATGACCTTTGAACTAGAACGTTTTAAGTAATTTTCAGTTTTCTCTCTATAACTCAAAAAATTATAATCACATTATACTCAAAATAATTTTAAAAGAGAGTTTTCACAATGGTCTATCAATGTGGAAGATTATAACTTTCTACGTTGCATAGTTTAGAAATGGCAGGGGGGGGGACACATTGCAAGCCACTTTGGCGCGCTATATTTCGCAGATGGTACATCTGATAAAAAAGTGGTGTATGAAACATTACCTTCATTTTAGTAGACCTATTCATTGATACCTCACACGAGGGGGAGCAGCGAAAAAAAATTTTTCATCTCCATTTCACATGTATGGACGCCACCCCTAAAATACGTAAAAACGATTTTTTTATTATTTTAAAATTGGGACCTATATGCAGACTAATTTTTAACAAAATTTAATTTACTTATGTTTATAACTGTAGAAGTTATTAAGCTGTAAAGGATTAGGACAGACGGACAGACGGACAGACGGACAGACGGACAGACGGACAGACGGACGGACATGACGAAACTATAAGGGTTCCTTGTAGGACTTCGCAACCCTAAAAATGTCAAACTACAAAGGAACGTACAGGATGAACAAACAATCACTTGTGGGTATGGATTTTTTATCCCACTTCTGATATTAGCAACAAGCACGTTTATAGGATAAAAATGTATAGGTGTGACCATACTTTTACAATTAAAAATAATGTCTGCTTATCAGGGGCTAGGCGGGTATGTTCAATAATAGTCACATTAAGACTCTCAAAACCAACCATGAGAGCACTGTATTTTTAGGTTAGGTATTAGTAAGTAATTACATCAATATTCGATATTACGAAATAAAAGGACAAGTCGTGTCGGGCTATAGAACGTCCGTCTTGTTCAACGACCCGTAGCGAAGTGTGCGCCCCGCTCCAACCGCCGACAATCAATATGGCCGACTTTGGTGTGGTGGCAATTTTTTTTTTTTTTTTAAGTTTTATGGCCTGGTTGCTAAGACCTTTAAGCCAAGTCATTTATTTGTTATGTGAGTAGTTTTATGGCCTGGTGGTTGCTTAGACCCTCCAGCCAAGTCTTTAGTTTACTCACCCTAGTAAAGTGATGGAAACTTTACCAGGTTTTTGAGCGGATGATGAGAAAATACAAAAGTCACGTTTTTCAACTTTGTACCATTTACCCACACTTGTACACGTTAACGAGCACTTAACATTCAATAATCCACCGTTATTACACATTAACACTCGAAGAAACACAAATTTAGGAAAATAATACAAAATCCACAACACGATCTTTCCGAATTTTCCCGCCAACCTGGTGTCAATTTGTCATAGCGAAGTGTTGCCATTTTATTCCGTCGATTCCTAACAATACAATTATGCTGCAGTAATCACTCGCCAAGGACCAACATAATTGCTTTTATTTGTAACACAATATAGATGAAATGTTCCGTGTGGTGCCGGACATAAATATCCCTAACAGTGGGGATACCTTGGTAGGGATAGATGGAACAGCCGAAGAATTGCACCACCCTATCTCTCCTCATGGGTGTTGTAAAAGAAGATTAAAGAATTGACCAGAAGATGGGCAGCAGCGTTCTCTGAGTATTTAACCAACCAACTGCGATCGCCAACCCACCTGCCAAGCGTGGCGATTATGGCATATAACCCTTAATTGGGGAGGCCTTTGTCAAATTCAATTCAATTCAAATATTTATTTGCTCTTACATATGGTTACAGTAGTGTGTGTGGGGGTGTGTGTGTGTGTCAAGTAGTGGACGTCTTTCGGCTGAAATGACGAAGATGATGATAGACGAAATGGCCTTCAAAAATGTATTACAGAATAATGAATGATAATTACCAAGAAGCCGTTTGATAAAGAGACATTTGTGAAACAATCTGCTAAGATGAAGCGGAAGAGGTTTCAGGATCGTTGCAGGTGGAAGTCTATAGTCTCTGCCTCCCCCAATGGGAAACAGGCGTGATAATATGTATGTATGTTAGAGCACACACCCTGGTTATTATGTAATTGAGTAGAGTGTTATAATTATAACCAATGTGTGCTTGTCAGGTAGGCCAGAGCGAGTATAGGAAATGAAACCAATAAAGACTCTCTACCACTGAGAGTGCATTTACTTTGTGTTAGTGTTAGTTAGAATTACAACAACTAGTACAATAATATTCCAGCTGTTCCATCTATCCCTGCCAAGGTATCCCCACTAATAAGAAAAGCTAATACGATCGTCCTCTACGACGTTTCATAACATGAGTAAACTGTTTTAAAATAATACAAAGCGTCCGCCGTGCACGGCTACTAGCAACAGACTGACCAAACTGTAGTGTGGTGTCAAGAATAATACAGACGTCCAACCTCTACGGCCGCTCGCAACAAACTAACCCCACTCAGTTTTTTTTTTTTTTCGAATGGATTCTCGCAGTTGGTACCGAAGTACCACATCTGCTTAACCGGGCTTAGTTGGCGGAGAGTCCCATGTGGGACTCCATTCGCCGAAGGTTTTTCCCTAATCCTATACTTACTTAAAAACTAAAGTCGCGGTTTCAATACCGCAAGCGGGCGTCCCCCAAGGGGGGGGCTCGAACCTCGCTGGGGCATTGCAGGGGGACCCCGCCATTCCTATGTCCCCCTAGCAGCCGTTGCTGCATCGAATTTTTCCTCGAAAGTGGCGGACTTTCGGTCTATCGGGTGACGCGCTATACGCCGTTAATCGGCAAGCCTCGCCGGCGAGGCTAAGACCTACCTAAAACCTAAACAGTGGCTACGCAATAGCCTGCTCCTAGGAACTACTCTAGAGCATAGGGTCGGTCTCGCGTGACGAGATTATCTCCGGTTGCGACACCGTGAGGGCGTCCCCACGGGGAGCTCGGACCTCGACTCAGGGTGCAGCAGGGGGACCCCGCCACCGGTCCCTCCAGCAGCCGCTGCTGCGTCGCATTGTGTTTCTGTTATTCGAGAGTCGGACTCTCGGATTCTGTGTGGGTGTCGCGTCGGTCGTCGCCGGCGGGGACGATATTTTGGACGACGGCGTCGGAGTGTACTTGTCTTTTTATCTGACTCCTGGAGGAGTGTTATAGCATCGTCGGGTTCGATGAGTGTGTGTCTGGGACGTCGAATTTTGCTAATAGCAGAAGGCTGGTAAACGGTGGCCGCCACGACCAAGGGATTGGGATGCTTGGGAGCGGAATCGAAATAGCGTTTAGAGACACGCTTGAAAAACTGCTAGATGGTCGGCAGTTTGAGGTCTAGGTGGAGTTGGGCATTGCGTAAGTACCAAGGAGCGCCTACGGCCTTTCGGATGAAACGGTTTTGGAAACCCCACTCCGTCGAATGACGGTACTTTTATAACGTTAGCTCGATTCATTAAACAAAGACAATCCTCTTTTATTTTATAAAATGATAATGCGCTAACATGTATGTATCCGCCTTAACGTAATGCAGTATTTAGACGTAAACACAGAGCTACTAAAACATTACCGGGCGAGTGCACAAAACTGGTGTAATTTGCAATGAGCACAAAGAGACGAGTAACACGGTGCACCTAACAGCCTCTAATATGCAAATAAGTTAACTTCGCGAGCGCCCATTAGTTGAACGCGCGAACACTTTGCTACCACTCAGCTTACTTCATTACTAGAATTTTGATAAGGTAACCTAATTAGAAATTTAACAATTTTTAACCGACGAATTTGTTTTTATTTTTATTTTTTTTATGTATGACCATGCATAACTTTTTGCAGAGTGGTCCGATTTTGATGATTTTTTTTTTAATGGATAGGGTATATCTCGAAATTGGTCCCATTTAAATTTCAAAATCAAAATCCACCCCTAAGGGTGGTAAAACAGGGGATGAGTGTTTGTTCACCCACTGAATTCTTACCTGTTAACCGATTCTGTTGAAACTTGACACACATAACATATAGTTCTAGACACTACGACATAATGGAGACCTGGAGTTAGATTTTACCACAAGAAAATGAAAAATAAAACTTTTTTACAAAAAATTGAACCGACGAAAACAGAAACTGAAAAGCGAAAAATAACTAATTATGAGTCGGCGCCAAACAACCAATCAACGAAGATCATTATATTACTTTAAATAAATAATAAAAACAACGTCACATCAAATACACCGTGAAATTTTCAACGATAAACAATAACTTTCCAAAAATGCGTTCTCCGCTCGGCCACTCGCATCTTACACGCACTTTGCTTGTTAAAAGTTCGTTTGGTGCCGACTCATAATTAGTTATTTTTCGCTTTTCAGTTTCTGTTTTCGTGGGTTCAATTTTTTGTTAAAAAGTTTTATGTATTCTGCTGTCGAAAATGATCGAAATAATCAAATATTTTTTTATTTAATTATCTACTAAAATGTGATGTCACACCATTCCATTTTTGAAGCAAAGCTTCTATAGCGTCGTTGCGCACTCGGACAGGGTGTTAAAAAATCATCACCGTTAACTTCCTGGTCTCGAACATACACAAACACAGCTCTGTGCGCGCACGTTCTGTCTGCGCTTTGCCATTTTTTTTGTTACTTTTTTATAGTATAGGATGGCGAAACGAGCCAAAGGCCCACCTGATGTTAAGCGGTTACTTTTGCCCATAACAACTTCAATACCACCTAGGCTGTTGCCTAAATGGTACCGCAAGTCAGTTCGCCAAACTGAGACATGAAGATGGAAAGTCTCATCTGAGTGTAATCTCACTGGCACCCGTACCCTTCAGACCGAAACACAGCAATGCAAGCGGGTTCCCTATGCCAGTGCGAACGCCGTTAGTTCGATTTTTGTTAGTTCGAACACGTTATGTCGAAGTTACGTTAGTGCGAAACACGTTGGTTCGAAGAATTTTACACCGAAACTTGTTAGGCCGAACGTTTAGGCTCGCCAGTTCAACACATCGAACAGATAATCCCGCAATATAGATCTTCAATCATGCATGAATTTCTGACTTTTTCTTGATCTTGAACAGAACTTATTTTACATGTTATGTAGGCAGGCAGGCAAGTATGTAGGTAGATAGATAAGCAGATACAAAAAAAGTCAGAAATTAAATCATGATTCATGCATGATTGAAGATCTATATTGCGGGATTATCTGTTCGATGTGTTGAACTGTCAAGCCTAAACGTTCTGTTCATTTTATTTTTATTAACAATGTTTTTGTCAAAGTATAATTGATGATAGGCAAAGTATAGTCAAAGTATAGTTACAGGCATGCAAGTAAGAAAATTGCATGCAGGCTTACTTTCAAATGTATCCAGTGTGCCAGTTACTTACATATGCTTGCATGCAAGCTACTGCTCCATTTTACAGGCATGGTGTATTCCGGCCATACTGCTACGTATCGTAGCACTCGCTACGCCACACGTAGCAGCTCGCTACACACAGTTGTGTGCTACGGCGCAGCGACGTACTCCAACAGCGTTGCAACTTTTATTGGAAAACTTCACCGAATTTACATGTCCCGCACATTATTAAAAACGCTTGTAAAACTTTAAAACGATCACTTTACTGCCACCTACAACCCTATTACTTCAACATTAAGACCTACTTTCGAATACTTTAAAGGTAAATAAATGTTGTCAAAGGATTTGTTTCGGAGCCAAGAGTTTGAATTTTAAATGTTGGCCCGACTCCGGCGTTTACCTGTGACGCTAAAATAGTTGTTTAATATACAATAGGCTTTTACAATGTAGAATTTATTGACGCAACTTTACAAATAAACTTATGAATTTGTTGTTCTCGTTTAGATTTGTATTTAGATAGGTACCACCGTATTGAAACGATTCTTGATTGCTTTCTATTTATGGAAAATATTGCCAAAAAAGTCGTGTTTTAAATTGTCAGTTGTTTATTGATAAATCAAAACGAATTGAAGGATAATGAACTACAACTATAATAATCTGGATTTATGATTTTAGTTAGTGTTTCTATGGATAAATAAGTGTATCAGTGGATCTCGAGTAGGTTATTGGAGTCTAGAAATACCAGTAAAATGAGTTTTTGTGTGTCAGGTAACCGATAAACGAAATCCGCCAGATATTAAGTAACCAACTCGGGAACTTTAATGGATAAACCAGAAAAAAAAATTGATGAAAAAAATTAAATGTTGTTATATTTTGAAAGAAATTAAATATTATCAAATAGTATTCATAATATGCTAATTGGGATATCAGACATCTTGTTTATTCTGTTACATATTTTACACACATTTGTAGTGAAAAAAGATATCAAAGTCACTTTATATTAAAAGAAGGAGTGCTAAAATCCAAAATACAAAACAAAGCACGTACAAAACTTGTTTATTAATAAAATAAATAAAATAAAAATCATTTAATTCAGACCTTCACGATCTGTTATACCCTACCAATGCACCCCCTAACGCAACGTCATCCCCTATACTGCTGACCCTACAGTGTTCACCTAAGTTGATAGATAGTTAGCAGTGAACAGTCAGTCTGCTCCGAACCACGCTCGAGTGCGGTTGCCAAAGGGTCCCTTAGCGATAATTTCCAATAAAAGTAATAAAAGTTTTAGTTAATTAAAATATCCTTTTTTTAAAAAGCTAATCCTTTGGGACCCCATAACATTTGGTGGCAGCGGTGGGATACGAAAATCCCCAGTGCACGTTAATACTAATAAAGACAGACTCATAAAATAAAATACTCAGTGAAAACTAAAACTGTGCCGCATCGCGCGTGGACTGAAAATATCCTGAAACGCTACTTACCTAGAAGTGTTATCCTGTCCTGTGTGTGTATCCAGTGCAGCAGTATCCTGAAAGCACTAACTTTAATTACCTGTGTATCCTGAATATCCTGCAAAATTCGACGAGTTGATGTTGAAAGTATCCTGAAATAAAACATCAAAACCGAGTTCCTGGATGTCCAATATCATCTTCTGTGCTGATCCTCATCTCCATACTCCAAGTTCCTGTGTACCTGTTGGTTAACCCAAAGTTATAACCTTGGGTCGTGTCATCAAGCTGAACTTAGTGTCGCAGACGTCGTCTTATCGCTCCGGAATGCGTCTCGGGCTTCCGTTCATCGTTATCGCCGCCTACGCAACTTACCTGTGAGTCTCTGGTCATTGTTCTAGCTGTTAATAAATTAGAGATCCGTAACGTTAATTAATTTCGTGTTAATTTATAGTGATTAATTTTAAATTGATTTATCCGTGTATTTGTATTGTAAATGTATGTATTCTGCGTTGATCCTATAAAATATTAATGGTGATTAATTCCTGTAATGCCTAAAGGAGTTAAATCGGAAGCGAATAAGCTAACAATCGAGCTTCCTGAGTTACCAATCTCGCCTTTAGATTCCGAGAAATCATTTCCTTTGTCCTCGCATACTGAATCAAAAGCAATGTCACAGATCAATATGGATCTAAACACTCTCTTTAAATTTATAAAATCCTACGATGGCAGTCGAGAGACTGTAAATTCTTTCATAATAAACTGCAACAATGCTTATGATTTAGCCACGGAAAATCAGAAGCCGATTCTATTCAAATTCATCCTAAGTAAATTGCAAGGAAAAGCGGAGCTTGCCTGTTCCATTAAAGAATTTAACTCGTGGGAACAACTACGAGAATTTTTGAAAATTCAATTTTCCGAGAGGAAGCATTACGCTCACCTACTCACAGACCTACAGGAGAGCAAGCAGGGCCCGCAAGAAAATGTAAGTCAATATTCATTACGTATCGAGACCTGTATTTCCCAATTACTCACAGAGATTTCCCTAAGTAATACTAAAAAGAGCGAACTTGCCGGGCGCACTGCCGCCATGGAAGACCTAGGACTCCATCATTTCTTAATGGGGCTTCATCCTCGCCTTTCTAATATGGTGAGATGTCGTAACCCTAAAAACTTCAATGAAGCTACAAACCTAGCAATATCAGAGGAGAGGATCCAACAATCATTATATAAAAAGATTGTCCCACAATCAGATTCAAGGTCGACCAATAGTGCAAATTTTAATAAGCGCTTCCAATCAAGGTCAGGACCTTTTAATGCTCAGAAAACTCGAAATATCCTGCAGTCAAACAGCCCCCAACAATTCCAACAATCCAGGAGCTCTCCACCGTCATCTGGCCTATTTTGTCGATATTGCAAGGCCACAAACCATGATATCAAAGATTGTAAAAAACGGGAATTTTATAATAATCGTTATAGTAACCAACAGCAACAAAGTAGACCATCGGGGTCTAATCATAACAATCCCATGTATAAAACAATTAATCATGTCCAGGATCTGCCCGAAGAAATTGAAAATGAGGGCTATGATGAAGTAGATGATACCGAAGATCCTTTAAACGAATAGGCGTCTCGAATTGGTGTCGCACGGGACAGCCAATTAAAGGCGACACCCAAACAAAACAAAAACGCAGAAGTGTTAAACAGCAGGGTAACCAGCCCCAAATCGGAAACACTTCTTCGTCAGAATCAAATATCCAACGCGCTAAACAACAGGGTAACCAGCCCCAAATCGGAAGCTCGTTAAAATCATTCATCCGAAGTGTTAAACAGCAGGGTAACCAGCCCCAAATCGGAAACACTTCTTCGTCAGAATTAAATATCCAACGTGCTAAACAACAGGGTAACCAGCCCCAAATCGGAAGCTCGTTAAAATCTCATATCCAAGGTGTTAAACAACAGGGTAACCAGCCCCAAATCGGAAACACCTCTTCGTCAGAATTAAATATCCAACGCGCTAAACAACAGGGTAGCCAGCCCCAAATCGGAAGCTCGTTCAAGTCTCATATCCAAGGTGTTAAACAACAGGGTAATCAGCCCCAAAACGGAAACACCGAACTACGCAGAGTTATACAACACGGTAGACAGCCCGAAAAAGGAAACTCATGTCGTAAATATCCAACTGAATCTAAAACTACCGAATCCATTTCCCAAGGTAGTTCGAAAGTGTCACAAAAAATCTATGAAATTAATATCGACACTACTAAGAAACTATTACCTCACATCCTTGTAAAAACTCAAATTTCAGATATCCCGCTTACGTTACTAGTTGATTCAGGCTCAGCCATTTGCCTACTTAAGCAATCTTCCATTTCCGAAAATCCAATATTAACCAAAGAAATTATCCAGCTTAAGGGTATCGAACCAAGCGAAGGAACAACTCCGTCGCTTGGCCACTTTCAATTAAAATTGCAGCTGTCTGAAAATAAACAGATAAAATATAAATTTCATGTCATCAAAGAAATAAATTTACCTTACGATGGCATCATTGGTACCGATTTCCTCACCTATTTTGGCTGCAATATCGATTATGTAAATGACGTTTTACATATAAAAAACTTGAATATGAAACTTCAGTTTTTCAATCCGACTTATATTATTCCGCCTCGATCAGAAATGATTATAGAATGCACAGTCCAAAACCCTGAATTAAAAGAAGGGGTGATTCTAGATCAACATTTATCCGAATCATTATTGATCGCGAATTGCATAGTAAAAGTAAAAAACGATAAGAAAATAAAAATCACAGCCGTAAATACATCCGAAGTACCCGCAAACATCAACGCAAACCTTAAGCTAAAGATAGAACCCTTACATCCCTGTTCTGTACAGATACCGAAAAATCCAAAAGAAAATGTCCATGAACGAACACAAGAGGTCATAAATTCGTTAAAAATCGATCATCTTAACCAGGAAGAAATCAACGCCCTTTTAGAACTCTGTTCCCATTATTCCGACATTTTCCACTTACCCGACGACCAACTAACATATACTACTGCTTTAAACCATCAAATCAAAACCAATAATGATATCCCTATCCATACTAAGTCGTACAGGTTCCCAGAATGCCATAAGAAAGAGGTGGAAACTCAAATCGACAAAATGCTCTCACAAAACATTATAGAAGCATCATCCTCACCGTGGAGTTCACCAATATGGGTAGTTCCCAAGAAAGCTGATTCCCAAGGCCGGCGCAAGTGGCGTATAGTCATCGACTATCGAAAGCTCAATGACGTCACAATCGGTGAAACGTATCCTATCCCACAGATATCCGAAATCCTTGACCAGTTGGGCAACAGCAAGTACTTTTCAACGCTAGACCTCACTTCCGGTTTCCATCAAATCCTCATTTCTGCTGAAGACGCGCCCAAAACAGCTTTTTCTGTGCCTCAAGGCCATTTCCAGTTCAATAGGATGCCGTTTGGGCTTAAAAATGCCCCTTCTACCTTTCAAAAATTAATGAATAACTGTCTCTCTGGCCTACAGGGCTCCCGTTGCTTCGTCTATCTAGACGACATAGTTATATATTCGTTTGATCTTACGTCACACATCGATAACTTGAAAGCCGTTTTCGACAGACTCCGTCGTTTCAATCTAAAGTTGGAACCCGAAAAGTGCGAATTTCTCCGGAAGGAAGTCGGCTATCTAGGCCATGTTATTAGCGAAAGTGGCGTCAAGCCAAATCCTGATAAAACGAAAGCAGTCACTGAATTTCCTGTTCCTAGATCTCCAAAGGACATCAAGTCGTTCCTGGGATTGGTTTCCTATTACAGAAGGTTTATATCCGATTTTGCCAAATGGGCGAAACCCCTAACATCCCTCTTAAAAAAGGACATCCTCTTCGAATGGAAGAATGAGCAACAACTCGCTTTCGAGTCCTTAAAAGATAAATTGGTCTCCGCACCGATACTCGCTTATCCCGATTTCACACAACCATTTCTTTTGACATGCGATGCTTCTAACTACGCCATATCTGCCATCCTATCTCAAGGTCCCATAGGACATGATCGCCCAATTGCTTATGCATCTCGCACACTGAATAAAGCCGAATGTAATTACAGTGTCACTGAAAAAGAGTGTCTTGCTATTATCTTTGGAACCAAGACTTTCAGACCATACCTTTATGGTCATCGTTTTAAGATACTCACGGATCACAAACCATTACAATGGTTGTTCAACTGCAAAGATCCAGGATCAAGGCTTGTCCGATGGCGTCTGAAATTAGAAGAGTTCGAATATGATATCCAATATAAAAAGGGTAAAATCAATGCCAATGCAGACGCCCTATCTCGATTTCCAGTAAACCCAATCCAACCCACAGATCCTGCTACATCAAATCCCGTCGTTGAAGAAACCATACAGGAATTGGACAGAGACCTAATGGACTTACTTGTATCCCCACCTTCGTTTAATCTTGACGAAGACATCTTACAATCGCCACAGCTTGAATCAAATGAAGAGCTTTTGCCTTTACCTGATATTAACTTACCTGCATCCGCTGAATCCTCTGCTCCTTTTCTGGACAGTAATCCTGAAAGGCAAAATCCCTTGCCCGAACAGACACCCTTTGATACTCGACCTCATCCTGAACCTATTCCGTCCACTAGCACAAACCCAGAAGTGCCAGTAGATGACTATTCAACGTTTCTCAAATCAATGGCTAACAAAGACGTATCATTCAACACAGAAATCGAAGAATATAATGAAAGCCTTCTAAAATGTCCTGCAAAGGTAATCCTTATCCCTACGTCCATTAACTTAGACGAGTCTAATCCGTATATCCAAGAAATCTTAGCCAACCCGGAAGTTAACAACATGTTAACAACGTCTGAGAAAGAACTTTTCTCATTCCAAAGGTTTAACCTTAATGACAAAACCTATTACTTGTTATTCTTCAAAGTCCATCATTTTGATGAAGCCTCGTATCCTGAAATATTCGAAACCCTAAAAAGGGCCAGGAATGAATTAATAATACTCAATGATATTAATGAAATTGGTATATCCGATCTAAAGAATCCTTTTGAAAAACATTCCTTTATCAAAATTTATAACATGTTAACGTATCTCTTTCACAATACACAAATTAAAATTAAAATATACCACAATAACATCATATATCCAGCCCCAAACGAAATCAAGCAAATACTGTATGATAATCACGATATCCCTATAGCTGGGCATTTAGGTTCCGTAAGAATGTATAACAGAATTAAACAAACATATTATTGGAAAGGGATGCGTGGAGACATAGAGTCTTACGTAAAGAAATGTAAATCGTGTCAAGAAAACAAGGCACTTAGGAAAATAAACCGTGCCCCTATGCAAATCACCAGCACTTCAACTGAGCCAGGTCAGCGAATATCTATTGATATAGTCGGACCACTTCCAGAATCAGGACCTGCAAAGTTAAAATTTATCCTAACAATGCAGGACGATCTCACCAAGTTTTCTTCAGCCTATCCTATTCGTAGTACACTGCAGAAGAAACGAGTGAATGTCTTATTCACCACATATCTATATTTGGTATTCCTAAAATGATCCTCACTGATCAGGGCAGTAATTTTACATCAGATCTTTTCAAAAAGACATGCGATTTCCTTAAAATCAAAAATATATGGGCCTCACCTTATCACCCCCAGACTCAGGGAGCTCTGGAAAGAAGCCATGCAACCCTGAAAGAATATCTCAAATCCTACGTCAATGAAGAACAGACAAATTGGCCCCGGTACGTGTATACAGCCATGCTTACGTATAATACTGCAGTACACTCTACCACTAACTTCACTCCATATGAGTTGATGTTTGGTAAAAAACCCTACGTCCCAAATATGATTTTCGATGAAACTCCTGGTGTAACATATCCTGACTATGTTCGGATGCTCCAAAGTCGCTTGAAGTATTCACGACAAAAAGCAATTGAACATATTGCAAAATCTAAGATCTCTTCCAAAACATATTACGATACTCGAACTCGTCCCGCACAGTATAAAACTGGAGACTTTGTTTACCTGAAAAATCACTTGAGATTAAGGAAAGGCTTATCACCTATTTGGAAGGGACCTTATAAAGTAGTGAAAGTACATGGAAATAACACACTTTCTCTGCTTATCAATCGTCGTCATGTCCGACATCATTACGATGAAGTCAAACCCGCTGAGACTTCAGAAAACCTGTAAAGGAAAATAAATATTAGTTAGTAATAAAAAATAGTAATATAATAATAAAATAGTACTTACCTAAAGCTTAGACGTTAATTGTAATACCTATTTGGTCATAAATATGACATATTCTTAAATTAGATAGTTGTTAGGTAGTTAAATAAGATTAGATTCTAAAACACATGCAATCATTGTTTCAGTACAATTGGTGAAGTTCCAGGACAAAAAGCACAAATTCAACAAATTGATTCGAGTCCTGGACTATATTTCGATTACCTTGGCCAAATTAGAATAAACAGTGGTCAACTGAATGTTTTGATTCCTCTAGATATTTCTCATTTGAAACAACATATAGAAAATATCCAACACGTTCTTAATACAGCTCTAAACCTATGTACCGAAATTAAAATAATAGAAACCTCTCAATGCCATAGTACATTACAACCTTTAATAGTACAGTATCATGACATTGTTAGACAGGTTACTTCCATATCTGAATTAATTGATAATAAAATCAAACGCGGTGCTTGGATCGGAGGAATTGGTACCGGTATAAAATACATATTTGGAAATTTAGACGAAGACGATGGCGTAAGATACGATGAAGCTATAGAATCAATACAGAATAACCAAAAGAAATTGGCTACATTAATGAAAGAAAATATTATGGTCACAACTTCTGTCATTTCATCATTTAACAATACTGTAAGGAAAATTAAAATTAATGAAGCTAATTTGAACATAGCTATTGATAACCTAACAATGTCAGTGAAAAACATGTCAAATGAACTAAATATTAGATATTATATGAATCAAATTTTAGATTACTTAGAAACAAGCATATTAACATTATCTTTTCAACTTGAGGATATAATAACTTCAATTTTATTTAGCAGTCAAAATACATTACATCCTGCCATAATAACACCTCAGCAGTTGTACCAAGAACTTGCTGACAATATTAGACATTTAAACAGTAATGAAGAATTACCAATCAAGTTGGAAATAAACTCAATGCATGTATTATTGAACGTTTCAACCATAACCTGTTATTATAATAATAAGAAAATTGTTTTTGTAGTAAGAATTCCCTTAGTCTCTCCAATAGAATATAATTTACATCATGTATTAGCGTTGCCGACTCCACATAAGGCCCAGGATCCGAATACCTACAGTATGATAATACCTAGAAATAAGTATATAGCAATGACCAGAGACAAGTCGTACTATTACGTTATGGATAGCCTAGAAAATTGCAAAACGCTATCCTCACAAACTTTTATTTGTGACATTTCCAACGTGTATTCGAGCAGTGCTAACCCTATTTGCGAAATAGAACTCATGACAAAAGTGATAAGTGTTATTCCAGTGCAGTGTGAAACAAAATTTATTTTAGGAAGTGTTAGCCTATGGAAATCTTTATCTAATAATAATTGGATTTATGTTCAATCAAACCCAACAAAAGTATCTGTCGACTGTCCCGGTCGTGAACTGTATGACTTGAATGTGTTAGGTACAGGTGTACTCAATATTCCTTACAAGTGCACAGCTTTTACAATAAACATGAAATTTATAACTAAACATGTAATTGCAAACATTAGTTCCTCTACTCTTAGCCTAGATTTTAATCTGATCAATGATTGGTGTTGTAATTTAACTAGACTGTATAACCTCATAGATAATGTGTCTCCCGCCTCAACTATTTTGCAGAATATTGATCTAGATGACTTATATTTAAAAAATAATGAAAAAATATTAAATTCCCTTTTAGATAACACTGATAAAATTATAGCCAGCCCACACATAGTCAAGTATGGGACACATTACTCTATCATTATTATTGTAATAGTTTTAGTAATAATTGTGTATTTAATTTTTAAGATTTACTTCTATTATAAACCTGGCAGCAACCGCAAACCACTAAGTTTGATTAAATTTTCTAAACAGCCTACAGTAGAAGTAGAAAATAACACAGTAATTGAAATTCCTTCTCCATCCATCAGGCGTAATCTTTGATCCTATAGATAACTTAAATAAACTTCGACCTTTTAACTCGAAGCTTATTTTCTACCGGGGGAGGTGTTATACCCTACCAATGCACCCCCTAACGCAACGTCATCCCCTATACTGCTGACCCTACAGTGTTCACCTAAGTTGATAGATAGTTAGCAGTGAACAGTCAGTCTGCTCCGAACCACGCTCGAGTGCGGTTGCCAAAGGGTCCCTTAGCGATAATTTCCAATAAAAGTAATAAAAGTTTTAGTTAATTAAAATATCCTTTTTTTAAAAAGCTAATCCTTTGGGACCCCATAACAGATCCATAAAATTTAAAAATATACACATTTATAAAAAACAAGAGTTTGTTAGTAAAGAGATAACTTATATACTATGTTATTATTAAAGTGTGCCAGTCAGTATCATGGCGACACTAATTTATCTATGAATTGGGCACTGCTCGCCTCCTATATTTACCCAATTAGGGAGGTGTGCCTCGCGACTGCGAACTTTGTCGCGAAGTTGGGCGTACGCGCTGCGCTTTTGAGTTCATGTCCCCTTTTACAGCAGCAAGTTAGAGGCGGAGGCGGGTTCGGTAGGCCTAGCGAAGGTAATATTGCTGTTATATTTTATAATGATATTATCACCACCATCATCATCCTCCTATATTAGTCCACTTCTGGACATAGGCCTCTCCAATGGCATCGATCCTCGGATAATCGCATTCAGTTGCCACCAGCCATCTTGCCAATATCATTGATCCACCGAGTCTGAGGGTGTCCTACCCTACGTTTGTCGATTTACGGTCACTGGACATCGCTTATCCAATATACAATGTATAAAAGGGACTGAAAATCTGTACTGTCCAATGAAATATAGCTGGTACCTACCTGTCTTTAACTCCTTTTTGAACATGGTCTCCTTCTCACAATTAATTATTGCTCAGTTGTACAAATTCATTCTGTTGCATCATTTTCAATTCAATTCAATTCAATTCATTTATTTTTCGTGAATATAGGTACAATGGTTGTTATTTCAGAAGTATTTATTATTAGCGCCTCTATATCCTGCCACTAATGTAGCGTACAAAATTACAATTATAATAATATTAGACAAACAAAATGAAAAATAGCTTTAAAATCACATTGCAAGTCATGATCAAACTAGAATATAAATTAAATTAAATATACGATTCAAATTAGTCTTATGTCACTATGCATTTAAATAATTAACATGTTTAAGCTTAATCTAAGTAGATAATATGGTGGCCAGCGTCATCCTTAAAACAAAATCGAACATTATAAACTATTGTCAGCTAGAAATTCAGTAATGGTGTAGTATGCTTTTTCTATTAAAAATGTACGAACCCTTTTTTTGAAGCAATTTACTATTAATTAATTTATTAAATTATTATTATTATTATTATTTTATTTTATTTATTTATTATATTTAATTTTTTTTTTTTTTTTTTTTTTTTTTTTTTTTTTTTTTTTTTTTTTTTTTTTTTTTTACTTGTGTTTATTATTTCATGTTTATTTTCTTTTCATCATCATCTTTAACTCAGCCTATCGCTGTCCACTGCTGCACATAGTCCTCTTCCAAGTTGCGTCACAATACTCGGTCCTCTGGCTTCCACATCCAGTCTCCCCAGCCAACTTCTTCAGGTCAGGTCAGGTTTTTTTTTTTTGTTGAATTTAATTTAATTGTGTCAACTTGTCCTTCAGTTGCAGGAGCTGAACTTTAAAAATATGAAATTCTTTGATGTTACTTGAAAACAGTATACAGTATTGATGGAAATCCATACTTTAATAAAAATAAAGATGATTAGTAGTTTTTATCGTGCAGTTATCGATAATATCGTTAATATTACACGGCAATAATCATCTTGTATTACCATTTAGTAATTGTGGCGGTTGAACGCTAACCTTCCATGCAGGGTGGTCAGAGTTCGTACCCAGTTCTCGCATCTCTGACTTTTCGAATTCATTTGTGAATCAGAATTTTATTATTATTATCACATACACAGAAGTTCTCGATGGTTCTTATGTGTCCATCGTGGTGAATGAGGATTATACCCAAAAAAATTAAAATAAGAAGAAGCCCGTGCCCAGCAGTGGGACACTAATTATCTGATTATTTATGTATATGTATGTATTAATACCATTTAGACACCAACAATCGCTCTATCCCATAACTCGCGCCACCGCTTCGCAGCCGCTCCTTCCCCAGAGGCAAGTTTTATTGCAAGTTGCAAGCAAGTCAACTGCGCTTTGCACACAGTGTAACGCATACGTCGCGGCGTGCGCTGTGCGCTGTTGCCTGCGGTCCTACTCATTAATACGGCGCCTTCACTTTAACAAACTTAATACGGAACACAGAAAGATGTGAATGTTTGTATTTTTTTATTTGAAAGTATTTTTAGAAGGTTCCAGCATCTTGAACGTTTAATGACACTGATAATACGTGTTTGAGCAATTTGCTGCTGCACTGTGAGGCGTGAGTTCGATTCCCACACTGATAGAATATTTGTATATCTTAAGCTTCAGTTACCTAGAAAAGTGGTACCTATAAATGGCGGTCATAATTACGTCGGTGAATGACGTCAATAATAAACCGTTGTCAGTCTATGTAAACAAAACACTATGGCTAATTTACTAGCAAAATAATATAGGTTATTGAGTAGTGATCGCAGTGTGCTATGTGTGTTGTTAAAAATCTAAAAAATGCTGCTTCAACAAATCCGAAAACCAGTTCTGCAACATTTCGGTGTTGCAATATGCTGAGATCGAGGCCTTTATAAAAGGGAATGCCAAAAATAGAAGTCTTTTTTTTTTTTTTTTATAGTATAGGATGGCGAAACGAGCTAAAGGCCCACCTGATGTTAAGCGGTTACCTTTGCCCATAACAACTGCAATACCACCTAGGCTGTTGCCAAAATGGTACCGTAAGTCGGTTCACCAAACAGAGACATGAAGATGGAAAGTCTCATGTGATTGTAATTTCACCGGCACCCGTACTCTTCAGACCGAAACACAGCAATGCAAGCATCACTCTTTGGCGGAGAAGTAGGTACGGTGGTAGTACTTCCCCGGACGAGCTCTTTCACAAAGGAGCTCTACTACTACTAAATCACATCATCAAAAGTCACAAATGTCGGTCTGAACCGAAACACAGCAATGTTAGCATCACTATTTGGCGGAGAAGTAGGCACGGTGGTAGTGTCTTGTTTTGACATATTATTTTTTATTTAATGCTTTTGTTTTCGCCTGTAACGAGACTAATAATTTATTTCTTTAATACTTTCTTTTACCTGGTTTACAAGTTTATTATTTTAAGGTTAATGTAACGTTAATTATAATTATTTGACACCAAGTAATTTTGTGAACTTTTTAAAGTTTACAAAAAACAACCTTTAATTCCGTAGACCGTGTGTAAGTTATATTTAAATAACCTGTAAAGCCGCTTGTGCACTACACTGAATTTTACGATTCATAGGTCCAATTTTTTCAGGTCCGATGTAGCAGTGCAGTAATTGACGTATACCTTTGTGCACTATCCGTAATTTTACTGCCCGTAATTTTCAGTTTCAGTCAGTCAGCGTGGGTAGGCCCCCCACAAGGTGGACCGAAGACCTGGTGAAAGTCGCGGGAATCCGCTGGATGCGGAAGGCGCAGGACCGGTCGTTGTGGCGATACTTGGGGGAGCCCTATGTCCAGCAGTGGACGTCTTTCGGCTGAAATGATGATGATGATGATGAATTTTCAGTTTCGCCATATTGCAGCATTCGTAATATTACTGACAAATGAATGGACTAAAATTACGGATCTACGATTCTTAAAATTCAGTGTAGTGCAAAAGCGGCCTAAACATAATTAACGTTCATTTCATAATTTTCAGTTTTTCTTATTTTTTTTATATCATTTAGTACACATTTAGGGCAAAGTTAATTTTCCTTTTGAAGTCGATTTTTTTGTTTATTCTGGTTTAGGCATGTTATTTTTTATTTTATTGTTTTTTTATTAATTTTTTTATGTTTTCGCCTGTAGCGAGATATTAATAAATTATTTCTTTCTTTATTTTACCTGGTTTAGTAGTTTAGTAGGTATTATAAGGCTAAAAGTAACAAGTCATTTTGTATATTTTTTAAAGTTTACAAAATACCTATTAATAACATTAAATTGCTTAGTTCTTATATATAAATACCCTGTAAACACATAAGCAAATAAATATTTGAATTGGAAACTAAAAAATGTCTCCCACTCCCAAAAGCAGTTCAAAGAAAGGACATAAAGTCACCTGTCTCAACTAAATTTTAATAGTCAAAGAGCGGCCGTACTCTTACTAACCTCACACATCCGCGGCTCTCTTTGTCGGCCGCGTTAATCTGTCCGGCCGTCGGTCTGTCCGTCCACCTCGACATGGGTCCGAGATCCCGAGGATACACTATGATACGTATTTTTTGCGACGACAGTATTTCTTTGCGGCTCTATTTAGTGAAGCCCCTATTATTATTTACATTATATTTGGGAAAGCGAGTGTGGGTTTACTCTGAGACGGGTTGGCTTAAGTCATCAGCAGGCTTTGTCTGAAAAATAATAATGTTTACTGTACACATACATTTGTGACTTTTGATGATGTGATTTAGTAGTAGTAGAGCTCCTTTGTGAAAGAGCTCGTCCGGGGAAGTACTACCACCGTACCTACTTCTCCGCCAAATAGTGATGCTTGCATTGCTGTTTCGGTCTGAAGGGTACGGGTGCCGGTGAAATAACAATCACATGAGACTTTCCATCTTCATGTCTCAGTTTGGCGAACCAACTTGCGGTACCATTTAGGCAACAGCCTAGGTGGTATTGAAGTTGTAATGGGCAAAGGTAACCGATTAACATTAGGTGGGCCTTTAGCTAGTTTCGCCATCCTATACTATAAAAAAAAATTACCCCCCGAGGCGACTGGCTTCCAGTCAAGGGTTAGATTCTGACACGGAACGAAGAATGGTCAGTATGGTAAGTATGGATTTTTTGCTGAACTGAGCCTATTTGGCGCAGCCGTGGGGCACACAATTATATTTTTAGGAGTAAGCTGTATTATAGATTATAGAATTGTATATTATACTAGCTTTTACCCGCGGCTCCGCTCGCGTTAAATTCTGCTAACCCACGTCAGTCCAGTCCAGTCCAGTCCATTCCAGTCCAGTCCACTGTCCCGCTGCCCCGCTGTCCCGCTGCCCCGCTGCCCAACTGCCCCACTGCCCCGCTGCCCCATTGCCCCACTGCCCCACTGCCCCACTGCCCCGCTGCCCCACTATCCCACTGCCCAATGCCCCGCTGCCCCACTGCCCCACTGCCCCGCAGCCCCACTGCCCCAATGGCCCACAGTCCCGCTACCCCACTGCCCCACTGCCTCGCTGTCCCTCTGCCCCGCTGCCCCACTACCCCACTGCTCCACTGCCCCACTGCCCCCCACTGCCCCGCTGCCCCACTACCCCACTGCCTCGCTACCCCGCAGCCCCTGTGCCCCACTGCCCCGCTGCCCCACAGCCCCGCTGCCCCGCTACCCCACTGCCCCGCTGCCCCCCTCTCCCACGCTGCCCCGCTACCCCAATGCCCCACTGCCCCGCTACCCCACTGCCCCGAGCCCCGCTGCCCCACAATCGCACTGCCCGGCTGCCCCGCTAACCCAATGCCCCACTGCACCGCTGCACCACTATCCCACTGCCCCACAGACTGCCCATCTGCCTCGCTGCCCCACTAAAACACTGCCCCACTGCCCCGCAGCCCCACTGCCCCGATGGCCCACTGCCCCGCTGCCCCGCTACCCCACTGCCCCACTGCCTCGCTGTCCCGCTACCCCTCTGCCCCGCTGCCCCATTACCCCACTGCACCACTGCACCACTGCCCCACTGCCCTCCACTGCCTCGCTGCCCCACTACCCCACTGCCTCGCTACCTCGCTGTCCCATTGCCCCGCTGCCCCACAGCCCCGCTGCCCCGCTACCCCACTGCCCCGCTGCCCCACTGCCTGCCCCACTGCTCCCCTCTCCCACGCTGCCCCGCTACCCCAATACCCCACTGCCCCGCTACCCCACTGCCCCGATGCCCCGCTGCCCCACAATCGCACTGCCCGGCTGCCCCGCTAACCCAATGCCCCACTGCACCGCTGCACCACTATCCCACTGCCCCACAGCCTGCCCATCTGCCTCGCTGCCCCACTACAACACTGCCCCACTGCCACGCTGCCCAGCTGCCCCGCTACCCCACTGCCCCGCTACCCCAATGCCCAGCTGCCCCACTGCCCCGCTGCACCGCTGCCCCGCTACCCCACTGCCCCGCTGCCCCACCACCCCGCTGCCCCGCTACCCATCTGCCCCACTGCCTGCCCCGGTTCTCCCCACCGCCCCGCTGCCCCGCTACCCCACAGCCCCGCTTCACCGCTATCCCACTGCCCCACAGCCTGCCACTCTGCCCCACTGCCTGCCCCGCTGCGCCACTCCCCTACAGCCACGCTGCCCCACTTTCCGCTGCCCCGCTACCCCACTGCCCCGCTGCCCCGCTACCCCACTGCCCCACTGCCCCACTGCCCCGCTGCCACACTATCCCACTGCCCCACTGCCCCGCTGCCCCGGTACCCCACTGCCCCGCTGCCCCGCTGCCTCGCTGCCCCACTACCCCACTGCCCCACTGCTCTACTGTCCCACCGTCCCACCGTCCCACTGCCACTGTCCCACTGTCCCACTATCCCACTGTCCCACGGCCCGCTGTCCCACTGTCCCACTATCTCACTATATCACTATCGTCCCGTCCCATGTCCCATGTCCTGTCCCATGTCCCATCCTATGTCCAGTCCCATGTGCCGTCCCACTGTCCTGTACCATGTCCCGTCTCATGTCCCGTCCCATTTCCCGTCCCATGTTCCGTCCTCTGTCCCGTCCACTGTCCCGTCCCCAGTCCCGTCCCCTGCCCCGTCCCCAGTCCCATCCCCAGTCCCATCCCCTGTCCACTCCACTCCACTCCATCGTACATTACTATCCGCTCGTGCAAATGCATAGAAGCTTCGATCTGTCGGGTGAGTACGCAACCCACGAATTATTTTTTCTTTTTTTCTTTCTTTCTTTCTTTCTCAAAACCCATACCAGTTTTTAAGTCAGATCATCAGCTTTCAAACAAAAAAAAAATCATCAAAATCGGTCCAGTAGTTTTAGCGTGATGCTGGAACAAACAAACAAACAAACAAACAAACAGACGTTTACAATTTTATAATAGTTAAGATTATTGTTATTGTGTGCCTCTGACTGTAGTCAAGAAACCAATTTGCTTTCTTTTTCTTTCTTTGTCTTAGATAATTTTCAGAATTTGATCGAGAGACAAGCCTATGCCCGCAGCTTTGTTACCGTATAATTCGGTTTATCACAGAAAAAAGTTATCGTTATCCCTCGGAGACTGTTTATTTTTACGGAATAGAAAGATATGGTAATCCATCACCATCATCATCATCATTTCAGCCGAAAGACGTCCACTGCTGGACATAGGCCTCCCCCAAGCATCGCCACAACGACCGGTCCTGTGCCTTCCGCATCCAGCGGATTCCCGCGACCTTCACCAGGTCGTCGATCCACCTTGTGGGGGCCCTACCCACGCTGCGCCTTCCAGTGGTAATCCAAGTTATGGTCTATCGGCCAAAATTAAACCCCAATCTATCCATGATTTACCCTACTAGAGATAAGAATTTGACATAAGCTCCATACAAAATATGTCAAATTTCTATTTCTAGTAGGGTAAATCGTGGATAGATTGGATATTAATTTTGGCTGTATATGTGTGTCAAATTTTATCCAAATCCGTGGAGCCGTTTCATCTTGATTGAAGGATAAGCGAATACACGAAAAGACATCCATACTTTCGCATTTAAAATATTAGCAGAATATTGTAAGAAACTGTTTGTAAGAAACCCACGAAGAAAAATGATTACTGGAGTAACCCTGGTGTGCAATAAAGTCATTTTTAGGTAAATTACAAACGAAACCGCGTCCAAAAACTACTCTTAACTAGTAACATGAAATATTACACCAGCACCAGAATAATCTCGTTCATATTCTCAGTATTCCATATTAATACCATTCGAAGAATACAATACTGCTGAAATATAATAATGTATCTCGTATAAAATATAGTTCGCCCACATTATGCGAAGATTTCAGTCTTATTTTCGCCTTGTCTGTTATTGCGTTATCTATAAAACGATGAAAGCGACTAGTATATAAGTATTTATGTAAAAGCCGCCATTTGGCCGGTCCGTCCGTCCGTTCGCCCCGACTACTCTGATTACGCAATTTCAGAAATTGTCTCACTATATTCTTGGGTTACAAGCAGAACGAATTGTATGAAAGGAAATTGCATTTTAAGTTTTCGCTTTATATAAGTTTGGAAGTTATTACGCTGTGGAATGCTTTCGTCACATTTACATGATAGTTGAGGATGAAAAGTCGAGTTTAATTCAACTATTTGAGTTAAATGTGTTATACAGCATGACTGGTTGAACGATGGACTAATTGAGGGAGGATTTTCAGTACTTGATTGTTGTTACAATTTTTTTTTTAATGTACTTTAATTTTTGAAATATTTATCTGATCGGCTGTGAATACTGTTCCACGCTTACAAATCAAAGTTGCAGACAGTGACGTAATGCACTTAGCAACGCAGTGTCCATCGGTCACTATTTTTACCCTTTCCGTCTTTTGTATGTACTAGCCAGCAAACAGCCCTAGACAGTCAGAGTGAGTTTGAGCATTTTTACTTCTGTACGAGTGATTTATCTTATTTCAATATTTTCATCATAATGTGTACGCTCTATAACATTTTTGAAAATGACCCTCGTTGATCCAGATATACAGAATAAATTCTTAATATTTTATTGATGGATAACTAACTTAGAATAATTATATCATTATCGTCAGCAATGTATGTTGTTATGATGAACAATAAATAAATAAATGAATATTTTTGGGACATTTTTTTACACAGCACCATCTAGTCCCAAACTAAGCAGAGCTTCTACTATGGGTACTATACTAGACAATGGATATAATACTTTCATATACTTCTTTTTTTCTACGCACATGAGGTTTCGTATACAGCTAGACTTGTTGATTATAATAATCATTGCCCCAAGCAAACAGACCCATTCTTGAATTTCCTCGCAAACTCTACAAAGACACCTGAACACCATCAACCTAGCAAACACAATCACACCACAAACAAAAGCGACATCCCATAAAACACATTCCCATTCCGTCACATCCCTACAAGCCGTAACACTCAGCGCGTCTCTAATCCGGCCAAGTGATACGTCGCACAAGTTGTGGTAAGCGCCCAACTTCGGCCCTTCTCAATTGCTATAATCTCTTCGCGATTGCCATTCATTTATTGTCTCGGGTTAGGGTAAGAACTGAGTGATGGGAGAACGCGGTACAGGGAATAAAGTAGTTAGATTATGAATTGTTACAGAGTATAACATAAAGTTATTTTGGGAATAGTAGAAAAGTATATTGGATAAGAACGCTACATAAATAGTAAAATTGACCTAGGGATAAAACTTCTGTGTCATTTCTCGAGAATTCAGGATTAAATATAAAAAAACAAGATCCTATTCTTGAAAACTTTACTCCTTTCCAACGTTGACAGTACCACAATATCGCTTTCAAACTACTCTCTTCTAAGGAATCTTTCACTAAAGTCTCAACAACCCTCAGATGTCTACTGCTTGACATTGGTCTCTTTATAGAAATCTGTTATGCGAAAATAAACGGTTTTATATTTACAGAGCGAGTATTTCTTGCCGCTTAATCCTTTCCGCTACCGCCTATCACCAAACATCCCGAAAGGTTCTCACATGGGAATAGTTGCGTTTCGCAGTTTAGATGGGCGAACTATCTGGCGGCGAACATTAGCCGGGCCGCGTGCGTACCCAAGCACCCGACTATTGACTGCGGGCCGTTAGTGTGATGTATCGCGGATAGTTGCTGTTCTCTGATTGTTCACACAACTTCTTGAGGTGTAGTGTTAGGTCAAGTTCGTGATTGTGTGTTGTTAAAATTTTTGTTTCGTTACATTCTTGGATGTTGATAAATTGAAGTATGTGTTTTTTTCTTCATATTATTGGCTTTAATAGAAGACATAAATATAGTTAGTAGGTACATAGATGACTGCCTCGTTGTTCTAGTGGTCAAAAGCACGACTGCTAAGCGTGGAGTCTTGGGTTCGATTCCTGGTTCGGGCCAAGTGTTATTGGGTTTTTCATTAATAAATTCTTATATAACCAGCAAAATGGGGTGTGGTACATATACACCTCTACCTAGCCCTTTGGGGAAATACAGGCGTGATTTAATGTACACGTAAAATCAAGTTGAGTAGAATCCAAAAATAACATCACGAAGACTAACAATAACTTTGACTTATTGACTTTTCGGTCTTCAACCAGTGCGTTCTGCCTGTCATGACTTACGGTGCCGAGACATGGACACTGTCAGTTGAGCTAGTCCACAAATTCAAAGTCGTTTAGCGAACTATGGAGCGAGCTATGCTTGGAGTTAAAATATATGTTGGTAGTTCCTTTGATGAAGAATAAAATCCGTAACGAAATTATTCGGAGAAGAACCGGAGTGACTGACATAGGTTGTAGGATAAGTAAGCTGAAGTGGCAGTGGGCTGGCTATATCTGTCGAAGGACCGATGGCTTCTTGGAGCAGACAAGTCCTTGAGTGAAGACCGCGAATTGGCATACGCAGCGTAGGGCGCCCTCAGCCAGCTGAGCTGGACTGACGACCTGATGAAAGTAGCTGGGGAGAACTTGGGAGAGCCCTATGTCCAATGGACGGCGATAGGCTGAGTTGATAGCGCGATTGATGTCATCCACAAACTAATAGGTTGTAGTGAAGATATATCATATCACCCTACCCTACCAAAACAGCATAGAGACTATCACCAGATCGTGACGGCTATAATAAAACACCATGTTCACATGGCCTTCGACCTTACAAAATGTAATCCCATTCCACATAACTCATATCACACACAACCTTCAAATGAACGCTAATTCTGAATAATTACAAGTGGAACACGCCGCACTTAATAACCTCCTTTGTTCTTCAGACACACACCTTGATTAATCATCTCTGTGACGAACTCAGACACTTTGTTACAACTTCCTCGTTATGAACACGAATAAAATAACAAACTAGTTGACAAACTTAAAATGTAGTTCGACGAATTGAAGTGGTAAGTAATGTCTAAGTTTGATGTGTGGCTTCAACAAACTTTGAGTACTAATTCCATCTGAGAGTGTGATTAAACAGAACTTATTATTAAGTAAGACTGTAAGCACTTTTGGTCCATCGCATACCTACTCCTCCTGGACATGATTGTGATTAGGCTGGACTGCTGCCTCATGAATCGTTACTCCAGACTTTCGTCTGGAATCCAAAGATGTAACATGTAACGATTTAAATTGTGGAAATAAAAAATCGCTCACAACCACGATTCGAACCTGCGAGTCCTGGCTCAGTACGCCGGTGCTTTAGCCACTAACACAGACAAGTAAGCCTAAGGTATGTGGCCACTAAGCTACCGTGAACACTGCTCGTGGTTTCGAAATTATCCTCCACTTCGTTACGTCTTTGGGTGACGTCAGCAATATCTTATTAAGAAACAGTGTTTCATAATAACAACATGTAACATGTAACTAACTATGTAGGTAGGTATGTATGTTACTATGTAAACACTTTTAAGCAAACATTGTTACCAAAACTGAGTCTTGATCACTCAAAATAAATAATATATTATTGTTATTGTAATCATATGTAAGTTTATGATGTTATAAAGGATAATACATGTATGTATATTTTGGTATATATATTTTATGTTGTTCATTAGTTATGTTAGTTTAGTTTAATTAGTTAAGTTTCCGATATTTTATTATTAAGTCTACCGGTAACTACCATTTGTCTCTTCCATGACATTCCAGTCCATTCAATGGTTGTCTGGAAGAGATGGCCGTGGAGCGATAAGACCGCCAGTTGTACACTAGCACATAAGTAGTTTTTAAGAAATTCATGTAATCTTGTTGTGCAATAAAGAGGATTATTATTATACTACAGCCCCCCACGAGGTCGACCGACGACCTGGTGAAGGTTGCGGGTATCCATTGGGTGCGGAAAGCGCAGGACCGGTCGTTGTGGTGATGCTTGGGGGAGGCCTGTGACCAGCAGTGGACGTCTTTCGACTGAAATGATGATGATTATTATTATACTGAACCCAGGCTGCGAGCCTGGCCACTCGAGTATAAACTGTCTTTCGCTCACAAACGCTTCCCACGCCACGCAGTACTGGTTTTCTTGGAAAAACTATCCCCACGTAGCATGGCCGTAAGCTGTGTGTAGGCCGGGAAAAGTCAACATACATGTAAGATGTTTCCGGCGGGCCTTAGCTAATAGAGTGGTTATCAAATAATTGTCCACTTTCTCTTTCGTATGGGTGGTATGAGTGTGGTGTGGTATTCTTGTGGGTGTTTCCTAACTATTTAAAGTCAATACCCATTTCTCTTCTCATTCTCAATTGCACTCCTAAGTAAATCAAACGAAGCAAGCAAACAGAGTTACCCGTAACTTCGGAACAAGTGAATATAACTAATGAAGTATACGTACATCTGCGATATGATTACGTGCATTAAAACACGCGCTCCGCTTACAGAAACAGAGCGTTGCATTCAGTGCGCAATGTATGCAAAGCGAGCGATTTATGCCGTAGTCCATGTATGTGTAATGCTAGTTGAATACGAACACACTAGTGAACGGGCCGAATTTACACCGAAGTTCGGTGAATTCATTAAGTATCTTGGTTAGGTCTAGATACTAGAGACTGATGAGTGATATCCATGGAGTTTCTTGCTGGCTCTTCTTCATAGGACCAACTTTTTTGGAACCGTGCAACTAGATTCATAATTAACGTTTTGAACGTGCATGTAAATTCTAATTTCGAAAAAAAATATTTAATTTTAATTTTAATTGCCCCATAAAGTTACTGATGGTGTGCGTAGTCCGCCAACCCGCAGTAGGCCAGCATGGTGGACCTCTGGGAAGAGGCCCGTGACCAGTTGCGGGACTGTAATAGGCTGGTTTTATTATAATAGATTCTTCTGGGAATATTGTACTAGCATGCTATAATTTTCATACTAAAGAGAATAACTTAGGGGCAAGTTCACCCAGAAGATAACAGATGTTTATGTAAAAACCAGATGTTTAACCCGAACTTTGGTGTTCACCAACGATAACCAACCGTTATATCACAGTAATCAATCGATTTTTCTAACCGAAGTCGGGGACGTCGTTTAAGTAGTAACCGGGTATTTAAACATGACATTTTTGACGTTTGATGGTTGAAATTGTTGAGGTTATTCATTGATATTCTGTATTTCATTGTTTTTCGTAATTTTAGAAGAGTCTATGCTGCATAAAATATTAATATTAGGATTATTACTCTCCAATATAACAAAACAATAGCATTTTATCATATTCGTAAAATTTACAATAAAAACCGAATAAAATAATAATAATAAATAATAATAATATATAATAATATTTTGAATGCAGCTAATTCCTATAAAATTTATTATAATTAAAAAAAAAAAAAAAAAAAAACATGTGTAAATTTAAATCTTAAATAATAATTATGTAAATAAAGTAAATTAATGTAATTCATTCTAATAATAATGTTTAATAATGTTCTATAATATGTTTAATTAATTAAGTAGGTACTAATATTTGTATGCCACCTGTGGCAGCACACAGAGAGACTACCTATAATGTACCTAACACCAAAATTACCTGTGTACACAAATAAACATTTTGATTTGATTTGATTTGATTTTAATAAGGGCCGGAACACGTTGCCGTTTTTCGAGCGTGCATTTTTCTTTTACGAACATAAACAAAGAAACATATTGCTTATGCTTTGAGAAAACTTATGAAAAATGTGTAAACATAACTGTTTTTGTCGTATTGAGGTAGTACGTAATTTTTTTATTTATAATTTTTTGTATAATTAGTCAAAATAAAAATGAATGCGGCTTATATACAATGCTCGCGCGAAACCTGCACAATGTTACCGCTACTTTTGGGTAAGCACAACTACCAGAATTTTATCATGTTTCAAGAAACGCGCCCGCCCGATACACTTCGGTTTTGTAAGTGGCCTGATATTCAAACATCAAAATGGCGTATTTAATTGGTTGCTATGACAACGAAGACCGCTTATCCTGCCAAATTAAAAAGATATGTCAAATGTATAGAGTAGCATTATACTAGGATTTTTAATTTTGGAAGAGTTACCTGATATGCAACCGTTTTATATTGTCGTTCTTTTCATAGTGTTGTTGCCATTTAGTTACCATTTTGATTAATCGTGTTACATCATTCGTTCTTTCATTCCCAGAACGCTCGGTTTCAGAATCAATGATCGGATAGGAGTCGTGAACACGAAAATTCCCGCGTCCCGGTTAAACATCTGTTGTTGAATAACAGGTTGATTTTGCAAACAGTGGTTATTTCATTGCCCGCGAACTTGGCCCTAGAAAGACCGACATCTTTTCAGTTTCTTTAGTCCTTTAACGTCACACCGTTTCGAGTACCTTCTAAGGGCCGAGTTCGCGGACAATGAAATAACCACTGTTTGCAAAATCAACCTGTTATTCAACAACAGATGTTTAACCGGGACGCGGGAATTTTCGTGTTCACGACTCCTATCCGATCATTGATTCTGAAACCGAGCGTTCTGGGAATGAAAGAACGAATGATGTAACACGATTAATCAAAATGGTAACTAAATGGCAACAACACTATGAAAAGAACGACAATATAAAACGGTTGCATATCAGGTAACTATTCCAAAATTAAAAATCCTAGTATAATGCTACTCTATACATTTGACATATCTTTTTAATTTGGCAGGATAAGCGGTTTTGGTTGCCATAGCAACCAATTAAATACGGCATTTTGATGTTTGAATATTAGGCCGCTACAAACTCGAAGTGTATCGGGCGGGCGCGTTTCTTGAAACATGATAAAATTCTGGTAGTTGTGCTTACCCAAAAGTAGCGGTAACATTGTGCAGGTTTCGTGCGAGCATCGTTTATCAGCCGCATTCATTTTTATTTTGATTAATTATACAAAAAATTATAAATAAAAAAAATTACGTACTACCTCAATACGACAAAAACAGTTATGTTTACACATCTTTCATAAGTTTTCTCAAAGCATAAGCAATATTTTTCTTTGTTTATGTTTGTAAAAGAAAAATGCACGCTCGAAAAACGGCAACTTGTTCCAGCCCTTATTTTATTCGGTTTTTATTGTAAATTTTACGAATATGATAAAATGCAATTGTTTTGTTATATTGGAGAGTAATAATCCTAATATTAATATTTTATGCAGCATAGACTCTTCTAAAATTACGAAAAACAATGAAATACAGAATATCAATGAATAACCTCAACAATTTCAACCATCAAACGTCAAAAATGTCATGTTTAAATACCCGGTTAGTACTTAAACGACGTCCCCGACTTCGGTTAGAAAAATCGATTGATTATTGTGATATAACAGTTGGTTATCGTTGGTGAACACCAAAGTTCGGGTTAAACATCTGGTTTTTACATAAACATCTGTTATCTTCTGGGTGAACTTGCCCCTAAGTCAATAACCTCTTCTCAAACGACCTCGAATGCACGAGCATTTAAATGACTGAGTGGTCCATTGCCCGCCTTCACAAATGTATGAACAACGCTAACCGCCTATGTCCATGCGTCATAATCAGGTGGGCATTTGACCGCCTGTTAGGTAACCACCCGTGCGGTTCTAACATAAATGTTAAAATAGTTCAGTAATCCATCTAATAGAATTAACGGCATTCCGGACAAACCCCGTGGTTTTTGGATTGCTTTTGTCATGTAATGTATATTTTAATAAAAAAAATGGAAAAAAAAAGATATAAACGTGAAAGTTTGTGTGGATGTATGGATGAATGGATATTTGTTACTCTTTCACGCAATAATTACTGTATGGATTTTAATGGAATTTGGCATACATAATTTATCCCGGGAAGATGAACAGTTCCCGAGGGATGCGGGATAAACGACATCCACGCGGGCGAAGTCACGGGCATAGGCTAGTAGGTATTATACATGTGAAAATTTGTGAAGATGTTTGGATGTTTGTTACGCAATCCGTAAACCGATAAACGGACTTGGATGAAATTTAGCACACAGATAAACCCGGATTACCATATAGGCTCCCGAGGGATACGTGGTAACATCGTTTTGTGATATACCGAATTATATGCGGGCGAAACAGAGGACTGCCTCGTTAGTCTAGTGGTCGCAAGCGCGACTGCTGAGCATGGGGTCCTAGGTTCGATTCCCGGGTCGGGTAAAGTGTTATTGGGTTTTTTCATTAGGAAATTCTCAGTAGCAGCCCGGAGTCTGGATTTGTGCCCGGTCAATGGCAATAGGCTCGCCCCCTAATACATGGGACTATAACATAACTGGCGAAATGTGGGTGTACTATTACACCTCTGCCTACCCCTTCGGGGAAATACAGGCGTGATGTTATGTTTATGTTGAAACAGAGGACTGAGTGTTGTGGCGCAACTTGGGAGAAGCCTATATGCAGCAGTGGACTGCGATAGGCTGAGTTGATGATGATGATAATGAAGCTGCTGGTATCAGATATTTGTGTAATAAAATAATCCACAATCACATCCAAAAAAGAAACCGTTTTTATCATTCCTCGGTTCATATAATTTGCCTAGACTTAGCTTCAGACAGATGTATATCATATACCTACTTCATTTTTAGTAAACCAATCGAGATGAAAGCTTTATCCCACGTGTCATTTCATCATTTTTATCTCTCTCATATAAGTGAAACGTGAGTAAATTGGTCACTTTCATAAGAATAGTAGAAAACATTTTCAAATACGTACGAGCATTTATATTCGTGGAGCAAAAATGGCTGTGACATCATCAATTGCTTGAGCTGAATTAAATAAATGCTTTGAAGACTATTGCTGTCATCCTCCTTTTTTCCGAGGAATCAGCCTGTTGACCTTTTTTAAGTGGGGAAATCCTCATGGCGAACTCCGCCCGGGGAAGGTGGAGCCAGTGTCGGACTCTTACCGACTAAAACTGCCACGGTGCTCCTCTTCCAACCCTGGGCTGGGGGTGTGGGAAACTTGTATTCGCCCAACCATCCCAAGCAGGTCCCGGCTTGCTACTAGTAGGCGAGCCCCTTCTCCCCGTGCGGCACCAACATCGTCCGCACCCTTCTCTTGACTGGCGCGCAAAACATGACGCACCACCGTCACGGGCCTTGACATCAGCCTGTTGACTTGAAAAAAGCTGGCTTCCTATTTTTTTTTAAGTGTTAGTAACAGATTGCTTAGAAACTATTTTAATATGTACATTTTGTTACCGTTCCTGAGAACACTACCGCAAGGTCACAGGTTCAGCTGAAACCTTGCAGCAGTGGTTCAGAAACACACAGTCTAACCTGCTAGCTAGCATCATTAGGATGCCGTTGTTGCTGGCCCGAACCCTACGGCATCCATTTGTCACAATTTTGAGACACACATGGCGCATGACTGTCAATGACTTTTTCCTCGCTTTGTTACTTCTTCACTATATCTATTTCTTGTTCATGTGTATCCTTTCTTTTGTATGTGTCTCAGTTGTGTTAAATAAATATTTTTCTTTCTTTCTTTCTTTCTTACGGACCAGGGATGCACATCGCTTCCGCATGACTGCATAGAAGCAGTCTGCGCGAGCATCCGCGAACATTCCTGATGCGCTGCAGTATCGAGGCAACCCCAGCAGCACCCTGAAGGCATTATATGGAGGGCGCTATATATTTTTTGAGTGTTATGTGTAGTGTTTTTTGTGTGTTTTATGTTTTTTGACCAGTTAGATTTTTTCAGTAAACGAAACGCATTTCTTAGAGATAATAATTGTTAATTGAACGTTCATATAAATGGGCAAAAACAATAAAGAGCATAATTTTTATACAAACTGTTTGAACATAGCTACTAACTGTCTCTTTTAACTGATTTCCTTTACTGTCTTCTAAATATTAAGAAGAATCAACCTGGAAATGCACAAGAAACACATTGACAATTCAATTCAATTAATTTACCAATTTTCCGTGAATATAGGTACAATGGTTGTTATGATGTATTATTAGGGCCTCTATATCTGCCACTAATGTAGCGTACAAAATAACAATTACAAAAAATAGCTTAAAAATTACATTGCAAGTCATGATTAAACCATGCCTAGAATACAAATTAAACTAGTCAGTCGTCAGTGTTTCCCGAGAAATATAATCTGGTGGTCTTCAAGACTCGAGTGAATAGGTTTTTGCTGGGCAAGCGTGTACCATCGTCGACCGCACCATCGCTTAACATCAGGTGAGGTGGCGGTCAAACGCAAGCCCGATGAGAATAAAAAAAAAAAAAAAAAAAAAAAAACTAAATACACCATTCAAATTAGTCACTATGCATTAAAATGTCATGTTAATATGGGTTCCTCTGTGTATATGGTGGCCAGCATCGTTCATATAACAAAATCGAACATTATAAACTATTATCAGTTAGAAATTCAGTAATGGTGTAGTATGCCTTTTCTATAAAAAATCGAAACCTTTTTTTGAAACTATTTGAGTCTCAAACATTTCCTCGTGTTACACTTCGGAGTGATCGCTTACCGCGCATCAAGTGTATTCAGTGAACTAATTACGTCGGCTGCTCGGTTTGTCAGTCATCTTGTGCCGCAACTAATTATTTAACTTCGTTTGCCTCGCCACTTATTATCTCCTGGAATTAGTCTGATTGCGATGTTTCCAGGTTAAGCTACTTTTAGAAAGAAGAAAGAAGAAAAAGAAAGAAAAATATTTTATTCTTGCGCTCCATTTGACGCACTCACTACAAAACTTATACATAATACTTAATAATAAATACATAATACTTTACAATTTCATGACAAATTAGTATAGTTACAGTTAAATTGACAACTGACAACACTGGACATAAACAATACATGATCTGTGGTTATAACGGTAATGATCGGATTTTTGTTCTACATTATTGTCTGTGATTTACAGTTAGTCAAATCAAAACAATAACAATAATAAAAAATGTTAAGTATTATAAATACTGCTGTGATCTTTGTGCGTCGCATGTGCGCAAAAATGTAGGTCATTGCTCAGCGTAATGCTGTGGCTTAGGACGGACCTAGTGCCAGCAGCGCTGATTTTCAGCAAAAACCTTATGAGTGACTTAATGAAATCCCACTACAGAGAAACTCAAACCAAGTAAGTACTACTTATTATAATGAGTGTGTTATATGTCTATGATAATGAGTGAATGTCATATAAATAGTGTATACATAAATACAGTGCAATAAATAAACCTAGTCTTATTATGGTACAAAGAAAACACAGTTACATCAAAACAGCTATGTAAGTATGTAACCAGTAACCAAGCGGGCGGCGGCCATAATTGCGTAGGCGCCTATCGGTACCTACCTAATACCTATACTACGTTACAGACAGACGGCGCTCCGCGCTCGGAAAATACCATCAAAGACGCAATATTTTTTAGTTCCAACGGATAATAATATGATTTACGATTTATCTGCTCAACCCATATCCCAGCAACAACTAAGGCGTATGTTGTGATTCAAACTACACATCCAAATATCTATTAGTTAACTGCATTTTATAAAGTACTTATTTAAACAACTAAGAAAGAAACTGCAATTAAATTCTTGTACCTACATACTTTAATAGAAATAATATAATGTAGACAAATCAATACATTGCAAATAAACTTCTTAGTATACCTATGCATTATATTACCAGGCCCCTCAGAAAGTATTGCGAAAAAAAGTTTTTATATATGGGAGACTGGCCAGTTATAATGTTTTTCGAAAATATGATTATTTATAAGTAAAAATAAGTAAGTTCCAATTTCAAAATTTCCCTCCACATTTTTTGCGAGTTAATTCAAAGTATTGTGTCTCACTGAAATATGGATCTGCGCCGGGAACATTTTAGAGCTATGATTTTATACGATTTCAAGTGTCGCCTGAAACCGGATGAATCGTACGATAGACTTCAAATGGCATTCATGGATGAAGGCCCTTCCAAGGCAACCGTGTATCGTTGGTATAACGAATTCAAGCGCGGTCGACCAACTTTGGGGGATGACGAAAGAAGCGGTCGCCCTTTGACGGCTGTTACCGAAGAAAACGTGCTAGCAGTGAAAAATTTAATCCAAGACAATAGGCGAATTACATATCAGGAGATTCAACACATATTGAAGATTGGATCGGGAAGCGTTCACGAGATTCTACACAGCCATCTTCGCGTGAGGAGGATAGTATCACGCTGGGTGCCGCACAACCTCACCGATGCTCAGAAGCAGGCCCGGGTGGAATGGTGCCGTGATATGCTTAACAAATTTGAAGCAGGCTCGTCTCGGCGTGTTTACGACATCGTTACAGGTGATGAGTCCTGGATTTATCAATACGACCCAGAAACCAAGCGCCAGTCGACTGTTTGGGTGTTTCAAAATGAGCCAACGCCTACCAAAGTGAAGCGATCTAGAAGCGGGGGTAAGATTTTGATCGCTAGCTTTTTTAATTTGACTGGCCACTTGGTATCAATTCCCTTACGGGATCAAAGAAGCATTAATGCCGAATGGTATACTACCAAATGTTTGCCAGAAGTTTTCTCTGTTATAAGCAACAAGCGACCAAACACAGGGCTCCGCGGGCTACTGCTCCACCACGACAATGCACCTGCGCACACCGCACTCAAAACGAGGGACTTCCTGGACAGCACGCCAGTCAAACTCCTGGGTCACCCTCCTTACAGCCCTGATCTAGCACCGTGTGACTTCTTTTTATTCCCAAAAATAAAAAATCAGCTCAAAGGGATACAATTTTCGTCGCCGGAAGATGCGCTGGCTGCGTTCGAGCAGGCTGTAAACGAGGTGTCTGCGGCGGACTGGAAAAAGTGTTTTGAAAACTGGTTTAGGCGCATGAATCTTTGTATAGAGGCTGGTGGAAAGTACTTTGAAAAGATTTGATAAAAATATATGTACGTATAGAACAATTTTTTTTAGTTTCGCAAAACTTTCTGAGTGTCCCACGTATTATACTGTGTTTCATATTACTAGTGTTTTACTGATTTAGTTCAGTGTGTCAGTCTTATGAATTACTTAGGCTGGTATTTTTGTGTGTGTAGTTTTAGTTTCCTTCTATGATATGATCGTGATTCTGTTATCTATTTATTTAAGAGCTAGCCCACTCCTCAACCAGAACGGCTGCTTGCCACGTCACATTTATAGCAATTTTTCCTCTCTTGACAGTTGACATTAATATTATCAGCCAAAATGGTTTGGTGATTGTAGTATGTTTCAATAACTGTGCATTTAAGAATTTATAATATCATTTCTGTACCATACTTGACGCAACAAATGTTAAATAAATAAATAAATCGGTACCCTGGGCAGCTGTCTCCTATCCTCTTGGAGCAATAGAAAGAGTATAGTCTTACAGCGAGGCAATTGATACTAATATTTATTAGAAAAATTTCAAACAAATACCAATGTGTAATTAAAATTTAAAATTGAGCTTCACAACATTTAATGTTAATAAACTTTTAAAATTACCTGATAAACTAACTGAAAGCATTTAACCTACATCGAAGATGATACGTTTAGAAAGACGCGTTAAAACTTTGTAATGATGTACAAAGTAGCGATAGCTCGCTAACTACAGTTGCGGCACTCTCGCGACTTGAGGGAGAAAACACCAAGTAAATATACTTCACACTTCTCTACAACTTTCCACATGATTATTAGGTAGGTATTTTGTTTTTGAATCCTGGATAAACTGGCACAGATAGGCTACCCAGTGGGTGTTGTCCATGGTGACCTTATTGGGGCATATTGCCTTAATTCACAGTTGCACCGCCACATTTACTAATCTACAGTAACATAGAGACGCACGGATTTGGGTCATTAGCATAATATAAAATAAATTGAATGTTTTATTATTATACTTAATTCATGAACAATTTACAATTGTATTTGAATGTGGTAGGTACATACAAAATTAAATTAAAAACAGAAATTTCAATAAATAAATAAATAAGGTTTATATGTTAGACAATTCAAGGTCAAAGATTATCAAAAATGTCACAGATATTCAGTAAAAATTAGAACAAAAACAATTAAAATATAATGTCATTACAAGGTGAGCTTATATACTATTTAACATTAAAATCATCCACTGAATAAAGCACCCTTCCAGCAAAACCTTTTTTAGTCTACTTTTGAATATATTTGGACTATCAATAATTTTCAGGTCAACGGGTAGAGAGTTGTATAGTTTAACTACTTGATACCTATAGCCATGTAATGCAACATTAGACTTTAGGCATTACAATGGAGACTTGGATATTATAAACTTATTTTACATGTATTTTACCGAGGTTCTCTGAACACCAAGATATCACCATTATGAGAGGAATAAATTATTATTATTATTATCCTCTACAAACATATTACATTAAGACTTTGTCAAGATATAGAGCAACAGTGTCCTCAGATCTACTAACTACAACAAACTATTACGATCTGAAACGATCTGTTACGAGATTATCCAGAGAAGAACCGGTGTGACCGACATAGCTTGCAGGATCAGCAAGCTGCAGTGCCAGTGGGCTGGCCATGTCTGTCGAGGGACCGATGGCCGTTGGAGCAGACGAGTTCTTGAGTAGAAACCACGTATCGGGAAGCGCAGTGTAGGACGCCCCCCAAAGCCAGGTGGACCGATGACCTGAAGAAGTCAACTGGGATAGACTGGATGTAGAAGGTGGAGGATCGAGTGTTATGGCGCAACTTGGAACATTCTTATGTCCAGCAGAGGCCTGCGATAGGCTGAGTTGATGATAACGATCTAGTGTGGGTGAAATGTATCCTTCAACCAATCATTATGGCGGGTAATGGGAGGCCATGGCATAGCGCCAGCACCGGAGCGGTCCATAGGAGTTCCCGGAGCTCCTCTATTTTGTGCTGAGGTCGACCACCATGTGGTTTTAGTCGGTAAGAGTCCGACATACCCTTCGCCTTCACCAGACAAAGGATATCCATGAGGATTTACACTCGTAAAAAAAAGTTCTGCTGTTGACGTTTATGGGTTGATTATTATAACACAAAACAGTATTAGTTTTGTATTAATTTCATTTCAAAATTCATAGGTACATACAATCAAGAATAATATGAACAGACTGATTGAACCATTAATATTTACAATTGAATATCGGCGCACAGTGGGCAATTCACCTAACAATCCTGGACAAAATTGAAAGATCTAATTTGTGTGACAACGACTTTTTTATCGTTGTTTCGAAACCAGTCTATCCTCCCGTGGGATGAGGCGTGAAGATTTGTTTGCTTACGAATTTCAAAACTGAATTACTGATCATTTGGGGGAATAAAGACGCAGCTGTCACTTTGTTTCGGTGTAGGCCGCGGTAATCCCGGCGGGCGGTGTCTCAGGACGCGCCGAGAGAAATATAATTTGTCGCTCACATTGTCATGTTGGAATAATTGTAATGCAATCTGGCGGCTTGTGTTGTGTGTTAGGTTCTGTAGTATAATAAAACAAGTTAAACTGGATTACATGGCGTATATTATCAAAATTGGTTTTCCTGACGTTTCCAAAGCTTTGCAGTGTTTGTAACAACCAAGCGTCTTTACATATTTTCAAAAAAAAAATATCTTCCGTATTAATTCATTAAAATCCTTGCGATGCACGATGAAAAAGAAAAGACGAAAGAAAAATGATTTATTGCCACAACAAGATGACATGCGGTAGGTACATAAAAAAAACATCATTACATGAAAAAATTCATTTTCGATGACGTTTCGATGATCGTTTTGATGTTTGTGTTTGATATTTTAATTTTTTTTTTTAAATATCTGTAACAACCCTTGTCATTTTATTCTTCCTGCGACTACGAACGCTGCAAAGCTTTAGAAACGTCAGTAAAACCCATGTTAATAATACACTCGATGTAATCCGGTGAAATAAAAATTATATATTATAGTATTTAGCTTTATTTTTAATTATATGAATTTAGTATAATGTATTCATTTTTATTTTATCTGACGTGTATATGTTGGGTTCCCGTCTGTGTCACACTTGGGGTGCCCACTGACAATCAGCGCTGTGTAGTGGCTTGATCTGTTACACAGCAACATGCTGAGTGGGAACCTCATTGTCGCGGCTACGGCGTGCAATTGGCCGGTTGTCTTGAGAACTAACGAAGATATTTTATTTTTATTATGTAATTTTAGGTGCGGTCGACCGTACGTCAGTGGTAACAGTTTGGCTCTGGCGGCGCCTTTATTTCGTAAGCAGTAAGGGCGGTTTTCAGACACTGGTGTTGTCACTGTCATGCGGTCAACTATACTTTTCTTATATTTTGTATCGACTGTCCTTTCTTAATTTTTTACCTATGTGTTTTTTTTGTTTTTACTTTCTATGTAACCCCACCTATAAGTTGCCTGCTTGTGTTTATCACTGTTTTAAATCTTGCGCGTCGTTAACTGTGACAATAAACTATTTTTCTTTCTTTTTCTTTTCTTTCAAAATAAAAGTTTATTTACTATTTATTTTATTATTTAAATTAGTTTTACCATAATGTGAAGTGACCGTGAAAACCTATGAAATTATTAGATTTGGTATTGCTACTGTATGTCGGTTTTTAAGTTGTGGAGATTGAAAAGCGGTTGTGGCAAATAAGTAAGCGAAGATTAAAAAAAAAAATCAAAGTGCTTTTAATACCTACCTAATTTACTTGTGATCACATATAACATAGACATCAAAACTGTATTATTTATTTATAGCTTTAAATAAAGTCTGATATTATAAGTTAAAAATATTCATGGATTAAAACGTGTTCATTGTACCTGGAAATTGTTCAAAAACATTTTATATCGCTAACGGAATTCCGAAGCCTTAATCCACTTTGATAACACGCAAACATTGCCACGTAACTCGAATTACAATTAAGTATTCATACCGCGTGTGCCAAATGCTACTTACACCTGCTTTTATAAGCTTTCCCCCCAATTTTGCTGGCTCCACTCACAAGGCAATCTTACACTTCATGTAAATACAAGTACCTACAGACGCAGCTTAATAAAAAGTTAGTTTAAATAAAATTTTAAATTGCCCTGATCCTTTTTAGACAATATTTTTTAGTTACAAATAATTCTCGAGGGAAATTAGAACTACCACAGTAGGTAATCAAATTAGAAATACATTTAGAAATTACTCTGGAATAGGTTTTTTTTTCTTAAATGTGAATAAAGTCTTGTGACGGCGATTTTTTCTGATATTGGCTACAGAAAATAAGCTAGTTGTAACTTTAAATAATATTCATGCAGTCATGAGTTCGTTTAAGTAGCCGATATAAAAGTAATTAAATGACAACAATAAAAAAATTCAAGGTAAACTCTTTTTTTTTCTTACTTGTATTATTTAAACAATCTTAGCATGTCTTTTTAATACAATTCGTCAATAATAATTATTAATAGACATTATGTTAACAATTTCACTCACTAAATTACATTTTTTAACCTAATTACATGTGCAGAGCTGGTTATCATATTGTATCAGTAGTTATTCGAATAAAGAGACGTGCCAAGATTGTTTACATAATAAGATAAGAGAGAAAACACATACTGTATGTCTATTTACTTAATAGGCAAACCAACAACCTATTTCAAAATTTTTTTTCGAATCCTGTGGAAATAGGTCGCTTAATGCATGCACAACTTGCACAGTGGGACAAGTAGGTACCTAGCTGATAAACTACTTAAATCGTATTATCATTAATTAGTTTACATCAAGTTGTGTTTATTTTTGTTTATTTTTTGACAATGTCTGTGGTCTAGTGGTTCGAGTGTCGGACTGCTGATCACGAGGTCGTGGGTTCGATTCCCACAGGACACAAATATTTGTGTGATGAACATAAGTGTTTGTGTTTGTCTGGATGTTTCTTATGTATTATAAGTATGTATTTACAACAACAAAAAAAGTACTGTACTAAAGTACTGTAAAGTACTGTCTGTGTGTGTACTTAAGTATTATATCAATTGTCTAGTACCCATAGATAGCACAAGCTTCTGCTTAGTTTGGGACTAGATGGTGCTGTGTAAAATGTCCCAAAAATATTTATTTATTTTTATTTATTTATTATTCGAAGCTTATACAGGTATTATTAAAAACATTGTATTATGAAAATGTCAAAATATTTCGCAAAACATAAATTTAAATCGCCACTTATCTAATTACATAATATCGCTTGCGTCTTCAAGGTGATACCTCCTTACACACCTCGCTGGTCGCTCAGCCCCTAACACCTGATATTAATTTCCCAGCGGAGGTATAAATTTTGTCGTGAGATCGAGGCGCGACACACTGGGCGGTGGCCGGACAAGTTCGCACCTCCACTTGCTCGTTTGTCTAGTGGCTTTGTACTGACTTTCATACAAGATCATTTTGCTAAGGTGGTCTCATTGAGGAATTGTCGTATATTGTGAAGTGATGGAAAATATTTAGTAATAATACAATACAAATACTCTTTATTATACACAAAAGAAAAAAATAGCAACATATATGGCTTATATAGAAGACATGTACATTATTTGAATAAATTTTATGTAATAAACAATAACCTATTTTAAAAAGAGTTTATCCATGGAGTTTCTTGCCGGTTCTTCTCCATAGGATTCACAATTTGGAACCGTGCAACTAGAGCCTGACGTTTCAAAAGTGCCTGTAATTAGGTTTATTTGAAATAAAAAAAAAATGATTTTGATTTTGATTTTGAATGGGCGGTCTTATAGCTCAAGGCTAAATAAAAAAATAAAAAATATATTTTATTAGTGTATTTTTGGTACAATCTCTATTGTGTGATGACTTACTGTTAGCATATAAGATGCAACTAGAACTAATAGGCAAAGACCTCCCCCTTGACAATGGCCGGTCTATATCATATTTGGTCCAGTGGGATGACTCAATTTTTTATTTTAATAATATATTTTGCTTTATAAAATAATACGCATTTGTCTTACCAGACAGTTCAAATAAATCTTTTCTAACGAAGTTTCTACAAACAAGTCTTGTAATCAAATCTATTTTTACAGCCAACATCTTGTATGAATAGTGACAATACAATCAAATTCGGATCTCGAACCTATTTCTCAGCCAGAATTCCATATTGACGTAGTCATTGGTAACAAAGCTTACGCTAAATTGAGTAATAGACTCCATACTTAAATGTACAACTTTTTTGTACTTATAATTTTATTAGTCCCGATAGTCTCGTACTGACTTGGTTTTTAACCGACTTCAAAAAAAGGAGGAGGTTATGTATTCGGCGGGTTTTTTTTTTTTTTTTTTTTTTTTTTTTTTTTTTTTCATATATGTACACCGATTACTCCGAGATTTATGGGCCGATTTGCGTGGTTGTTTTTTTATTTGGTAGAGGAAGTCCGCGCGGTGGTCCCATATAAATTTTATTGACGTAGGTCGAGTAGTTTTGGAACCAGCTTCAATAAATCAGTTTAATTTAGCTTCGCTTACCTAGATGATCTACTAATAGTTTCGTTTTTCTGTGAATTCTCAACTAAAAAAGTATGAAATAAAAACTTTTTAACAAAAAATAAAACCGACTTCAAAAACCTTAACTAAAAAAACCGACTTCAAAAACCAAAACTAAAAAAAATTTATTAATAAAAACAAAAAACCCGACTGCGTGTAAAAATAACAGAAAAGATATAAACAAGACTTATCAACACGCAGTCGGAGGCTACGTATGTTTTTGTTCATGAATTACATAATAGTTCATAGGTAGCCTCCGCCTGCGTGTTGATAAGTCTTGTTTATATCTTTTCTGTTATTTTTACACGCAGTCGGGTTTTTTGTTTTTATTAATAAATTTTTTTTAGTTTTGGTTTTTGAAGTCGGTTTTTTTAGTTAAGGTTTTTGAAGTCGGTTTTATTTTTTGTTAAAAAGTTTTTATTTGTACTTCAGTGTAATTTTGTACGCACGTTTCCCGTACAGCAAGTTTTAAAGAAGGATCCATCTCGGTTATAAAATTATTTTTCTTAAAGTTAGCTTGAATACCGACAAGAATATTGCGAAATTCTAGAAGCGAGAAAATATTTCTAAACGATAGAAGTTATGAACTTTATTACTTTTTTCACAATGCAGGGCTATTTGGAGATTTAAAAGGTTAATTATAAATATTTTTAGACACTTATTACACTTTTAAATTGTCGAGCACAAATTGGTTCCAATATTTACCCGGGCGTGTTTTCCTTATCTCGTTTTCTCGGTACATTTTGATACAAAGACAAAATTTCATAAGGCGTCACCTATCCCAAACGTCGTGCTCGGGGCAACCCTTTCGGGAGTCGCTTCTCGTAAATATTCAAGGTTACATTCGTGCTCACAATTTTTTCTGAATTTACTTGTCCCTAAAACACTGGGGCCGCGTTACGGGCGAGCTCACTTCCACGTAAGCGATGTAACTCAAATATATATGTATGTATGTGAAGGAAATACCGCGGAAAACATGTTTATTTTGAATTTCCTTTGAGTGTATTTCACGCTTATATGAGAGTCAAATAAAAACAACATTTATAGTAACTATTTGTATTTTATCAAAATATTTATTTCACTGGTTTTATTTTTGATCATGTTTTTCAAGCATAGTTATTGCATTATATTCCTGTAGAATCTGGAGCTGGGCGATGGCAGCTGCGACACAGTGCATACTACTGCAGCTACTATCGTACTCTTGTACCTTGTTATACTTGTAATAATGTTGCCCAATAAACTTTATCTTATCTTATCTTATTTATCAAGAGTGTCTTCGCTCAGCACAGTATTATTTTTAAGTATGTTGACGGTAGATTTATTGTGATAATTAATGTTGATCATAAATAACACAATTCTCAGCGTTGAAATAGTGCGCATAAACACGATAAATTTCTCGTTCGAGACGAGAATTTTTGTTATTATCAGGAGCCTTACTCCCGACTCCAGTTCATTTACTCGATTATTTTTCGTCATCATCAACCCAGCCTATCGCAGTCCACTGCTGGACATAGGCCTCTCCCAAATTGCGCCACAACACTCGGTCCTCTGCCTTCCGCATCCAGTCCCCCCAGCCACGTTCATAGATTTTTGACAATTCTACATGATACTATTTCTGATTTTTCTCGTCGTCGATTTTATTATTTTGTTCGACGCCACACAATGTGTTTTTACCTAAAAAAGTGACATCGTATTTTTATTGAATAATTCTACTGAACTCTTTAGTACAAATGCATGAGTAGAACACCCAGTGTTTCAAAAAAGTTATATTTTTTTAATGTTTAAGTTTTAGTGATATTTGAACCATTATTATACAACCATAGTGATTATTAAACAATTATTATTAAATTAGCCGGCCGTATTTGGTAACAACCCGCTGCCAAATTGTGTAACTCACTCGCGATCGCAATCATCTGGATTTCAATGTTCATTGCTCCGTGTGTTTTGACAATCCGTGTTATCGGCAACTACGTACCACGCAATGAATATTTCTGTAATTTCAAAATGAAAGCTAATGTCAAAGTGAATGCATTACACAATTGCCCCACTGTTCTTGTTTACAAACTAGTGTACATTATTATTAGGTTGGCCGTATTCGGTCATAAATAGACTTGGAATCATGGAACACTTTTATAACTAAAAGTCGTTTGGCTTCCCCGAGCAGAGTGCGTCCTAGAGGATTTCCCTACATAAAAGAACTGTCTAGCATTGGACTATATAGGGGTTATACAGGCTGAGCTTCGCTGCATCCTCATCTATCACCATCACTCTATATCAACTAATAACAAACTGAGTGCAACACTACACTTCTGTCTAAGCCTAGCGGAGATTAGAAGCTTAATAGTTAGTACATTGTAATAGTTGGTTAGTTAGCCGTCATCCCAGTTAATTTCATGCATCACCAACATAATATCAAGTGGACAATATAATAATTTATATTCGAATATAATGGTTCACTGTAATAGCCCGGCGCGGTGCACGGTGGTGAGCAGTGAGCCCGGCGCGGTGCACGGTGGTGAGCAGTGAGCCCGGCGCGGTGCACGGTGGTGAGCAGTGAAAACTGTACTGGTTGTTTACCCAAATTATTATTATAAATTATGATAACTGGTAAAGAAGGATTAAATATATAACCCAAAAAGGTTAATTTGTTTGTTGATTAGAGCTTATCCGATAAGAAACATAAACTTTAGTTTACACAAATTGGGTACTTAGTACTTACATAATTTTTCATTTTATAAAAATTTAATAATTTTGTCAAAAAAATTAAAAAATTAAAGACGTTTAGTACACCACCATAATTTTTTAAATTTATATTTTATTATAAAATTAAATTTAGACCAAAAAACGTCAAGAATACTTTGACTAAGGTCCAACGAAAACAGTTCTTAAAAAACTGAACGCACCTATACTATAAATTGTAGTCTCAAGTGCAATTAACACATAAATAACAACCGGCGCCTCACACCTCGTGGCCCCAATCTAAATAAGTTTGTAATATTATCATTGTTTTCTCGCGGCCGACGCGCGCCCGTCCTCAGGGGCGCCTCATTTGAATACACCCTGTTTATTGTACCACACTTTTTCTTCCATTCCCGCCGAATTATCGAATAATATTTTTCTCAAAGGTTGAGCGTATTATCGTGGGATTCCATGTGAGCACTCGCTGTCAGCTGAAGATTATTTGATTTAGTGTCATCTCCAACATTGATGGCGTGAAAATTCGGTTTTATTCAGTGTGTTAAGCAATTATGTTATCTGCTGTGTTTTTTGCGTAAACATATTACTTATTTGTGAGGATTGTGCGCTGCTGTCGCGACATTTTTTTATTATTTCTCCTTGATATTTTCTCTCCGTCGTTTTCTAATCTTTCATTGTATTCAATTTCCTTTACGCCTTTTACTAGATCACTCTCTTAGTTCACTGTTCTTTTTTTACCGTGAATAATTAATACGTGATCCGTTACTCTACCATAGCTGTATTCTACTCCAGCCAGATAATCCATGGAAATCTCCCGAACTAATTCGTCCGTTAATCCCATAAAGGTAATTCAAAGATCATTGGCGGGGGTCGGCGGCCGCTCGGAGCCATTCGGCATTGGTCGACAAATATGGAGGCTCTCCACTAGCGGTATTAATTTTTCATGAGCTAAGCCGTGTTTATATGTTGTTACTTGCTTATTTTGACTGCCTCGTTGGCTTAGTGGTCGCAAAGGCGACTGCTGAGCGTGGGGTCCTGGGTTCGATCCCCGTATTGGGAAAAGTGTTATTGGGTTTTTTCATAAATAAATTGTCAATAGCAGCCCAGAGTCTGGATTTGTGACCGGTTAATGCCATCAACAACAAACCGCGGGTTTTTTCACTATATCTGTGGTGTAGAAAGACACATTAAAAAGCCTAAAGCCCCGTATTCTTCTCATAATTACGTTGTTTCTTTTGTACTTGACCATACCTGGGCATTGACTGGTTATGGCAATATTGTAAGTCACATTTTTTGTTCGTTGGCTTTGTGATGGTTTTTTTACACCCAGTATTTTTAACAAAGTCAGGCTCTGTTTTAAATTCGTTATATAAAATAAAATAAAAATCGTAAAATACTGACTCATGTTTAGACAATTGTCACGAATTATTCAATACCTATACAGTATATTTTTAGGCTTGTGGAAAAGCTTTTTCGTAATTACATTGTGCCAAATATTTATTGAAAGCTTACTTACTATCTGCCTCCCGTCTTAAGATCTTTGTACTTGTATTCAACTGAAACTCAGTTGCAACAATTAAAAAAGTACTGAAGAGAATAACTTAAAACAATTCAAGTTCAGTGCTGGAATTTTTAAATATTTAAATATTCATGCATGAAACGGAGAAAGTACGTTTGAACTTGGCATTACTACAGATTCAAACTTTATTATTTACTAAAGAAATTGTTCAAAGAGAACTTCACACTTCTACAAGTTATTTCAAATGTTTTTGAAATAGATTTTTTTTTTAAGTAGGTATTTTGGTATGGTGAACAAAGGCTTCTCTAGAATAACAATTGTACCAACGCTTATTTCTAATAAATTATCTGGGCACCGTCACACAACCTGAACTGGGGCCGAGAATTTTTCAAAAATGAAATCTGGGGGCATGGCAGTGCCCCGCCAAGTCGAGCAAAGATGGGCTCGGCCGTACCATCCTTTTTAACCGACGAAAAAAAGGAGGAGGTTCTCAATTCGACGCGTATATTTATATATATAATTTTTTTTATGTATCGCCACGCATAACTTTTTACAGAGTGGTCCGATTTTGATGATTCTTTTTTTAATAGATAGGGTATATCTCGAAATTGGTCCCATTTAAATTTCAAAATCAAAATCCACCCCTAAAGGTAGTAAAACAGGGGATGAGTGTTTGTTCACCCACTGTATTCTTACCTGTTAACTGATTCTGTTGAAACTTGACACACATAAATATAGTTCTAGACACTACGACATAATGGAGACCTGGAGTTAGATTTTAACCACAAAAAAATGAAAAATAAAACATTTTAACAAAAAATTTAACCAATGAAAACAGAAACTGATAAGCGAAAAATAACTAATTATGAGTCGGCGCCAAACAACCAATCAACGAAGATCATTAAATTACTTTAAATAAATAATAAAAACAACGTCACATCAAATACTACGTGAATTTACAACGATAAACAATTACTTTCCAAAAATGCGTTCTCCGCTCGGCCCCTTGCAACTTGCACGCACTTTGCTTGTTAAAAGTTCGTTTGGCGTCGACTCATAATTAGTTATTTTTCGCTTTTCAATTTCTGTTTTCGTCGGTTCAATTTTTTGTTAAAAAGTTTTCTCGAAGCAACTCGTGGTACTTTTAAGCCCTCTGTATCTTCATTTTGGGTAAAGCTAGAAGTCTGAAATTTCGGTTACCAAGAGTACTTACTAAACCTACCTCTATCCCCAAATAACAAGTTTGTATCTATAATATATTACGAATTATATCAAGTCAAAATTCCCTTGTTTTGTCACCGACACACTCACCGATCATCAAAATTCTAAGGTACTTCTAGCAGACCTACACACTTGAAATTTTGCATGTGGTTAGTATTATGTGTAAAATGCACCAAAAAACTATAAAAACGTTATTTGCGGTACAAGGTCTTACAAAGTCTTCGCAAAAATATTAATTCCAGCTGCATCCATAAATTTATATTGACTTTGACACACTCGCAAGTCCGCCGCTGCCTCCCGCCTCAACTGACAGGTTACTAGCGTAATCTATTTTGGAAACTTTGTACGAACGTCGACACAGGAAATGAAAAACACAAACTATTAATGCCAAATAATAAGTATGTTGTACACCCAGTGTATGGTGCACCCAGTTTCACATTTTATTGGAAAAATGCACCCAAAAACACGAATTAATCGTTGCTTAATTCGTGAGGAATTATAATAGTAATATTTCGAGAGGACGTCGTTACAATGTTGTGTCCATGGGTTCGTTGCCGTAGTGTTGTGACCATTTTGAACCGCTTTGAGACTGAGCATTATCGATTATGTTCCGAAAAATCGAAACTTTTACAAAATATTACATTAATAAAAAATAAATACATACTTTATTTTTAAAACCGCTTCAGCATATAGAAAGAAAGAATGAAAAATTTATTGTTGCCACAACAAGACATGCTGTAGGTGAACATAAAAATAGCATCTATAATTATATGCAACGTGTTATTGAAACAACTGAAAACTTCTTAAGGGGTCATTGTACTCATCAGTTTAAACAACTTTTACTATGGGACCAACTCTGAAATCGCGAAAAAAATATCAGCTGATCCTTACATTTTGTCGATTTATGTGTACACAAATATTGGAATCAGCAAATTTTTTTTTTTCGATTTCAGAGTTGGTCCCAAAGTAAAAGTTGTTCATACTGATGAGTACAATGACCTGTGTTCTGTGCTAGTATAAACTGTGTGACAGACACCGAAATCAATATTAGGTGGATATAAATTATTATGTTGCCGTGCGATTGCCAAGTCACTATATTTATTATAGAAATACAGATGTATAATATTGATACAGACACTAAATGTTGGTAGGTAACTAATTAGGAAACAATTTATGACAGTTGTTGAATAGGTGCTTCCATACTAACTAAAATATTAGGTGCTTCCCGTCGATATATATGTACTACGTACCAGATGTGCTGTTCGTGTGTTTTTGACGTCTGTTAAAAAATTTATAGCACTTGGCTTTGGTCCACCAAAGTGATTCATAGAGTTTTCTTTGGTGCCCTTACAATATAGTAGAAGCGGTCTTTCCTCACCCGAGAACCATACTGTGTGTATTGACTTTTTTCAGTAAAAACTCTGAGGACCAAACCGAGTTCCGAGTTAGCTGTTTAATTTACGGATAGACGAACATAACCTATGTTTTTATATGGACCTGTTTGGTAAACTTCCGCGGGCTGGCCGGAGTTGATAACATAGTTCTGTTTTTGTTCTACAAATATGTCTGTATGCACTCAAATATTCTGGGAATGCTGTTTGCATGACCGCTATTATTGATGTGAAACGGAAGATAAACATTAAAATGAATCACCACTTCTACATTGGTTTTACACAAGTTGCAAGACTGATTACTGAATGATTTCTAAGATATGACACTCATACGAGTAAGACTCAAAATCCGTACTGATTTTTGTAGGAAGGTATGTAATGTGCATTATAAGTTACTGTGAGTTTGCACTGACGAAACATTCACATAAAAACATGTTGAAATGTCAGTTTTCTGTCAATGTATCGAATCGCGTTCGCATTATCACACAACTTGTTGAAACGAAACTTGTTTGACATTTCATAGTCTATTGACATGTTTCACAATTAATTTCGATACACTTCAAAGTATCTGTTTTTGACCATACATGTTTACCGACCTCATTGGATAACACAAAAAACGAGATTTATACAAGTTTTGATACATGATTAAGCATCAGTGTGAACGTCAGCCGTGACAAATCTATAGACAAACATGTCAATGTACCTATAAGTTTTTAGTCAGTGCAAACACAGCCAACAACAAATCTTGAAATCTGTCAAAGAATTTACCCAGTTTTCTGCAGTGCGAACGTAACAATCAACAAAACAAGTTGTGACATCAGTTTCATATGACAAGTTTCGAGACATGACATTTTAAATGTTTTTTGGTGCAAACCCACAGTTAGACACGACAGACACTAGACGGAGATATGCAATAGGTGCCGATGACTATAAAGATGAATTTGTTGACATGGACGATGATGATAACAATGATGATGGTAACTATGACGATAACAATGACATTTTAATGATGATGACAAAAGTGACTACGATAAAAATTATGGTAATGATGGCTGTAACGATAATAATGATGATGATGAAGACTGATGGTGATGATGGTGACCGAATAATTGGAATATCACAAAGATTTTCGTTATCACAGGAGCTAATATCAGGATCATTCCAAAAAATCTAGTTTGTTTATGACAATTGGATACTTAAACGTGGATTGGCTAATCTAAGAGTCGATTTATAACATCTTCATTCTGATTGATCAGAACATGGCTCGAAAAACGAAGGAATGTAGCCATAAGCCAATCAGCGCATCCGTCAGTGCATAACGTTCATATCAGCTAATCGGCGCTCATTACGTGAGCGGTTATTCGCGACTAACCTAATATAAGCCGTATTTTTGCAATGATCCTAAAAATAGCTCGAACTATAACGAAACACTTTCATAGATTGCAATAATCCGGTCCTTTGCAATCGTCTTAGGGATTTCGCAAAGATCCGATTTTTTCGATTATACTGCGACATATATAAATCTTCTACCCAGAAAAATAAGCGAAATGCATTAAAATCTCACAAAATCTCATTCATATTCATATTATTTATTTGCATTCCACAATGTACATTAGGTGGTAAATAAAATCAATTATTTATAGACCCTATACAATTAAAATTTATGTCACTATACATATAATCCAAATCTTAATTATTCTCTCTTCTAACTTGATAATAATACCTAAAAAGTTCTAACTCCACATTCCAAGACTTCGTAGAAGGAACATCTTGTATGCATTCGAGATAAAGCGCCTGCAAGAGGCCAGAGTCCAGTCGGACGATTTTTATCAAAGGGGCTCTATTTGCGCGGAACATACCCTTAATACGGCACCCCTTATTTACTTGAGCTGTTTACAATGTGTACGGAGTCCGGTACAGACGTCCGCGAATGCAATTTACTTCGCTTTGACTACGTAATATGTGAGGAAACCTATGTGGAATGCTGTATGTTTGATTTTCGTTTGAACACAAACAGAAGCGATGTGTTTGATGAAATCATGCGAGTCGATTGGAATAACCACACCATAAGATATCATAGATGTGGCTCAGTAGAGAATGTGAATGTCAGAATAACTAAGATAGATGAACGTGTGATAGACGAAGTGATGCTACTCGTACATCTAGTTATCTATGTATCGTAACCAGTCACACACACTATGATACGTTTGCATTCCTCAATCGTATTCACGTACCTTTATAAGTAAAAACACATAAATGAAAATAACAAGCATTATTGAGGGTACCTTTGATAAATAATTAGCCAGTTCTGTACAAGTTGATGTTGTGAACTTGTGACATTAGAAACCTACCAACATAATTGCAACATCACAAATCTTGCTTATTTGGTTAGATGTTTAACTATTGTATGAATTTGTAGGGCATAGATTGATTTGCATGCTTCGTCTTTAAACGACTACTTATGTGTAATTTTATGAATAACTAGCTTTTACCCGCGGCTCCGCTCGCGTTAAATTCTGCTAACCCACGTCAGTCCAGTCCAGTCCAGTCCAATCCAGTCCAGTCCACTGTCCCACTGTCCCGCTATCCCGCTGCCCCACTGCCCCGCTACCCCACAGCCCCGCTATCCCACTGCCCCGCTGCCCCACTATCCCACTGCCCCTCGACCCCACTGCCCCGCTGCCCAGCTGCCCCGCTGCCCCACTGCCCCGCTGCCCCGCTGCCCCACTGCCCCACTGCCCAGCTGCCCCGCTGCCCAGCTGCCCCGCTGCCCCACTGCCCCGCTACTCCACTGCCCCACTGCCCCACTGGCCCGCTGCCACGCTACCCCACTGCCCCACTGCCCCGCTACCCCATTGCCCCACTGCCCCTCTACCCCACTGCCCCACTGCCCCGCTAACCCACAGCCCCGCAGCCCCACTGCCGCGCTGCCCCACTATCCCACTGCCCCGCAGCACCGCTAACCCACTGCCCCACTGCCCCACTACCCCGCTGCCCCACTACCCCGCTGCCCCACTACCCCGCTGCCCCACTATCACACTGCCCCAAAGCCTGCCCCGTTGCCCCACTGCCGCGCTGCCCCACTGCCTCGCTTCCCCACTGCCCCGCTGCCCCCCTGCCCCACTGCCCCGCTGCCCAACTGCCCCGCTGCCCCACTGCCCCACTTCCCCACTGCCCCGCTGCCCCACAGCCCCGCTGCCCCACTGCCCCGCTGCCCCGGCTCCCCACTGCCCCGCTTACCCACTGCCCCGCTTCCCCGCTGCCCCACTGCCCCACTGCCCCGCTGCCCAACTGCCCCGCTGCCCCGAATCCACACTGCCCCGCTGCCCCACTGCCCCGCTGCCCCGCTGCCCCACCATACCACTGCCCCACTGCCCCGCTGCCCCGCTGCCCTGGTAACCCACTGCCTCGCTGCACCACTGCCCCGCTGCCCTACTATCCCACTGCCCCAATGCCCCGCTGCCCCACTGCCCCATTGCCGCGCTGCCCCACTATCACACAGCCCCACTGCCCCACTATCACACGGCCCCACTGCCCCACTATCCCACTGTCCCACTGCTCCGCTGCCCCGGTAACCCACTGCCCCGCTGCCCAACTATCCCACTGCCCCGGTAATCCACTGCCCCACTGCCCCACTACCCCACTGCCCCACTGCCCCGCTGCCCCACTATCCCCCTGCCCCACTGCCTGCCCCGCTGCCGCACTCCCCTACTGCCCCGCTACCCCGCTAACCCACTGCCCCGCTGCCCCGCTACCCCACTGCCCCACTATCCCACTGCCCCGCTGCCCCGGTACCCCACTGCCCCGCTGCCCCGCTGTCCCACTGCCTCGCTGCCCCGCTTCCCCGCTGCCCCACTGCCCGGCTGCCCCGCTGCCCCACTAACCCACTGCCCCACTGCCCCACTGCCCCACTGTCCCACCGTGTCACCGTCCCACTGCCACTGTCCTACTGTCCCACTGTCCCACTATCTCTCTATATCACTATCGTCCCGTCCCATGTCCCATGTCCTGTCCCATGTCCCATCCTATGTCCAGTTCCATGTGCCGTCCCACTGTCCTGTCCCATGTCCCGTCTCATGTCCCGTCCCATTTCTCGTCCCATGTTCCGTCCCCTGTCCCGTCCACTGTCCCGTCCCCAGTCCCGTCCCCTGTCCCGTCCCCAGTCCCATCCCCAGTCCCATCCCCTGTCCACTCCACTCCATCGTACATTACTATCCGCTCGTGCAAATGCATAGAAGCTTCGATCTGTCGGGTGAGTACGCAACCCACGAATTATTGTTTTTCTTTTTTTCTTTCTTTCTTTCTTTCTCAAAACCCATACCAGTTTTTAAGTCAGATCATCAGCTTTCAAACAAAAAAAAAATCATCAAAATCGGTCCAGTAGTTTTAGCGTGATGCTGGAACAAACAAACAAACAAACAGACGTTTACAATTTTATAATAGTTAAGATGTAAGCTTCTCATATAAGCAAACTTAATGTTCTTTTTGAGAATAAAGATTCTTTAAACCTAACCTAGATAAATAGATAAAACGTTTAATTAGTACAAAACAAGACACAGGACATACAAGAAAAAAGACAATAAAAAGACATAAAAAAGGAACTTGAAAAACTCGGAAGAAAACACATTAAGTGTGATATGTGCCTCAGTATTTTACCAAATGGGTGTCCAGCTCAGCATCCAGCAGCAGCAACTAGACTTAGAACCACAGTAGTCACACATGGAATGAAGCCATTTCAAGCTAGCTTTAAAAGGTTACGTTCATACAATACATGTACGCTTGTGTGCGTGTCAGCGAACACTTTACATGCCGCTTACGGATACATTTTTGGATTCAACTTTGAGTAAAACCTTGAATGAAATTATTACTCTGGGTGTAATTACTATAAGATGTGAATGTCTATTTCTTGGGTAATCACCACCATCACACCAAGCCTACCGTTCCTGTGCCATCTTGGCTGAATATATATGTCTTTGGCAAAATTCAAATGGCTCTTGGCCGTACCAGCGTTTAAAATACAGATATGAATCCACTTTTCGTGAGACTCAAAACTGGCCTTAGTTCCCACCATAATCGGGAAAATATAAGGCTGATAATAATGAATAATAAAGTGAGTTTTTGTAACCAACCTACACATTTTTATTAAAATAAACTAGCTTTTACCCGCGGCTCCGCTCGCGTTAAATTCTGCTAACCCACGTCAGTCCAGTCCAGTCCAGTCCATTCCAGTCCAGTCCACTGTCCCGCTGCCCCACAGCCCCACTGCCCCGCTACCCCACTGCCCCACTGCCCCCCTGCCCCACTGCCCCCCCTGCCCCACTGCCCCGCTACCCCACTGCCCCACTGCCCTGCTACGCCGCTGCCCCACTGCCCCGCTACCCCACTGCCCCACTATCCCACTGCCCCACTGCCCCACTATCCCACTGCCCCACTGCCCCACTATCCCACTGCCCCACTGCCTTCCCCGCAGCCCCCACTGCCTGCTGCCCCGCTACCCCTCTGCCCCGCTACCCCACTGCCCCGCTGCCCCACTATACAACTGCCCCACAGCCTGCCCGCTGCCCCACTGCCTCGCTTCCAGACTGCCCCGCTGTCCCGCTGCTCCGCTGCCCCACTGCCCCGTTGCCCCGCTGCCCCACTACCCCACTGCCCCGGTAACCCACTGCCCTGCTGCCCCACTATCCCACTGCCCCACATCCAGCCCGCTGCCCCACTGCCCCGCAGCCCCACTGCCCCACTATCCCACTGCCCCGCTGCCCCAGTAACCCACTGCCCCACTGCCCAGCTGCCCCGCTGCCCCACTGCCCCGATGCCCCACTTTCCCACTGCCCCACTTCCTGCCCCGCTGCCCCACTCCCATACGGCCCCGCTGGCCCGCTGCGCAACTGCCCCGCAGCCCCACTGCCCCGCTACCCCAATGTCCCGCTGCCCCACTATCCCACTGCCCCACTGCCCCGCTGCCCCGGTACCCCGGTACCCTACTGCCCCGCTGCCCCACTGCCTCGCTGCCCCGCTGCACCGCCCCGCTGCCCCACTGTCCCGATGCTACGCTGCCCCGCTGCCCCACAACCCCACTGCCCCACTACCCCGCTAACCGACTGCCCCACTATCCCACTGCTCCACTATCCCACTGGCCCACTGCACCGCTGCCCCGCTGCCCCACTACCCCACTGCCCCACTGTCCCACCGTCCCACTGCCACTGTCCCACTGTCCCACTACCCCACTGCCCCACTGTCCCACCTTCCACTGCCACTGTCCCACTGTCCCACTATCTCACTGTCCCACCGCCGACTGTCCCACTATCTCACTATATCACTATCGTCCCGTCCCATGTCCCATGTCCTGTCCCATGTCCCATCCTGTATCCAGTCCCATGTGCCATCCCACTGTCCTGCCCATGTCTCGTCCCATTTCCCGTCCCATGTTCCGTCCCCTGTCCAGTCCACTGTCCCGTCCCCAGTCCCGTCCCCTGTCCCGTCCCCAGTCCCATCCCCAGTCCCATCCCCTGTCCACTCCACTCCACTCCATCGTACATTACTATCCGCTCGTGCAAATGCATAGAAGCTTCGATCTGTCGGGTGAGTACGCAACCCACGAATTATTTTTTTCTTTTTTTCTTTCTTTCTCAAAACCCATACCAGTTTTTAAGTCAGATCAGCTTTCAAACAAAAAAAAAAAAAACAAAATCGGTCCAGTAGTTTTAGCGTGATGCTGGAACAAACAAACAAACAAACAGACGTTTACAATTTTATAATAGTTAAGATAAGATAATATAAGATGAAGAAGGTAATTAAAAATTGTTGACTGAAAATAGTATTTTTTTAGTTACACCAAGATAACTTTATGCTTATTCGTATATTAAGATGGATACAATATAACAACGTTTAGGTACTTCTAAATTTTATTGCTTTTCATACAAAAAATTACAGAAAAGGTAGATTCCAGTCCTTGTCTGTAAGTCGAAAGATTCTGATTTTCGGTTGGCTCAAAAGACTGCGTTTCCAAGATGGCACCACCCACATACGACAGGATTTTTTTTTCTACTCTGTACAATTCGGCCCGACCAAAAAGTTTTTAATGCAATTTCTTTAGCAGCCGTATTTTCTCTATGGAGGCGCGCGCTAGAGCGCATGCGTGCGAATGACAGCTGGATATGAGCGCCTTATTCACCTTATTGTATGCAAAATGTTGTAGAAAAATATAATTAAAAATCACCGGTTCCCGTCATCGTAGCGAGGTAAAATACATACCAGTTTTTAAGTCAAATCATAAGTTTTTAGTCACAAACCCTTTCAACAAAATCGGTCTAGTAGTTTTATAGTGATGCTGGAACAAACAAACAAACAAACAAACAAACAGACAACTGACATTTAACAATTTTATAATAGTAGTAGATAGTAGATGAAGCACTCTTGTTAACTTCAAGGCAAGCCTTCTACTTAAAACACTTTATGGAACTCTTAATTAGCCTCGCTCTTATCTAATGAAAACAAAGTGGAAATGAATGCAAAAAATAATAAATGAATTATCATTAGTATTCGTTTTTATCTAAGGCATTTATTTCATTCTAATACATAATTTATTAGACATATTATAAATTACGAAAATATGATTTTCCATGAGCAGGATTCGAACCTACGACCTTTGGTTCACTGGTGTACTGAAGCAGAGGTAGCAGATTCGAATCCTGCTTGAGAGGATTTTTTTTTCACAAATTATATCTCTAATAAAATATTTATTAGAATTTATTAATAAGTCTTGTAATTTCACTTCAGCTATTTTTAAAACCCCGATAATACCTGTAAGATTTCGAGACTACGAAACAAACTAAATCACATCAAGTAGCTACGCATTGTTTATGTCGTATCAGACTAGAGAACTTATTAATTGCATAAAAAAAGTCATTAAAAAACCTAGTTAGTCGTCTAGGCCGTGCCTCGCCTCTGTGAGGCGGTCGTTCGCAATTCGAATTAGCATTTATATTGTCTCTGCAACAAGCGCGCGCGCAACACAGCCATTTGCTTTCGCTTGTTATATTGGGTGTGTGTCACACCGAATGGCGAACTAGTGACGTGCTTTTTGACATGATAGGTATCATGAGGTCCGCTATGAAACTCTGATTAAACACTTTTTTTTGTGATTGCAACGAATAGCCAGGGTCTAAGTCATCAGACTACAAACAAACAGAAGAGTCGAATTTATTTATTATTTATTTCACCCCATACAATTGTCTCTACAGGTTTCATACCCAATTCTACAATGTAGAGACATTAATTGTGGAAAAATTTATTCGCTCACGAGAGTCACAAGCAGGCTTCGAACCTGCGACTCCTGGTTCGGTACACCAGTGTTTTATCCGCTAAGCTACCATGAACTCTGCTCGTGGTATCGAATTTAACTTCCACTTTGTATCAGTCTTTGGGTGTCGTCAGCCAAATCTTATTAAGAGACAGACTGTGTTCCTTAAACGACCACGAACCAGATGTCGCAGGTTCGAATCCTGCTCGTGAGCGATTTTTCTTTGCACAATGTATATATTTAGTATTTAGTTTTTTCTTGTCTAGTACCTATAGCACAAGCTCTGCTTAGTTTGGGACTAGATGGTGATGTGTAAAATGTCCCAAAAATATTTATTTTTTATTTAGATTTTGCTCCGCATGCGTAAAAAATAATAAATTATCAACAATGTAGCTTAACTGAATATAAATTCCAGTTTCGTCTAGACTAAAACATAAATTATTTTAGAGTGTTAGATAAAATATAGGTATTCAAATTTTCTTAGCTAATTGAAACTTAGAATTTTAGTCTTTATATACGAAAATTATAACTTTTAATTAACGCATTATTGTAGGTACTCATTGTTGAAGAACCAAATAAATAACTAAAATTAAATATGTGCAATTATGAACATAATTAACAGGTACCCAAGACAGACAGTGATATACAAAACTTGTTATTAGTGTACCTAACGAACTTTATTTATATTTCATTTGAAAAGCATATGTAGTTATCACCAAATAAACTTATAGTCATAACCAGCTATTAGATCTAATAGGTCTAAAGCAACATCTTAATGTGTTGCAACTGTTTGTATATCTGAGTGTTATAAATTGTTCTTAGAATATTATTTTAATATTCTGGATACAAGCCTTCGCTCCGCAGCCCTTTGTCTGAATTTAATTAACTCAATATTTTCTTAATCCACCACGTTTAAGTAATTAATACTAGACTATTAGTTTCGTTTTAGGAATTACCTACTGCAAATATGAAACTATTTATCTATAGAACCTATTTAGTATTCAGAATAATATTGCAGACCCATACATACTACAAAATGCACCGACTTTTGTTTTAAACGCAGTGGACTTTGATGTGTTCAATATTTATATCAGAAGATTGTCCACGGTGATATCAGATAAAACATGACGAATGAATAACTGATATCTAGACACACGGCTGTGTCAGCCAAGTTCTCAAAGAAAAAGGGCGAAACACCGGCCGTGGGTTTTATTACACCAACCATTGTATCAAATATATTATTTATTATAAATAGGTTTATATGTTGTGACAAATTAAAACTTAGATTTAAACAAATAATATCTATTTCGGACTAGATTCTGTTAAACATTTTTTTTTTCTTTTAATCTGTTATTTGGGAGATTAATGTCAATAAAGATCATGACGAAACATTTCGGACCACTTTCGACCCCCCCCCCCAACCCCCCATAACTAAAGATTTATTTGATCATCACACTTGCGGTCTTGCGTGTCCACTAAGGCCAGGAGGGCCTTATTTGGCAAGTTGAAATGGGCAATTTTACAGTTGATTGATTGCTTTAACTGTGAAAACATGCCAAGTTTTACAATTACCCAGTAGCAAATAATCTAACAAACTTTTTTTTAATACAAGTGAAGACAATTTTACATTCCAGCAGCTATGATTTAAGAATCTTCTTTAGAACTTGGTACCAATTTAGATTTCAATTATTTTATCGGCGAAACCGATAATCCTGCACTTTTTTTGTACCAGACTTGGCCCTTTTTTAACCGACGAAAAAAAAGGAGGAAGTTCTCGATTCGACGCGTATCTTTTTTAGGGTTCCGTACCCGAAGGGTGCCAAACGGGACCCTATTACTCTCGCTACGCTGTCCGTCCGTCCGTCCGTCCATCCGTCCGTCCTTCCGTCTGTCTGTCACAGGGCTGTATCTTTTGAACGGTAATAGGTAACCGGTTGAAATTTTCTCAGAATATGTGTTGCTGGCTCCGTTCTCCGCTCGACCACTTGCGACTTGCACGCACTTTGCTTGTTTGTTTGGCGCCGACTCATAATTAGTTATTTACATTAGTTTAGCTAGGAGAAAAGTTATTAAGACTATAAGCTTCATTTGATTTTTCGTTTTTCAGTTTCTGTTTTCGCCGGTTCAATTTTTTGTTAAAAAGTTTAATGAACTAAACAAGTCTCATATAAAATTTGTAAATAACTACTCGATATCACAAAAACTCATACTAGGGGGGGGCTCAGGCAACTCTTGAATGTTTTCCACCCCATCCCATTAATAAAGTTTACGATTCCCCTAATTAATACATTTAACTGCAACTTTTATATTCTAAAAATAATTAGCTAGCCACGCAATAGAACCAACATAAAATATGCATTTACACCTTTATAAAATAAAGAGGAAATAAAAACGTTATTGTACAAGCGCCTACAAATAATCCGAGAGCAAATTCTCTTATCTATGTTTTACGTCAACTATATTTATTTTCTACAATTGTCACTTTTTATGTAGGTAGATTTTTGGTACTCAACTACGGAATCTGATATTCATCTAGGCTGCTTGTAAAACCTCTTAACATTCGAAATTATACGAAATTACTTGTTCTTCTGAGTTTCAATAAATGGAATTCCATTCTTGTACAAGAAATTATGGCGACCGTATCAGGACATTTCAAAACATTAGCAAAATCGGAAATATAAATCACGAGTTGAATCAAAGTAGGTGATTCTAAAATTGCAAGAAGAAAGGAATTAGGTGGAGATTTGGATACTGAAGGCCAGCATTGCTGGACAACAAATCCGCTAAAGATCGTACCGGAAAGCAGTCAATCTTCGTCATCAGTACCAAGTTAAGTGCCCTTCTTTGTTCCGTTATTAAATACCACACCTTACTATACCCATTGTCCAAAGTCCATACCCAGTTATCCATTATTAAATACCTTTATTTGACTAACTTGTCTTTATTTGTGCTATATTTTCATAAGTTTCACAAGGTTTTATCGTGCAAAATAAATACATGGGTTGAAGTACCTACATACACCGCCCACAATAAAATATTTTTTTCTTTTCTCTTTTCATACTTTCTCCCTAGTGCATTTATTTGCTAAATAACTTAAATTCAGATCTTTAGTCCATATTGGACAGCAGTAATATTTAGTATTTTCTTTATATTCAAGCTGATTTGCCGAAATTTTCAGGCATTAATTAATTAATTAATTAATTAATTAATTCATTCATTAATTCATTAATTAATTCTCTGCGTGCCAAGTTAGTCAACGAAGTCAGTCTGCAAAGTTCTACATTGTCAGTTCGGCTGAGTGAGATCCTGCTTCCAGCCGAGACCAGCTTCCCAGTGGATTCCACCGAGGAGAGGAGCGTGAGAATATCTTAATTCACATTTATGTTTTTGATGAGAACACTCTCTTTGTTTCTGCTCAGAACTTTGTAAACGAAGCAAATTGGTACATAAAAATCACAACCACGGTCTTAAATTTTATTAGTTATACCGTAAGAACGAAACGTTCAAAAGCACACTTTACTAATATTGGGCACAATATTGTGGTTACACGTCGGTGTGAGAGCGGCCGGCAGTTTTAGCAATAGGGTTACGGCTACAAGAGCGGTGTGACTACGGTCACTGCGGCTACCGGCGCGGCGGGCGTAAACATCGAGTGTTGTGGTTATTGGTCTTTTTGTACACTTTCGAATCGAACTAACACCACAGTAAACGTCACATACAGTACGGAAACTACGTACAAACGCTCTAAGCGACGCACTCACACGGACGTACGCCTCAACAAGGCCCCTGGGCCACGTAATTTCATGACGTGCCGATCAAGTTGCAGTTACGCTTCAGTTCGTTTCTGACAGCGATTGCCGTAGATAAGAGAATACGAAAAGCATTGTTTTTATCGAAACATAACTGCAACTGCGCTGCAACTGCACTTCTTTAGTTACTTGAATTGAGCGAGAAATTACCTTCTAAGCGGGTGTTTGCACGACAGAGCTGCGACATACGCTTAAGTTCTTGTTGTGGCGTGCGTATTTGTGAGTGATATAACGTAGTTTCCGTACTGTAATGTATGTTTACTATGCTAACACTACTTCTTAAGTAGATCACGCTGGAATATCGGATCAGTGTTTGGAGACAAACGATTGAAGAAACGAATCTTTCCGTTGTATTTATGATTTGAAGCCTCTAGTTTGTAAAAGATATTTCTCAGAAGACTACATGGATTGTTCATGAAGAATAAAAAAATATAAATCATAATAAAATGAAAACTAACTACCATTCACTCCATTCAGTATTTGATTTTTCGTATAATATATTAAAAAACAGTCTGAGCAAAAAGCTATTTGAATGAATGCTAACATTCAAAGGAAAATACCATCTCATTTTTGTATCACAAAATTATCTAAAATTAGTCAACCATTTCTTTTCACATGACTAACAAAATCTTCAAAACTCTATTATTAGTATTTTTTTTATTTTTTTCTTGTTAGCAAGAAAATAGTAATTCACCATTTATTGCAAAAATAACTACGGACATTTCGAAAGCAGTGTTAATAGCTTCACACATGCTTTTCACTGATGCTGTGAGAAGCCTACGCGTCCTTTAGAGCCGACTTGTTGGACAGCAAACAAATAATGACGTCGATGACGTCTGTGGTCTAGTGGTTCGAGGTTCGCACTCACAGAGTACATTGTAATTGTTCGCACTGCTGATCACGAGGTCGTGAGATCGATTCCCACAGGACACAGTTTGTGTTGGTCTGGGTGTTTCTTATGTATTTACAAAAAAAAGTATATAAGTATATATAATATCCATTGTCTAGTACCCACAGAAACAGATAGAATGGAAGATTGGGCAGGGCGCGCGTGCCAAAACTCTGCACCATAGTGCAGGGCATTTCAAAGCCTTTCTCAGTACGCCTTATGACTTGTTTCTATAAATACTGTAACAAAATCCCGCAAAAATGCCATAGTGTGCTGTTTCTAACTGCAGAAACAAAAGCTGTAAAGTACATTAATTTGATTCAAGTTAATTTAAAAAAATTAATGACGTCAATATGTAAGGCATATTTTATTCGAAAGTTGTCGCTAGTAAAATTGTGATTACATCCATTCTACTCTATCGTTTTCTGTGCTAGTTCCCATAGCACAAACTCTGCTTAGTTTGGGACTACATGGTGCTGTGTAAAAATGTCCCAAAAATATTTATTTATTTATTTGAATGGCCCCAAGTCTGCATCCACTCTTAGAAAATCCCTCATTTTTACAACCTTGCCCATTGTAACTCAGAATTTAAGAACCAAATATGACTTTCAGAGCGCGGTCCGACTCAAAAGATACGTTCGCTCCTAATTAGTAATGCTAATGGAGCAACACGGGGTACATTATTAGAGCAGAAACCATAAAAAAGTCAGATCATTTTTCTTCAAAGCCGTCAAGGGAAAACCAACATAACTTCTATTAAATTTTTGAAACCTTAGAGCGATTTTGCCGTACCACCTCCTCCGCTTGTCCCGGGGGGAACAATTTATTTCAATAATTCCCCGGTAATGGCCTAAGTAAGCCAGTTAACAAGACACTCTTAGAGGCTCACTCCAACAAAAATGGATACAATTTTAACTTTTATTGAATTATTCACGGATGACGAGCGCTTCCTCGTGAGTTTGATACTGGATCAGAGAGCTGTCTCGCTATAGTTATGGCTAATTAATATTTCAGCTTTATTACTAGATTTATATTAAAAGACATAAATTGTGGAAAGAAAAAGGGTTCACGATAGCTTAGTAGCTAAAAGTGATGGCGTACTGAGCTAGGAGTTGCAGGTTAGAAACCTGCTCGTGAGCGATTTTTTCTTTATACAATTTATATATTTAGATTTCACTTCACATGCTTAATTGCGTTAAAAATAATGAAAAAATTAGATTTAGATTGCCTTGGAAAATAAAAATAATAAAGGTTTTATACGTATCGGTCGTCAAAAACTCAGTCCCTATTTCTCTTTTTTAATCGGAAGCATGATAATGCATGTATCCGTTTTTGATCTGAAAATATTAACGAAGATTTCCGTTCCAATGACCTAACTCCATTACATAAAGAGTAGATGCTACATAAAGAATTATGCTATCTCACTATCAATAAACATATAAAAGATTAAAGCACCAAACATACCATTACCTGGACGAGGGTTAAAAGGTCAAAGGGTTAAATATTCATATGATGCCGTAATTGAGGCAATTTGTATAATCGCAACAGTTTCGCAAACTGAATTCTATAATAACATCAGGGTACGGCCGTTTACACAATGTACCGTATAGTGATGCCAGCTTCCATGATTTTCACGGCATATTCCTTTTAAAAGGACTATGAATATTGAGCGGATCAAAGGACCAAATGGATGAGACTGGTACAGGAGTAAAAAAGCGAACATTGCATGAAAGATGACTTTTGTGTATTCAACTTAAGATGAATGTAAACTATACAGAGAAAAATGTGTCGCTTTTTCAAAAAAATCTCTAAGATTTGCTGTTAAAGAACTCTTTGAATGAAGCTCCCCTGTTTACATCGCATTTCTCATTAACTGTATCAATGTAATTTTTGTGTGTACAATAATGTGTGTGGTTTAAGGAAGCTTGTTTCCATTTGTGAAGCATACGCCAGAACGCACGGTCTATTGTATAATGTTAAAAAGAGTGTCGTTATGGTATTTGGGGCTGGTGGAAAGTACCCGGAAACTGTGCCTCCGATCAGGCTGAATGATGTACCCTTAAATAGGGTACATCAGTTCAAGTACCTTGGACACGTATTGACCGCCGGCCTCAAGGATGATGACGACATTGAAAGGGAGCGAAGGGCGCTGTCGGTGAGGGCAAATATGTTTGCCCGCAGGTTCGCGCGTGCCTCTAAGGAAATGAAATTATCTTTATTTAGAGCCTTCTGCACATCATTCTATACCAGTAGCCTATCCATTTTACACAAAAGCCCAGGTACATTTTACACAAAAGTCGTACAGCGCCCTTCGCGTCCAGTATAATAATGCCTTTAGGGTGCTGATGGCGCTGCCTCGCTTCTGTAGCGCATCAGGGATGTTTTCTGAAATGCATGTAGATTGCTTTTTTGCTACAATGCGAAAAAGGTGTGCATACTTGGTGCGCCAGGTGCAGGCTAGCTCCAATAGCATCCTGGGCATGATTGCAGGCAGATTAGATTGCTGTCTTTTGAATCGCTGCTCCAGAATTTCTGCTGGAATTCTGAAGCAGTGATTCAAAAATCTTTTTTTTTTTTTTAATTATATTATAATTGGATTGCATTTTAATTTTGTTATTACTCACATAGTGTTTAAGTAAATAATGTTACTAACCCTATGAGTCTTGGTTACTTGAATCAAATAAATAATAATAATAAAGAATTAAGAAAGAAATAAAGTAAAATATTATTTAAAATTAAACTAGATTTTTTGCAGATCTGGCATAAATCTTGTGTGTTCAATGCCATCAATTTTAAACATTGGATAATCATCTGTTTTTATTTGTAAAAAGTACATAATTCAATGTTAGAACAACTGGGTGAATCATCAACATAAATAACTGTACCTTCATATCAACCCGCGTCCTTTTCCCCGCGTAGATCCCGGATTTGGTCCTATTACTAACAACACTCATCTCACTGTGTGTTGAGGTCAGATTGTACTAATAATTTGGAGATAAGCATTGACAATACTCTATGTAGGACAAAGGCACAAAAGTCTTCACGAGTAAATGAGAGTCTTTTCATAAGAATATGAAGAAATTCAGCTAATTTTGTGAAGTAAAACTGTCGACAAAATTATACAAAAAATGTAGTTGTGTAGATGAATGTGAACATCTCACTGTAATTTAAAAACTAATGTACAAATAAAATCACGCAAATACGGCACACTGAAATGTGAAAAATAAACACCTGCAAAAAAACTCAGAGCGGCCCTCTAGAACAAATTTTATGTCGCACGCTTTGCGGTCCATGGACCGCAATGATCCCAGTCGGTCATCATTACGCTTACTGTGACACGAACATGTCTTACCTACTATTTAGTGACGCAAAAGTATGGTAAAAATACCATTTATTGTTCTAAAACATGTACAAACTGACAAAAATATACAAGGTGTTGATCTTTAATTGTGCCATATTTCTAGATCTGATGATAAATAATGTGCTTAGTCACCTAAAAATACTTGAAAAATTCTACGATTATTTAATACCTAAATTTTCACTTAGATACATAGCGAGGGTTCGAGAATAAATCCCGAACGACTCGGAAAATAAGTCATCGGCGGCATTGTCAAAGGGTGGAAATACCTGCAAATTGTTTTGGTGGTGTTGCACGTATCGTTTTTGTGTCGCACGTGACACACGGGGGGAATTTGTTTGCTTACAAATAGGTATTTAACAGAAAAAATAAAAAATTGGTATTGATTTTTTTACTGATTCGTGTTCAGTATCAGTGGTATAGCACCTCCTTAAATATGGCACGAATGCAGAGCAACATGTTGTACGTGGGACACTCAGAAAGTTTTGCGAAACTAAAAAAAATTGTTCTATACGTACATATATTTTTATCAAATCTTTTCAAAGTACTTTCCACCAGCCTCTATACAAAGATTCATGCGCCTAAACCAGTTTTCAAAACACTTTTTCCAGTCCGCCGCAGACACCTCGTTTACAGCCTGCTCGAACGCAGCCAGCGCATCTTCCGGCGACGAAAATTGTATCCCTTTGAGCTGATTTTTTATTTTTGGGAATAAAAAGAAGTCACACGGTGCTAGATCAGGGCTGTAAGGAGGGTGACCCAGGAGTTTGACTGGCGTGCTATCCAGGAAGTCCCTCGTTTTGAGTGCGGTGTGCGCAGGTGCATTGTCGTGGTGTAGCAGTAGCCCGCGGAGCCCTGTGTTTGGTCGCTTGTTGCTTATAACAGAGAAAACTTCTGGCAAACATTTGGTAGTATACCATTCGGCATTAATGCTTCTTTGATCCCGTAAGGGAATTGATACCAAGTGGCCAGTCAAATTAAAAAAGCTAGCGATCAAAATCTTACCCCCGCTTCTAGATCGCTTCACTTTGGTAGGCGTTGGCTCATTTTGAAACACCCAAACAGTCGACTGGCGCTTGGTTTCTGGGTCGTATTGATAAATCCAGGACTCATCACCTGTAACGATGTCGTAAACACGCCGAGACGAGCCTGCTTCAAATTTGTTAAGCATATCACGGCACCATTCCACCCGGGCCTGCTTCTGAGCATCGGTGAGGTTGTGCGGCACCCAGCGTGATACTATCCTCCTCACGCGAAGATGGGTGTGTAGAATCTCGTGAACGCTTCCCGATCCAATCTTCAATATGTGTTGAATCTCCTGATATGTAATTCGCCTATTGTCTTGGATTAAATTTTTCACTGCTAGCACGTTTTCTTCGGTAACAGCCGTCAAAGGGCGACCGCTTCTTTCGTCATCCCCCAAAGTTGGTCGACCCCGCTTGAATTCGTTATACCAACGATACACGGTTGCCTTGGAAGGGCCTTCATCCATGAATGCCATTTGAAGTCTATCGTACGATTCATCCGGTTTCAGGCGACACTTGAAATCGTATAAAATCATAGCTCTAAAATGTTCCCGGCGCAGATCCATATTTCAGTGAGACACAATACTTTGAATTAACTCGCAAAAAATGTGGAGGGAAATTTTGAAATTGGAACTTACTTATTTTTACTTATAAATAATCATATTTTCGAAAAACATTATAACTGGCCAGTCTCCCATATATAAAAACTTTTTTTCGCAATACTTTCTGAGGGGCCTGGTATATGAGATTACATCGATAAATAAACATAACATTTATTAAAATTTAGTTTAACATATTTTTAGTTCTCTTGTAGACGCTACCATTTGTACCGCCATTTCTTATGCAGATATAGATTAAAAGGAAAAACCGCCACCAAAAATTCAATGATCCGCTTTTCAATTTTACAGCACCTAATTGTGTGTATAAGATAAGATAAGATAAGATAATGTTTATTTCTCGCCACAATATTTCACTTAAAATAACATTTCTTGTATTATTAGTATTATTTCTCACCACAATACAATTTACAGTATACTGCGGGAGACTGGTGCCTAAACTAGGCGTAAGCCTGTATTTCAGGACACCAGGTCTCCTACCCTTGGGTAAAAATTACATTTTTCTTTCAGTTTTATTACTCGTACATTGGCAATAGTGCGGTAAGTTGTTTACAAGGTATAATTTTAATTGCAGTGTTAGTATGGTTAGTATGAATTTTTATGTATATGCGTGTTTTTTGTGTGCATGTATGTGTTGTGAATGTGTCTGTGGAGAGTGTGCGTGTAATGGGGAATTAAAATAATTAATGCAAGAGTTGAATGACCTGTCATAATGATTTGTGTGAGGGAGTGATTCTTTTCTTTGATTGTGTTATATTATATATATTATTTCGTATGTAGTACATATGCTTAAATTGTGATACTTATCATTAAATAAATTATTATAGGAATAAACAATTTATACCAGGACAACAAGTAGTTTTTCTGTTTCAGCACAGTTTAAGTCCTGGAGCCAGCAACTTACCAGTATACTAAAACTAAACAAAAACAATTTCAATAATATACGCGATTAAGGGTTGGTCTTTCAATAGCCAGGTAACTTTTAACTGAGGAATAAGTTTGACATTTTGACACTTGTAATATAGAAAATCTGTCAAGACGTCACATTTATTCCTCAGTTAAAAGTTATCAGACTATTGAAATACCGGCCCTTAATCCTGTTAAATTTTGTTTTATTATAATGTGTAGTGATCGCGAAAACCTAAGAAATTATTGTGTGACAGTAGTTTGTCATAATGTTGGATCGAAATGTTTGGCACAGTTACTGAGCTGCTGCGTCACGGGTAAGTACATAAAGTTAGTTATTTTTAGTATGTTCTAGGCATGTGAAGATTATGTGCCTGTAGATGCACCCACGATATGTGACAAATCACATTAAAGGACAGCTAATAGTACATTACTGTTGAGGCCTGAAATGAAGCAATTTACGGCCGAGTAATATTGGAAGTACGAGGCGAAGCCGAGTACTTCCCAAGTGATTTTGAAAGGACGAGGCGCAAGCCGAGTCCTTTTTGCTATTTCGGCCGAGACTTGGTACTTTTCTCTCATTTGCGAGTAAACACAACACAAATTAATTCAACAGTATCTCATTTTCATTCACGCCTTGGGTAATTTCATGAAATTTTTCAACCATTGAAATTTTTCGGAAAAATTTCATTTCGAGTTGAAATTTTTAAGTTTGAGGTGAAAAATATTTTTTTAATAAAAAATGAATTTCAACTATTGTAAATGAAACATGGTTATGATTTATTAAGCGTTTTATTGTTCAAATGCTAATTTTAAGGTTAACAATGTACTAAATAGGCCAAAGATAATATTTCAGACGTTCATTCTTAGAAATAAAAAGAAATTACGCATCGGAATATTGTTATTTATGACAAATATTTAATTGTATGTGTTGCTTATAAATGAATCAACAAATACTTTTGCTATCAACGTTTTTTGTATGAGAAGGTTTAATTTGAAGGTTCCCCGGCCACGGATGCAAGGGGTGAGGTACTGGAAGAGTGGGCTATGGAGTCTGGCTTACTGCTCCTTAACCGGGGTTCCGTCCAGACATGCGTGCGGCAGCGGGGTGGGTCCATAGTGGACATCTCGTTCGCTTGTCCCACTTCAGAGCGCCATGTGCATGGCTGGCGTGTGATGGAGGAGGTGGAGACGTTGTCGGATCACCGTTACATCCAATTCGCCGTCTCCACTCAAACCTCTGCCATCCCAGCCCAGGCGGCCCCGGTCCTGTACGGAGCTGTACGACGGGTACAGAGCAGCGAAGGTGGCCCTTCAGGCAGCCATTGTGGAAGCCAAGGTGGCAAGCTTCGACGCCATGCGGGCGACTCTGGACGCAAGTCCGTGACGGGCGTCCAACCCATATGGTACGGGGAAAACTTCACCCGTGGTCTCCCCCACTATCCCAGAGTCTCCGGCTTGCGCTGCTGGAGGGTGTGGTGAGGGCTCTGTTCCCTTCAAGGGCGGAGTACACCCCTCCGCTAATGGTTCCTCCTCACATTGCGCCTAACGTGGATGACGACAACGACGTGCCCGAAGTGACCCGGGAAGAATTGATGGCAGCGGTAAAACGGCTTCAAGCCAAAAACACCGCCCCAGGGCCCGACGGCATACCTGGCCGAGCATAGGTCCTGCCCTGAAGGCCCTTGGGCCCCGTTTGGGAGGGCTCTTGAGCGCATGCTTTGAGCGGGGCCAGTTTCCACGGAGGTGGATGACTAGCAAACTGGTGCTGCTGAAGAAAGAGGGGCGCCCTGCAGACTCACCATCTGCATACCGCCTCATCGTGTTGCTGGACGAGCTGGGCAAGGTCTTTGAGAGAGTAATTGCAGACCGCCTTGTCCAGCACCTGACTAGGATGGGGCCGGATCTGGCGGACAACCAGTTTTGTTAACTGTGGACGCCATCATGCGCGCGAGGCCACACTATTGGGGCCTATCTGACAGACAGGGCCGTGATCTAGACAGGGCGGCCAGTCAAAAGGAGGGTGCAGCCGATGTGGTTGCCGCACGGAGAGAAGTGGCTTGCCTGCTAGTGGTGAACGGGGACCTGCCGGGGATGGTTGGGCGAATGCGAGAGTATTTCCCACGCCCTCAGCCAAAGGTCGATAGAGGATCACCATGGTGGTTTTAAGTCGGTAAGAGTCCGACACCGGCTTCGCCTTCCCCGGGCGGAGTGTATCCATGAGGATTTTCCTCACGAAAAAAAAAGGCCTAGGTTCGATTCCCAGTAAAATGAGTCGTTTTGTTGTGTTTTATTTAATAGTTAGCTAGTTTGTGGTTCAGAGCACCAGATGGCACATATACACAAATCGTTGAATGACGCCTCTATCTCCCAATATAAAAGTCGCTGTCTCTTTCTCACACTCCTAAGTCCAGTGCCAAGTGGTTCCGATGAGACGGCTGATCGGCTTGTGTGGGGTGGGCGCGGGACGCATTACCGCGGAAACGAGCGTTGAGCGAAAAGAATAGTACATTACTGTCGAGGCCTGAAATGAAGCAATTTACGGCTGAGATATATTATTACATTCACACCAATTCGCCCGCGCGCGGATCTTGTTCTATTTTCAAAGTTTTGAAAAAAAAAATGCGCATTCAACTTGTATAATGATAAATATTTTGTACCTAAAAACACCTAAATTATGTATGTGTGTACTTAAAAACCTCGGTAGCATAATTTAAAAAATAAAAAGTGTCCAGCAATTTCTATTATTGTCCTGTTGGATATTACCGGCCTGTTATTTCGTTGGGTACGAAAAAGAGCCGATTGTTGTACCTATTCTTTTTTTTGAATAATGAACCAATTTCCGAGCAAGTGGGAGAAAATATAATAATTTCTTAGGTTTTTGCGAACACTATACACATTATAATAAAACAAAGATTAACCGGATTACATCGCGTATATTATTTAAATTGGTTTTCCTGACGTTTTGAAAGCTTTGCAGCGTTCGTGGTCGCAGGAAGATAAGATGACAACAAAGAAAAATGATAATGAAAAGACAGATGTTTAAATTTTTATCGAATTACTGGGGTAACAGAATAAAATCCATTGATAAGTACCAACATAAATGAAATCTAATAATAGGAAACATATTTTTTTATTAAAAAATAATAGTTGTTACGTCAATCGTTCATAAATCATACGATTTCGGGAGTTTGATAGAACAAAAATATTTTTCACTCAATTTGAAATATTTCACTGCGTTTTTAATTTTTTCATATTTTTCACATATTTTTCATTTAATTGAAATTGAACTTTTCATTTGCCCATCCCTATTCACGCCTATTCGCCCGCGCGCGGTTCTTGTTCTATTTTCAAAGTTTTGTAAAAAAAAAATGCGTATTCAGCCTGTATAATGATAAATATTTTGTACCTAAAAACACCTAATTTATGTAAGTGTGTACTTAAAAACCTCGGTAGCATAATTTAAAAAATAAAAAGTGTCCAGCAATTTCTATTATCGTCCTGTTGGCTATTACCGGCCTGTTATTTCGTTGCTTACGGAAAAGAGCCGATTGTTGTATTCTTTTTTTTGAATAATGAACCAATTTCCGAGCAAGTGGGAGAAAAATAAATTATGAGCTTCTGCTTTCTGTATACTTTAGAAGAAAAAAATACTATCCCAAAATAGCCTCATTTTGCACTTTTAAATATCTTTAATGTAATCACGAGGCCATGCATCACTTTAAAGTTGACTGGTAGAAAATTCCTCAAGCATTAAGTCACCTCTATCCAGTTTTATGCATTAAAAAAAAAAATAGTGTAGGATGGTGAAACGAGCTAAAGGCCCACCTGATGTTAAGCGGTTACCTTTACCATAACAACTTCAATACCACCTAGGCTGTTGCCTTAATGGTACCGCAAGTCAGTTTGCCAAACTGAGACATGAAGATGGAAAGTCTCATGTGATTGTAATGTCAACGATAAAAAAGAAAAAAAAAACGAATACGAATACAAATTCGTTTCAGCATAAAGATTAAATAAAATGCCGCAACGTGTGGAACTACCCTCACAAATCAAGTTTGATTGACATTGACGGACAGCTAAACCAGCAGCTATTATAGCAGCGCGATCGCTGTCGAACAACTATCACTCATATCAGATTCGTGGCTGCAGGAGTCAAGACTGCGAAATGATTGAGTTAGCAATATTGTTCAGTCTATTCGTGAATATATTGGGTTTTAACCTGGATTTAGTGGACTTTGCGGCCGATTATTTGTTATATAAAGATTTGAGATATGTCTGCTACTTTACATGTGAAAGTCATTATTGTAAGTAGTATTTTGTGATTTTTATTTTTACTTTATTTTATCGACCATTTTATATACTGTTGGATAAAAAGAAACAGTTATGATCATTTATATTAGTAGTATCTAAATATTTTTAGAGGACACGCCTCAATATTTATGGGAATTGTTGGTTGTTTATGATCCTCTTCTATGAAATGAAACTTGACTGACTTGTGGTGACTTTTTTTTCGAACTCCAGAACACATTTTGCATTACAAAAAGTTTCGTTTACTAGTTTTTGTTTATGATAATCTTATGGGTTATCTTGCGTGTTCCGTGTGGTGCCGGACGTAAAGAATTCCACCACCCTATCTCTTTTCATGGGTGTCGTAAAAGGCGACTAAAGGGTTCACCAGAGTTTGGGCAGCAGCGTTCTCTGAGTACTTAAACAACTAACTGCGATCCCCGACCCGCCTGCCAAGTGTGACGATTATGGCATATACCCCCTTTGGGGGAGGCCTTTGTCCAGAAGTGGACGTCTTTTGGCTGAAATGATGATGATGATGATGACTCTCTAGCGCACTAAAGTCATTCCAATTACGAGTAATTACGACCAGTCTCATACTAATAAAAATATTGACATTCAAATGAAATCTTTATTGTGAAACCCCAAACGCTTAATCTGGAACGACGTTCCTACACTATATTGTCATATATATCCCCAGACAACACTCTCTTGGTACACAAATTAACAAAACACAACGTCCGTGTGTCCGTGAGGCGTATTGATGACGACATCAATATTGATCTGGTGCGGGTTGCCGATCAAAGCACCGTTGCCGTCGGGATCTTGATCGACGGTGACTGCAACAATACGCACCGAGTTCTGCACCAGGTAACATTGTTGAAAGCTTAGGTACTTAACTACGGAACTGACACATGTTTCCAAGACTACATGTGTTGTGTTCTCTATGGTTGGAACCAATCTTTGTTGGAACAAGGTCTAGGAGGTTTTGGTGATAAAGACCAAACAATGACAACGGATTCGGTATCAAATTTAATAATCCAGATTCTTTATAACGACGTCTGTGGTTGGAGTGTCGGACTGCTGATCACGAGGTCGTGGGTTCGATTCCCACAGGACACAAATATTTGTGTGATGAACATAAGTGTTTGTGTTGGTCTGGGTGTTTCTTATGTATTATTAGTATGTATTTACAAAAAAAAAACTGACCGACTGCCTCGTTGGCCTAGTGATTGTAAGCGCGACTGCTGAGCGTGGGGTCCTGGGTTTGATTCCCGGGTCGGGCAAAGTGTTATTGTGTTTTTTCTTTAGGAAATTCTCAGTATCAGCCCGGAGTTTGGATTTGTGCCCGGTTAATGGCAATAGGCTCGCCCCCTATTATTACATGGGACTATAACATAACTGGCAAAATGTGGGTGTGCTATATACACCTCTGCCTACCCCTTCGTGGAAATACAGGCGTGATGTTATGTTATGTTCTGCTTAGTTTGGGACTAGATGGTTCTGTGTAAAAATGTCCCAATATATTTATTTATTTAATCTTGAAGTTAAAAGATTTAAAATATATGATGTCAGATTTAGACTAATCAAAAATGATTACTAGGCATCGCAGCAGAAACTGTTTGACGCAATGCACCCCTGGCTTGTTCTCACCCATATTGGAGATGACAACTGCACAGATTACATTGAAGTAACATTTCAATGGCTCAACTTGAGCGTGAATGCCGATATCGCCGTGGTCAGTAAAAATGGTAAGTATTTCACATACTATTCATTTCGTAAGAATATAAATAAATAATAACTTAGAATAATTAGGCTTAGAGCCGCGAAGTGAAGCAAATTAAAAAGTCTACGTACAGTACAGCTTACGCGCGCCTATGTGTGAGTCGGCGAACATTTTACTTGTCGCTTGCGGGCACATTTCGATTGTTTTTGTACTTCAACTTTGAGCGGAACTTTGAATGAAACTATCACTCTATCGGCCGGTTTCTGAATTGAGAAAACTCAGTTAAGTGGTACTTAAGTATGGTTTGAGTATGGGTTTTACGAAATTCTGTTTCTGATCTGAGTATTTCTCAAAGATAAGCATTCAAGGATAAGTATTCTCAAATTCCCATCAAATTTTGACATTACGGCCGCTTAGCTCAAAAATTGCGTTTCACGTTACCTACTTACGGAGTACTTAGGTATCATTTGAGTATGGTTATAACGAAAAATCTGAGCATTTCTCAAAGATAAGCATTCAATCGTCAGTATTAAAAAAAAACTTACATTTTTTTTTTTTAATTTCGAACCTTCGCTAAAATACACACTTAAATCTGATTTGAGCGGAAGAAAATTAAGTAGACGAATTTGGCTATATGTCTTTTTACTCTATGCATAGTAACATCTATGACAAAAATGCTTGATCAAGTTAAAAACTGCTTTATATTTTCAGGTGAAAATTACACTTTGACTGACGTATACAATTTTGGTAAAATACAAGGAAACCATTTGGAAACGGTTTCACTCGGAAGATGGCGACCTGACACAGGTGAATGATTGTAATTTCGTAACACTTAACTAGCTTGCTGATTACCATGTGATTCCCAATACCATCGGTCATCATTTCAGCCAAAAGACGTCCACTGCTGGACAAAGGCCTCCCCCATAGGGGGGCGGATATGCCATAATTAGCAGGCGGGTTGGCGATCGCAGTTGGTTGTTTAAATACTCAGAGAACGTTGCTTCCTATCCTCTGGTGAATCCCTTAGTCGCCTTTACCATCAGTAAAAGGTACAAAATATAAAAAAGACTGAGCTTATATAAAAAGCAGCATTAATAATAATCCTACTTCTACTTATATATATATATTATACATACATACATAATTATAATATTATAAATGTGAAAGTTTGTAAGTATGGATGGATGGATGGATGGATGGATGTATGTTTGTTCCTCTTTCACGCAAAAACGACTGAATGGATTTTAATTAAATTTGGCCTATAGATAGAACTTAACCTGGATTAACATATAGGCTACTTTTTATCTTATCTTATCTTAACTATTACAAAATTATATAAAATTGTTTGTTCGAGCATCACGCTAAGACTACTGGACCGATTTTGATGAAACTTTTTGTGTTTGAAAGCTGTTGATTAGACTTAAAAATTAGATTCGTGGGGTGCGTTCTCCCTGACCCGAAAGATACGAAGCTTCTATGCGTTTGCATGAGCGGATAGTAATGTACGATTAATGGATTGATGAGTGAAGTGGGGGTGGAGCGGAGCGGAGTGGAGGTGGAGGTGGAGTGGAGTGGAGTAGAGGTGGAGTGGAGAAGAGTGGAGTGGAGTGAAATGGAGTGGTGTAAAGGTGGAGGTGGAGTGGAGTGGAGTGGTGTGGGGTGGAGTGGAGTGGGGTGGGGTGGGGTGGGGTGGAGTGGTATGGAGTGGAGTGGTGTGGAGTGCAGTGGATTGGAGTAGGGGTGGAGGTGAAGGTGGAATAGAGGTGGAGTGGAGTGGAGTGGAGTGGAGTAGAGGTGGAGGTGGATGTGGAGTGGAGTGGAGTGGAGTTTTAATAGTTACAGGAAAACACCTAATTATTAACAGGATCCATCACGTGGGTTAACAGAGTATGTATAGGTTATAGTAGATTTAACGCGAGTGAAGCCGCGGGTAAAAGCTATAGGTTATATTTTACTACAGTACGCGGGTGAAGCCGCGGGCAAAGTCTAGTAAATAAATATTTTAGGACATTTTTACACAGCACCATCTAGTCCCAAACTAAGCAGAGCTTGAACTATGGTTACTACTACGAAATAATACTTACATACTTTTTTTAGTAAATACATACTTATAATATACATAAGAAACACCCACTCTATTCTATAGTGTATGCAGAGAACTTGAAAATTTGCTCATTAATAAGTGGGCCAGGTGTCGTGATGATAACAGTATTTCTTTACGACTGGTCTCTGCGGTGTGGTGTAGCAAGATACCATTACATTCGGTTACACCATTTATAGTGCAGGGGTGGCTTATTTTATAACAAGATTATAAATAATAATTAATTTCAAACACTTTGTGGTATTTTTGGTTATGACTGGTCTAGTGGACTCCGTAATAAAGAAACCTTTATTCGGTTTATGATCAGATAGTATTATATTAGCTGTCAGACCAGCTCTGTTTGAGTTTCAGTTATAGTCAACGCTGCAAAGCTTGAATGAAATGTTTTATATAAATAATGTACATTACATACTCGCATTATATAAAACTACCTACTAACATAGTTTTTATTAAAATTGTTACTAACAAAAATGGAGATTGTCTGAATAAATAAATAAATTGAAATTGAAGTTAACAGAATATAAACTTGTTGAATGTGAAATGTGGATGCTTCAATAATAATTGTTAAACTATCAATGAAAATTTCAAATTGACTGCTTGATTAGTCGTATCAAGAGTTTTGTTGAAAATGCACTTAGTTACTAGCTTAAATAGATATAAAAATCCTGGCGGTTGACTGCAGGAGGGTCCGAGTTCAATACCAGCCCCCACCTATGACTTTTCAAATTCTTGTGCGGATCAGAATTTCATTATCACTTCCTTTAACTTAAGGGGAAAACATCGTGTGCAGCTTGCACACCTGAGAGTGCTCCATACAGTTCTTGATTATGTGTAGTCCGCCAACCAGCATTAGACCAGCGTGGTGAACTAAGGCTTGAATTTGTGCCCAGCACTGGGACAGTAATGGACAGTAATGGCATATATATATATATATATATTGCTGGTCTAATAATAATATAATGAGCTATAATAGTGAAGCCATGGGTACCTACTTAGCATTGTCAATAAACCAAATAGGTACCGTAGTACGTACTGCTGGGTTTCACAAAAACAAACACTGTTTCATTGTTTTTACACATAAACTATTTAGTAGTAAAACAATACCTTTTCCCAGCAACCTGAAATTAACGCAATTAACGCAATTACACAAATATCATGAATAAAAATATTTCACTATAAAATTTAATACAATGTAAAAATAAATAAAACGTATTTATTTGCATACCTACTTGTTTAAAATAAATTGTATGTTTTTATTTTCACAGGCTTAGAGATATCATTCAAAGGGTACAAGTATTATAATCGGTGGAATTTCCACAATCTGACGTTGCGAGCAATATCCGTGGTAAGTAATATTATTTCTAGTAATACTAATTTTCTATCAATTAAATTGAGAAATACTATAATGCAGTAAAATACGACAATAGGAGGAATAGCTTCGCCTTTCTAGATGATCTGCTAATAGTTTCGATTTTCTGAGAATTCTTGGCCGATTTGCGTGTTTTTTTTAACGATAGTGATTCGACGTTTGGAAGAACATGGGCGAGAGCTTTGCCCAGCAGTGGCACAGCATAGGTTTATAAAAAATATATTCGCAAATCTGTTTGTTGATTGGAACTAAATGATCATTCATTATGATCATTATCTCCCTCTTCTTTTGAAGTCCTATTTTTATCCAAGAAGACAGACTTTGTGTTCTTCTGAACTTCGCTTACCTTACCAAAGGACTTCTTCGCATATCAAAGGATCAATACGGGATTTGCTAGCTTTTGGCGTAAAACGTAGATTTGAAATTTCAGGAACAAGACTTATCAAGCGCTTTAGAATAAAAGTACACATTCAGTTCTTTAATTCATCAGATTGTGGAGCAACCCGAAGTGTTCTACCCAGAGATGTTATCAGAGACGGTGTACACGGCTGGGGTAGCCGCCATGACGAAGATCACCTCGCAGATGCTCAACATCATCAAAGAACGCCACAATTTCAGGTCAGAAGGTTTACACTTAGAACAGGAAAAAAGGTGTGACATAACAGTAGCCATTTTAAGGAAATTCTAATAAATAGTCTGGTAGGTTAAGTACTTACAAAACTGTTCCTTTTTTTGTCGCTCAGTTTTACCTGCTTTTTTATTGTCTAGCTGTAACCAATGAATGTAGTAGTTACTCTTTTTAGTTATTGAAGTTGATTCGTTATCATTTATAGATTCAACTACAGTATTGCAGGACGATGGATTGGATCGCCGGAGAGGAATACTACATTGGTGACCAAAATTCTTGAAGCATTTATTTCTACATGAATTTATACTTAGCTCCTAACTGTATTTCTTGCAGGCGGTCACCAATGCTTTGTTATGGGAAGAACAGGACTTGTCGAGCACGTGTGCTAGGATTTTCCCTAAGTGGCTTGACTGGGTAGACATCTACCATCCGCCGACTACCAACCTTCAGTAAATATGTGTTCTTTCTGAATATTATAATGTGCTATTTTCAATAGGCATTGCTTTACATAACTGGCGAAATGTGGGTGTACTATACACCTCTGCCTACCCCTTCGGGGAAATACAGACGTGATGTTATGTTATGTGTGTTATTGCTTTGCATTGTACCCTGGGCCCCGTCCGAAAGCGCGTTGGGTTGATGATATCGCCAAAGCCGCAGGAAACACCTGAATGGAGGTCGCACAATATCAAAGAAGCTGGCAAAACAAAAGGAGGTCAGGGTGTACCCAGCAGTGGGTGATACTGGACTAAGATGATGATCACGATGAGGCATTGCTTTTACAATAAACCAATCCTGATGATTAACATGTTTTAAACAAGAACAAAAAATATTGATTTATCTCAAAACTATATGGTCCGCTGATTCTTTTACTTACAACATACCAACTTTCAACATTTTGTCAAGGACCAAGTTCTACTACCTGGTACCTGAAAAAGGTGTGGGTCAGTACGAGAACCAGTTTCTCACTCCCATGTCCGACGGCGTGTGGTTCTGCGCGTTCTTTGCTGGTATTGCCTGCTCGCTGGTCCTGGCAGCCGCGGCCATGCTGGAGAGTAGACCCAAGCCCGGCTGGTATGCCTTCTTTAGCGTATTCGCTGCTGTGTGCCAACAAGGTATGAAAATGTAGCAATTATAATAGGTATGTTACGAAAATCCTTACCAATTCAATTCAAATTTTTCCAAACCTTTTATATAATCTTAATATTTTATATTATCTCAATTCTTTTTTATTTCTTTATTTTTTTATGGTGTTAGCAAGAACATTATATATGTATTACATTACGTGTTAGTGACTACGTTAGTTTAATAACTCATAAAGTAGCAATTATTCGTAACCTTCTTATTAAGAAAAGAGGTCAGAGCCCTGTAAAACAGTAATGAGCTGATGATACTTTATTTATTTGTATAGAATTTTCATAATACTGAACGACTTACGAGTCGTAGATTCGAATGTAGGTAGGTATATAACATGGGCATTTTCTTCGTTCCCACCTCTATACAGAAAACTTTGTGAAAATACATATACGGCATGTCACGAAACTATATTGGTGTATGACGTTGCATTATAAATCGTACAACGTCTTGTTAGGAAACTACATTTTTAATATTTACTAGTATAATGCACTTTTTATTTGAAATTAGAAATACTAATTTTTTCTTGTAATAGTGATTATTTTGTACTCAGACTATGAAGACGGGGTTCAATTATTAGAAAACACATTGTCAAGTCAAGGTATGAAGGATTAAAAAATTTGCTACACTCAAACCACCCTTTGTTCATTACTTCAAGGCTCATTTTCGTTTCTAGGTCGAAAATTTACTCTCCTAGTAATTGGACTGACAAGTATGTTGCTGTACAACTACTATACTAGCAGTGTGGTGTCTTGGCTGCTCAATGCTGCAGCACCTTCCATTGCAAACCTGGACGGTCTCATCAACAGTGACTTTGAACTGGTGTTCGAAGACATAGGATATACCAGGGGATGGCTTGACGTGAGTATGGAATGTAGATTATTAATATTTGGCGTCATCATAATTCAGTTGTATTTCGTTCTCTTTCTAGAATCCTGGATTCTTCTACTACAGCGGTTTTAAGAACGTAAAAGAAGATGAGTTGAGAGATAAGAAGGTGACGAATGTTAAGCGAACAGCTTCAGTGTTGCAAACTGTTAACACTGGAATCGAACTTTTGCGGACTGGGAGTATGTGTCATAACAGTTTTTAATCTTATAAAAAAAAAACATGTGTAAATTTAAATCTTAAATAATAGTTATGTGAATAAAGTAAATTAATGTTTAATAATATTGTATAATATGTTTAATTAATTAAGTACTAATATCTGTATGCCACCTGTGGCAGCACACAGAGAGACTACCTATAATGTACCTAACACTAAAATTACCTGTGCACACAAATAAACATTTTGATTGATTGATTGATGGATTAAAAGCAAAACAGTTAAAACCATTACGAGTATAAGTAGATTTTACACATATTAAAAATATTAGTAGATTTATATGGAAACATATGAATAAATAGAGTGGATCATAAGTTTTGAACCACTGCAGAGACCAAATATTACTACATATATTCAATAAATTCCAGAATATGCGTTCCACACCGAACCATACACAGCAAGCCAGGTGATCTCCAAAACCTATGAGGATGACGAACTTTGCAATCTTGGAGCACTGCAGATGATGCTACCAGCTCACGTGTACATCATGGCACAGAAACGAAGTCCTTATAAAGAGTTCTTCGATTGGAGGTCTGTAGTTTAGGTGCCAGAGAGTTCCGCTTCAGACTGGAAACTGAAGGAGGAAGAGAGAAAATTGTATTGAAATAATTAAGAGCGTACCTATGTCTAGCATCGGACTATCAGGGAGCTATTAGACGTAAATCTGAAGCTTCAATCAACAATACAAATAATTGGCCATACAAATATGCCAAGTTTTACAACTATCCAGTAGCAAAGAATCTAGTAAATTTTTCTCCCACTTGCTCGGAAATTGGTGCATTATAAAAAAAAAAACATCAATCGGCTCTTTTCCGTACGCAACGAAATAACATGCCAGCAATATCCAACACGACAATAGTATAAATTGCTGGACAGTTTTATTTTTTAAATTATGCTGGCGAGGTTTTTAAGTACACACTTACATAAATTTGTTGTTTTTACATACATAACATAACATCACGCCTGTATTTCCTCGAAGGGGTAGGCAGAGGTGTATAGTACACCCACATTTCGCCAGTTATGTTATAGTCCCATGTAATAGGGGGCGAGCCTATTGCCACAAATCCATACTCCGGGCTGTTACTGAGAATTTCCTAATGAAAAATCCCTATATCATTTTGCCCGACCCGGGAATCGAACCCAGGACCCCACGGTCAGCAGTCGCGCTTGCGACCACTAGACCAACGAGGCAGTTGTTGTTGTTTTTAGGTACAAAATATTTATCGCTATAATTTATTGATAAATAAATCTTTTTGGGACATTTTTACACGGCACCATCTAGTCCCAAACTAAGCAGAGCTTGTGCTATGGGTACTAGACAATGGATATAATACTGATATACTTTTTTGTTGTAAATACATACTTATAATACATAAGAAACACCCAGACCAACAGAAATACTTATGTTCATCACACAAATATTTGTGTCCTGTGGGAATCGAACCCACGAACTCGTGATCAGCAGTCTGACACTCGAACCACCAGACCACAGACAACAACAACCGCGCGCGGACTGTAGTAATGTACTATTAGTTTAAAACAAGTGAAGAACGTTGTACATTCCAGCAGCTATGATCTAAGGGAGGTTCCTTACAGGTACAGAAGTTGGAACCCATTTAGATCTCAACACTTTTTTAGCGAAACCGATAATCCTGCACTTCCTTTGTACCGAACTTGGCCTCTTTTTCACATTTATGTTTTTCAATTTCAATTTCATTTATTTATTCTGAGAATCTCCATTTATAAATTATTATTTATTTATTAGACAACAAGGATCCACGTGTTAGTAACAAATGACTTAAAACTATGTTAGTGTTATGTAGTAGGTAGGTATCTGACAACTTGTCTTCAATACTGTAACCAATTCAATATAATTAAATCACTTCTGCCTAACCAACACATGCATGTTTATGTTAGTAACAATTTTCTTAAAATAAATTTAAAAAAAAAAATTAATTTATTAATTTTAATTTTTAAATTTTGTTTTGATAGGATTAATGTTTACATAATCAGATCATTTGATTTCCGTATAAAAGGGGCTAATGCTGAGTCCACCACTTGATCCTGGTGGGTGTTACCGGTTGATCGGTGTAATGTTTCACAGTACTTAAATATAAGTATCGATAGCAAAAAACCTAGCCAGCAGCGTAATAGAATAAACCCTCAAGTTTTCTCATACTGACAAGAGATTCGTACGCAGTAATGCGACAGAAATGGACTGAACATGCCATGTGACAAACGTTAAAACATCTTCTTTGTAGTCACCTGTAAATTGTTTGTTTGCATGGAAGGAAATTGTTCTCGATCAATGGCGACAAGCTCGCCGTCCTATCACGTGCACGTTAATACCGTCATCGCTGAAGGGTGAATAACAATACATTCTGTCAAACCTCTCGGGAGCAGGGGGCGACGTAGCATATGGTATTATGTTTATACGTGTTCACCTGCAGGTAACGAAATTCAGTTTATCCCCAAATTAGATTTCGATGCTTACGTTCATAAAGACGTGGAAAAGAAATTGGAACAGTTTTTTTTTTTTTTTTCTTTTAACTGAAGCCTTATTTTCACCACAACAGATATGCGGGATTAGTTGTTGGCCATTTCATATAATTTTTTTTATTGAAATAACTGAAAACCTCTTAAGGGGTACTCATCAGTATGAACGTTTTGAAAGTGCATGTAAATGCTTATTCGAAATAAAAACTTTTGAATTTGAATTTGAATCTGAACAATTTTTACTATGAGAGCAACCCTAGAAAAATCCTAGAAATAAAAATCTGCTGATCCTTACATTTTATCGATTTATGTGACCAATTTTTGTGTTTTTTTGTTTTATTTTTGCGATCGCCAACCCGCCTGCCAACGTGGCGATTATGGCATTCCCCCCCACCCCTTGGCCTCCCGCCTTTATCCAGCAGTGGACGTGTTTTGGCTGAAATGATGATGATGATGATGTGACCAAAAATGTAAGGATCACCTATATTTTTTTCGCGATTTCAGTGTTGGTCCCATAGTAAAAGTTGTTCATACTGATGAGTACAATGACGCCTTAAGAGGTTTTCAGTTATTTCAACAACACGTTGTATATAATACTGGGTGTAAGGACAACGCCTCCGAAAACGAAGATAGGGGCTGGTGATTACTGATACGACCCCCTACGAAAAAGAAATGTGATTATTTTTTTAGATTTTTTCATATTTTTTTTTTTTCATTTTTCATACATAACCAGCTTTGGGTAGTTAAATAAAACTCATACATAATGAAAAATGCAAAAAAAATGAAAAAATCTAAAAAAAGAATCGCAGTTTTTTTCTTGGTTTCGTATCAGTAATCACCAGCACTATCACCTATCTTCGTTTTCGGAAGCGTTTCCCTGACACCCTGTATAGTCCATGTCATCTCTCCCGCACCTGATGTAACGCCATAAGTCAGAACTCTAGTCTTCTACATATTAACTTAACATCATGCCTATATTTCCCGAAGGGGTGGGAAGAGGTGTAATCGTAGGTGTAATACTCAGTCTTCTACGTCTGTCTAACATTACCATACAAGAGTTTCTCTTGTCACAGTCTCCTACGTCTCTTCGAGCGTGGTCACGTGAATGCCATCCGCGCTCGGTTTGCGGGCACCATGCCAGCGTGCTCCGGCGCCCGGCCCCGCGCCCTCGCCCTGGGCCAGGCTGCACCTGCCTTCCTCATGCTGTTCCTCTTTGCTGTGCTGTCTTGGGTCATTCTAGCTTTTGAAGTGCTGTGGATCAAGTAAGTTGTCTTATAAGTGTGGATAATCGTGATTAGTTCCAAATTTAGAGCTTCATCATCATCGTTTCAGCTGAGAGACGTCCACTGCTGGACATGTAGGCCTCACCCAAGCATCGCCATAACGACCGGTCCTGCGCTTTCCGCATCCAGCTGATTCCCGCGAACTTCACCAGGTCGTCGGTCCACCTTGTAGGGAGCCTACCTATGCTGCACCTTCCAGTACGCGGTCACCACTCCAGGGGGGTCTACTCCCGTTCGACGATATTCGATAAATCGTACGATTCATCGCACAATTTGCTACTCCGGTCAACCATCGTTCCCTTATCGCATGCGATGATCGTATTTTGACGTTTTTTTTTCTCATCTCCGGTAAATTGTATACGACTATGAACCGTAGTTTATCTTAATTGTGCCTTTTTTATGTGCCTATCTTAATTATGTAAGTATCAGTCGGAACGAAAGTTCGTACTTCGTTTGTCGTTCGTAAAACGCGAGTAGACCTACAGAACTTTACTGCCCCATCGGATATCCGTTCTGCGAGCAATGTGCAATTAAGAGCTTAATTCTGGAGAATTCTGAATGGCCTTTCAATGAAATTTTTAAGTAAACAATATGTATGTGGAACGTATTGTGTGAACGTATCCGAATAGATTGACTGAATGAGAATGAGTGCGAAGTGGCGAGTGAAGGATTATATTCTCTTTGCCGGAGATGAATGGCCGTTGTATGGAGTGGAAGACGTTGCTCGCTAAGATTATTTTGTTTAAAGTTGTAATTTAAGTTAAAAATATATAGTATGTATTTCAGTAACCACCGGCTTTTTTGTCCACAATCCTTACATGGACACCATGTGATGATAAATTTAATCATTACTATTATTGCAGCTGATCCTAACAATGACGTAAGATAAAAAAATAAATAGGTATAACATCTTCTCCGTAGCCTGAATGTATTAGATCTGAAATAATCCTTCTACATAACCCTACAAAAAGCCGCTATTCTAAACACCTGTCGAATAGTTACAAAGTTCATGCAGATAGACGAAAACGAAATACACAGCACACCTTTCCTTCAACATAAATTTTACACACCACACGCTACATTTACTTGGCTGCCAGCTCGTAAATGTAGTTAAAACTAGCCAAATGGCTAATAAAATGCAAAAATCTCTCGAAAATAATAATGATTTATTTCATCATCATCATCTCAGCCGAAAGACGTCCACTGCTGGACATAGGCCTCCCCAAGCAACGCCACAACGACCGGTCCTGTGCCTTCCGCATCCAGCGGATTCCCGCGACCTTCACCAGGTCGTCGGTCCATCTTGTGGGGGGCCTACCCTAATTTATTTATTTATATTTAGTTGCTGTTTTTATTTCTGAAATGGAAATTACTAAATTAGTTTCATTTTTTTTACTTCTGGAATTGAAGTGAACATATTATGTACCTAATTCTAAGAACCAGAATATCAAAAACAGGACGGCTTCTCGAACTTTTAGCTCAATGTACCCGTCAACAGTAGCGGTAAAATAATTTGTCTATTTACGTACAATTCAGGTTTGGACTGTAAATAATGGATTTAGAATGCAGCAGCCATAAGACCACATTTCAGACGGTCAATTTAAATTACATGGAGAAACTTCCCTCTGACGTTAATCCGAAATTCCTAGCTTCCTAGTCTTGGCGATTAGCCAATTTGAGACTAAGTATGGTAATGTTTAAGTTCGATTTCTTATTTCAGTTAGGCTTTTACAGACAACAAATGAAGGATTAATCGCTCTAGTGTAGAAAAACGGGCAAGAAAATCTATAGTGTTTTGGGTTCTGTACAAAAAGGGTGCCAACATGACCATATTATTAAGTGCTATCTGGCACGGCGTAGGCTTTATAATTAGATAGCTCCATCCGTACCTCGGTTTGTTCATCCGACCGTCTGTCTGTCCGTCTGTCTGTCACAGGGTTGTACCTTTTTAACCATGATAAGTGGCTACCTACTAACTGGCTAGTTGACACCGTATTTTCACAGAATATGTGTTACTATGGTTTCCATCCTGACAAATACTAAATAAAATAGGAAGACTAAACCCAAAGTGTCAACAAATTCTAAACATGTGGCAAACATAGACATATGTGGTGGTACCTACGTAAGAATTAGATGCAAAAATTCACATTTCACGTATGTTCGTTGATGTCTTTTGATAATCTCTCGTAAATTAAATTAGTTGCTATGAGGTATCAGGTCGATGGGTGGTACGGAACCCTTACTGCGTGAGTCCGACTTACACTTAGCCGGTTTTTCTACTTCTAATTTATTTATTTTTTATTTTATTTTTTTATGACGTAGGGGGGCAAACGAGCAAGCGGGTCACCTGATGGTAAGCAATCTCCGCCGCCCATGGACAACAACACCAGGAGAGTCACCGATGCGTTGCCGACCTTTTAAAAAGACGTATGCTCGTTTCGAACTTATTACTTCAAACATTCCTTAACAACAAAATTCAGTCCTTGTCCCACTAAAGATCCTCATTGAATCTGCCAGGACTCAGCAAAAATCAAGGTTCAAATCACATCATTTATTTCAGGGTTCAGATGAAAAAGCGTGGGCAGTAAGCGGGCACAAAAAGTGACGTCACTAGTGACCGGGCTATGATCACGTCACATCAAACGGCACCTACCCTACACATAGAAGAATGAAAAAAAAAAGCTATTGAGGGAAGACGTTTGACGTGGCGTTAAGGAGATGTCACTAGAAGATTTTGCACAGTAGTTTTACTGCAAGAGTTCTTTTTTTGTGATAGTATTTGTAGTGTGAAATACATAATGTACCTTACAGATGTTGCTTATAGAATTTTAAATAAATAAAACATTCAACATTTTCTAGCGGATTATTATAATTTACAAGAATAATGTTCCTTTGTAAAGTATTTAATAATGCTAACTAAAATTTAATAAAGATCACCATAACATAATTTTTTTTAGCAAAACTCCAAAACGCGTCGCCCTTCAATTACAGTAGTCTCCTAAAAAAAGAGATTTGTAGTAACGTTTTACGGCTAAAATCAATATCGTACCTATCCACAATTTGCCTTACTAGAGATAGAAATTTGACATAAAATGTATGAAGCATATTGTTAAATTTCTATCTCTAGTGGGGCAAATCGTGGATAGATAGGATATTAATTTTGGCCGTGACTGGTCCTTCAATACAAATCTCTTTCACAACACAAATACGATGCTTGTGTTGAGAGGACGCTCTTAACACAAACAGTACACTCACACTCAATTTCTTCCACTTGTCTTACTGTTCATGCGTGCACAGCGCATTGAGTAATGACCGCGCGTCTGAGCTATCTAAATCGCAGCGTTATAAATGATGCGATCAGTTCTTGTTTACTCCCGGGGCGCGGGATTCAATTCACGCTGCACCAGTACCTACTATCATATTTTGTGTAATGATATTGTTACGACGGAGGGTTAAGCAGAGTGGACTGAAATACTTCAACCTCGATTTTCCTGGACTTAGAGACGTTTTCAGCAGGCTGAAATGCATTTTCAGTCCGTATCAGAGGAGGCTCTATCACATACCAAAGAATCGAAATTTTGAGTAAGTTGCCGTTGTTTTCAGGCGCCTGAAACATGTTTTCAGGCCGTTTCAGGAGCCAACAAATCCGATGCCGACATTTCCTGAAAACCCATTTTCAGGCGTTTTCAGGACCCCTTATGGCCATTTGACACCCACGTGTAAAATTGTTGATGAGTGAGCGAGATAGAGCTAAATATCAGACAAGGATAGACGAAGAACCTTCTGGAAGAGAGTGAGCAGGATAGAGCTAATATAAGACAAGGATAGACGAGATTCGACAAGCTTCGAGAACATTCCATTCTAGAAGTGAGTGAGTGAGATAGAGGATAGATGAGGTTCGACGAGGTTCGAGAACTTTCTATTTCGAGAATGTGCAAGTGAGAAAGAGTTATCTTATGACAAGGATAGATGACGTTCGAGGACTTTCTAGTACCACGACTCGCGGCCTATATAAACGGCGCAGCTCAGCGCTAGTGGAGTTCAGTTGGAGTTCAGTTTGGATCAAGCGATACAAGCGATAACATCGAAGCGATATTCGGAGCGATTTAACTAGTAACTTTGTGTGGTAATAAGCGATTCAGTGTAATTGTTCAGTAATAAAGTGTTCTCTACGCATTTAATCGGCTTTCTATCTATATACGAACCCCCAGCTCGTAACATTTGGTGTCAGAAGTGGGATAGAAAATGCCGATTACGCCAAGAGAGGAGGAACCGACTGGTAATGAAACGCCGAGTCGGATGCAGACGAGACAGTTAACGGCGAGACAGACAGCTCAGGACGCATCAAGAACTATGAGTCAGGAGGAGGTCGTGCAACAGGGACCTCAGCCTCAAGGTGGGAATAACGATATTGCCAGCTTATTCAACTTGATGCAGCAAATGGCAAGAAGGCAGGAAGAGCAAGTACGCGAAACACGCGAACTAGCCACAAGGCAGGAAGAGCAAGCCGCAAGGCAAGAAGAGCGGTTCTGTAGAATGGAGAAGATATTTGAGCGAGGAGCAATATTGGAGGAACTCTATCTTTCTTTTAAAAATAAACAAGATGAGGTAGAGATTAAGGTTGATCAAGCTGTCGTTAGTGAAGCAGACATATCCGAACAAGATGATGCCAATAAGAGCGTGGAATCGGACGATGACGAATATGAAGCAAATGATGGTGAAGATGAAGTTAACATGTGTCAAGAAACTGAAGATGACTCAGAAGATACAGATGGCACGTTCAACCCGAGCGGGTCGGAGGAGGACGATAGTGACTTCGACCCGGAGGTGGGCAAGGGAGTGGTGGGCGCCACACAGCGCCGCAAGTCGCTGAGCCGCTGCCGCTCCGATGGCGAGCCCGCCAAGCGCGGCCGCAAGGTCAAGGGCAAGAAGGGATGGCCAAGTAACCTGAGTCACGGTCGAAAAGCAGAGTCAGACAGCGAAGAAGAAAGTAAAAAGCCGGAGAATGAGAGTGAGAACGAGTCCGGAAGCGAGACAGAGGAATCTGAGCAGGAAACCAAGTCGAAGCGTGGGCGGACAGCGGCAGCAGCGCCGACCGTGGGGAAAGGCCGCAAGGGTGCCCTAGCTAAGAACGTCAGAGCTAAGGCCACGCCCGTCAAGCGGAAAGCACCCACACCATCCGCAGAGAAGAAGGCACCCACTGCCAAAGACGCGGGGCCACCAGCGAAGAAGAACAAGAAGGCTTCCTAAGACAAGAAGTACGGCGAGGGCAGCGTGAAGCTCAAGGAAGAAGGTAGCGCCGAGGAGTCCAACACGCCCGTCGACGAGAAGACCAAGTGGCCGTCCACTGACGAAGAGATCAAGATGTATGACCCTGGAGGGTGCAAACCTAATTGGGATGGGCCGTCACGAAGATCAACGACGTCGCTTATCGAATTTGAAAGGACGGACGTAATCAACCGAAGATTGTGCACATTGATCGACTGGCCCGGTACTACGGAGATAATGATGCTCGGGACGAGCATGTCTTAGGAGGGGGTAGTGTTACGACGGAGGGTTAAGCAGAGTGGACTGAAATACTTCAACCTCGATTTTCCTGGACTTAGAGACGTTTTCAGCAGGCTGAAATGCATTTTCAGTCCGTATCAGAGGAGGCTCTATCACATACCAAAGAATCGAAATTTTGAGTAAGTTGCCGTTGTTTTCAGGCGCCTGAAACATGTTTTCAGGCCGTTTCAGGAGCCAACAAATCCGATGCCGACATTTCCTGAAAACCCATTTTCAGGCGTTTTCAGGACCCCTTATGGCCATTTGACACCCACGTGTAAAATTGTTGATGAGTGAGCGAGATAGAGCTAAATATCAGACAAGGATAGACGAAGAACCTTCTGGAAGAGAGTGAGCAGGATAGAGCTAATATAAGACAAGGATAGACGAGATTCGACAAGCTTCGAGAACATTCCATTCTAGAAGTGAGTGAGTGAGATAGAGGATAGATGAGGTTCGACGAGGTTCGAGAACTTTCTATTTCGAGAATGTGCAAGTGAGAAAGAGTTATCTTATGACAAGGATAGATGACGTTCGAGGACTTTCTAGTACCACGACTCGCGGCCTATATAAACGGCGCAGCTCAGCGCTAGTGGAGTTCAGTTGGAGTTCAGTTTGGATCAAGCGATACAAGCGATAACATCGAAGCGATATTCGGAGCGATTTAACTAGTAACTTTGTGTGGTAATAAGCGATTCAGTGTAATTGTTCAGTAATAAAGTGTTCTCTACGCATTTAATCGGCTTTCTATCTATATACGAACCCCCAGCTCGTAACAATATTATTGTAAGGTGAGTTTTTAAGGTAAAAAATTACGTTTAGTTTTTGGAACGAAAGCTTGCAGTAAATACGGTGTAGTGATTCAGGATAAAGTGTTATGTGAAAATTTCACGTAAGATTTTTGCGTTATGAGATCTACGCACACCGCGCGCTCTCTCTTTCTAGTGTGACTGTGTGTGTGTGTGTGCGTGAGGAACTTTGTTCCTGACGGGAGTTCCTGAGGGCCCGCACACTTTTTTATTCTTAATTGAATTGTTAAATGATTTATTTTTTCGAATGAATTAACCAATTTTTGTGAAAGTACGTTAAAATATGACATGAGTAGCTTAATTCTAAGTTCATGCACAAGTCATCGAATAAAAATAAGAAATCAAGTGAGGTGGCGGTCAAACGCAAGTTTTTCTATCTATCTTAACTATTATAAAATTGTAAACGTCTGTTGTTTATTTGTTTGTTTGTTTGTTTGTTCCAGCATCACGCTAAAACTACTGAACCGATTTTGATGATTTTTTTTTTGTTTGAAAGCTGATGATCTGACTTAAAAACTGGTATGGGTTTTGAGAAAGAAAGAAAGAAAGAAAAAAAGAAAAAATTAATTCGTGGGTTGCGTACTCACCCGACAGATCGAAGCTTCTATGCATTTGCACGAGCGGATAGTAATGTACGATGGAGTGGAGTGGAGTGAAGTGGTCAGGGGATGGGACTGGGGATGGGACTGGGGACGGGACAGGGGAGGGGACTGGGGACGGGACAGTGGACGGGACAGGGGACGGAACATGGGACGGGACATGAGACGGGACATGGGACAGGACAGTGGGACGGCACATGGGACTGGACATAGGATGGGACATGGGACAGGACATGGGACATGGGACGGGACGATAGTGATATAGTGGGACAGTGGGACAGTGGGACAGTGGGAAAGTGGGACAGTAGGACAGTGGCAGTGGGACGGTGGGACAGTGGGGCAGTAGGGTAGTGGGGCAGCGGGGCAGTGGGCCAGTGGGATAGTGGGGCAGTGGGGTAGCGGGGTAGCGTTGCAGTAGGGCAGTGGGGCAGAGGGGTTGCGGGGCAGCGGGGAGCGGGAGTGGGGCAGCGGAGCGGGGAAGCGTGGCAGCGTGGCAGTGGTGTAGCGGGGCAGCGTGCCAGCGGGGCAGTGGGGTACCGGGGCAGCAGGGCAGTGGGAAAGTGGGGCAGCGGGGCAGTGGGGCAGTGTGGTAACGGGGTAGCGGGCATCGGGGAAGCTGGGCAGCGGGGCAGTGGGGTAGCGGGGCAGCGGGGCAGCAGGGGAGTGGGGCAGCGGGGCAGGCAGTGGGGCAGTGAGATAGTGGGGCTGCGGGGCATTGGGGCAGTTGGGTAGCGGGGCAGTGGGGCAGCGGGGCAGAGGGTTACCGGGGCAGCGGGGCAGTGGGGCAGTGGTATTGTGGGGCAGCAGGGTAGTGTGGCAGCGGGGCAGTGGGGCAGCGTGGCAGCGGGGCAGCGGGGCAGTGGGGAAGAGGGGCAGGCTGTGGGGCAGTAGGATAGTTGGGCAGCGGGGCAGTGGGGCAGTGGAGTAGCGGGGAAGCGGGGAATTGGGATAGTGGGGCAGCGGGTCAGTGGGGCAGCGGGGCAGTGTGGCAGCGGGGCAGTGGGGCAGCGGGGCAGTGGGCTAGCGGGGCAGTGGGGCAGCTGGGCAGTGGGGCAGCGGGGCAGTGGGTTTCCGGGGCAGCGGGGCATTGGGGCAGTGTGATAGTGGGGCAGTGGGGCAGCGGGGCAGTGGAGCTGAGGGGCAGAGGGGCAGCGGGACAGTGAGGCAGTGGGGCAGGGAGATAGTGGGGCAGTGGGGTAGCGAGGCAGCAGGGCAGCTGGGCAGCGGGGCATTGGGGCAGTGGGGTAGTGGGGCAGCGGGGCAGTGGGATAGCGGGGCAGTGGGGCAGCGGGGCAGCTGGGCAGCGGGGCATCTGGGCAGCAGGGCAGTGGGGCAGCGGGGCAGTTGGGCAGTGGGGTAGCGGGGCAGCTGGGCAGCGGGGCTGTGGGGCAGCGGGGCAGTGGGGCAGTGGGATAGTGGGGCAGCGGGGCAGTGGGGTATCGGGGCAGTGGGGCAGTGGGGCAGTGGGGCAGTGGGGCAGTGGGGCAGCGGGGCAGCGGGGCAGCGGGGCAGTGGGGCAGTGGGGCAGCGGGGCAGCGGGACAGCGGGACAGTGGACTGGACTGGAATGGACTGGACTGGACTGGACTGACGTGGGTTAGCAGAATTTAACGCGAGCGGAGCCGCGGGTAAAAGCTAGTACTATAATAAAACTGTAAAGGTCGAAAAGTCTGTACATTGAGTTTTTTTTCGCGAAAACTGGCTAGGGGGACTAGAAATAAGCTATAGAACACGAATCAATCGTTTAAAAAATTTATGTCTGTCTGTCTGTCTGTCTATCTGTCTGTCTGTCTGTCTGTCTGTCTGTCTGTCTGTTTGTTACCTCATCACGTGAAAACGGCTGAACGGATCGTAATGAAACTTAGCATTTGTACTGGTATTAGTCTAACCTAAAATATAGGGTATGTTTTATCTGAATCGGTTGAGTAGATCCAGCGATACAGCTTGACCCCTCTATTGTATTAAGTTGCTTACAAAGTAGAGGTCATGATTGTTGGTTGGATGCAGGTTGCAGGTTCCTAAAAATACAACTGGATTCTATTAGTATTATAGAAAATACAGAATAACATAACATAGCCCATCACTGTCCCGCTGCTGGGCATGGCCCTCTTCTTGGAATGAGAAGAGTTAAGGAACTGGATATTGTTAGTGTAATAGATTATCATAACATAATCAACTCATTACCTACTGCCCCACTGCTGGGCACGGACCTCTTCTCGGAACGAGAAGAGTTAAGAAACTAGAAAATATAGAATAACATAACGTAGTCAACCCATTACTGTCCCACTACTGGGTATGGCCCTCTTCTCAAAGTGAGAAGAGTTAATGAACTGGATATTATTAGTATTCTAGAATAACATAACATTACCAGCCCATTACAGACCCACTGCTGGACACGGGCCTCTTTTCAGCATAAGAAGAGATGTGGTTAGTGTTATAGAATAACATAATCAGCCCAATTACTTCCCACTGCTGGGCACGAGCGTCTTCTCAGAATGAGGGAGTTTAGGGCTAATTCCATGAAATTCCATCACCTTAGCCGGTTGGTTGTAAAAACAAAATATAGTATGGTTGGTAAATAGTGTAATCGTCTGTGTAGGCGCTTATATATGTATATATTTGAAGACATTGTGTTCATAATTATGACAAGATGTTATTTTCCGACATCCACGCGGACGGAGTCGCGGGCACAGCTAGTACTATAATAAAACTGTAAAGGTCGAAAAGTCTGTACATTGAGTTTTTTTTTCGCGATAACCGGCTAGGGGGACTAGAAATAAGCTATAGAACACGAATCAATCGTTAAAAAAAATTATGTCTGTCTGTCTGTCTGTCTGTCTGTCTGTCTGTCTGTTTGTTACCTCATCACGTGAAAACGGCTGAACGGATCGTAATGAAACTTAGCATTTGTATTTGTATTAGTCTAACTTAAAATATAGGGTATGTTTTATCTGAATCGGTTGAGTAGATATAGCGATCCAGCTTGACCCCTCTATTGTATTAAGTTGCATACAAAGTAGAGGTCATGATTGTTGGTTGGATGCAGGTTGCAGGTTCCTAAAAATACAACTGGATTCTATTAGTATTATAGAAAATATAGAATAACATAACATAGCCCATCACTGTCCCGCTGCTGGGCATGGCCCTCTTCTTGGAATGAGAAGAGTTAAGGAACTGGATATTGTTAGTGTAATAGATTATCATAACATAATCAGCTCATTACCTACTGACCCACTGCTGGGCACGGACCTCTTCTCGGAACGAGAAGAGTTAAGAAACTAGAAATTATAGAATAACATAACGTAGTCAACCCATTACTGTCCCACTACTGCGTATGGCCCTCTTCTCAAAATGAGAAGAGTTAATGAACTGGGTATTATTAGTATTCTAGAATAACATAACATTACCAGCCCATTACAGTCCCACTGCTGGACACGGGCCTCTTCTCAGCATAAGAAGAGATGTGGATAGTGTTATAGAATAACATAATCAGCCCAATTACTTCCCACTGCTGGGCACGAGCGTCTTCTCAGAATGAGGGAGTTTAGGGCTAATTCCATGAAATTCCATCACCTTAGCCGGTTGGTTGTAAAAACAAAATATAGTATGGTCGGTAAATAGTGTAATCGTCTGTGTAGACGCTTATATGTATATATTTAAAGATATTGTGTTCATAATTTTGACACGATGTTATTTTCCGACATCCACGCGGACGGAGTCGCGGGCACAGCTAGTCATGAATAAAACTAAAATGAAAAATTGCAGAAACTTTTGCACAGTCTGCTAAAATTGTTTAGAAAACTGGTCCCCTTCAATTCAGTATTCTTTATTTGCGAAATCAAATTAGGTTGGTTTGGTTGGTTGGTCTGGGTTGTCTTTTTTCATAGGAGATACTCACCTACATTTGCGGGCCTTTAGATCATAATAACTCCACCTGGCCACACCCCGGCCACTCAATACAATATAAATGCTAGCACCACGTACATACACAAGATTACGTCTGTATATGAACCAAAGACATTTGCATACTGAGAACGCACACACACGTGTAGGTTAGGGATGCTCGCCGCTCGTAATGCCGACTGGGTTCCAAACCAAGCGCTTCTCAGTAGTTCTCAGAGATGGCGGGCTTGTATAGCGACTGGCGATTGACGTCTATTGCAATCTTGCAGTACAATTGCCGGCAAACCGCGGGTAGGTGCGGGGTGCGCGTAGGAAATCTTAAATTGGCTGGGGGCGGTGAGTGGCCGTTCTGTACGATAGTACTATTAGGTATTCTGTGACCAGGCTCTGTATACTAAAAACAGATGCAACCAACAAAATAGACGTACACTTCGGATCCTAGCTGAGTACACTACAAAATAAACAAATATGAATAAGAATAATTTTAATAAAGCCATTACTTAAGACGTATCCATTTCGCGGCGTCGTCGCGTCCTCGTCGCCTGCATTTGCATACAAATGGAAAACGTCACTCGGATATTATATTACTTAACCGGCGAGACTGTTACAAAAAATAATCTAATACACTCCTTAACACCCTTATTACCGAGGCATAGAGTCCAATTTAACTTGTTCTGTTCCAAAATGAAATTACACTCATTCATGTGCGGTACACAAACGTAGGAACGTTTTTTATTGTTCCTTCATATGTAGTTAGTATTCAGACAGTGCAATTTAGCGCTAAGTCAAAAATGTATTATTGGTGATACTAGTACATGTTTTGTACAGTCGACTGCATGTCAATAGTGACACTTGAATTAGAAAATCGCCTTTACTGCTTACGAAATAAAGGTGCTGTCCATGTAGTAGTATGTGCAGTAGTACAGTCCACCGCACGTCATGTGGTAACATAAACGTGCGGTAGACTGTACCTCTTTCATTATTAGTTAAATTTAACCGCTACCGACCGCATGTCTTGATGTGGCAATAAATAATTTTTCTTCCTTTCTTTTTTTAACGTACCATAAACGTACCATACTTAAATTATTAAACGAAGCAATTCAGTAAAAAATAGTACATTACTGTCGAGGCCTTAAATAAAGCGATTGACGGCCGAGTAATATTGGAAGGACGAGGCGAAACCGAGTATTTCCAAAGTAATTTTAAAAGGACGAGACGTCAACCGAGTCCTTTTTAACTAACCGGGCCGTTAATTTATATTTCAGACGAGACTTGTATAGTACTTTTCTCTAATTTGCGAGGAAACAATGCACAAATTAATTCAACATTCAACAATTTTCATTCACGCCATTTTTCCAGCGAGCATTTTTCTCGTTCTATTTTTAACCTTGTGAAAAAAAAATGCATTTTCAACCTATAAAATAATAAATATCGTGTACCTAAACACCTAATTTACGTGTGTACTTAAACAACTTCACCAGCAGAAAGAAAAACACCTTCTAGCTATTTATATTATTGTCGTGTTGGAAATTGCTGACGCGTTGTTTCGTTGTGTAAGGAAAAGAGCCGAATGATGTTTTTTTTTAAATAATGTAGCAATTTCTGAGCAAGTGGGAGAAAAAATATTGCATATGTATTGTCTCTCGTTTGAAAATGCGATCAATTTTTAATTTTTCAAATTAATACCCATCGATTAAAGACGGTAACAATATTCAGTAAAACTGCACAAGCAACTAAAAAATGTGAACACATCTTTCCAGATACTCTTGGGGAAGACAACAATAACATGTTCCATTGGCCCGTCTGGACTATCCATAAACTTGGAGCTTTTTACAGTGCCCGCTTTTGTTTGAGTTCGTATTCATTTACATTTTTGGGACATAATAATACCAGGCCCCTCAGAAAGTATTGCGAAAAAAAGTTTTTATATATGGGAGACTGGCCAGTTATAATGTTTTTCGAAAATATGATTATTTATAAGTAAAAATAAGTAAGTTCCAATTTCAAAATTTCCCTCCACATTTTTTGCGAGTTAATTCAAAGTATTGTGTCTCACTGAAATATGGATCTGCGCCGGGAACATTTTAGAGCTATGATTTTATACGATTTCAAGTGTCGCCTGAAACCGGATGAATCGTACGATAGACTTCAAATGGCATTCATGGATGAAGGCCCTTCCAAGGCAACCGTGTATCGTTGGTATAACGAATTCAAGCGCGGTCGACCAACTTTGGGGGATGACGAAAGAAGCGGTCGCCCTTTGACGGCTGTTACCGAAGAAAACGTGCTAGCAGTGAAAAATTTAATCCAAGACAATAGGCGAATTACATATCAGGAGATTCAACACATATTGAAGATTGGATCGGGAAGCGTTCACGAGATTCTACACAGCCATCTTCGCGTGAGGAGGATAGTATCACGCTGGGTGCCGCACAACCTCACCGATGCTCAGAAGCAGGCCCGGGTGGAATGGTGCCGTGATATGCTTAACAAATTTGAAGCAGGCTCGTCTCGGCATGTTTACGACATCGTTACAGGTGATGAGTCCTGGATTTATCAATACGACCCAGAAACCAAGCGCCAGTCGACTGTTTGGGTGTTTCAAAATGAGCCAACGCCTACCAAAGTGAAGCGATCTAGAAGCGGGGGTAAGATTTTGATCGCTAGCTTTTTTAATTTGACTGGCCACTTGGTATCAATTCCCTTACGGGATCAAAGAAGCATTAATGCCGAATGGTATACTACCAAATGTTTGCCAGAAGTTTTCTCTGTTATAAGCAACAAGCGACCAAACACAGGGCTCCGCGGGCTACTGCTCCACCACGACAATGCACCTGCGCACACCGCACTCAAAACGAGGGACTTCCTGGACAGCACGCCAGTCAAACTCCTGGGTCACCCTCCTTACAGCCCTGATCTAGCACCGTGTGACTTCTTTTTATTCCCAAAAATAAAAAATCAGCTCAAAGGGATACAATTTTCGTCGCCGGAAGATGCGCTGGCTGCGTTCGAGCAGGCTGTAAACGAGGTGTCTGCGGCGGACTGGAAAAAGTGTTTTGAAAACTGGTTTAGGCGCATGAATCTTTGTATAGAGGCTGGTGGAAAGTACTTTGAAAAGATTTGATAAAAATATATGTACGTATAGAACAATTTTTTTTAGTTTCGCAAAACTTTCTGAGTGTCCCACGTATATTACTGTGTGTGTTGTGAAGACTTTTTATGTCATGTGCGAGGAAACTTTCACAGCCAAAGTAAGACCACACTGACATACCTAATATACTTACAAACATGCACAACACACACAAACGCACACCCCCCACACACACACACACATACACACACGCTATTTCTCCCTATATAAGCTTCACTTTACAACCTGAATCGAAATGTATTTCTATTTTTAACCGACTTCAAAAAGGAGGAGGCTATTTGTTAACCTATAGTTACTTACCGTGGGGTGAGGACCTGGTGATCTGTAGTACAGGGCTATACCTATCTCAGACACCAGCTCCTCTGCAATATTTATGTGTACAATAGTTGTATTATGTGAGGAGAAATAAACTATTTTTATTATTATTATTCCTTTATTTATTTATATACATATTATCTACATTTTTAAATATTTCTATAAAAAAATATAAAAAAACATTTAAAAATATAAAAAATAGTAGCCCGCCGGCATCGGGAACAGGGTCCAGACTACCGGTGGTCAGGGCCTCAGAGAGAGGAACTTCCTGACGATACGCGCCGTATCCAGGAGTACCGCTTTCTGTATCAAGCCCTTGACCCAGCTGCCCAACGCGAGCCTCCTAAGATGTAGATCGAGGCTCTTGGCTATTAAGCCATTGGCCGTAACAACAATCGGCACAATGACTGCTGAGTCAACATCCCACATGTCGACAACCTCGTGTGCCAAGTCAAGGTATCTGATTTCTTTATCCTTCTCGGCCTTCACGAGATTCTCGTCATGCGGGACAATAACATCAACAATCATTGTGCGGCGCTCTGAACGATCTATCACCACTATATCAGGCTTGTTGTGAGCGATAGTCCTGTCGGTGATGATAGATCGGTCCCAGTACAACGTGACATGGTCATTCTCAAGAACTGGGTCGGGCACATACTTGTAGTATGGTACTTCCGCGCCCACAAGGCTGTATCTCAGGGCAAGTTGCTGGTGAATAATCCTGGCTACTAGGTTGTGCCTATGCAAATACTCGCCGTTAGCAAGACGAGAACAACCAGAAATAATATGACGGATGGATTCCCCGGTACAGTGGCATGCCCGACATATGTCAACTGTGCCGTCCTTTACAATATATTTCCGGTAGTTGTTCGTCATGATAACTTCGTCCATAATTGCACAGACAAAACCTTCGGTCTCTCCGAAGAGATCGCCGAAGCGCAGCCAGGATACGGACGCTAAAAAGTCTACATCGGGCCCATGAAGGGCCCGGAAAAAGCGTCCATGAAGCTCCTTGCTCTGCCATACCTCCTTGCGGTCAGTAGTATCAAGTACTACCGGTTTGCGCCAGTTCTCTTTAGCCAAAGAGAGCGGGGTCAGTCCTTTGTCCACTGCAACTACATCTCGATGCATCCCCCCGTCGGCTTGGGCGTAATACTCCCTGAGATTGCACACCTCACGGTTGTGAAGGGTTTTGGCATTAAGAAAGCCTCGGCCCCCACACTTCCGCGGGATGTACAGCCTCATCACCGAAGAACGTGGGTGATGCATTCGATAAGCAGTCAGCAGTGTACGAACTCTCCTATCCAGGGCGTCAAGTTCGGTCTGAGTCCATTTGAGTATGCCGAAAGAGTACATCAAGACTGGCATGACCCAACCGTTGAAGGCACGCACCTTATTTCCGCCCGACAAAAGACTTTTCAGTACTTTTTTCAGGCGGCCATAGAAGCGCTCCCCCAGCGATTGCTTCATGTCAGTCTCATTGATGCCTAACGCCTCCGCCATACCCAAATATTTGTAGGTTTCGGTTGAAGAGAGGGATCTGAGGTTTATGGAATCTGAAAGTTGGGTCCCAATAGATTCCATAATCCCCCCCCGCTTTACATGCATGACTGCACATTTGTCCACACCAAATTTCATCCTAATGGAATTACTGAAATTTTCAGTTATTTTCAGTAACTCCACCAGATGAGAATTACTGGGGGCAAACAGTTTCAAATCATCCATATAAAGAAGGTGGGATATCACCTGACCACCTCTTCTCAACCTATAGCCCCGCCCTGAGCCCTCTAACAATGTGCTCAAGGGGTTCAAGGCTAAGCAAAACCACAGTGGGCTCAGACTATCGCCCTGGAATATACCGCGCTCAATCCTGATTGGTTCTCCACTCCCCCGAGTCTGTTGACATCCTGGATAGTGAAGGACCGTCCTCCATTGCCCCATACATGACTCAAGGAAGGTGCGCAGAGTTGCATTAACCTTATACAATTCCAGCACCCTCATAAGCCATGTATGTGGCACAGAGTCGTACGCCTTCTTATAGTCTATCCAACATGTCGACAGATCCTTTTTGGAGCGACGAACCTGTTGGCTAATGGCCATGTCTATGAGGAGCAGCTCCTTATTACCGCGAGACCTATTCCTACATCCATTCTGAGAGGCAGACATGATTGAATTACTATCTATGTGATAGTTAATTTTTGCTCTCAGAATGGATGTAAGAACCTTATAGACCGTCGGTAAGCAAGTGATCGGCCTATAATTCTTTGGTTCCACGGTACTACCTGATTTATGGAGCAGGTGGGTGACTCCTGTCGTTAGGAACTGTGGTAGCGTACCAGTTTCCAAAGATGACTGGAACTGAGACGCCAAGCGAGCATGCGAACTATGCAGCCATTTTAACCAAAAATTGTGCAGCCCATCCGGCCCTGGAGACTTCCAGTTAGGCATCGGACGGACTGCACTGGCCACATCCTGGGGGCTGATGTTAATAGTGCCCATGTCTGGTATGAGTTCACATGCTCGCTCGATATCCCGCATCCAATCACCCTCGGTGTGACTGACGGGCACCGACCAGATGCCGCGCCAAAATGAACTCATGGCGCTTTCATCCGGCAGATGCACGTCACCCACACCTTGGTCTGGCCGCTCCCAAGCTCTATACACCCACCTTTGATCGCTTTGAAACATGCGATTCTGGGTGTACCGCTCCACTCGCCGCTTATATCTCCGGATACGGTTTGCCCACGCGTGAACCTTTTGCTTCAGGAAGTCGATGCGCTCTGTGGCGCGGGACATATAATCACGAGGACTAATATTAGTTCCCGCAAACGCCCGCTTCACAAAGCGCATCACTCTTGGACGAGTATTTCCCTCCCTGAAGCAAATAAGCTTACCGATAAGTACTCTGGCCCCACCAATACGACGCTCAATCCTGCACTGCCACGGCGGTATGGCTGGTTTAGGTCGTGTAGCTCTGTCATTATTATAAAACTTGACGTGAGCTAGACGACATGCCGCAACCGCCGCACAGTACAGGATGGAGTGAGTATCGACGAGGTCTTCGCTGTCATCAAAATAAGTTGACAGCAGCGAATCCAGAGCACATACCAGCGCCTTATTCCTTCTACACATGGGCAAACGAGGTAACCGTGGTCTGAGTTCTGGGGGTGTGGACCGATACTCCCGAATCGCATCCTCCAATGCGCTCCTCAAATGCTCATTGCACTGGGTACTTACGTTTGTAGCCCTGTCATCATTCTCGTCCTCAGCGTGATTTGACCGCAGCGGGATCACAGGCTGTGCTTGCGGTTGTACCGCCGGCTGCGGTCGGGGAGAAATGACACGGCTACTCTGCACTTCAGAGCGTAGCCTATCAAGTGCGTCGTCACTCAGCCGATAATCACGCTGAATGACGCGCACCTGATCCGACAATCGTTGCGCCGATACGTTGACAGCTGGTTCAAGAGCCTGAAACAGAGAGAGCATCCGGTCACGGTACGCGGTCCGGTTAGTTCCCCCCTCTGTAGCCCCAAAGTATGCGCGCATGACATTTTCGTTCATCGAATTCGTCCATCGCATGCGCTGCACACTCCCACCGGGAGCAGGGACCCTATCAGAGGCCGGTGGGCCTCGAGGTCCTATGCTGGCCGGTGGTCGGCCTCTTCCTCGCCGACGTGCAGGTGGTGGTGACGTCGGCGGCGAAAAATATTCGTCGCTCGAGCTCGACGCAACTGCAGCGGCTGGTGTGGCGTCACTCACGATTGAGGCGGATTCCAGCGGCTGCGAGGCGGAGCTGAGCGACGAAGCCGAAGGTGGTGGGCGTGCGCTCCGAGCTCTCGCCCGACTTCTCGTCAACATTGCTATTCCACTTATATTTGCATGTGTATATTGCGGTAGATTTTGTCGCTGGGTGGTTTTTTCTTATATATCATTTTATTTTTTGGTCTATTGTGTTGTTGTGGGTTGAAAACTGTTGGAAATTTCCGTTAAATTTTAAATATTTGTAAATATTTTTTCAGTGAAAAATGTTTTCACTGTCAATGTTTTGACAGTCGGGCACAGATTATTATTATTATTATTAAGCAAAGCAAACTAACAACAATTATGACGAAACAGCCCCCCTAGCCAAGTTGACAATCTACAATCGTCAACGCTAATAGAAAACAATCAAAATGTATGGGAATGGCATATCTCAACGAAAAAGTAATTTGTTGAGATATGTCATTCCCATACATTTTGATTGTTTTTTATATCGTTGACGATTGTAGATTGTCGACTTGGCTAGGGGGGCAGCATTATCAATAAATACTGATATTTTTGTAGATATCAGCAGATGTCAATACCAAGCTACGCTTTGATAAAGTCATATTCGAATTGTTTTTTATTCAAATAGACCTAATTACAGGCACATTATGAATAGTCGATTCTAATTGCAAAGTAATAGAAATTTTTAATTGAATTTGCCTATTGAAATACGAATGTAGACATTCCAATATGTTCTTTTAAATTCAAGTTCCATCTACTTACATTTCTGTTAAAATTTCATATTGTTATAATCAAACAAACTTGGCAATTACAAAGAATTGCCCGCGGAATTACCAGGAGCTCAGTTTTGATGGGTAATGGAACGTTTTCTCCGGCAGATATTTGTGCACATATTGAAATGCCGCTGTTGATCCAAGACTAATTGAAAACGGATCGGTACCTCATTATTATGAGCGTGTTTTTGCTTCATTTGTTACATTTCTGAATGTTATATTTCGCTGAAATTGGCTTTAATTTTTAGCGTGAGTTTAATTAGCTGTGAGCAAATGTAGGGCATCTTCACTTATTTGATTTGTAAATTTGATTTAGGTTTTCCTTCTAAACATAATATGTATTAGAAGAGAATAGAATAAACTTCATTTCAAGCCCAAATGTACTCATATAGGGTTAGTAAAAAAAATTCTAAAGCCTTTTTCGTATTACATTGTGGGACACAGCATCTGCCAAACTGAGAGGGTTCATCAACAGATTACACGTATTTTCAGTTCGGTTTTCTCAACTTTGTTACAGTCACCAACAAAAGTAGGTAAACACTGTCCAAAGTTTCAAAAGTGTTTTATAAATTACTAAACTTACAATTTATCATAATAAAACAAAGTTTAACCGGATTAAATCGCGTATTATTATTTAAATTGGAAATTATTATTTGAATTTACAATTTATATTTTTTTGTAACAAATTAATACATTAATTGTAGAGTATAGTTTAAGTTAAGTTTGTATTTTTATGACATTTGTATGCCCATGAGGCTGACCACAGAATGTAATTAATTTATATTTAAATACGACCTATTTGTTACCTATGAATCACAAATAAATGATTTTAATTTTGATTTTAATTATTAACATAGTGATTTATTTAAAACAATAAATAAATTCTAATATAACATTAATAAAAAAATTGAATTAATCATCAACTTACGTAACTGACCGTACCTAGCGTTTTTTTTTAAATTATTAATATTAATAATCATTTATTTGCCAAAAAAAATAGTTTTTACATTTCCTTAAGAAGAAGAAGTTATAGTGCCACTTTGCTCATAGATAAATCCATATTCATATTATTCATGTATCATTTATCATTCAAGCCGCCAGCGTTGACTACAACTGAAACTCAACCAGTGGTTTCATAAGCAATTGTAACAACAATAGCGCATTAAATGTAACAGTTATACCACATTACTTCACTTCCTATTGAGAGAGTTTGCCGTTTTCTGCTATGTCTAGGTAGCCACTACATTTTGGCATGCACCACATAGAGAGCGGGTTGATGGAGAAGCGGAACCTGGAACGGGAACAAAAAATACGGAAATATGTCATGACGTGGTGAAAAGACAAGCCAGTTAGCAAAATTAATATTAGCCAGATAGCAGGTTGGTATTAGCTAGTTATCCGGTTGGTCTTAGCCAGTTAGCAGGTTGGTATTAGGGCTGGTTGTCCAGATCGCGCTGTGCTCAATACTGTACTGTGTACTCAATAGTGTGTTGTCAATTCTTGAATTGTATTTCTTTTATTATGTATTCAGTCAATACGTAGGTATATGGGTTACGAGCGCTTATTCAACATGCGTAAAAAAAGAACAAAAGACCAACAACCTTAAAAAACGCAGACATTAAAGCCATTTCTTCTATTAGAACATCACACAAAGAGCTCGTCACATAGCCCAGCTGCGGTACTCGCTCAGCTTAGTATGAGGCTAAGCCTAGAAGCCAGTATGTCTAGCACTGTGTAGAAGCTACTACATTATGCTAACTACGGTACACAGTGCCGCTTTATGCCTCTGACGAAATAAACTCAATTTGCGTTCAAATAACGCTACTTACTCCTACGATGTAGTGCTGGGTTTTTGAACGTTGAAATTTTGCTGGACTTTTGAAGCTGAATAATTTTTCAAATTCCACTTTATTTCAATGATAAGCATCGATTTAATTACACATTAAGTAAGAGGTTTCGTTTTGAAAGTTTTATTTTATACATACTTAAAAAACAGGCCAAGAGCATGTCGGGCCATGCTCAGTATTATAGGGTTCCTTAAGTAGGTGTAATTACAAACGAATCAAATCGAATATTAAACATGGCTATTTTAGTTTTTGCAAAAATCGGCAGCATTCGCGACTCAGAGCGTGTTGTTAGTAGCGCCATCTAGCGATAAATTCAAGAAGCCAAATTTAAGAACTGTGTCATGTCAAAGTTACTTTTTGTGATTTTTTCAAATAGAAAGTAGCTAAAGGAGCATTATTTGCTATGACTATTTTTCTCTAAGGTCAATGACCTTTGAACTAGGACGTTTTAAGTATTTTTCAGTTTTGTGTCTATAACTCAAAAAATTATAATCACATTATACTCGAAATAATTTTAAAAGAGAGTTTTTACAAAGGTCTATCAATGTGGAAGAGTATAAGTTTCTACGTTGCATAGTTTAGAAATGGCCGGGGGGGGGACACATTGCAAGCCACTTCGGCGGGCTATATTTCGCAGATGGTACACCTGATAAAAAAGTGGTGTATGAAACATTACCTTCATTTTAGTAGACCTATTAAATGATACCCCACACGAGGGGGTGCAGCGAAAAAAAATGTTCATCCCCGTTTCACAGGTACGGGCGCCACCCCTAAAATACGTAATCAAGATTTTTTTATTCTTTTAAAATTGAGATCTATATCTAGACCATTTTTAGGGTTCCGAAGTCCTACAAGGGACCCTTATAGTTTCGTCATGTCCGTCGGTCTGTCCGTCTGTCCGTCTGTCCGTCTGTCCATCTGTCCTAATCCTTTTTCATCCCCATTTCACATGTATGGACACCACCCCTAAAATACGTAAAAACGATTTTTTTTATTCTTTTAAAATTGAGATCTATATGTAGACTATTTTTTAACAAAATTTCATTTACTTATGTTTGTAACTGTAGAAGTTATTAAGCTGTAAAGGATTAGGACAGAGGGACAGACGGACAGACGGACGGACATGACGAAACTATAAGGGTTCCTTGTAGGACTTCGGAACCCTAAAAACAGCCCATTACTGTTCCACTGCTAGGCACGGGCCTCTTCTCAGAATGAGAAGGATTCATGCTTTAGTCCACCACGCTGGCCTAGTGCGGGTTGGTGGACTACGCACACCATCCAGAACTGTATGCAGCGCTCTCAGTTGTGCAGATTTCCTCACGATATTTTCCTTCACGGTTGTAACAAGTGATCATCAAATTTTGATCCACACATGAATCTGTAAAGTCAGAGGTGTGGGCCGGGTTCAAACTCGAACCCGGAACTCGAATGTGGAAGGCAAGCGTTCAACCACTAGGATACCAATGCCTTTTGAAATTTGGAAATACATGCTTTTTACCCGACTGCACGACAGCAAAGACAGGGTTATGTTTTTCACGCGTATCTCTGTATGTATCTATGTATGTATGTGGGATTCTTTATACTCTCGAAGCATCCCAATGACTGGATGGATTTTAACGAATGAGGTGTCTATCGACTCGCATAAATTGTGCAATGGTTATAGGCTAGTTTTGTTTTTCTAAAATCAAAATGGCGACCGTGAAATGCAAAATGGCGGTAGTCACAAAAAATAAATTTCGCGCACCATACATACTTATATGTGAGGTATCACTGAATAGGTCTTTTAAAATCAACATGAGATTTCTTTAACCATTTTACAGCCACAAGCTCCGTTTAAAAACCACACAACCTGAAAGTTGTGTATGATTTACATTTCCAAATATATATAATTGTTCTGGTAGATTGAATGAGGTGTTTATCCATTTGTAAGATAATATAGTGATGATATTTTATAGGTGTATTTATTTATAAGCTAAACCAAGAACGTTGTTTAAGCAAAAACTAAAAAATATTAAATAAAAAAGTTAATTTAAAAATCTAAAAAACCCGACTGCGTGTAAAAAGAACTGAAAAGATATAAACAAGACGTATGTATTCAAAATCAAATATTTCAGTAGCAAATCATAACACGCTGTCGGAGGCTACGTAGGTATGTTTTTGGTCAGTTAGTGAATTACTTATATCGTTCGTAGGTAGCCTCCGACTGCGTGTTATGATTTGCTACTGAAATATTTGATTTTGAATACATACGTCTTGTTTATATCTTTTAAGTTCTTTTGAGGGTTAGGTTTTTTAGGTTTGGTTTTTTTGGTTCAGTTTTTTTTTGGGTTTTTTTGGTTTTTTTTGGGGTGCATTGCACATGCATATTTGTGTGATGAACATAAGTGTTTGTATTGGTCTGGGTGTTGCTTAAGTTAATAAATAAATATCTTCGGGACATTTCACATAGCACCATCTAGTCCCAAACTAAGCAGTGCTTGTGCTATGGGTACTAGACAATGGATATAATACTTATATGCTTTTTTTTTGTTGTAAATACATACTTATAATACATATGCAACACCCAGACGAACACTAATACTTATGTTCATCACACAAATGTCCAAAATATAAAAAAAAAATATAGATATATAGGGTATAGCCTGAAGAATTGCCAAACTTAAGTGGCAGTGGGCGGACATTGCTCGCAGAACGGATGGCCGATGGGGCACAAACATTTTGGAGTGGTGACCGCGTACTGGCAGGTGCAGCGTGGGTAGGCCGACAAGGTGGACCGACGACCTGGTGAAGGTCGCGGAAATCCTCTGGATGCGGAAAGCGCAGGACCGATCGTTGTGGCGATGCTTGAGGGAGGTCTATGTCCAGCAGTGGACGTCTTTCGACTGAAATGATGATTATGAAATTATAGGATATAAAATTTACAATATAGAAGATGGATATAGGTTGTTATCCTCGTGGAATCCGGTAATCGAGAAGTGTTCGCGTCGTGATATGTCTACTGACTACTACATATGTCTGTCCGCCGAAACTGTCAGCATTGTGTGTCGTGATTCAGCATATCTTGTTACGGACAGCGACGTTACGAAAAACCAACCGCGGGTAGTTCGAGAAAACACCCGCCGCTCAAGACGATGACACCCACATACTTCAGTCTGCTCGTGACCACGGCCAATGCAACTTGACCGAAACGTCGAGGTTAGTCAAAATGTTCGTTATATTTTGATATAATTGTGCGCGACAAGTCCCGTAAACTTAGTTCAATATGAGTGAAATTCGCGGAAGTTTAAAAACTTCTAATATAGAAGCTCCATCGAAAACAAAAATAATAAAAACCAAAAAAAACAAAAAAAATCGAAACGTGTCAATATCAATCCATGTCCAACACAGCAATCAGAGCCAGACTGCAACATCGTAAAAGGAAAACACGAGAATTTATGCCAACTAAAGTTCAACACGGATTGACGAGAGGCGCCGATAAATCGCCACATTCCCGGACGCCGGACGATGACCGGACACTGGACTCAATATTGACTATCGCTTTATGACGTCAATAATTTTTTTTATGCCGTGCCGTTATAAAATGCATGGCCGTGAGTAATGGATATTTAAAGCGATTTACCGGACGACTCGGGACGATGAGTTTCCCGGTTATTTACCCGTAGCGGAATGTTATACGTAGCGGGGTAAAGGTCTCTGTTTGAGAGATGATCCCAATATGGAAAGCGGGATTATGTCGTAAATTTTTGTTTGTTACACTAAATTGTAGGCGTAGGGCAAATAGTGTCAGCGTCACATTCTGAATTTTATTTTGATAGACCATAAAGCATCCTTTCTACAAAAAGTATTTCGACGTCTAACGCTGGATCATCTCGTATTATACACATACTGGTAAAATCTTAATATATAAAACAAAGTCGGGTTAGTTACATCATTTACAACTCAAGAACGGCTAAACCGATTATAATGAAATTTGGCATACAGATAGAGCATAACCCGGATTAACATATAGGCTACTTTTTATACCGAGAAGATGAACAGTTTCCGAGGAATGCGTGATAAACGACATTCACGCGGGCGAAGTCCCGGGCTTAGGCTAGTTATATCTTAATGGAGGAACATGTTTTAGCCATATTAATAGTTACGACTTGTTTTTATGTAATAACTAACTTTTTATAACTTGTTTATTTTTATAGTACCTATTTTATATTATTGTATATTGTTTTATGTATTTTGTATGGGCCTTTATGCCTGAAATAAATGAATTATTATTATTAATACAATAATGACACAAAATCGGAATCCAGTACGCATCCGTATTTATAAATTATATATTTTTTGTACTTAACACCTCGCTTCATCATTGTCATCGCCTATATTGGTCCACTGCTGGATATAGGCCTCTCCAACAGCACGCCACTGACATCAATCCACGGCCACTCGCATCCAGTTGCTACTAACATACTTACCAATACCATCCCATCAGCGAGCCTGATAGCGTGGACGCTATGACGTAGGGTAGGAGGACGTTTGCTGATTCGCGAACTCCATTCAAAAGCAGGTCTACCCCAACGGCCATCGTTTCTTCAGCTAACATAGCAGGCCCACTGCTACTTCAGCTTGCTGATCCTGTGGGCTATGATGAAAATTTTGGTTATCTGTCGGATCCCCGTTCCAAATTGTGGTCCTATGGAGAAGAACCGGCTAGAAACTCCATGGATATACTCTTTTTAAAATAGGTTATTGTTTATTACATCAAATTTATTCAAATGATGTGAGTATAATTTAGGTTAATGCCAGAAATAAACAAGAGTTTAAAAGTGAGAATATTGCCTTTAGAAATAAACGTAAAGAGTTGCCATAGTATGTAGGAGCTGACCTGTCCCGACAGACGGCACCCGTTCACGAGCATGACGCGAGCATCAGTCTCAACCATATTGAAGGGAACTTAACGACACGACACTAACGCCACCATCAGCATGACATTTAAGTAAGCATGACAGGCTCATACTGCTAGATAACAGATAGGCAGTAATATATAGAATTACTGTAAAAACACTAATGGCCATATCATACTTACATTTTACATTTTAATCGAATCGATCCTTCAGAGAGACTCTGAGCATACCCGCTGAGCTACTTTTATTTTCTGGACCAGCCGTACCGTGAGTGACCACGTCTTGGCTCTGTAAATCATGACAGGCAGGACGCATTGATTGAAGACCTTAGTCTTATGGCTCTGTGAAATAGGTGACGAGAAGGTTTGACGAAGTTTCCGAATGTTACCCAGCCCAGCCAGCCAGTCAGCCCAGCCCTCGCCATCTCGCATAGCTGATCTAAATTAACTTTACACAACACAATGCTTTTAGCCAGTAATCTTAAGTAGCATCCATCAAAACGTAGGTACGAACAAAAACTGTGTTTGAGTAAAAACGAAATTCTAAATATTCATTTGGAGAAACGGTTTTCAACAAAGTTCGCCAACAAATTAGTTGCGCTTACAATTCAACCGAAACGTTTTCAGCTGTGTAGTGTTCGTTCATATTTTTGATGATTCACTTTGAGTTTAACTTTGTACAGTTATTTTATTTTTGTAGTATAACTGCACTGTACTTTCATGAATGTTTTTATAATGTACGAACCGGTAGAATTAGAAAAAAAAACTTTAATGCTACTTCAATGGTTTTGCCAATGTAGTGATTTCTTTAGTTTATACTAGTTCTTTACTCCATTTTTCAGTACTTTTACTTACTTTTGTAGCTTGTTGTTTAAATATCTTCGTTGTTGATGAAAAAACAAACAATATTAGTGACTACGCAGATAAACAATTATACAAAATTTTAATTAAATAAATACAATCACACAAAACAGAAAACAATTTTACTATACTATAATTATAATAATTATAAGACAACAATTGAACAATTGATTTCAGTATATCAGTGACAGTGATGTAGTAACATAAATTCTAAAGATAAACGCTCAAAAGAAGTAGACCATATAAAAACAATAAATACCCTACAACCCAAAGCAGAAGGCTCAAAAGTGTGATACGAACCGCAACCCCACCGGACTCAACAACTTTGTATCCACTGCAGCCAACATTATGATAACAAGCAAACTGAATACTGAACCACTTATGAGTTACACTCGTAAATCAAATGGTTCGCGGTCGCGGGTGCAACTCAAAGTTACCGTCCGCCGCGGATTTTCACTTTGTCAGAGTTTTACTTGAGACTCTGCCGTATCTGATGGATGTCGTACGTGACGTAAGCTATGAGCGACGAGCGGAGGTAAGCCAATCGCAACTGTACTGCATAAAAATGAAACAAATAGCATAATATTATACGGACCTGCAAAGGTAGGAAGGTATTTAGTTCCTTATAAGTAGGTGTTCCGTGTGCTACCGGACATAAAGAATAGCACCACCCTTATCACTTCTCATGGGTGTCGTAAAAGGCGACTAAGGGATTCATCGGAGGATGGGCAGCAGCGTTCTCTGAGTATTTAACCAACCAACTGCGATCGCCAACCGGCCTGCCAAGCGTGGTGATTATGGCGTATCCACTAACATGCTGGGGGAGGCCTATGTCAAGCAGTGGACGTCTTTCGGCTGAAATGATGATGATGAAGTAGGTTCCCTTGGTATCGAGCTATAGTAATGTAGATTCGGTGTCATCGTAAACAAAACTAGTATTTAGAAATTGTGCAGTTTTATTTATACTCCACTCATTTTATCTTTCTTAGAAAAAATATACAACTACAAACTTATTTTCTTAACAACGTCCTTTGCACCGCCAACGCACCCTCTTGAGCCTTTCCACTATAATCCTTTTTCTGTATCTCTCTTTCTTACTATAGTTTTCTTTCACTCACACCTCTAAGTTCCATTTCACACACCTTTCATATGTTTTGCACCAATCCTATAGTATTTTTAAACTAAAGACCACAAAGTATTACCGTCTTTAGGATAATTTTAAGTTATACAATTAGACATCACATGACTGTGTCTGCTTGTGACCACGGCCAATGCAACTTTTCCGAAACGTCGAGGTTAGTCAAAATGTTTGTTTTGTTTTTTTATTTTGATTTTATTGTGCGCGAAAAGTCCCGTAAATATAGTTCAATTTGACATCACATATTTCACATTGAATCCAATGTTAGCAGAGTGTAAAATAGCGGTTTATAGTGGTTTACATCTAAACAATAATATGCACACTTGAGGTACTGCACGCTCGCTGCGTAGTCGCACTGTATCCGATATGATCTAGCATTTAATCATCCTCCTATGACTTGATCCGCCACCGTCTGCGCATTGATCTCTTTCCTGAAAGGGTTCACTTCTAAGCCGTCCATAGGAGCCCAAAAGGGCTTTGTCAGATAAGACTTGTTTGGGCCAATCTCTTCACAAAAAACACCACGTTATCAATTTAATCATCGGATACCTACTTTTTATAAAGATTTCCCTTCAATACTTTTTCGGTCAAACATTAATCTCTAAGATACTATTCTGAGAGGGCCTGTTATGCTTGATAGGATAAAGAATTAATAATGTTAAGTACTATAAAGCTATAGAGGGGGACTCGACCAAATAACATTGTGGGTCCATCCATTAAAGTATTATTACGATGACTGGCCTCTTCAGGGTAAATGTAACTTTGAGTACATTTAATTATGACAGGACTTGAATTAGAATTTGTAAATTACTGTAACTGAATATAAGACTAATAATAATGTGATTTTTAAAGGACACACTAATATAATAAAATGTATCAGTCTCTTTTTGTATAAAAGCAGTCAAAGCAAAATTCCATGTCACTAATTATATCAGCTTCATTATAAAGACTGAAAGAGTTCTTTGTAAACGGCCCGCCTGATATAAAATACTTCTATTAGGTCTTTTCTAGGGTCCCGTACCTACACAAAGGGTGCCAACGGGACTTACGTTGCGCAGTCTGTACGTCTGTCCGTCCGTCCGTCCGTCCGTATATTACATTGTCCGATAGTCTGCGAAATTAACTCGCGCGTGGCTTGTTTTTACATTATTTTACTGAATTCGAACTCAATAACATTGAGTTAGACAGTTGGTCTAGACTTTTATTTTCTGTATTGCCCAGTAAATGGGGTCTGATGGCAGTCGCTCCGTGTAAAATACTGATGTTCAGCCGCATCTGGTTAGACTGGAAGCCGACCCCAACATAGTTGGAATAGAAGAAGATGAGCAGGATAACTAAACGTATTACTTAGCAGGAGACGCAATTGTATTAACCAAAATTATTATTATCATAGGCATACATGAACTGAGCAATGAAAGGTCCAGGAAGCTTGCATCCAATAACTATAGTTTTTTACCCGACTGTTTTAATTCAGTTATTACCAACTACTCGTATTTTTAGAAGTAGAATTTGGCAAGCAAACCAGCCTTTTGATTTGCCCTTAAAGGTCATGTGGCACCCCATCAGTAAAAAAATTGTTACTCGCTGAATACATCATTTATTTGTTTTTAATTATTACTAAATGATGTATTCAGCTAGTAATAATTATTTCACTGATGGGGCGCCACTTGGCTGCTGCATGCGCCTTAACCTTTTTAAAATTTTATTAGCTAATTTTCCAGTCAACCCAAAAATGGCAAGGCATTATTTAGTTGTATATCAAAGCGCTTAATGCGCAAAACGTTCATTTAACCAAAATTTCATGAACAAAATTGCAATATAAATGACGGGAAATATCGGGACACGCGGACGCGTCTCTCGGTGGAATGGAATTTAATCATCCAATTATGTGTGAATACGGACGAGTGGTCGGTAGCTATCGGTGCACCGTGCTGCGCTTGACAATAAATCTGCTAATGTGCCACTAAACCACGGCATCGGTCGCGCGGACATTGGAGGGGCATGGGCCGTGATTGGTTACAATTAGAACCTGTTTAGTTATATGAATTTGGATTAAGCTTTTGTGTGTTTGTGGTGTCCCCGTCTAATAAACGCATTTTTTCAGTAAACCTTGTAGTAGGTATCAACAATTTAAAATAATGGAGAAGGTAAACTTATGATACTTATTACTGGTGAAGGTCGCGGGAATCCACTAGATGCGCAAAACGCAGGACCGGTCGTTGTGGCGATGTTTGGGGGAGGGAAGGCCTATGTCCAGTGGTGGAAGTCTTTCGGCTGAAATGATGATGACGATATGACGATCAAAATTTCAGCATGTATTTGTTATGATAAGATTCGAATAATGCAAAGCAGAAAGGCCTGGCTCGAATTTACTCGTTTTATAGTCAAACTAGCTTTTACCCGCGGCTTCGTTCCCGTGGTTCTTTATTTTGGCATTATTTTAGGACTCTACCGTACACAATGTAGTTTGTCCGTTTGGCGTAAATTATGAAAAAGGCTTTTTTTATCTAGCCTGTCTCTTTCCGGCCCATAAACTATTACATCTCTGTGCGAAAAATCACGTCGATCTGTTACTCCGTTGTTGCGTGAAAGAAGAACAAACTAACAGACATACTTTCACATTTTTATATATTAGTAGGATTGGGTAGGATAGGATTATTCCGTAAATAATTATTTAATTCGAAACAGCAGGCCGGCCGCGCCGCGTATCATGCTCACATTGTTTTGATGCTTTCTCCCATTTATCTCCCATCGGCTCTATCTACTAACAAGCCATAAAGAGACAGGTACAACCTTATCAAAAGCTAGCCTAACATTTAATTGTGTTGTTGATTACAAAGAAAAATGGCGGTGCGTTTGTTTGGGAGATAATAAAGTGCGGGCATAATTCCATAATAACGTTTATATATAAATTCGAGACGGAATTAAAAACGGCGCGAGAAGATTGAGCAGTTGCGTGCAGGGCTACCAGGGAACGGTTTTTTGTTACTGTCGTTATGTTATTTAGTTCTTGCGGAATCAGTCAATTGATAGCGATATATACCTTGAAGTATAAGTGTAAAAAAGTCCACCGAGTCACCAAAAACTTTCAGTAGCAACGTTGTACGTTGAGTATGGGTAAAAAATTGTTTAATTATAAATTCTGAATGTTTAATTCTGAATCTGAGCTACAAAGATTAGCCCATAGACGCACATTTGCTTGTTTTTCTGTGTTCTACAGGCTGTACTTTGGAGAGTGTGCGCATGAGCTCCATGAGCTTATTCTGCCATCTCCTTTCTTTCATCGGACTACACGACGCACTGCAGGATATCATCTACATTTGGTAGAAATCCCTACTATCAGGACCAAGCGCTTTGAGAACTCTTTCATAATGCGCACAGCCAATTTGTGGAATTCACTGCTGGCATCTGTATTTTCGGGCACTTATAACCCTAACGCCTTTAAAGCTGGAGTGAATCAGCACCTAATAGGTTTGCTCGCTCCATCGTCGACCACATCCTGACAAAGCTGTCTAGGCTGCGGTCAAGAGCAGATGTATGTATCATAAAAAAAATTAGTTTAAATATGAATCTGAATGGCTATAAATAAAGGCAAACCGAAATAAAGCTGTATAGATTGTGTGAAAGATGGATAGAAAGAAAATGAACACTAAGATGATGGCAGATAGAGATGTATGGAAGTAAAATACATGCTGCGCCGACCACAAATCTCGGATAAGCGCAGGAGCATTATGAAAAGCTATTAATTAAATCTATCTGATTCAATATATTATTATTTTCATAATAGAGTTTCACATCCACGTACGGTAGACCGCACGTCGGTGGTAACACTTTGACATTAGCAGCATCTTTATTTCGTAAGCAGTAAGGGCGGTTTTCGAATTGACGTGTTGCCACTGTCATGCAGTCGACTGTACCTCGCAATATGCTGCGCAAATGTTCATAATATTAGCGAAATGCCAAATGAAATATTTTAAAGTTTTAGTTTATAGTAATATTGGGCCATTAAGTTCAATTCCACCAAAAATATATTATAAAGTTAAGCGTGTTGTTATATAGTGAAATGGAGGCCCTTTTAGTCTTGTTTGGGCATGTTATTTTTACTTTACTGTTTTTTATGTAATGTTTTTGTTTTCACCTGTAACGAGATTTAATCAATTATTTCTTTTTTTTTTACTACAGTTAACCAACTGAAGTCAAGTTAACCAATAATACGCCATAAAAACTAAATCATAATCAGTTGCTAACCCTCAGCGCGCTGACTGCGGTAATTTCTCCACTTTTGACTGACATCGGCATGCCCGAATTTAATTTAGACACCTGAGGCTGTTGCATAAAACATGGCGCACTTTTTCTGCCATTCATCGAGGCGCCGACATCTTGCCTTTTGTATTTTAATGAGCTGTCAAATCATATATTTTTGAGACACTTGGCTTTCCTTCATATTTGAGTTGGATTTGATTAAAGAATTTAATTACTATGCCTTCGTTTTATTTAATTGACATTAAATAAATATAATTAATTTTATAATTAATATTATTATTGCAATTCTCCGTAAAATTTCTATTGCTATCAACTCTCGCCAGTCTTGTGATGATTAAAAACAACCAAAAAATTATGACGAGTTACTAAATAGTAGCCATCGTTATTATAAGCACCCAAAACATACATAATTACTAGGTACACAACAGTAATACTCAATCATAAAACAAGAAAGAATGTCACATAAGTTGGCAAGAATTATGATTTAGAAAAAAAAAACAAATTGTAACAACGATTCGCCCATAAGCAGGACAATGTCGTATTTTCAATTTTGTGGGATTACACAAAACGGAATTCACGCCAGCTTTGCCCCCGTCATGGTGTGACATGTTCGTAATCCAGCGCTCGCAACCTTATAATATTGTTCGAAATACACACGAAAATAAACAGTTGAACATATTTTTCGAGTATTAGGGACGTGTCTATAAATGTGTCATGGTAGAGAGACATGTGACAAGCAACCAGTTTTATCTAAATGGATATTTTCTTAATCTTAAAACAAAATGTTTAAGCACATTTCAAATATTCAGAACATACCTTTAAGCTCAAGTGTATTCTTTTATGTGTGTGTACATAAATAAACAAATAAAGAACATTTTTTAAGAATTTGATTATCATTTGCTTTAATGGTGAAGGAAAACATCGCCCTCGTGAGGAAACCTGCACACCTGAGAGTGCTCGATACAGTTCTCGATAGCGTGTGTAGTCTGCCAACCCGCAGTAGGCCAGAGTGATAGACTAAGGCCTTAACCTTCTCATTCTGAAAAGAAACCCGTGTCCAGCAGTGGAACAGAAATGGGCCGATTTATATTCATATAAGTTTTAAGGGTTCTCTTTGAACAGCTTGTATCGCTTGTTCAGTAAACATAATAATTGTTACTCGCTCTAGCACCTGTGTTTGCGTCCTTATGATCACTTTCTGTTTCTCTTCTAGATCTTGGAATTGTTTATTCAATTATTCAGGTGTTTATCATAACCTCATCATCATTCATTATCATCATTTCAGCCGAAAGACGTCCACTGCTGGACATAGGCCTCCCCCAAGCATATGTTGGGGGGGATATGCCATAATCGCAACGCTTGGCAGGCGGGTTGGCGATCGCAGTTAGTTGGTTAAATACTCAGAGAACGCTGCTGCCCATCCTCTGGTGAATCCCTTAGTCACCTTTTACAACACCCATGAGAAGAAATAGGGTGGTGCAATTCTTTACATCCGGCACCACACATAACCTCATACCTCCATGAAACCATATACTATTACTGTAACACTATTAAATTTGAATTTCCCTATTCATTATTATTAAACTTTAGAAAAATCAGATTACTAAGAATTACGAGTCCCAGTAATAAAATAATTATATTAATCCAAACAGATCTTTTCTGAGGGTCATGATAAACTTATTATTAATAGTTGTGACTAAGCATTTCAGCTGAAACTTGAGATTGTACCAGGACCAATTTTGCCAGGTCTAGTGTATTAGTGATGCTATCAATAAATTATGACGCATATGTCACGTGACGTAATCCGCGCCACAACGTCCTCTAATCGTGACAACCTATTATGAAATATGCAAAAAACAAACACAGGCAGTCGCCTCTCAATTTGGACTGCGGCGGTGGCGGTGCGGGCACGGCAATAGCGCAACTTCACTGAAACTTCACAAAATGAATGAGAACTATATCCGACTTTTAGAAGCATGTGCCTTTTCATGTGACTTCGGGGACTAAAACTAGAGGTTTCAAGGTACCTCGAAGAGAATTTTACCAAAGACATTCAGTAGGTAAGTCTGAGTACTGTCCAACTACTTGAAATAGACTACTAATTCTCCGGAAAAATAAGTCGCCGATCTCTTAACATTTTTGCTGTATTCTTCGTAAATAGGGTGCTTGTGATAAATGATACCAATAATTTAGTCGTGTTTGTCAGCTACAGGGTGTTACAGCGTTGCGGTCGTTGTCAGCGTGACAACGCTGCAACGCGCGACATCGTGTTTTGACACCTTGTTTGCGGTTGTGGTCATAACGGATACTTTTTAATTTTATTTTAAGTGTACAGAACTCTGGATTGGCTAACTTCATCATCATCATCATCATCATTTCAGCCGAAAGACGTCCACTGCTGGACATAGGCCTCCCCCAAGCATCGCCACAACGACCGGTCCTGTGCCTTCCGCATCCAGCGGATTCCCGCGACCTTCACCAGGTCGTCGGTCCACCTTGTGGGGGGCCTACCCACGCTGCGCCTTCCAGTACGCGGTCGCCATTCCAGAACTTTACTGCCCCATCGGCCATCCGTTCTGCGAGCAATGTGCCCCGCCCACTAACTTAATTATCTTCAATTAAATTCCAATTTATATTTGTTTAGCACTAGAGCTATGCCGTCTACATAACACAGCGTTTTGGCATTTCATTTGCGTTTGTGGTCAACACCCTAGTTTTTGTTAGACATTCTGAAATTTTAATCTAAAATATCTACTGAGCGTACTTTGACTTTTATTGGGTTGAATTTATTCTATAGAATACATTATCCCATTTTGCCGACCGATGTAATACTTTCTGAAGCCACGTCAGTATTTACACGCCATTTTCACCCCGTAGACGGTTCTTTCCCCACAAATAAAATTCACAAAAAAATCTGAAAATCTGTTTTATTTTCGTATTGAGCGGAATATCAAAAATGTAATCAAATTATTTATTGGCTATAACAAAAGTCAATAACTAAAAAATTAAACAAAATTATTGTAAGTTTTTTTCTCGCTATTATTCCTAACTTCATACGCAACAACTACTGACCAAAATATGTATACATACGTGTATATACCAAGACACCTGTTTCGTCTTGAGTAAGGCAAAGACTGAATTTCTAACTGCTACTATCCTGATATACCCCTTTTGCTTCATCTTCCACGTCATGCATGCTCGTCAGCCACAAAAAATACAAACTACCAGGCCCCTCAGAAAGTATTGCGAAAAAAAGTTTTTATATATGGGAGACTGGCCAGTTATAATGTTTTTCGAAAATATGATTATTTATAAGTAAAAATAAGTAAGTTCCAATTTCAAAATTTCCCTCCACATTTTTTGCGAGTTAATTCAAAGTATTGTGTCTCACTGAAATATGGATCTGCGCCGGGAACATTTTAGAGCTATGATTTTATACGATTTCAAGTGTCGCCTGAAACCGGATGAATCGTACGATAGACTTCAAATGGCATTCATGGATGAAGGCCCTTCCAAGGCAACCGTGTATCGTTGGTATAACGAATTCAAGCGCGGTCGACCAACTTTGGGGGATGACGAAAGAAGCGGTCGCCCTTTGACGGCTGTTACCGAAGAAAACGTGCTAGCAGTGAAAAATTTAATCCAAGACAATAGGCGAATTACATATCAGGAGATTCAACACATATTGAAGATTGGATCGGGAAGCGTTCACGAGATTCTACACAGCCATCTTCGCGTGAGGAGGATAGTATCACGCTGGGTGCCGCACAACCTCACCGATGCTCAGAAGCAGGCCCGGGTGGAATGGTGCCGTGATATGCTTAACAAATTTGAAGCAGGCTCGTCTCGGCGTGTTTACGACATCGGTACAGGTGATGAGTCCTGGATTTATCAATACGTCCCAGAAACCAAGCGCCAGTCGACTGTTTGGGTGTTTCAAAATGAGCCAACGCCTACCAAAGTGAAGCGATCTAGAAGCGGGGGTAAGATTTTGATCGCTAGCTTTTTTAATTTGACTGGCCACTTGGTATCAATTCCCTTACGGGATCAAAGAAGCATTAATGCCGAATGGTATACTACCAAATTTTTGCCAGAAGTTTTCTCTGTTATAAGCAACAAGCGACCAAACACAGGGCTCCGCGGGCTACTGCTCCACCACGACAATGCACCTGCGCACACCGCACTCAAAACGAGGGACTTCCTGGACAGCACGCCAGTCAAACTCCTGGGTCACCCTCCTTACAGCCCTGATCTAGCACCGTGTGACTTCTTTTTATTCCCAAAAATAAAAAATCAGCTCAAAGGGATACAATTTTCGTCGCCGGAAGATGCGCTGGCTGCGTTCGAGCAGGCTGTAAACGAGGTGTCTGCGGCGGACTGGAAAAAGTGTTTTGAAAACTGGTTTAGGCGCATGAATCTTTGTATAGAGGCTGGTGGAAAGTACTTTGAAAAGATTTGATAAAAATATATGTACGTATAGAACAATTTTTTTTAGTTTCGCAAAACTTTCTGAGTGTCCCACGTATAGTTATTTTTAAATCTCTGACTTTAACACTTAGAACAGATGTTGAAGTAACTAGGGAGAGAACAACACAACACCCCTCATATTATCCATTATAACTTGTAATTGTAATGATTACAACATCATAATATTATTAATTTAATGGTCACAACCAATCAAACCAAAACCAATTAATTATTCAATGGATTCATCATGGCGGCTTATATTTAATTTGCATCGGTCGTCGCCACAATGGGTTAGATGTTAAATAAACGTTCTGTCGGCTGTCACAACGCGCTGCCGATACGACTCGCTATCACAAACAAACATGCTGCGCTGCGGTCTGCGACGGAATACCTGAGGGGAGAGGTATACAATCGGGGGAATTCGGCAGGTTTTTAATGCCAAGGGAATATTGTTGTCATAACCTAATTGCCAAGACTTAATTTTTTTTTACTACGGAACCAAGACTATAATAAGTTTGCTTTTTCGGGGTTTGTTCTCAAATATTCTGTTAGCTATGAAACGCTGCACGGGGCTATCTAGCATAACACATTAAGGCGCATGTAGCAGCCAAGTGGTGCCCCCATCACAAAAATAATTTTTACTCGCTGAATAAATAAATAATCAGTTTATTCTCTCTTCACAATAGTTTTTAAAGTAATAGCAAATGTGCCAAAAAATTATAAAAACCAACTTTGTGAGAGACTGGTGCCTGAAGTAGGTTTTTATTCAAAACCTGTATTACAGGTCACCAGGGCCCTTCCGCAGCTAGCGTTGTATAATTTGGCCTTTGAAGGCTTATGTAATACAGACATTTTCATTAGGTGAAAGAACTTTACTTATATTTAAGACTACACATATAAAATAATTAAAGAACACGGAAATACCAAATCATGTGTGGGGAGTGTGGGTGTGTTTGTGTTTGATTTGTGTGTGGGTGAGTATAAGTGTGAATGTAAATGTTTGCATGGGTCTAGAATGTGTGAGTAAGCTGAGCGAATCGAGTATAACGCAAGAAGGGAGCCAAGGGGGAATTATAGTAGAAGCTGATAGTCTACGCGAGAGGAATCAAAAGACTCTCGGTTTCTTCGTAATCTAAGTTTTTGAGGTATTTCGTGACTGACGTTTTACATTTTGCTTTAAGTTGAGGGTATATATTGAGGGTTTTATTTAATTTGTTGTATAGGTATGGTACGAGAAAACAGAAAGATCTATGTGAAAGAGCTGACTTGAAGATTTGCGATTGACAAATCCTGTCCACACGCCGCTTATCCCTGCGTAAGTTTTGGTTGTATTGCAACATTGAGTGTTTTTTGAGTACAGTATGCAATATGAGGGTTTGTCTGATCGTAAGAACATCCCATTCTTTGTACAATTTAAATGTAGGGAAGCGGTAGGGGAGACCAGCACCCACCTTAAGAATGGCACGCTGAGCTCTCTCTGCCTCAATTTTAAGTGGGACTTGGCGGCACCTCCCCATGATGTGATACAATAATCAACCAGCGACTGACACAAAGCATAATAGACCATCTTGATTACCCGTCGATCTTCAGTGTGTCTCAGCGTTCTAAAAATATATATCAACTTACGTAACCTAGTTGTAAGTATCTTCAAATGTGGTTTGAAGGACAGAAATTGGTCAACTACAATACCGAGGTATTTCATTTTGTCAGTCCTTTGAAGGGTGGGACATGAATCCAAGGAAGGATCAGGGATACAGGTCTGAGCGGTGATGATAAGAGAGTCTGGGGGAAGAAGGTCTGACCTATGTGCAAACGTAATATATTTGGTTTTAGTAATGTTTAATGTCAGAACATTAGATTGCAACCATTCACTGACTCTATTGAGACCCTGCTGTGCAATATCAAATACCTCAACCCAGGAATCTCCCCAAAAGCAGAGTGCAGTATCATCGGCGTACGTGATTATTTTGCCCTTATGGAGTTGGAGTTGGCATAGATTATTGATATAGATCAAGAACAACGTTGGGCCGATAATGCTGCCCTGTGGTACGCCGAATTCGACAGAAAGCTCATTGCTCAGCCTATTATCTATCCTGACTTTTTGCCTTCTGTCTAACAAATAATCTTCCAATTATTTTAAGGGAACACCTCTCCCACCGATCTGGTTCAACTTCTGAAGTAGGTGTGGGATAGAGACTGTGTCGAAGGCTTTTGCCAAATCCAGGAACACTGTCAAGCATTTCCTTCCCTCATCTTGATTATTTATGATGGTCTGCAAAAACTCATGTACCGCGTCGTTGGTTGACTTACCACGTCGGAATCCAAATTGACACGATGAAAGAAGGTCATTAGACTCAAGGAAGTCCATTAGCCGACGATTTATTAGACGTTCTAGGATTTTAGACAACATCGGCAAGATGGAGATCGGTTGGTAGTTGTCAACACAGTCTTTATGGGGATTCACAAGGGAGGGGTCCCTTGTGAATCGGCTTGATGAGCGCTATTTTAATAGCCCTAGGAAAAATGCCAGTTGACAAGGCCAGGTTACAAATGTGCGTAATAGGAGAGGTAAGACAGTAAATGTACCTTTTTATTATTTTGCCAGTGATTTGGTCGATTCCTACGGCACACTTTTCTTTTAGGCTTTGGATTAGGAGGAAAACTTCTTCCTAATCGGTAGGAAATAAGACAATTGAATCAAGGGGGGGTGGAGGGGAATCATGATTCTGTGTTATTGATCTATCTTTATTTGGAACGTAGGTTCGTTCAGCAAGCTTTCTTCCCAAATGAATGCATCATTTATCGAAAATTCGTTTTTAATAATTGAAGTACAGCCACAAGTTACAGTACCTGTACTTCAGTTGTTAAAAACGGTGTGATGTGTTGTTGGGACTTATAAAAGTAATACCCTATTTACAAAATAAGTATTGGAACTTTTTGAGATTACCAATGAATAAAAAAAAATTACGTGTGCGGTCAGGGGAACCCAGTCAGAAACGAAGTTATCCTTAAAATTAATATTTCTTTGACTGGGTTGATGCTAAATTTCACTACCCTAATACAAGCATAGATCGTCGCTTCAGTGCTTGAATGTCCAACAGACCATGGACCGAATTTTACTGGAGACGTTATTTTTAGTTTATTATTGATTTAAGAGAAATATTTTAAAAACTTTGATGATTTAAGAATAATGTATAGTATATATACATTAGTACATTTTCTCCCGAATCCCACCTACTGCAATCCCCATAAGGAATTTCGTTCCAATAACCCTATTTTGCGTAACACATTGCTTAGATAAAAACAAACAACTTCCCTATTAATAAAGCAGGAGATAAGTATAAATCCATGTTTACGACGTGGCTCAAAACTGCACATTACGTAGTTTTCAAATCCATAAACCAACATGTTACCAGTGAGCCGATAAGGGACACCTACCCACCTGTTTCAACTTGAAGAATATCTTGTATCCATTCAAGTATTGAATAATGTAGGTCTATGTTAAGCCCGAGATAAAATTAACTTATAAAAATGTTACTACAGATATTTTCTAATACCCAAAAGCATTGTTATGCCGTACATAACATATTCTTGGAAAAAATATTTATCAGTTTTACTTTTTTATGTTTCTTTTGAGTAAAATTTTCGAAGAAAGTATATTGTAAATCTATTTGGTGAAAGCTGAAAATTTTGCGTATATTTGAATTTGATTGTGGGTGTATCTTTTACGAAAGATAAGTAACACTGTGACCTTATCTTTGAGGTCAATGGACTATTAGTAACTGGTTTAGATTTGCGTCAACTGCACTGGACTGGACAACTTGGCTACGAGTACATTGCATGATCACTTTATTGTTTCAATGCTATGGAAATGTGCGTGAGCGCTGTTTGTCCACGAAAGAGCACAGCTTTTTTGGCTTCACTATGATTGTTCGCAGCATTTCGTCTATATTTTTTACTATGTTTGTGGTTCAGAATCACTAGGAGAACCGATTGGTGTAGTTTTTATATCATTCGTTCAAATTTCATTTTGGTTAAGGATAAATAAGTATAATAGCGGATCTCAAATACCAGCAAAATTCCGTATTACAAGTAAACGTATTAAAATGTAAAATGTAAGTAGCATGTGGCCATTGATGTTTTTACAGTAATTCTATATATTCCTGCCTATTTGTTGTCTAGCAGTATGAGTCTGTCATGCTCACTTAAATGTCATGCTGATGGTGGCGTTAGTGTCGGTTCGTTAAGTTCCCTTCAATATGGTTGAGTTAAGCGATGGCTGATGCTCGCGTCATGCTCGTGAACGGGTGCCGTCTGTCGGGACAGGTCAGCTTCTACATTCTATGGCAACTCTTTTAACGTTTATTTCTAAAGGCAATATACTCACTTTTAAACTCTTGTTTATTTCTGACATTAACCTACATTATACTCACATTATTTGAATAAATTTGATGTAATAAACAATAACCTATTTTAAAAAGAGTTTATCCATGGAGTTTCTTGCCGGTTCTTCTCCGTAGGACCCACAATTTGGAACCGTGCAACTAGAGCCTGACTTTTCAAAAGTGCCTGTAATTAGGTTTATTTGAAATAAAAACATTGAAATTGAAATTGAATTGAACCCCCAAACGGCATTCAGCAACCAACTCGGGAACTTACTGATGCCTAAAAATCCTGAAATTTTATGAAAAACAAATAATTACTAGACAGTATTCATAAAATTGTATTGGAGTGTCTGAGGTCTTGCGTTTACTCTGTTATATGTTGTATATACCTACATATGAAATCTGACACTCACGAAGCCATTTTCATCATCATTTCATTGGGAACGGTACAATATTTTCCGCGCATGTTAGAAACTCCAGCCAAGTTTTGTTCTGGCCCGCGGCTCCTCGCCTACACGCGCCGCGCCGTGTCTGAGTACTACCGCTAATGGTAACAGCCGACTTGTCTTGTTCGTATGAAAGTATTGAACTCGGCTGATGTATCGACTTGCGAGTTTGTGTTTGTTTAGTATGCTAAATGGAGGCCGGGTAGCTAGGGAGTTCGTTTTCTTTTTACATTTAACTTTACTTAAAGTTTCGAAGAAAAATAGATACTTACTTTGCTTCTTGTATTGGTGATTGTAAGATGTTTTAAATTATTTTAAAATATTTGATATGTTAAATTATTGTTAATTTTTTGTAAATCGTTATTCCCGCTATTTTAAATGTTGCTCACGTTGTTAGGGTCACAATGAATTCGTACGTGACCTTGACGTGACCTTGGTGGCTTGCCAGTTATGACAGATCGTGCAAGATGGCTGAGCCAAATTAAAGGCTAAAGGATTATTATAAAAATTGGGATGATACGGCAACTATTTTTACATCATCATCCTCCGAGCCTTTTTCCCAATTATATTGGGGTCGGCTTCCAGTCTAGCCAGATGCGGCTGAACATCAGCATTTTACACGGAGTGACTGCCATCAGACCCCCGCAACCCAATTACTGGGTAATACTGACATTCGGAGGTTAGACCAGTTGTCAGACTTTCAGGCTTCTGACTACCCGTAACGACTGCCATATATATTCGTATGACAGCCGGGACCGACAGCTTAACGTGCTCTCCAAGGCATGGAGGGGTCTCGATGTGTAACGAAATGGTCACCCATCCACAGTCTGACCGCGACAATTGCAGCTTAACCTTGCAGATCGTACAATCCGCGCAGTCGTTGCATCGCTACGAGCCCCTCGCAACTATTTTTACATAACAATAATAAATAATGTTTATTTATTTATTTATTTGACACTAAATAAGTTCATAATTTGTTATTGGCATATTGCTTTGTACATTTTACATAATTCCTTGCTCCTTTGCTAGTATAATTAGTAATTACTATATAACAGGAGCCAAGGTGTTCTTTAAATATAAGTAAGTATGTAATAACGTATGTAACGTATATGTAATAATTCATGTGCGGATTTATATTCGATTATCAGTTGCTTTAACGGTGAAGGAAAACATCGTGAGGAAACCTGCACACCTGAGAGTGCTCCATACAGTTCTCAATGGTGTGTGTAGTCCGCCAACCCGCACTAGGCCAGCGTGGTGGACTAAGGCCTTAGCCTTCTCATACTGAGAAGAGGCCTGTGCCCAGCAGTGGGACAGTAATGGGCTGGTTATGTTATGTATGTAATAACGGAACTATTTATGATTTATGGAGTAAAACAAACTAATAAAAAAAAAGAAACGATTTAAATTGTGGAAAGAAAAAATCGCTCAGGAGCAGGATACTGAAGCACTGGCGTGAGGAGTCGCAGGTTCGAATCCTGCTCGTGGGCGATTTTTTCTTTCCACAATTTAAATCGTTAGATTTCGTTGTGTTCGCTTGCGTAAAATGCGTTAAAAATAATAAATAATTAAAAAATGTATAGTTTTTAATTTTAATTAATGCTAACAAAATGCTATCCAAAATTTATTTTCGTAAGATGTTTTTATTATATCTTGACAATTGCGTAAACATTTTTCAATCAATTGAATTAACGAAGAAGTAAATAAATGCAGGATGATATTTTTTACCATTCTTGAAGGTTCGATTCCCGGCTCAGGGAAGATGCTTTAGAAAAATCTTTTTACGCAGTATTATTTGCTTTAAAAAGTAAAATTAAGTCTTCTTCAAGTAAAATTTGCTATTATTAATATTTATAGTACTTTCCCTCCATGTAGCATAACGATGGCATACCCTGTACACGCACCTGCACACTATATTCGCTGTATAAAAACACGGACAAACTAATTAAGGTTTATCTATCTACGAGAAACCTTAAACAACTCTTCTAACAAGTTCTAGCATTTCACATATCACAAAAGTTGAAAATAAGCACCACTTGTCAGCACCAATGAAAGTTTGCAAAGGTGTACCACAAGGGAATATTCTGGGTCCTCTGCTATTCATTATTTACATTAACGATCTCCCCAGATCCATCAAACCCTCCATGGTTCTGTATGCTAATGACAGTACTTCGATGTTTGTATCTGAAAATCCTGAGACATATGAATACGAAATAAATTCTACCTTAACATCTATAGTTATCTGGCTCAATTTAAATGAACTCAAAATAAACCTACCTAAAACATATGTAATGACTTGCAAAAACAAGAAAACAAATGTAAACACATTAAATATAAATTATGAACAAATAAACATAGATAAACTCAACAAAATTTTTAGAACTACACATCGATTCAGATATTACATGAAGAACACATAAGGAACAGGTATGTACAAAACTAAGCCGGTATTCATATGCCTTATATATGCCTCGTAAAGTTGTAAATCAAAGTGCACTCCTAACTGCCTATCACGCTAATGTTGGTTTGGTACTAAGATATGGTATAATGTTTTGGGGGAATGCCACTGAGAAAGAAATTGTCTTCAAGGCCCAAAAGAAATGTATCCGGGCGATCTGTGCATTAAAACCTACAGATACATGCAAACCACATTTTATAAATTTAAAAATACTGACATTCCCATCACTATATATTTATGAACTATCATTACACATTAGAAATAATATAAATAATATGAAACGTTTAAAAGTTCCAGACACGCAAGTACACTTTGTACAGTAAGCCATAGAACAGCTATGTTTGACAAGAGTATATTTTGTATGGTCCCTAGAATTTATAATAAACTGCCTAAGAATTATTATTATTATTATTATTATTTTTTATAGATTTGAATCTCTCCCATTTCTGAGGAAATACGCCAAAGTTGCGGGCTTTTGGCCAAACAACCTTGGCGGTATACTGTTTAGTCTATTGACAGAAACTTTCTGACGATTCTGCATGTGTTCAGTATGACTGCTTTCTGTAGGAGTGTAAATGTGAGTGGATGAATATTTAAAGTTTGAAGGCTCGTATGAAGAGTTTTGGGAATGACACCGGTGCTGGATATTATGATGGGGATGGTCTTGACAGTGTGAACTCTCCATTGAGTTTTTAATTCAATTGTCAAGTCTGCGTATTTTGAGAGTTTATTAGTGTGAGTGGATGTTAGATTGTGTGTATTGGGGATTGCTATATCTATCAGATATATAATTTTATTTTGTTTGTCGTGCAAGGTGATGTCAGGTCGGTTATGGTGTATAGTCTTATCTGTAAGAATAGTTCTGTCCCAGTACATTTTGAAGTCAGGTGAGTCTAGTATGATTTGGGGTGTGTATTTATAATATGCTGTTTTTTCTGTAATTAATTTGTGTTTATGTGCGAGTGTCTGGTGTATGATTGCTGCTACCTGGTCGTGTCTGTGTTTATAATCTGTTTGTGTGATAGAAGAACATGCACCTGTGATGTGTTGGATTGTTTCTGGTTGCTTATGACAGTGACGGCAGTGGTCACTCCTTAGACTGCTATCACGGATGATGTACTTTCTGTAGTTTTTGGTGTCTATAACCTGGTCTTGAATTGCCAGCATGAATCCCTCTGTTTCTGGGAACAGCTCGCCTCGCTTGAGCCATGCGTTTGACGCAATCTTGTCAACATTAGGGTTGGCCAAGTCTAGGCGATGACGTCCATGAAGTGATTTCTGGGTCCATGTATAAATTTTTTGTTGGTTGGTGTTTATTTCCACGTGTTTGGTGTGATCAGCAAGGGACAGCGGTGTGAATTTGTCTGCTTGAGATATGGCTTTGTGTAGTGTTGAATGATGAGAGTGATTGTGGAAGAACGTTCTGAGTAACGTTATTTGTTTGTTATGTAGGTTTGTTATGTCAATGAGTCCACTACCGCCCTCTCTCTTAGGTAAAGTCAATCTCTGTATGCAAGACCTTGGGTGATGTTTCCTGTGCGTGGTCATTGTGGTATTTATTAATCTTTGTAAGTTCTTTAGGTCTGTTTGTGTCCAGCGTATGATTCCAAATGAGTAAGTGAGTATGGGGATAGCAAAAGTGTTAATGGCTTTGGTAGTGTTTCGTGCGTTAAGGTGAGTGTGTAGTATTTTGTGTAGTCTATTTTTAAACTTTTGTTGCAGTATCATTTTTGTGTCTTTGTGGTGAATTTGCAGAGACTGGTAGTATCCTAGGTACTTATATCCTTCCACGGGGTCCACGGCGTCGATAACATCATGATTTGCTAATTCATATGAGGCAGATTCTACTATTCCTTTGATGACAGATTGGATTTTACATTTATCTATTCCAAATTCCATGCGAATATCGTTTGAAAATATCTGAGTAGTGTCGGCAAGTGTGTGAATTTCGTTAAGTGTGCTACCAAAGAGTTTGATGTCATCCATATACATAAGATGAGAGAGAGTTGTTTCATGTGTGTCGTGTTTAATTTTGAATCCTATATCATTTTTAATTAGCATGTTGGAAAGTGGATTAAGTGCAAGGCAAAACCAAAGAGGACTTAAAGCGTCACCTTGGAATATACCTATTTTTATTGGGATGAAATCAGTTTCGGTACTTTCGTCAGAATTACATATTTTAAGTTTAGTGTTCCAGTTTAACATTATATTTTCCAAAAAATAGGTGATTGTGGGATGAATTTTATAATGTTTTAAAATATATATTAACCAAGAGTGTGGTACGGAATCAAATGCTTTTTTGTAGTCTATGTACATAGTATGGATATTGCGTTTTTGGCTAAGAGCTTGTTTTGAAGCTACAGCGTCGATTGTGAGCTGTTCCTTGCACCCCTGGCTATGTTTTCGGCACCCTTTCTGTTCTTCTGCTAAAACGTGATGTTCGTGAGTGTGTTTGTAAATGGATTCACTTAAACATGATGTGATAACTTTATAGATATTCTGCAGGCAAGTAATTGGACGATATTTTGCAGGATTTGCCATATCTGATGAATCTTTCGGTAGCATGTATGTAATACCTTGTGTGATGTAAAGTGGCAATGTATCAGGTGAGTCTATGAATGCGTTAATGTGTTTGAGTAGTAATGTGTAAATGCAAGTGAACTTTTTATACCAGAAGTTGTGTATGTTGTCAGATCCTGTAGCTTTCCAGTTGTGTGTTCTCGCTATAACAGTTTTGAGAAGATCTAAATGGATTTGTTCAAATTTCATTTCTGGCATATCCTTCAATCTCTCTCTATCTTCCTCAATCCATTGACTTTGCGCATGTTCAACGGGGTTAGATCAGATATTTGACCAGAATGTGTGTAAAGATTCAGGGGTAGGTAAAGTGCTATTGTTTTCTGGTGAAATATTGTGTTGTTGTGTAAGCTTTCTGTAGAATAGTTTTTCGTTATTGCAGAATTGTTTGTTTTGTGTTTTTCTAAGTGTTGTCTGTTTGTATCTTCTTAACCGACTTGACAAGGTGTTCAATTTTTGTTTTAAAGTGTCTAGGAAGTGTTCAATGTCAGTATTTTGGTTTTCGTGTTGAGAATGGATTTTGTACTGTTGTTTAATTTTAATTATGTGTTTATGTAACGCGTGTGATCTGACGCCCCGTGTATATTCAGTCAGTCTACCAATGTTTGCTCTGAGATCATTAATCCTTCCTTGTAGGCGTCTTTGCCACCAGGGCACAGTTTGTGGTTTATGGTTTATCCTATTTCCTTCTGATATTCTGGCACCATTATATTTTGCTGCAGTATAGGCTGCACTGTAGATAGTTGTTTGTAATGTGTTAAAGTCTGTGTCAGAAGTAAGTATATTTGGAAGTATATCAGAGTTGAGGTGGTTTATAATAGATGCTAGTTTCTTAGAAGGTTTTAGTTTCGGCAGGTATGGTCGAGTTGTCGGATGTGTGTCTATAAATTTGTTAAAAGTTTCCATGTACATTTCTTTTAATTGTTGGTGTACTTCAATGGGAAGGTTTGGAACCTGATCGTTTGTTGTTTGTTCTGGCTCTAAATTAAGCTCATGTGTAATTGTCTGTATCGGTTCTATAGTATTAGGTATCAAGCTCTCTTCTTCATTTTGGTTTATGTTTTCGGCAGTGTGTGTGATAGTAGTACCTAGCTCATTTTGGACTTCTTCTCGAATTCTCTTAAGTTGGTCTGCAGATAAAAGTTTATTATTAATAATTGACCTACGTTGGTCTGCTATTCTTTGAGCAGAGAGGTGGGCAATTGAGGGACATTTAGAGATTATGTCTTGGTGTAATAATGGTCTATATGTGGTTAGGTCAGTTTCTAGCTTTGTAAGTCGATAATAACTTCTCATAATGGTTTCGTTAAGGTTGTCAGACCATCTAATTCTACGTGTTCGTGTGTCGTGTGTGGTTGCGTTTGCGTTTAATGCTGGTTGATTTTGGAGTAGAGCTCTTACTTCCTCTTTGATATTGGCAATCTCTTGTTTTGTTAAAAAGTGACGCTGGACTATAGCACGGCGTTGGTCTCCTACTCTTTGTTTTCCTACTTCCATTTCAGGGAACTCTGCTGTAAACCGTGCGTGTAAAGATGTGAGGTATGTTTTTGTATTTGATTCTAATTCAGTGAGGATGAAATAATGGCGCATGATGAAACTATTCATGTCTTTTGTCCACGTCTTACGTGTGCGCCGTCCGCCTTGGGCGGGTGCAGTAACTTTGGCTGAAGTAGCCTCCTGCACAACATCCATGGCGGATTGAAGTGATGGTGAGGGTGATGAATTGGTCGAACTTGACTCTTGGACTATGTCGAGATATGAGGGTGGTGATGAAGGGATGGATGAAAATAGAGATGATGTTGGTGAAGAACATGATGATGATTGGCCATGTTGGACTGCAACAGTTCGAGACTGGGCAGACTGATGCGATACGGTGCCCTCCCCAGAATACGTAGGGCTGCCCGAGCTCGAAGGCCCGGGGCGGGATTCTCCATCGCGGTTGGCTACGGTACCCGCCTGGGGTAATATTCTACTTCTTAGACGCATCGCATATATTTTGTACTAACGGGGAATTAGGAACAGGGAAGCTTATAGCCTGGGAGTTGACTAGAAGCTTAGGTAGGGATTGACATTGGGGATTGGGATTAGGTAAGGTAAGGTAAGGAAGGAAATGTAGGAATATGGATAAGGAAAAGGAGATTTGGGTATGGAAAGTGCTCTTGGTCTGGGAGTGGACTAGGAACAAATTTGTACCCTTCTTGGTCTGACCCTTCACCCTAGACCTGCCCGGCATGAGTGTATCTACCGGTATAGCCCTAGCGCTCATTAAGGCGCACAAGCCCTACCACGACGTCAACGTAAGGATACGACGGAGGGTTATTATTATTATTATTATATGAAAACCACACTAGCAGCTCAGTAAGCTGATGCGTGTGTAAAAATGAAGAATGTAAAAGAAGCAACAACTTTCAATTCCTTTAAATAGAAATTAAAGATTTATTTGATTAATAAAGCTTATTACCCAATTAAGGATTATTTAAATGATAAATGTAATTAAATGAATTAGTTAAGTCAGAATAAAATTATATAATAATTAATAAATTTCATAATATTGGTATTTCTAATTTTAATATTTGTAATAGATAACTGTATGCCTAATTTAATATTTTATTATTATTATTTATTAGTTTAATTGCATGTGAATTATCACAAGTACATATTTGCACACCTGTTAAGGTAGGATATGATAAAATAACTTTGTTTTAACATAAGTATCACCCCATGTACACCCGTATTCAAGCAAATAAATGATTGATTGGAGTTATTCTATCACCTGGGTTTATTATTAACGTCATTTATCATAATAATAAACCAGAACAAGTACAAGCCGGACTTGCAAGTTGCAACATAACATAACATAACATCACGCCTTTATTTACCCGAAGGGGTAGGCGAAGGTGTAATAGTACACCCACATTTCGCCAGTTATGTTATAGTCCCATAAAATAGGGGGCGAGCCTATATCCATTAACCGGGCACAAATCCAGACTCCGGGCTGCTATTGAGAATTTCCTTATTAAAAATCCCAATAACACTTTGCCGGACCCGGGAATCAAACCCAGGACCCCACGCTCAGCAGTCGCACTTGCGACCACTAAACCAACGAGGCTGGCAACTACAAACAAGCAAATACTATACTTACTAATAATAATAATACATACTAATAGCTATACTTGCAAGTATACAAGTACATTAAGCTTAGAACGAAGTTGTGCTGTCGAACACTGAGCTAAGTCTTAGAATACGGAGTGGACGGACGTCTGCGCCTGTCTGGTGTCGATCAAGGCTTAGCCAGAACTAACTGCTGTGTTTCATTAACTATACTATTCCTTATATACTAGTTAGTTAATAGGGGTTTTTCCTTTCTAAGAGTCGAAGTATACGTAGAATTGACAGTGAAAGAGTTTCGGTAGGTTTTTTAAAACAGTTGAGAGAATTTGTTCAGTTTTCGTAAATGAATTTGGTTAAAAAGAATGATGCCATTAATCAGGAAAGCGTGGTATTTGATTCTTTAATAATACATACATATCATCACGTCCGTTTTCCCCGAATATGTAGGCAGAGTTGTATAATAACACCCCCATTTTGCCGGTTATGTTGTAAGTCTCATGGTCTTTAATAACAATTTCACGGTCCTTTAACTACTGTTGCCATGAGTAATTATAGACGTCAGTACGCTCAAAGTTTTGACTTTTTTGTAAACACTTACTCCTTCCACTTGACCGCATTCAGCGCAGAGCGGCTCGAATCGTCGGCGACTATGTTATTCCCAATCGGCTTGACCCTCTAGCTTTGCGAAGAGACGTTGCATCTCTATGTATCTTACATAGCATGTACACACGGCTACACATCAAGCTGGACAAAACCAGTAAAGGCTGACCTCGCGTTGTAAGGAAAACCTATACAATGCGAGATCAGCTTATACTGGAAATGTACAGCTTGATGTGTAGCCGTGTGTACAATGGAGAATGCTCTGAGGAATTGTTCGACCTTATACCAGCTGCTGACGGCCACCATCGTACCACCCGCCATAAATCTAAATTCCATCCTCACCGTCTTGATGGTTGGTGGTCAACTACAGTACGTTTCACACGCTATTTTTTGCCTTGTACAGCAAAACTGTGGAACCAACTTCCTTCAGCGGTTTTCCCGAACAAATTCGACATGGGAGCCTTCAAGAAAAGAGCATACGTCTTTTTAAAAGGTCGGCAACGCATCGGCGACTCCCCTGGTGTTGCGGATGTCCATGGGTGGTGGAGATTGCTTACCATCAGTGATCCGCATGCTCGTTTACCATCATCCTCATCATCCTCCGAGCCTTTTCCCAATTATATTGGGGTCGGCTTCCAGTCTAGCCAGATGCGGCTGAACATCAGTATTTTACACGAAGCGACTGCCATCAGACCCCCGCAACCCAGTTACTGGGTAATACTGACATTCGGAGGTTAGACCAGTTGTCAGACTTTCAGGCTTCTGACTACCCGTAACGACTGCCATAGATATTCGTATGACAACCGCATGCTCGTTTACCCTCCAATGTTATTAAAAAAAAAAACTCAATGAACGATACAGGGGGTCTACTCACGTTTGACGATATTCGATTAATCGTACCATTCATCGCAAAATATGCTACTCCGGTCTACCATCGTTCCCTTAGCGCATGCGATGATCGTGTTTTGACGTTTATTTCTCTGACCTCTGGTCAATTTCATACGACTATGAACCGTAGTCTATCTTTATTGTGCCATTTTATGTGCCTATTTTAGTGTGTAGGTATCAGTCGGAACGAATGTTCGTACTTTATTTGTCGTTCGCCAAACACGAATAGACCCCAGTCGCGGAAAGAGATGTTAAATTGTAAAGATGCTAGTCGTCCTAATCAATTTTTTTATTTTTTAGTATAGGATGGCGAAACGAGCTAAAGGCCCACCTGATGTTCGTCGGTTCGCCAAACTGAAACATGAAAATGGAAAGTCTCATATGATTGTAATTTCACCGGCACCCGTACCCTTCAGACCGAAACACAGCAATGCAAGCATCACTATTTGGCGGAGAAGTAGGTACGGTGGTAATACTTCCCCGGACGAGCTCTTTCACAAAGGAGCTCTACTACTAATAAGTTTCGTAAACAGTACAAATTTCTATTAATACTGCGCCCAACCGCTTGATATTATTAAATTATTTTTCGTTGGTATACGACGCATTTTTACGGCTGCCACGAACTTCGGATAAAAATGGATGGAGTGGGAGGAATCCGACGAGAGTTTAATTAACTGAAATGTGAAGTGTTGTTTAATCAAGTGCCTGCGCGTAGTCTGTTGTTTTAAAGACGTTGCGATGGAATATGTTATGTTTTGTGATGTGATGTAATTTTAACGTTTTGGTGCGATACTGTAGAACGTGTAACTTTGAATAAATCATTCACCAGTATATTAAAGCGAATGCATGTTGTAAAGCGAATAAAGACTTGTGTTACATTAGTCTGTTGTCATTCTTTTGCATTTATGATAGATAGATGGCACCAAAATGGGAATATAAACGCTGAAATTTTAAACGCTTAATTCCCGAAAAGGGGTCATTGTACTCATCATTTTGAACAACTTTTACTATCGGACCAACACGAAATCGCGAAAAAAAAATTTGAGTACAATGACCGCTTTTCGGGAATTAAGCGATAAACAGCACGTATAGTAGTTACATATTTATGATAACTGAAAGTTAACTAGTTTTAGTAGGTAGTAGTCACAGACCAGTAAGCCTCTAGACGCCTATTAGCCGGATAACCCCGGTCACAAAGCATATGCAGTAGCACTACATATCGTACGCCCAGCCACCAATCGGGACGTCACTCCGTCAGCGAGCGACACCAATCATATCACCGAGCATTTGAGCCGAACAATCATAACGCGCCGTCCGCCCCCCGGTCCCCGCCAACATTTTACGACTTTGTTCTCATGCAAAACTTTGTTTATGTGGCGTCTTGAGGCTTACTGGTCTGTGGTAGTAGTAGAGGCCGCTGTGTAAGAGTTCGTCCAGGGAAGTAAGTACTACCACCGTGTCTGACATCACGCAGTACTGCTTGCATTGCTGGTGTACCGGTTCGAAGGGTACGGGTGCCGGTGACATTACAATCAATTTTCAATTTCAATTTCAATGTTTTTTATTTCAAATAAACCTAATTACAAGCACTTTTGAAAAGTCAGGCTCTAGTTGCACTAGACCACTGACTGACTGATTCCATCTTCATGTCTCAGTTTGGCAAACGCGCTTTACAAATATATTTTTTTATATAGTATAGGATGGCGGAACGAGCTAAAGGCCCACCTGATGTTAAGCAGTTACCTAGACTGTTGTCTAAATGGTACCGCACGTCGGTTCCCCAAACTGAGACATGAAGATGGAAAGTCTCATGTGATTGTAATTTCACCGACACCCGTACCCTTCAGACCGAAACAGAGCAATGCAAGCATCACTGTATAGCGGAGAAGTATGCACGGTGGTAGTACTTCCCCGGACGAGCTCTTTCACAAAGGAGCTCTACTACTACTGCATTGATGCAACAGCCTAGGTGGTATTGCAGTTGTTATAGGCATAGGTAACCGCTTAACGTCAGGTGGGCCTTTAGCTCGTTTCGCCATCCTATAATATATAAAAAAATGGTTTTGTATGGTGAAAAAAGATAAATTGTGTTTTTCCCCTATTTAATAAAAAGTAAATAAAGAAAACTAATAAAATCTTGTTGTGCAATAAAAGAGGATTTGTATTTGTATTCGTAAAAGATTCTCTTTTATTCAACTTACAAATTCAAAAATATTTAAAAAAAAACCCACAAACATTTCAATTGGACTCAGCTCAAGTGTTCGACATAATCTATTCAATCAATTTAGAGCAGAGTTCTAAATCGGTCTGGATGAAGGAGCTATCGGCAAAAAACCGGCGACTGCCGTCAGCTAGGACGCAACGTGAAGTAGGCTTTTAACGACCGATAAAAATAGTCGCCCCTCTAGCGCTGGCTCGCATCTTTACTACTTGCTAGGGAGAATTAGGACAGCACTCGATATTACTTATACAAAAAAAATCGTATCTGTTCGTTACGAGAGCTTTTTTTAAATATGATAATATATATCCAATATTATAAATTATATTTTTTTAATTGGAGTTGATGATTTTTAGAACGAACTTTCTGAAAAAAGTTTAGTGTGTTTTGACGACGTCTGTGGTCTAGTTCTAGTGGTTCTAGTGTCGGACTGCTGATCACGAGGTCGTGGGTTCGATTCCCATAAGACACAAATATTTGTGTGATGAATCATGAGTGTTTGTGTTGGTCTGGGTGTTTCTTATGTATTATAAGTATGTATTTACAAAAAAAAAATCTAAGTAACCATTGTCTAGTACCCATAGCACAAGCTCTGCTTAGTTTGGGACTAGATGGTGATGTGTAAAATGTCCCAAAAATATTTATATTTATTTATTTTTAAGTGTAAAAAAAATGTGTTTGATAATCGTACCTATGTTGCAAATACATGATCGATAAATTTTTGATAATATAAATATTTGTTAGGCGACATCGGAGACAAATGCTCCTAAATAAATAATAGAAAATAAATTACCACGCTTATTTTAAAAGTCATTACAAACAAATTAAATTGCAGTTAGTGTGTTAATCTCTTTTAATAAGGCTAAGATGACTTACACAAAGCTTGCAAATGTTCAGATTATAAGCTTCTTCAAGGCTCACTAGCCCAAAATTTTCTCAGAAACATTTAAATACCTTTTTAAAAGCCATTCCAACGGAGTACGAAGAGTAACTTATGGTGCAGTTCTAAAGCACATACGAAAATCACGTGAGAGCATAACTAATATTAACGAATACTAACAGAATAGTTCAGATATATTGCATGTGACACGACGCCTTAAGGAGCGCACTATCGTTCCACCGTAAGCACCCGGACAGATGGACTTATTTATTGCAACGGTAGTAGCAGCCGCAGGGTAACACACTGCCATTTCATTTGCAACTTTATGGAGTAATCATAAAGTGCAATTTCCCTTGAAGTAAGGAAGGGCGATTGACTTACACAGGTAAACAACAGGTGAGTATAAAATAACACGTATTGTTTGAACAAGGATGACTGCTTGTTTGTTTGCAGTATTGGCATTTATGTCTGTTCGAAAAAATATAGTGGTATTGCTTTGTGTATGTAATTTTATCAAAGTAGAAGGAAATCCTGTAATGTGTTGGCAGGTAGGATGCATGGTGGATGGAAATTCTGTTTATTTTATTTTATTAAACAGCTGCGATGTTGTAAAATAGTTAAGTCGTGTGAAGACTATCAATGAATTTGTCTATTACAGCAATCAATATTTGTCTGTGGGTCTATGTGGATTCTGTTGGTGGAAATCACTCCTATGTGATCCAATGACTTATACTGTGGTAAAATTATATAATACGAAACTGTGGAGACAACACTGAAGTGAAATAATACTGATAAATCACTAATAATAATACTTTACTGTGGTGAAATAATTAGTGATTTATTATTATGTTCTTATATCACGCTAACAAGTCAAAAGTACAAGTTATAAATAAGGTTCTGAAAAATATAACAATTTTGTAACTTTACTGCATTTCTGTAAACTATGCTGGGTAAACAAAAGGTACACAATATATTTCCCGAGCATCGCACGCGTCAATCGCCGTCACCTCGCCTGATTTATACCACACGGTCTTTGAATAACAATCCTTACGGGGACGATCCGGCAACGACACTGATCCGATTTAAATTAATTCGCTTAATATTTGTTATAGAATAAAAACGCGACGGAGATCAGTGCCCGCTAATATGCATATCGTAACTCAATCCGGTTAGTATTTGCTTTGAGTCCGCCGATAATTGAAACTCAAATAACTCGATCCGCGGTTGTCTTCGTAGGCACGTTCCAATTCAAAAGTAATCCCACTCCAAACATTTGTACGTCTCAATCGGTCCTCTTGTACTGTTAAATGGTTAACAATGTCACGAAAGCGACTGTATCGCTCAAACCGCATACATTGCTCGTGAAACGCGCTACCGAAAATTTCACAATTGAGCTATAACAGCAATTTATTCGTAATGCTTGGAGTTCTCATTACATTATGTTACTTTCAGGTTAGCATAGTAATTCAGTGGTTATGAAAGGAAAGAACGGGTCGTCTGCTCTATATAATTATAGGGTGGTGTCAATATTTGTAAGGCACTGTAAAATGCGAATGAAATTCTATTGTAATAGTGCTTCAATGGTTATTTTATATTCAACATGAATGGCGCTTATATTTGATGAAAGTGATATTGTTTGCATTCACAGGCAATGATTCGTGTATTTCAATGAACAGCATGTAATGGTTTTGTAGTAGAGTAACATTACAATTTTGCGATACGGTACGTATAATATACCTTTTTCTCTTTTCTACCCAATGCAGATTAGAATGCCTTTAGAATGCAAATCACTTAATAGCAATGCTACTGCACACAAACTTGTATTTAATTCCTTTAAAACATCCGCTTAGAATTGTAAGCACACTCATGCGGCAAACTACTAACATAACAAACAGTTTATTCCCAAAGATAAAATACTTAATAACAAAAGTGCACTTGTCCTGGCTAAACGTCCAAATATAGAAGAGTAATATAAATAATATAAAAAGACATTTGTGAAATATTAAAAGCGAAGCATCGCGTATAATAGAGAGATGGACGTCAATTTGAGACCCACTTCACCCGCCCGCTGCGAGACATTCGGCCTCAACTGCGACAGTGGAGCGAGTGAGGAGCGGTAGCGAGAGCGATTAAGGTTGTTCAGGAATTTTAAATACAGTCCGCCTCATTAAGATGTCAGGACTTTGCGATATTAAACCGTGAATTTAAGAATAGGTAGTGATTTAAATCTTCAAAATATATATGGACAATATTAAAAGCGAAGCATCGCTTAATAGAGAGACAGGCGTCAATCTGAGACACATTTAACACCTCACCTCACCTTCTCACTGCAAGACATTCTTCGACATTCATCGATACTTCTTATACCTAATTAAGTAACTATACGTACTGAAATTTTTGTCGTTCTGAGAACGAAAAATATAGAGGCAAATATCAATAATTGAATCAATTCCACGTGTCAATTTCTGATTCCGAAAATCAGAATTATTATTTATTTATTAAATTTATTCACACACAGAGAAATAATAATAATATACATAGAAATGAATAGTACAAAGGAACTGCTTATTATTACCATTTCACTCGAAGAAATTTTTACTTTTTCAAGATACTATTACTAATAAAATTTAAAGCTATTGACAAGATTTCCTTTACGACCTGGCCAGATGCAACAAAGGTGAAACATATTTTATTTAAAGCGGCAAATATTATTCAAGAATCTAAAACTGTAAGAACATTTCCTATAGAATTACATCAGTATTTTTGACATTCTAAATTTAACTCAAATAAGTGAAAATTGATACGCTGTAGGTTTAGACGTCAGTAAGTATAAACCGATCCTTAAGGCCCTTCAGAAGCTGTTTGATTCCGTCATTCTCGAGGGAAGAACGCCACAGGCATGGAGCAGAGGTGTGGTGGTACTCTTCTTCAAAAAGGGCGATAATGCTCTACTGAAGAATTATAGGCTCATCTCACTTCTGAGCCATGTCTACAAGCTGTTTTAGAGAGTCATTACGAACCGTCTTTCGCGCAGGTTTGACGACTTCCAGCCTCCCGAACAAGCCGGTTTCTGAAAAGGCTTTAGCACCGTAGACCACACACATACGCTGCGGCAGGTTATACAGAAGACCGAAGAGTATAACTTGCCTCTTTGTTTAGCTTTTGTGAACTACGAGAAAGCTTTCGATTCGATCGAGACTTGGGCGGTACTACAGTCTATTCAACGGTGCCAGATTGACTATCGGTACATCGAAGTATTAAAGTCTTTGTATGAAAACGCCACTATGTTAGTCCGATTACAGGACCAAGCCTCGAAACCTATCCTTCTGCAGCGAGGTGTGAGACAGGAAGATGTGATCTCTCCGAAACTGTTCACTGCTGCATTGGAGGATGTCTTCAAGGTTCTGGACTGGAAGGGGCTAGGCATTAACATAAACGGCGAGTACATCACTCACCTTTGGTTTGCCGACGACAAACAGCTAGGTAGTAGTCATAGCTGAGACCATGGAGGACCACGGTACAATGCTCGATGACCTCAGTAGAGCTTCTGATAGAGTGGGTCTTAAAATGAATATGGACAAGACAAAGGTTATGTCGAATTCCCATATAGCACCCATTCCCGTAAACATTGGAGAATCTACACTCGAAGTTGTTGACGATTATGTATACCTAGGACAACTGTCCAGCTAGGTAAGTCCAACTTCGAGAAAGAGGTCAATCGTCGAATCCGACTCGGTTGGGCAGCGTTCGGGAAGCTACGCAATATCTCCTCTTCCAAAATACCGCAGTGTCTCAAGACGAAAGTCTTTGACCAGTGTGTGTTGCCAGTAATTACTTACGGTACTGAAACGTGGTCGCTCACAATGGGCCTGATAAGAAGGCTCAAAGTCACTCAAAGGGCAATGGAGAGGGCTATGCTCGGAGTGTCCCTGCGTGATCGAATCAGAAATGAGGAGATTCGCAGGAGAACGAAAGTAACCGACATAGCCCGAAGAATTGCCAAACTTAAGTGGCAGTGGGCGGGGCACATTGCTCGCAGAACGGATGGCCGATGGGGCAGTAAAGTTCTGGAGTGGCAACCGCGTACTGGAAGGCGCAGCGTGGGTAGGCCCCCCACAAGGTGGACCGACGACCTGGTGAAGGTCGCGGGAATCTGCTGGATGCGGAAGGCACAGGACCGGTCGTTGTGGCGATGCTTGGGGGAGGCCTATGTCCAGCAGTGGACGTCTTTCGGCTGAAATAATGATGATGATGATGATGAAGTATAATAATGTCTTTGGTTAAGACGTTTATAACTTGTACCGTATAAAAATAAAAACAATATAAAAGCCAATAGCCGCTGATCAGAAGTGACGCGGGTGGAGTGCACCTACATACTTATGTACTTTATTCCTATAACCTCTAGACTAGTGCTTAATCTTTTCGAAAGAGTTTTGTGGGCAAATTTTAGAGATAAATGCTCTTTTACATCTTAACCAAATTCTAGAGGCATAAATGAAACACAATAATTTAATAATTTCATTAAATTTACGTAAAGAATAGCACCACCCTCTCTTCCCATGGGTGTCGTAAAGGGCGACTAAGGGATTCACCAGAGGATCGGCAGCAGCGTTTGTATAATCTATGGCAGCGTTCTCTAAGTATTTAAACAACCAATTGCGATCGCCAACCCGCCTGCCAAGCGTGGCGATTATGGCATATACCACCCCCGTCGGACGTCTTTCGCCTGAAATGATTAAATTTAAAATTAAGTTACATAAATACTATTTAAAAAACATTATTACTACATTACACGAGAGGCAAGATTTTTTGTGAATTGAAGAGTAATATAATAATTAATAACTTCTTAGGTTTTCGCGATCACTACACATTATAATAAAACAAAAAAATAATAAAAAAATTATATTGTGAGTGATTAAACTGCGTGCATCGAAAAAAATAATTTACCAAGCAAAGCGTAGTATAGCCACTAGAATTAAAGAACATATAGCTGACGTCAAGAACAGACGCTCCACAAAGTCTGCAGTGTTTGAACATGCCCTAGACAAACCCAACCATTTTCTTCGATTTGATAAACCACAAGTTCTGGCGAAGGAAAACCGATATGTACCTAGAATGCTCCGTGAGGCTATTGAAATTAAAAAACATCCTAATTTTAATAGAGATGATTGTTGGCAGCTAGCACCTGTTTGGAACCCAGTCCTAAAATATATTTTTTTTATTTATCTGTAAAGACGATTGTCATCTTACCTGCGACTTAATGCGATTAATAGACATTCAACAGCTATCTACATCTTGAACTTGTTATAAGTTAAGTAGATAGCTGGTGAATTTGCACTAAGTCTGTTTACTTAAAATTGTTACCTACACTTGGTTCTAATTTAGTTTAGATACTAGTAATGTTTCAGTATAACCAAATGTTGGATAGGATAGTCTAAATAAACGACCGCGCACAGCGGTCTAGAGCAATAAATAGCCTTTAATGGGCTATATAACAAATTAAGTAGTACCAAAGACGTGTCTATTTTTTCATAATTTTGTTTCTAGAATTTTTTAAAACTTTTCCGTGAGTTCGTAAGAAGACTTAACATTTGCTAGACGCTACAAGGAATGGTGTTTTGAGTTTCTCACTACGCTTTACGCCATTTGCATATAAGTTAGTCTCTTTGCTGTAGTTTTGTTTCAATACTTCTAAGCTCTTTGTCCACACTTCTCTCTTTATATTTCTTTTGACTCTAAGCTCCTGGGCTCACATTCCTTTATTTCTTATGCGAACTATGCATATATTTTCAAAGCATTCGTGCTATAACGGTATTCATTTTACATTCCTTTCCAGTAGGTATCATCATCATCATCATTTCAGCCGAAAGATGTCCACTGCTGGACATAGGCCTCCACCAAGCATCACCACAAGAACCGGTCCTGCGCTTTCCGCATCCAGCGGATTCCCGTGACTTTCACCAGGTCCTCGGTCCACCTTGTGGGGAGCCTACCCACGCTGCGCCTTCCAGTACGTGGTCGCCACTCCAGAACTTTACTGCCCCATCGGCCATCCGTTCTGCGAGCAATGTGCCCCACCCACTGCCACTTGTGTTAAATTGCCAGTAGGTATAGTATCGTATATTAAGAATCATCTTGAATTTTTTGACGAAAACAGCAACGAGAAGTGTATTTTTGGAATTCTCATTCTATTCGACAAAAAGATATAGAAATTTCCAGAATTTGATATATTATCACGACACTGAGCCCTTACTCCCGACTGGTTCGAGTTCTGAACCAAATCGAGCTAATGTCAATTCCTAGAGGAATACAGTACGAATTGACACTAACTCGAATTGTAATTCGATTGATACAGAACTCGATCCATTACTCTTATTCCCGATAAGGACCCTGATTATGTGGAACAGAGCCCACGTCTCGAGCAGAAGAAAATATAATAGTCTTTTGATTTTAAGTTCATGATAAGATTTTATTTATTATTTATTTATTTATTATATTCTTTATTGTACATTACACCAAACGAAAACAAAGACAATAGTTTACAGAAAGATTAAGTACAATAGGCGGTCTTATCGCACAAGGCAATCTCTTCCAGACAACCTTTGGATGGACTAGAAGAATGGCAACCGATCGTGGGTAGGTACGGTGTAAAAGTAGATACGTTTCGTACATAATATACCTACTTAAATATAATATATAATACATGGAATTTACTTAAATAAGTATGAGAAATATATATCATATAATATACTAATAAATACTATTTATTTATTTTAATTATGGTCATATTTTAACTTTATTATGTTGGCAAAAATCTGAAGTTGTATGTGGTATGTTTCTTGTTTAGAAACTTAATTTTTTTGGGAGAAAATTGAGGTTTAATATAATATATCTATTTTTCAGTTAAACTCTTGCCTTCCATACCGGAAGGTCTAAGTTCGCAGGCCCCACACTTCTGACTTTTTTAATTCATGTGCAGATGTTTGATTATCACTTGCTTTAACGGTGAAGAAAAAAATCGTGAGGAAACCTGCACACCTGAGAGTGCTGCATACAGTTCTCGATGGTGTGTGTAATCCGCCAACCCGCACTAGGCCAGCGTGGTGGACTAAGGCCTGAAACCCTCTAATTCTGAGAAGAGGCCCGTGCCCAGATGTGGGACAATAATGAGCTCATGACGATGACGATGATGACTTATATTCCCGCAGTTCGTCGTACATGTGACGAGTCACTTTTAAAGTATACCCACAGGGCTAAAGAATGAACCCAAATTAAACCACGTGTCTCTTCAAAAAATTAACAACATTAACATGTACGGTACATAATTAGCGTCCAGAGGGAGCTGGTGAATAAGCGGAGCCGCGCGGCGGGACTGTACTCTTAGGGCTGCACGACACGGACGCAATCCCACTGGGTGCAATCAAACAGCTTGGAGCCTACGTCTAAATGTATGTTGTGGGCTTTGGACACAACATAAAATGAGTACACAAGCATCATTTTATTTTGTTGGATAATAAACATGGTGTTTACTTAGTTTCAGTCACCACTTAGTTCATCGGTTAAGACAAACTGTAATAGACTGCAATTTAGAAAGCAGTCGAAACATAGAAACCAATGCACCTATGTATGTCAATAAAACGTGTTTTATGTGTTAATTAAGAATGTGGTCTATCTGTGTGCCAATTTTCATCTAAATCCGTGTAACCGTTTCAGCGTAATTGAAGAACAAACAAACATCCATACTTTAGCGTTTATTTTATGATATTAGTAGGATAAATAAGAAGGATGGTTTAGATCTAAAAATTACTTTTTTATCCCAATTAGTAAAATTGACTGTATTTAATAAACTATATGACGATACTAATTACAGTAATAGCTTATAAACCAACTGTACACATAACTCACATAAACAAATTCGGTTAATCTAATTTTCTTGATAAAATATCTGACCATTCCGGTCAGTAATTTACAATTATATATCCCAGGCGGCAGACATTTAAATGGTCCTTTATAAAACCCAGCCAGACGGCGTCACATGGGACCAACCAATTGATTGTTCCTGATTGCACTTGATTGCAGCGGACGCTCATGCGCTACTATTCGGTACTACCTATACTATTATGGTACTAAGGACATGACATTACTAGCACAGGCACTGCCGTAAATTCTATCATTAAATATTTGCAAAGAAAACAAATATTTTCCATTATTTGATTCAGGTAAGTTTCCAATAACACAGATTTTATTATTATTATTGCCGTTTATTTTCTGGCAAAAACAAGCCTTTATCACGGATGCCTAGTCGGTGACTCAAAAATTTGTTTTCTCTAGCTTTCTCTTTGTTTTTTTTTATTCTAAGAAAGTCTCTTTTAACCATGTTGAGATAGTCGAGTTGGGTCATGTTCTGATGATTGAAAAAAAAGATTTATACCTAATTATTATCACCATCATGGGTCCAATACTGTATTTGCTGGGCAGGGCCTCTGTTCAGAGTGAGAAGGTTCCAGGTATTAGTCCACCTTGCTAGCCTAGTGCAGGTTTTAGGACTACACACCGTCGGAGAACTGTATGGAGCACTTTCAGGTGTGCAGGTTCCCTCACAATGTTTTTCTCAGATGACACCCAATTTCATGGCATTTTTTTGCACCTGAAAACAGACAACACTAAATTATAAGAAGCATCGCATACGGCGCGTAAAAAGAACGACGTACAAAATGCTCGGTGATTTCTCGTACGCCGCGTCGCTCCGCGTCAGTCCACGTTGTTCAAAAAGTACGCAAAATAAATAGAACGTACTGAAACACACCCGCTAACGCAGGCAAGACGGCGCGGCGCGGCGCTATTTCTAATCCGTGATTGGCATTCGAAGAGATGGGCGCGTACTAAACTGTACACTAACGGCAGAAATTATTATCCAATCTATCCACGATTTGCCCTACTAGAGATAGGAATTTGACATAAGCTCCATACAAAATATGTCAAATTTCTATCTCTAGTAGGGTTAATCGTGGATAGATTGGATATTAATTTTGGCCGTTAATTAACGTGATCTGCGTTGGCAAAAGAACGCAAAAAACGCGGCGGCTGCCGCGTGCAAAAAGAATGTCAAGAAAAGCTTCGTTCTCAATCGCGTAAAAAGAACGTCTGTTAGAGGCCTTAAGCGAGTGATAATGAAATTCCGATTAGTCGATGCAGGAATCTTATTACGATAAACTTAACAACTTCTCACCTTAATTCTATTCCCGTATATCACGTTCGCAAGTTATGGCGCCATCCCGCACCCTCTTTGAACACGAAGCTAATCAGTTGACAGATTCAATTTAACGCGTAATGAGGCATAGGCGCCTAAGTTAACAGGCTGTTTGCTTCCTGCCGGGTCGGGGTTCATTCCCGTGTCCGTCGGGAAATTAATACCTGCACAAACTTTGTGTTACACATAGATAATGTGTGGATGCTGTAAGTAGGGACCTGGTCATTCCTTTTCTTTTTTGGTTTTAAGTTATTGAAATGTCGAATGAATGCAAAGCATCCCTATTCTTAACCAACTTTAAAAAAGGAGGTGGTTATATATTTAAAGCGTTTTTAATATTTTTTTACTCTAAATTATGGAATTAAAATAAAATAAAACAAAAATCCTTTAAGAATACAACTGGGGATTTCCAACATTATTTTTTTCCAGTCGTTTACAATTCTACCCCTATTCTGTTGGCCAATAACGGGCGCATATTCAGTAGTCCATGTTTACGATGATGTGTGACTTGGAAAGGACTTTTCGAAGTCTTTGAGCAGGTAGGCATACTATCTGCATGGAGCGCTTGTGTGTAATTTACTTAATCTGTATAATGTTTGCAATAAATTTTTAACCTTGCTGCCTTGGTACCAAAACAAATGTAAAAGCAAGTCCTAAGTACAATTCAATATCATCATCATCATCATTTCAGCCTAAAGACGTCCACTGCTGGACATAGGCCTCCCCCATTTAAGAGGGGAATTCAATATAATATTCTGAAATTCGTACAATTTGTACCAAGTCCGCAGTCTCCCCAGCAGCATCATACAGGGGCGTGCACCGGTTGTATTAAGCCTAATTGGTGTTATTTTATATCCCGCGAACATAACGCGCCGGTTTATTAGCCCCCTCTCGATTGCGTCGCGAAGCCCCATGCCGCGCAATTACCCTGCTCCCGGGGGTATTGGGGTAAAATTTGGGACAGAAAGACCACTCCTGGCAACGCATAAATACGTAGAAATTAGAAAAATTACAGGTTTGACCATAAAAGCCTCAGGTTGCATGCGTTTAAAAAATTTAGGTATTTTTGATGCATGTGAAACTTATATAGCTGTATGTCAACTCGAAACGCGTAATGACATAGAGTAAATAACAAAGCAAAGCGCTAATTGTCATGCTGTCGATTAACTGTGTTTACGTGTTTCTATTCTATCCATACTATGACATTATTGATGTCGAGTTGACTGTTGAGATTGAGGTGAGTTCCTTACAGAAATACACTACTGGACTATTATTAAGTAACCTCTGAATTCATCTGAAGTGATTGCATATATTGCGGAGCTATGGACTTTTAGAACACTTTTTACTACAAACAGTTATATGAGACTGTTGCAGTTGTTATGGGCAAAGGTAACCGCTTAACATCAGGTGGGCCTTTAGTTCGTTTCCCATCCTATACTATAAAAAAATGATAACTTGCTGTAACGTGTGTTTATTTATATTATAAGAAATACTTAATCCTGCTTTTCTCGTTTGTATGAACTTTAATAATATAATAACTTCTTAGGTTTTCGCGATCACTACACATTATAATAAAACAAAGTTTAACCGGATTAAATCGCATATATTATTTAAATTGGTTTCCCTGACGTTTCGAAAGCTTTGCAGCATTTCGTGGTCGCAGGTAGACTAAGATGACAAACGTCTTTACAAAAATTTCTAAAAAAAATATATTTTAATCTACCGTACAATATTATTAATTAAAATCGTTTCGATGCACGCAGTAATCACTCACAATATCATTATCTTTTACAGTGTTGCGTGCTGTTTGCGACTTGATTATTTTTAGGACTGGGTTCCAAACAATAATATCAATCAACTCAGCCTATCGCAGTCCACTGCTGGACATAGGCCTCTCCCAAGTTGCGCCACAACGCTCGATCCTCTGCCTTCCGCATCCAGTCCCCCCCGGCCACGCTCTTTAGGTCGTCCGTCCAACTGGCAGGGGGGCGCCCTACGCTGCGTTTGCCGATTCGCGGTCTCCACTCAAGGACTCGTCTGCTCCAGCGGCCATCGGTCCTTCGACAGACATGGCCAGCCCACTGCCACTTCAGCTTACTGATTCTACAAGCTATGTCGGTCACTCCGGTTCTTCTCCGGATAATCTCGTTTCGGATTTTATCCTTCAAAGAAACTCCAAGCATAGCTCGCTCCATAGCTCGCTGAGCGACTTTAAACTTGTGGACTAGCCCAACTGTCAGTGTCCACGTCTCGGCACCGTAAGTCATGACAGGCAGGACGCACTGGTTGAAGACTTTTGTCTTCAAACTTTGCGGTATAGGCGACGAGAAGACTCGGCGAAATTTGCCAAACGCTGCCCAGCCCAGACGGATCCTTCTGTTGGCTTCTTTCTCAAAGTTGTGTCTACCAAGCTGAATTGCCTGCCCTAGGTAGACGTATTCCGTTACAACTTCGAGTGTCGACCCTTCGACGAATATCGGCCTCGGCATGACATGCATATCGAACATGACTTTAGTCTTGTCCAGATTCATGCCGAGACCGACACGTCGAGAGGCTCCGTTTAAGCTGTGCAGCATTTCGCCCAGTTGTTCCAGCGACTCAGCCATTACAACGATGTCATCGGCAAAACGGAGATGTGAGATGTTCTCGCCGTTAACGTTGATACCCTGTCCAGTCCAGTCCAGTGTCTTGAAGACGTCCTCCAACGCGATAGTGAACAATTTCGGGGATATTACATCCCCTTGTCTCACCCCTCTGCGCAGTTGGATTGGCTTCGTCTTTTGGTCCTGGAGCTGAACAGTCATGGTAGCAGCGTTGTATAGGCATCTCAGCATCTCTATATACCGCTCATCAATGTGACATCGCTGAAGAGCATCCAGAACTGCCCAAGTTTCGATGGAGTCGAAGGCCTTCTCGTAGTCCACGAATGCCATACACAGCGGCTGATTGTACTCTTCAGTCTTCTGTATGATCTGCCGAACAGTATGGATGTGATCTACGGTGCTGTAGCCTTTTCGAAACCCAGCTTGCTCTGGTGGCTGGAATTCGTCGAGTCTTCCGGCGAGACGATTCGTGATGACCCTCGAGAACAGCTTGTATACATGACTCAGGAGTGAGATGGGTCTGTAGTTCTTTAGTAGGGTTTTATCCCCTTTTTTGAAGAACAGTACCACCGCACTCCCGCTCCATGCCTCCGGTGTAGAGCCTTGTTGGATGACGGCATTAAACAGACTCTGTAGCTCCTTCAGGACCGGAGCCCCGCCTGCTTTTAGGAGTTCAGTGGTAATGCCGTCATCGCCCGGAGCTTTGTTGTTCTTAAGCTGCTCGAGGGCCGCCCTAATCTCGCCCTGGTCAACGTCCGGAAGATCCTCGGTGTAATGGCGCGTGAGCTGGGCTCTTTTGTCGTCATTGCTAGGAACTGCTGGTCTCGCCGTTTTGGTGGAATACAAGTGCCCATAGAAGTTTTCGACCTCATCAAGCATCTCGATCTTAGAGGTGACTATTTTGCCATCCGCGGCTTTCAGTTTCATCAGATGGGTCCTCCCTAGCTGCTGAGCGAAAACTTTCGACCCCCTATTTAGCTCAATCGCAGCCTCAATGGCGCGGGTGTTGGAGCGGCGGAGGTCACGTCGCATCAGCTTCCTAATCTGTAGGTTTAAGGACCTATTATCTGATGAAAACGAATGCGCGGCTGACATTTCCCGTCTTTTCCTCATCAGATCGAGAGTCTCAGTCGAAAGCTTGGGCATCTTGCTTCCACGCTGCGGCGGAAAGAATTTTCGAGACAGTTCCTGCAATGTTTTGACCATGGTGTTGGTTTTCTCCTCAATATTGCCCGTGGTTTCCAGCGAGTCGAATCGATTTTGAAGTTCCGCTTGGAACCTTTCGGAGCCCAAACTGGTTTGGAGCGGCGAAGGTCGGAGAGTAGACTTAATCAAGCGCGTTCTTTCAGCTCTAAAATTGATATTTAGAGTGCCTCGGATAAGTCGGTGATCGCTTCCGGTGTTGAACCTATTGATCACAGAGACATCTCTAAATATGTGCTTCTTATCCGTCATGATAAAGTCTATCTCGTTCCTTGTCACCTTGTCGGGGCTTTTCCAGGTCCATCTTCTTTGGGGCTTCTTCTTAAAGAAGGAGTTCATTAAGAAGAGCCCCTGGGACTCCAAGAAGTTGACCAACATTTGGCCCCTGTGGTTTCTGCGCCCCAAACCGTAAGGTCCGATTCTCGATTCGCCGCGTTCTTGTACTCCCACTTTAGCGTTGAAGTCCCCCATAACAACGTTGTAGTGAGCCTTAGCGGTACTATTCATAGCCTTCGCTATGTCTTCGTACATCGCTTCGGCTATATCGTCAGAGTGTGTCGAGGTCGGCGCATATACCTGCACTATTTTCAGCTTGTACCTATCATTTAGCTTTAGTACAAGGTACGCTACCCGTGTCGACACACTACCGATTTCCACAACGCTGCTTACGAGGGCCTTATTGACAAGAAAACCAACACCACCTTGGGAGAGCTGATCACCTTCGCGGAAGTAGAGTAAGTTTCCTGACTCCAGGGTTATCGTGTCCTCTCCCTCTCTACGGACTTCGGATAACCCCAGTATATGCCATTTTATATGACTTAACTCTACTTCAAGCTCGGCGAGGTGATGGTCCAGTCTCAACGTTTTTCCATTGTACGCTGCCAGATATAGTCATCGGTTTTGGTAGCCTGCCGTAACCCGGAGATTCCTAGCACCCCCCGTCCCACCGTTACCACGACCGCTACCGTAGTCGGGAATAGAGGGACCACCGGGAACTGGGGGCCGTTGTATATGTTGTGCGTTCATAGGGATGTATGCCCATAGTCACCACGCTGGGCAGGCGGGTTGGTGACCGCAGTGGGTGATTTTGCACGATGTTGGTGCACAAAAGGACGCTGCTACCCATCCTCCTGATTTCAAACCTTAGTCGCCTTTTACGACCCCATGGGTAGAAGGGGGGTGGTCTATTCTTTTTATTTGCCGGATACCACACGGCAAGCAAACAATAATATGAAATAATAATATTATTATTTTTAATAATATGTTGTTTTTGTAGTAGAACTTCGGTATTATGAGTTTTGTGCTCCGCTGAATTACGAGTAAGTTAGCTCTGCTGTGCCACATAGTTCGTAATGCGAGATAGTTTCATTTTGTACAATTTTAAAACCATAATACCTATAAATATAAATAATATATGTTTTGTAAACATCCTACTATATAATTATATAATATTTTAAATATGAAAGTTTGTGAAGATGTCTGGCGACATCTTCACATAACATAACATATATATGTATGTTATGTTATGTTATGTGAAGATGTTTGGATATTTGTTACTCAATTATGCAGTAAGGGCTGAATGGATTTGAATGAAATTTGGCATACAGATAGAACACAACCCAGATTAACATGTAGTCTATTTTTATCCCGGAAAGATGGACAGTTCCCGAGAGATGCGCGATAAACTATAGGCTCATAATATTATTATTCTAATAGCCAATATCGTATACAAACCGGCTGACGAATAAAATGTTGTGAGGAAACGCAACGCGCCTTTTTGTGCGTATATTTATTAAGGTTGACAGAAGCGAGAAAAGATGTTCCACCAATATCGTCCGCCATCCTTACCATCTCTTTTATGGCGGTTTGAGCCAACCCTACTAAACGGCTCCCCATAAATCAACATTTTTATTTTTTATCCCGCACTGTACCTGAGTGCATGGTGTTTTGGTGGATTGCTAGTTAACATCGAATAGATCAATAGTTTTGTTCCAACTTTATGGAGTCAATTTTGTTTTGAATAAAGGGTTATTTTTCAGGGACGCAAGCTTAGCTAAGGTAATACAAGCTCGTTGAAATAATATTTAGCAAGCTACTATTTTGCAGCAGGTTTGTGTTTTTCAGTATTTGAATAATTGTGGATGTAAATAACTAGCTTTATGGCTCAAATTGCTAGACAATATGCGAAGGGAATCGCGAATCAGAAAATGTAGAGTAGGACGCCCTCAGGCTCCGTGGAGCGATGATATTGGCAAAGTAGCTGGTGGCATTTGGATGCGAGTAGACGAGGATCGATTTCAGTGGCGTGCCATTGGAAAGGCCTATGTCCAGCAGTGGACCATTAAAGGAGGATGATGATGATTATGATGAAGATGATGCTAATTAAGTGGCGTTGGTATATATAATATTATGTATCTCATGAAATAGTGCAAATCCCTTGTGTTATAATTCTTAGACGTACAAAATATGGAGTTACAATTAATCAACTCAGCCTATCGAAGTCCACTGCTGGACATAGGCCTGTCCCAAGTTGCGCCACAGCACTCGGTCCTCTGCATCCCGTATCCAGTCCTCCCCAGCCACGTTCTTCAGGTCGTTGGTCCACCTGGCGGGGGGGCACCCTACGCTGCGCTTGCCGATTCGTGGTATCTATTCAAGGACTCGTCTGCTCCAGCCACCATCGGTCCTTCAACAGACTTGGCCAGCCCACTACCTTCAAGAAAGAAGCCTATAGAAGGATCCAGTTGGACTGGGCAGCATTTGGCAAACTTCGCCGAGTCTTCTCGTCGCCTATACTGCAAAGTTTGAAGAAAAAGGTCTTCAACTAGTGCGTCTTTCCTGCCATGACTTAAAGTGCCGAGACGTGGACACTGACAGTTGGGCTAGTTCACAAATTCAAAGTCGCTCAGCGAGCTATGCTTGGAGTTTTTTTAAAGGATAAAATCCGCCGGCGTAGTTGCCCCACGTTCCAATTGTTACGAAAACGAAATCGCGAACTATGCTTCATGTAACTTTAGTTACGCGGCGACACTTAGTCGATTTTTATCGATTTTCTCGTACTACAGACTGTTAAAGTATTATAAGTGTGTACCCGGCTTTAGAACAATAAATTGGCAACGTAAATAAATAATCTTGGCCAACTTCACAGAAAAAAAATATAGAAAAATTTATATTTCAAATTTGTTTTTTTTTTTTGTTTTTTTTCGTAATTTTGATATATTTATTTTTAATTTATTTTCTGCGTATTTTACATTAATTTTTAGCTAAATAGACGAAATAATGTATCTACTTTACGAATGCGATATAAAACTGGTGTTGTCGATCTTAATTTCATAAAAAAACGACATTTTACAAAGAGTTATAGTATTACTTGTTCATCAATTTTCAATGCTTACACAATATTATTTGAATGAGACTCGTTAAATAAACATTCTTTGTTAATATTCCTTATCTTTCTGGCTAACCAAAACACTCAAACGTTTTTTTATACAACACTTGAGTCATCGGTCATAAATTAGTTTTTATTGAGGGCCCGCCGCCGCGCCGCAGCGCGCCATGTGCGAGGGGTGGCGTCATGTGGGTAACAATTGACCACCAGTTTTTTTTTGTACTCATGAGCTACCGAGCGGGTAACGAGATTATCCGGAGAAGAACCGGAGTGACAGACATAGCTTGTAGGATCAGTAAGCTGAAGTGGCAATGGGCTGGCCATGTCTGTCGAAGGACCGATGGCCGCTGGAACAGACGAGTCCTTGAGTGGAGACCGCGAATAAAATGGCTGTGCTACCCTAATTACCGTAACCGGTCGCACAGGTATTTCTATTTTCGCTCATTTAATATCAAAACATGTAGTTAATAGTCAGTAAATGACTGACACACACTTGTCAGGAGGATTATTCTTGCGGATTAAAATGATCAAAACAAGTTGTTTAAGCACGTTAAGCACACAAAACATAACTTCCTACATGCTCACCGCATCACGCCTTTATCTTATAGTGTTGTACGAATAGATTCGTGGCTGCGCCGTGGATACAGAACATTTTCAGATATTCTATGTAAAGAATGCATGTTTGTATGCTATATAGCCGAAGACTACTTACTATACACAGGTCAAATATTTACAGACATAGCTACGTTGCTTACACTGAACACAACACACTTTTTTGAAGTAAAACTTCTTAACGCACGCTTGACTTGAGGAGTAAGCTGGTGAATGCGTTACGAGTCGTGAGGCGAACGGAGGGGGTAGTGCGGGACGCGGGAAGCGAGGCGCGGTATGGCCACGACACAGCGCCGGCAGATGTACGCGCGCCGCGCCGCCATTACTTTGTTCTCATTGAAATAGTATTGAGTGAGATATAAGTTAGGGAAGTTTTACTTCAGTCGTGTGCTCTAAAGCACACTCGTTTCTTTTTTAAACATCACTCTAGCTTACTGTTATCAGTCAGTTCAATTTAAGATAGAACAATGACAGCACAATACTCTAACGGAACAGATAATTATAATGTGCTCCAACGTGGAACCGGAAGTATGGTTCGTTCCATATTAAGAAAATGCGGTATCTGGTTTTTTACAAGTAAAACAAATCAAAATCATAACAAGCATAGGTAAACAACTGTTTATATCTAATACTTAAAGCTTGAAAAGTATTGAATCTAAAGATATAAATAATGGAAAGAATTATTCGCTCACGAGCAGGATTCGAACCTGCGACTACAGGTTCGGTACACCAGTGCTTTATCCGCTAAGCTACCGTAAACTCTATAATAAATAATTCGTATTGAATCTGTTCAAAACCACAGCCGGTATATAGAGCAATAAATTGATTCAAACACAGTAGGTTAAGCATTCTTAAGATGCTTTTTGATTGTGCGTATAGTTATTGCTACTATTATCATTATCATAATCATTCCACTACTGTCCCACTGCTGGGCACGGGCATATTCTCATAATAAGAAGTTTTTTGGCCGTAGTCCACCACGCTGGCCTGGCGCGGGTTGGCAGACAATCTTCTGCGGATATTCTTTAATAATCTAGTCATACCGAAAATGAATGTTTATATTCGTGGAAAAAAAATCAGTACTAAAACTCACTATTTAAACCACAATTGAAATTTTAGTCAAAATCGTCAATAAACAAGAATCCACAAAATATACCCCATCCCTACCAAGGTATCAGCCATACTTAACGTTATTAACTTAGTTCATACCACTTTAAATTAGGCATTGTCTGTCTTGAAAAGTTTTCGAGCTCTTGGCGCGGCGCTCATCTCCTTAACTCGCGTCTCGCCCGCTGTGTTACAACTTGCCAGCTAATTAGTTACGATATTATGCATTGTGTCTGGCTCGCCGTATTGTTCTGAGACCTGATGCTGAATGTTCCATATTTAGGTGTTTCTGTTACTGGTACTGTAGTTTTGGATAGTTTCTTGGGCTAATAGAAGGCGAAGTCGTTTTTGATCGAACTTCATAATCGCTCCGGCAGATGTAAGAATAAATGTAGGACAGCTTCGTCTTTCGTCGCCTATTCAGAACAGACGTGTGTTAATTTTTAATAAAAATACATAAATAAGTGCCTTTCAAAAATATCTAATAATCACCCCAAAATAGAACTCAAATTGTGAATACAACTGAATACCAATTGCACCATTTCGCTTCCGTGTCCCGCACCTCAAGCAGAACGCACAGGGAAAAGGTGCGCCCGCCAATTCCTGCCTCACCCCCGCGTGAGTAGAACAGTTGCCATTTTTTAACTCGCTCACACAGTGACTCGACCGCACATACTGTACGGTACCCCGCTCAAGTAAGGCTGTAATAAGTATACTGTGCCCTCATCGCAAAGTTGAGCTTGCGTTAGAGACTATCCCCGCATAAGTATGAATTTACAAAGGTCGCCACCGCGTCATCAGCTTATCAGTGGCACGTCAAATGCGGGTAGTGGGTCGCATCCTGACTTATCAAAATTAAGCTCGCTAACAGTAGACCCACAACAAATCACATTCCGAAAGCGAAAGCAACCGTTGGATCAAGAATGTGAATGTTCCACCGACATTAAAGAAATTCGATCGGAATTAACCCGTATCAGTTCATTACTGGAAAAATATGTTGGATCCAACGAGCAGATTATGAATAAAATGCAGGAAAGTATAGCAGAAGTGAAGAATCAAATCACTGATTTGAAGACATCTAACGAACAAACAATACAACTGATTCGTGACAATGCGACACAGATAAATGAGATTAAATCATCGACATCTAGCATGTTAACTGAACACAAAGAGTTGAAAACCACTTTGTCGCAATTAGAAAAACAAATCACTATTGGCGAACACAAAATAAAATCACTCGAGTCAGACTTCAATACGTTTAAACACAGCCCTGAACCTTCAACTTCAAGTTTTAACAACCAGCTATGTCTGAACGAACAAATAATTAGGGAGGTAGCGGATCGCAATAGTAGAGAAAAAAATATTATTGTGGTGGGTTTGGCAGAACAGCTTTTTCCCAGCGCAGAAGAAAGAATATCTAAAGATGAAACCGATATTTTAAACATTACTTCAATGGTGAGTCAAGACCTACCGAAACCAATCAAAATCTTCAGAATTGGCAATTACACACCGAGGAAAAGCCGTAGAGTCAAAGTATGTTACGACTCTCCAGCACCCGTCAAGCATCTCCTACGTAACAGAGAAAAAGTGCCTGAAAACATGAAAATATTTTCCGATCAAACTCCAACACAACAAAGATACTTGAAAAATCTGAAAGATGAACTGCTGCGCCGCCAAAACGATGGAGAAAATGAACTCACTATAAAATATGTCAACGGTACACCAACAATAATAAAAAAACCTGCAAAAAACTACGAACAATAAACGAAACCGTAACTTCAACTATAAACTGTAATACCTACCAAGTCCTTAACAACTACCAAGATATTCAAACCAACAAATCACGACTCAGATTTTTCTATCTCAACGCTCGGAGTATACGCAAAAAAGGAAAACTCGATGAACTTAAGTGCATTTTACGATCTTTACCCAATACTATACATGTTATCCTAATAACAGAAACTTGGATTAGATCTGAAACACAAGCCTTAGAACTACAAATAAATAATTACTCACACTATTACAACTACAGAACCGATTCAAAGGGAGGTGGAGTCTCAGCATATGTCCACAATGACCTGGAACATAGCTTAACGGAGGCCAAATATACAGGAGGAAACAATTACTTATGGATAAAACTAGAGAGATACGCACTGGAAGTGGGAGTTGTGTACAATCCCGGTGACACCAACCTAAAAGACTTCCTCGAAATTTATGATTCCCAATTACAACGAAGAAAAAGGGCAATAGTCTTCGGAGACTTCAATATTGACTTATTAACTCAAGAAAAAAAGACAAAACAATATAATGGACTCTTGAAAGAAACTGGGCATAAATTACTAAATAAAGTCAGTAATAAAACTTTTTAACAAAAAATTGAACCGACGAAAACAGAAACTGAAAAGCGAAAAATAACTAATTATGAGTCGGCGCCAAACGAACTTTTAACAAGCAAAGTGCGTGCAAGTTGCAAGTGGCCGAGCGGAGAACGCATTTTTGGAAAGTTATTGTTTATCGTTGAAAATTTCACGTTGTATATGATGTGACGTTGTTTTTATTATTTATTTAAAGTAATTTAATGATCTTCGTTGATCGGTTGTTTGGCGCCGACTCATAATTAGTTATTTTTCGCTTTTCAGTTTCTGTTTTCGTCGGTTCAATTTTTTGTTAAAAAGTTTTATTTTTCATTTTTTTGTGGTTAAAATCTAACTCCAGGTCTCCATTATGTCGTAGTGTCTAGAACTATATTTATGTGTGTCAAGTTTCAACAGAATCGGTTAACAGGTAAGAATTCAGTGGGTGAACAAACACTCATCCCCTGTTTTAATACCCTTAGGGGTGGATTTTGATTTTGAAATTTAAATGGGACCAACTTCGAGATATACCCTATCCATTAAAAAAAGAATCATCAAAATCGGACCACTCTGTAAAAAGTTATGCGTGGTCATACATAAAAAAAAAAAAAAAAAAAAAAAAAAAAAAAAAAATATACGCGTCGAATTGAGAACCTCCTCCTTTTTTTCGTCGGTTAAAAAGTACTGGACCAGAGCATCTAATACACGAAAATCTATTCTAGATCATGTTAGCTCTAACTTGAAAGACGATCACTTCCATATGGTTTTAACTGATTCTGCAATGTCTGATCACAGACAAATATATGTAGAACTAAAAAAAGTCAAACCCCCTTCAAGAATACGGACCCAATACGAAGCTATAGATTATATGAAGCTAGATAGCCTATTAAAAACAACAAATCTTAAGGAATTAGACAACGACTACTCACTACTAGAAAACAAAATAAAATTGATAATTAATAAATGTAAAACAATAAAGACTAAAATTCTAAACCTACCTCAAAAGGACTGGATAAACAAGGACATTATTGCTGACATCAATAAGAGAAACTTGCTATGGGCAGAACTTAAGATGAATCCAAACAATGACACCCTGGAAGCAGAATTTATTACAAAAAAGACAAATTTAACCAAACGAATTCAAGATACAAAAAATGCGTATTACTATAAATTTTTTTGCAATTGTATAAATAAACCAAAGAAAATGTGGAATTTAATAAATACTTTAGCAAATAATAAAATCAAACAAAATTGTGCTCCTTCAAAGCTATTAGTGGATTCAAAATATATTACTGACCCGAAAGACATTTGTCAAACTTTTAACAAATACTTTGCCACCATAGGACCACTTCTAGCAAACGACATACCCAAAACATTTCATGCCGATCATACTCGTGCTTTACCAAGAACTCCTCCCAAAAACACCCCAGTTTTATCAACTCTCGATCCATGCTCCGCCACTGAAATTACAAAAATTATAAAAACTCTTGACCCTAACTGTAGTACTGGTTTAGATGGAATCAGTACCAAAGCAATAATATGCATAAAAAATACTATAGCTAACCACCTAAGTAAATGTTTCAACAAACTGCTGGTGGATGGAGAATTCCCCGATACCCTGAAAATTGCGAAAGTTACTCCAATTCACAAATCAGGATCAACATTGGACCCAGGTAATTATAGGCCCATTTCAGTGTTGCCTGTATTATCAAAGATAATGGAAAAAATGTTACACAACCGACTAGATAAACACCTTACCACCATTAACTTCCTATCAGACCGCCAATACGGGTTTAGAGCAAAAAGTAGTACACTTACAGCCACAATAGATCTCGTCACTAAAATAAAACAAAATATAGATGATAAAAATATAGTCTTGGGCATTTTTAGTGACCTAAAAAAGGCGTTTGATACGGTAAGTCACGAACTGCTCCTAAAAAAGTTAGAAGCTATAAATATTACCGGTAGTGCCTTAAAAATGTTCGAATCATATCTACAAAATAGAACGCAGTTAGTTAAAATGGATAAAAACTACCAAAGTGACGCATTACCTATAACGTGCGGAGTTCCGCAGGGATCTATTTTAGGTCCCTTGCTCTTCTTAATTTACATAAATAATATACATGAAATTAGATTACACGGCCATCTTACTCTTTACGCGGATGATACCTGCTTATTTTATTTTGGACCTTCCATTCATGAAATAGTTTCCCAAGCTCAAGATGATTTAAACACCCTATTTTCTTGGTTCCAATATAACCTTCTAACGATAAATGTGTCTAAAACATGTTATATCTTATTTAAAGCCAAAAATAAAATAATACCTCCACATAACCCACTAACTATTAACAATGTGCCCTTACAGAAAAAAACCTGTGAAAAATATCTTGGTTTGAGAATGGACAGTTCTTTATCATGGAATTCTCACTTAGAACACATAAAAACAAAGCTTTCGTCACTACTTGGATCACTTCGAAACATAGTCCGATGTATTCCACATAGATTGCGATACACTATCTACAATGCTTTGGTTAAACCACACCTCCAATATCTTGTTGAAGTCTGGGGCAATGCCGCTAAAACAAAACAAACAGATCTCCAAATTGCACAAAATAAAGTAATAAAAATGATTTTTAACTATCCATATTTAACACCAACAAATAAAATTTATAAAGAAACTAAAATAATGAACATCAATCAGTTATATACTTATAACACATGTATTTTAATCCGAAAGGCTCTAAACAAAAGTATCCGTACTAACATATCTTTCACCAAACTAAAACAGATTACCCAACGGAGCACTCGCCGAGCTAGTTTCTTGGTTTTACCAAAAATTAGAACCAACTATGGCAAAAAAACTATAACTTATGAAGGAGCACAAATCTATAATAAAATACCCTCACGTATTAAAAATCTAAGCTCATTTAATGCATTCAAAACTGAGCTAGCACTATATGTAATTTCAGACAACTCTTTTGTAAAATAATGAATGCACTGAATGGGTACACCACAAATCTTTGAAAAAAAAAAAAAACATTTTTAAATTCGACGAACTAAATCATCATAGCTTAAGTTAATATTGTTCTCAAGTAAGTGACTTTGTGTTTTTATTGAGAATAAAAATTTCTTTAAACCTACAGCTTGTCTAGAATATATCTTACGTAACGTACTGTTGCAGCATACTCAATACTCAATTCATTTATTGCACTCTTAAAGGTGTTACATTGCATATTTCATATATCACTGTCCACTCTTTGAATAAAGCCTCACAAAACTTATCCGAAACAAGTGTTTAAGAACATAAACTGAACAGTGACAAGTCCATAAGACACACCTCAATTAGATATCGTTTAGCAATATTCATGCAATATTATTATGTACCCGAGAATTTGATTATCACTTGCTTTAATGGTAAAGGAAAAGACCTGACCTATGAGGAAACCTGCACACCTGAGAGTGCTGCATATAGTTTTTAATAGTGTGTTTAGTGGGCCAACCCGCAGTAGGCCAGCGTAATGGAGTAAGGCCAGAATCCTTCTGATTCTGAGAAGATGCCCGTGCCCAACAGTGATGAGTTATGTATGTTCCCCAACAACATAATAACGATAGCTCGTCCCCTCAGTTGTCTCTTACTTTCAGGGAGCTTTGAGCAATGACTATGTCTTTATACCCGGCTGAGCAATTCTAAAATTATCCGCCATTTTACTACAAAAAGTAATTTGTACAAAGTTTGTAGTGATAACAAAAGTGAATTAAATGGAGAAGTTCAATTGTAAGAATTTGTAAGGTAGTGAAGTTTTTTAATAAACTTTGAGTGAAGCCTTATTCAGGTTGATCTACTGAATGAATTATCAAATAGTTTCTACTGAGAAGATTTATATTTGTGTTTTTAATTATTCTTGGTACAGCGTGGTTGATATCATAAATTATGTTTTGAAGGACTGATTTCATGTAATTAAGAAATAAAAAACATTAAAATGTAGTTATTTATTATTTTTAATTTTACACATGCGAAACGAAATCTAACGATTTAAATTGTGGAAAGAAAAAGCACTGGCGTACTGAGCCAGGAGTCGCAGGTTCGAATCCTGCTCGTGAGCGATTTTTTCTTTCCACAATTTAAATCATTAAAATGAAGGTCAAAAGTGACAGGCGCTACCCATTTGCATGTAAACTTAACTACACAAACATACAACATAATATAAATATATGTAGTAATTTTGATATTGTAATTTTTCGACCATGTAAGATTCGCGCTATCAATAAATACAACGTTGAAATAATCTATAATACCGTCCAAAATTTTATGTTCAATCAATTAGTGCAATGTTAAGTTATATGCTTGCTACATGAAACACATAAACCATTTTGACATAATACGGTGTTCAATATAATCCGCACCAATATACATTTTTTTTTAATTTAGTGGCAATAAACAATACAACATAATTATTTTCGCATCCAAAATACATTTAATAACAGATAATTTCCAATTTCACCAACATTTGTATACAAATAAAGCGCACACACATGAATATAATAAATAAAATCGTTAATAAAGCTGTTAAAATTTATAGACACATCAATAAAATTGTGTGTATAAATAAATCAGGGCTGCGACAAACCCAGTTTCAATACGTCAAAGATAACCGAACGTGAATAATCGCGGGTAGTTGGGAACAATGGGCATTTGCATTTATAAATGATTCATGTGCGACGCGCCTGTTGTAAGAGAAAACGTTCTGGCTGATCGTTGTTGGCGGAATTTTGACGATTGCCAACCCTATGCTAATAGACCGCGCGCTCAGTCACGAGCGGAGCGTGATCCAGGTTATTTGTTTGTATTTTTTATTGGTTAATCAGGGATGTCCTAGTTTTCTACTACGATAGTCCAATTTAAAATATAAAGTTATCAGAAAGAACGAGGCCAAGGGCGCTACTTTAAGATAAAATTAAATTCATTTACATACTCTTCTCTATACTGGGTGGCAGGGAAACACTCCTGAAACTGAAAGGCTATTATTATACTACCTAAACACAATCGAATACCAATAACCATTAGCCTTATACTCATTGTTTTAGTGATTTGGTATTTTGCAAACCCGCAATGTAAAGCGTACCTAACCTACCTTCGCTCGCTACGAAACGGACTGCGTATGCGAGCGCATTTTATTTAAATTACATTGCGAACTTTAAAAAAATGAGTAAATAAATGTTTTTTTTTGCAAATCAGTTTTATTTAACTGCCCTAAGATGAAAAATTAAAAAAAAAAACCTGAAAAAATCTAAAAAAATAATCGCATTTTTTTCATGATTGCGTATCAGTAAATCAACAGCACTATCACCTATCTTCGTTTTCGGAAGCGTTTCCCTGACACCCAGTATAGTCTAAATATTGTACATATTTAAAGAACCTTTACTTTACACATATTACGCCAGATTCTACGATGATACGCCACCATAGTGTGATTATAGAAACCACTTACAATAATTATTAAATCACATATTATAGACCGCTTTCGCTCGTCACTATACGCAGCCCTAGTCTAACACAAACACGAAATCCGACTCTATAAATAGATATTGTGTGTGGAAAACCAAATATTTTCGCAGCGATATCGTTTTGATGAAGTTCGCTCCATGTTTTATCTGACACACGTTTGTTTTTGTCACAAAAACACACACACAAACTGTTACACTGTTATTATGCCATGCGACAAACATACATGCACATGTACTGTTTTTACGATATCAAGAAAACCACGCACACATGTGCACTCTTCTACGTCATAAAACATCAGTGACAGTACGGCGAAAGCAAACTCGTGAAGAGCCTAGCGATGTATGCTGAAGTACCCGCGACTTTGACGAGACTCGATGGCGCTTCGTGAATTCTACATATTTTTGTAACGTTTATACGCTTGGCCGAGTATTGGTAAGAAAATAACTTTGAGTCAAATAATCCACCCGAAAAATGAAAGCACATTAAAATACTTTCAGATGTTTTCAATTCTAGGCTAATAAATAATTATAGAGATACGATATAAGGTTAATTATTTTTTCTGGAAATCCTGTTTATATGCAGAGGATATCGAAGTAAGCGTATACTTTTATTACAGAATGGAACATAATATTTATTTATTATTTATTTAATATATTCTTATTTGAATAAAAAAGAATATAATAATGCTGCATGACTTATATGTGAGAAGATACTACACATTAGTGTACCTCATTCTATTTAACTAGCTTGCATCTTAGATCGCCTGCAATGGCCAAAATTATGGCTAGATTGCAACTTACACTAGAAAACAATCGTGTAAACATCGTCTACCAAACGATCGCCTAACATCAGGTGCGGTAGCGGTCAAAAGCAAGCCAAGCATTCCATAGTAAAACAAAATAACCACAATCAATAAGCACCAGAAACATAAAGTCATGGTCTTCTTCTTCTTCTATCGTGTCGACATGAGCTACATAATGATAATAAATAGCTCATGCCGTGGGGAAAAGATTAGCCAGTCAGCAGGTTGGTAGCGGGGCTGACTGCCCAGGGTGCGCCGGACGATCAATTAAGTAAGAAGAAGTCAAGAAGAATTAAGTCATGGTAGAATATTTATTTCTTAAAGCCGTGATTCAAAGAGTTATTTAAACATAACATAACATCACGCCTGTATTTCCCCGAAGGGGTAGGCAGAGGTGTATAGTACACCCACATTTCGCCAGTTATGTCATAAGTCCCATGTAATAGGGGGCGAGCCTATTGCCATTAACCGGGCACAAATCCAGACTCCGGGCTGCTACTGAGAATTTCCTAATGAAAAAACCCAATAACACTTTGCCCGACCCGGGAATCGAACCCAGGACCCCATGCTCAGCAGTCGCGCTTGCGACCACTAGACCAACGTGGCGAGTTATTTTAATATTTTTAACCGACTTCAAAAAAAGGAGGAGGTTATGTATTCCGCGGGTTTTTTTTTTTTTTTTTTTTTTTTTTTTTTTTTTTTTCATGTATGTACACCGATTACTCCGAGATTTCTAGGCCGATTTGCGTGGTTGTTTTTTTATTTGGTAGAGGAAGGCCGCGCGGTGGTCCCATATAAATTGTATTGACTTAGGTCGAGTAGTTTTTTAACCAGCTTCAATAAATCAGTTTAATTTAGCTTTGCTTACCTAGATGATCTACTAATAGTTTCGTTTGTCTGTGAGTTATCAACTAAAAAGTATGAAATAAAAACTTTTTAACAAAAAATAAAACCGACTTCAAAAACCTTAACTAAAAAGTAAAAAATAATCCTCGTATGTATTTCAAAATCTTAACATAAACCAAAATTTTGAAGGCGGCGCGTGTTTTTCATGTATGTTCGCATAAACTGTTTTTTACTATAGATAAGCGCTCGACAGTACATTATATTTACATGACGCAAAGGGACAGTCACGCGCCGCCTTCTAAATTTTGGCTTATGTTAAGATTTTGAAATACATACGAGGATTATTTTTTACTTTTTAGTTAAGGTTTTTGAAGTCGGTTTTATTTTTTGTTAAAAAGTTTTTATGGAAATCGATCTACATAGGCACTATCTTCTATTTTATCGGTAAAACAATATTATATTACGCAATCCATTGGTGGGTATTGGTAGCAGTAAGCAGTTCTAGAAACCACTATCGTTTCTGAATTCCTTTAGATCTGGAAAATAATAAACTTGTCTCAATTTTTTTTTATCTTTTGCTTCAATATTATATGTAACACATCGTCATTGTTTAATAATTGCAGCAGCACACAATATCGTGGCTAATATAATTGCATCAACACACCGCTCGGTAGGTAAGCGGTGTGTTGTTTGCATGCCAAATTTAATTTGAAATATTTTCTCTCGCTGTTTAGACGTCGACTGTACCGTAATGAATAAAACATTTCTTACTCATACGTCGCTTCTAGCCTTTTTGATGGAGCCACTACAACAGCGGTATAGGTGATAGCGGAAAATGACAAGATAGTAGAAGTGAATTTTCTTTTCATTATTTAGGAAAGGGAACACGGAGAGCACGGGTTTCGGTTGTCATTCCAACATTGGTAGCCCTAGCACAATTAATGTTGATGTATCGAAACGTTAATGTAAGCGTTTTTTGTATGTAAATACAACAGTTTTTTATTACATTTTGATTCAATTTTATGCATAATACACACATGTTTCATACAGAAACATGGCTAAAATCTTCAAGTTATAATATTATGTCTCAAACAAGTATTACAGATACTATTTTAATTTTAATTAACGTTTCGATACGTCAAATGTTAGGGTTAGTCAGAAGCCTGAAAGTCTCATAACTAACCTCCGAATGTCGGTATTGCCCACTAACTAGATTTTGGGGGGCTGTGTAAAAAACTGATATTCAGTCGCATCTGGTTTGAATAGAATCCGATCCCAACATAGATGGAAAAAGGCTCCAAGGAAGAGACCTAAGAAATGGGACTTAAGAGGCTGACAACACCTAAAAAATCAGACCTCTGCGGTCACTGTCGTTTCGTACAGAACTGAAAGAGAGGCAACGAGCCGAGGGACGTCGGATACGCCGCTCAACTTGAATGAAAATTAACATTTTTTTTTTTTATAAAAAACTAAAAGCTTATTTGAAAAACAGTAACAACAAATGTTTAGATTATTGTTTTTCTTTCTTTTAATTTTATTTATAATATTTAGTAAATAACAGAGATTGTTTGCTTTAAAGCATGTTTTAAGAGGTTAGCTTACAATTCTTTTCCATCGAGAAAACTTCAAGAAAACGTGTTTTGGGCACAATACAGTTTCAGAAAATACGATCAAGATTAACATATATTTTTTTCACTACCACAAACTGAATAGATACAGCTAAAAATGTTTTTAAAAGAAGCCTATCTGGGGTATTTGGCTGTTGTCAGCGTCTTAAGACGAAAAACTCTATAATAGTAAAAGACATAATAAAATTACTATGAATGTGATAATAGTATAATGACATAAAGAAGTATTGTCTAAAAAATGTATCTATTATAGAATGCTAAATTACTTTAAAAAAAACACTATACTAAAAAGACTATACTGTAAAAAAAAAAAAAACGAGTCTGATATTGTGGCACAACTTTAAAAAGCTTAATGTCCAACAGTGGACCACTACAGACCTGGTGGAATGGCGTTACTACCGTTTATAGATGAAGACTCATAGCCGTGTCGCTTTTGATATACAGACAAACTAAAAGAAGACAATCCAACAATCCAACTATCTCTTGGTTTTTTCCCGCTGTAGTCGTAGCCATAAATCGAGCGAGGCAATATAAAGCTTTGACGATTTTCTTTTCAGAATTTCAAGTGATTCTAAAGTCCTTCAGAGTTATACGACAGGTTTGCATATCGCAGCAGTTCACACACACATCTTTGCGCGTATAATGTACACACACATCTGAACGTAATAATGGCTCGATTTACATGAGAAGCACTCATCGCCAGGAAATGAAGCTTGTTACCGTGTTGACCTAAGCACTCGATTACACACCGCACTCGATTACACACCGCACTCAACTATCTATATTATAGAATTTTGGCTCTTAGGGCTGGTTTTTAATAGTCTGATAACTTTTAATTAATAATTAATAATAATCTAATTAATTATTAATTTTAATCTGCTTTCTTATTTTTCTTTCCTTTAAAAAAAAATAAAAAAATTGTCTTCATCTTTTGCTTAGCGTCATCTTAGCGCTTTAGTAAATTTGTTTATTTCAACTTGATGTATTAGATTAAATATCAACACAGGGAGCCAAGATTGTATGCAGCCACTGAGTGGGGCCTGGTGACCTGTAACACAGGTTTTTACGAACCCACAACAGGCACCAGCTCTCACAATGTGAACTATGTAGTCTTGTACCTATAATAAATGTGTATATAATCCATTGTGAGAGGAATAAATGAATAAATTATTATTATTATTATTAATTATGGAATAAATGTAAAAAAATTACAGTTTTTCTGTACAACTGTCAAAATGTCAAACTTATTCCTTAGATAAAAGTTAACTGGCTATTGAAAAACTGGACCTCAATCCTACCCTACAAAACTTAAACAAAAGTCGGGCTGAAACGGCTGAATAGAGTTGAATGAGATTTTGTACATAGATTGACCATAACCTGGATTACTAACACAGGCTACTTTTTATCCTGGGAAGATACACAGTTTCCGAGGGACGAGCGATAATACATTTCTATGATAAACCAAATTATAAATTAAATAATTATCATAATGATTAAATAATGATTTATTTATCATTATGATAATTAATAATCAATTAAATTATACGTGGGTTAAGCCGCGGGCATAGACTAGTAAAGATTAATTATACTAATACAGAGATGTATCTTTCTGCCACACATTTTAGTTAAATTATTACTTTAACATATGATTTCTTGTCTTACACGTTATCTTCGTTAATCTCTGTGAAACTGAGATAGTTTCAAAAACAATCTTAACTAGATTATAATCAAATTAGCACAGTTTCTCAAAACATTACCAACTATGACATGACATAACATACACAGTCCATCAAATTCTGATCCGCACATGAACCCGAAAAGTCAGAGGTGCGGGCCGGGATCGAACTCAGACCCTCCTGCATGAAAGGCAAGTATTCAACCGCTAGGCTATCGCTGTTCTCGCAGGCTTATTAAATTCCCGGAGTCCCCCTTATTATGCTGAAGACGGCTACTGGGGGGGTTTTATTGGGTAAAAATCCCACACACTCCAGCATCTGTCCTCCATGAGGCCGGCAGCCTTTTGAAGGTTTACTCCTCCCATAAAAAAAAGGCAGTCACTGTTCTAACCAACTACAAGCTCAGAATTAATTACCTCCACACTCAAAAGAACTGAATCCCATTTGAAATGTGCAGACCATACATTTTTGACGCACAATGTGTTCCCGGTTCAAAGACACACAGAAGAAGCGGATTCAAACGGAGGTAATTGAATCCTCCCGGCGGATCCAATCCCTCTGTGATGAGACAACGCATTTGCATCCGAGATGCTGCAGCTAAACATAGCGAGCATACTTTGAACATATCCGTTATGTGATATTGTTGTACTCTGTGTCTTTCGTGTTGAAGATATAGTTTCTTGGCTCTTGGTTCTTTTTAGACAACTTATATTGTTGTGGTGATTTTCGTTAAAACTAAAGACGTTTTTACATTGGAGTGTGTAGTGCAAACATAAAAGAAGCAGTTTCTACTCTTTATTACAGTTTTTTTTTACAGTTTGTACTCTTTATTCCTATGTATTGTTAAATATAGTTTTTCTGGGTGTACATTATGTACATAAACAGCACACAGCCCAAACAGATTTCCATGAGAACTATCTGATCTATGTTTCCATCAGAACTATAAGGTTGAGAGTATCGACACTGAGACTGCCTCGTTGGTCTAGTGGTCGCAAGCGCGACTGCTGAGCGTGGGGCCCTGAGTTCGATTCCCGGGTCGGGCAAAGTGTTATTGGGTTTTTTCATTAGGAAATTCTCAGTAGCAGCCCGGAGTATGGATTTGTGCCCGGTTAATGGCAATAGGCTCGCCCCCTATTACATGGGACTATAACATAACTGGCGAAATGTGGGTGTACTATACACCTCTGCCTACCCCTTCGGGGAAATACAGGCGTGATGTTATGTTATGTTAACTTTGTGGTCAACAAACATCTTTTTTAAGTTTCACAACTAAACACGACCAAAATAAATGTACAGCAGCATATCAGTTAAAGTTAAAAGGTCACGATGACTATTAAAGTAAATTCTTAAGCTGGAACGTGTAGGGACCTGATTTACAGGCTCACAAGCTGCGAGGAACGCGACCGCGGCGGCCGGTGCGAGAAGGTAAGGGGGTAGTTTATATAATTTATACAAATTTCACGGCAGTTATCCCGGCGTTACACCCCGTTATGGGGGATTGGGGCCGGACGCGCCTCGTAATGAGTGTCGTGTTTTAGTTCTGTTTGCTTGTACAGGCTTCTACACTCTGGTGGTACAATGAGGTTACAAACATTTTTGTTAGGCCGTAGCACGTCTATAAAAGTGACTACGGCGTAGGCGGCTACGACGTAGACAACAGGCAGCTACGGTGTACCATCGAAACGTTACAGCAAAAACTTGTGTTGCATGTTGTGTAACTGTGAGTTTGCACTGACGAAACATTCACATAAAAACATGTTGAAAAGTCAGTTTTCTGTAAATGTATCGAATCGCGTTCGCATTATCACACAACTTGTTGAAACGTAACTTGTTTGACATTTCATAGTCTATTGACATGTTTCACAATTAATTTCGATACACTTCAAAGTATCTGCTTTCGGCCATACATGTTTACCGACCTCATTGGATAACACAAAAAACGAGATTCATACAGGTTTTGACTCATGATTAAGCATCAGTGCGAACGTCAGCCGTGACAAACCTATAGACAAACATGTCAATGTATAAGTTTTTAGTCAGTGCAAACACAGCCAACAACAAATCTTGAAATAAATAAAAATAAAATAAAATAAATATCTTTGGGACATTTTTACACAGCACCATCTAGCCCCAAACTAAGCAGAGCTTGTGCTTTGGGTACTAGACAATGGATATAATACTTACATACTTTTTTTTCGTAAATACATACTTATAATACATAAGAAACACCCAGACCAACACAAACACTTATGTTCATCACACAAATATTTGTGTCCTGTCGGAATCGAACCCACGACAAAAAATCTGAAAAAAAAAAAAAAAAAAAAAAAAAAAAACAAAAATCTGTCAAAGAATTTACCCATTTTTTTGCAGTGCGAACGTAACAATCAACAAAACAAGTTGTGACATTAGTTTCATATGACAAGTTTCGAGACAGTAATGTCTCAAAAAAAAAAAACTAAAACAACATGTAAATGTTAAATGTTTTTTGGTGCAAACCCACAGTTAGGTTAACACTTCTACTTAACCTATCACGGTCCACAGCTAAATATAGACCAAAGAATCAACAACTAAGACGCATTCAATAAATAAATAAACATTTAATGGCATAATTTTGGCAACTTCAAATAGGTATGATGCACATAGTTACAATGCATAACATCACTGAGTAAAGGACATCACCTGGCCTCAATCTGTTACAAAGATTAAAAATATACAACAATTATATGCGTATATTTTCATTACTTACTTATCGTATTGAACTAAGTTTACGGGACTTGTCGCGCACAATTAAATCAAAATATAACAAACATTTTGACTAACCTCGACGTTTCGGTCAAGTTGCATTGGCCGTGGTCACGAGCAGACTGAAGTATGTGGGTGTCATCGTCTTGAGCGGCGGGTGTTTTCTCGAACTACCCGCGGTTGGTTTTTCGTAACGTCGCTGTCCGTAACAAGATATGCTGAATCACGACACACAATGCTGACAGTTTCGGCGGACATACATGTAGACATACCACGACGCGAACACTTCTCGATTACCGGATTCCACGAGGAGGACAACCTATATCCATCTTCCCGATTGAAATTTTTATATTTCTTTATTTCAATCGCTTCTCGTACAATTCTGGGATAGTAATGACAATCAGTGGAGAGGATTTTTGGGTCGTGTAGCTCAATCCAATGGTTTGGTCCTGAATCGAGCAAATGTTCGGCTATGGCAGATTAGTCCCCTTGACGGCGCCTTACCGCTGCTTACTTATCGTATTTATTGTATTTAATTGCCGGAAGACACATGCCTAAAAAATGAAGCAGCAGCTTGTATGCCAGCTAACGGCTTATACAAGTAACTGGCACACTGTGAATACATTTTCAAGTAAACTTGGATGTAATTTGCTTCATCATCATCATCATTTCAGCCGAAAGACGTCCACTGCTGGACACAGGCTTCCCCCAAGCATCGCCACAACGACCGGTCCTGCGCCTTCCGCATCCAGCGGATTCCCGCGACCTTCACCAGGTCGTTGGTCCACCTTGTGGGGGGCCTACCCACGCTGCGCCTTCCAGTACGCGGTCGCCACTCCAGAACTTTACTACCCCATCGGCCATCCGTTCTGCGAACAATGTGCCCCGCCCACTGCCACTTCAGTTTGGCAATTCTTAATTCTTAAGTTTGGTAATTTGCTTACTTGCAGGGATCCAACCGAACATTAAACAAAAAATATCATTAAAATCATATCGTCCCTGCGATTTAGGAGAAGATAAGTGACATACCGACAGCTGCGCCACCTACCGGGTCCAATTGTATTGTCAAACCATTCAGGAACTCATTGTAATTTACACACGAAATTTCATCCAAATCGGTCCGGCCGTTTAGGAGGAGTTAGGTGACAAACACACGTACAGAAGAATTATATATATTTAGATATAAGCTATCTCAATTAATAATATTGTTTATTATCGTGACTACTGAGCGTAGGGTCCTGGGTTCAATTCCCGGGTCGGGCAAAGTGTTATTCGGTTTTTTCATTAGGAAATTCTCAGCCTGGAGTTTGGATTTGTGCCCGGTCAATGGCAATAGGCTCGCCCCCTATTACATGGAACTATAACATAACTGGCGCAATGTGGGTGTACTATTACACCTCTGCTTACCCCTTTTGGGAAATACAGGCGTGATGTTATGTTATGTTATTTTTATTATTGGTATGACTTATAAAAATAAATATTCTCTCTGAACTCAACGACTCTTACTACCATTTCTACTTTTTAACAAAACGAAAGTAAATCTAAACCGCTGCAGTTATCGTTACACAAGATAAAAAACCTCGAACCAGCGACCTCATTCACGACACAAGTAAGCCACTCAGAGTTGAAGCACTTTTCCACTTAGGAGCGACTGTTGGCGTCGATTGGAGGACAAATCGGCTACAAGTGGGCGGCGCCCGCTAAAAGCATTGTCTTGTTCAGACGCCGCGAGCCAAGCCGCCGATGTAACTTACTGCCTGTTAATGTTGCGACGTGCGGCCCAACACGAGGTGGTGCGGGGATCTTTGTAGCTGAAGTTGGCTAAGAAAAACAAATAATTTACGTATTTTTCGTAGGTAGTCTGCGGCGTAGTAGTTCTACGTTTTCAAAAACAAGAATAGTGATGATTTTATCCGGACTTCAGTGAGTATAAAAACAATCGGCGGTTTTTGAAGTAAAACTTCTTTACGCACGCTTGACTTGGGGAGAAAGCTGGTGAATACGTTACGAAAAGTGTTTTCGCGTTACTAAAAATCTGATCGGGCGAGGCGAACGGTAGTTGAGAGGGAGATATAAGTTAGTAAAGATAGAAAGAGAGAGAGTTACGTTTCGTATTACTATAGGGGCAAAAGAGAGAGCGAGCACCCTTTTTTGTTATTTTTAGGGTTCCGAAGTCCTACAAGGAACCCTTATAGTTTCGTCATGTCCGTCCGTCTGTCCGTCTGTCCGTCTGTCCGTCTGTCCATCTGTCCGTCTGTCCGTCTGTCCGTCTGTCCGTCTGTCCGTCTGTCCGTCTGTCCATCTGTCCGTCTGTCCGTCTGTCCGTCTGTCCTAATCCTTTACAGCTTAATAACTTCTACAGTTATAAACATAAGTAAATGAAATTTTGTTAAAAAATAGTCTACATGTAGATCTCAATTTTAAAAGAATAAAAAAATCGTTTTTACGTATTTTAGGGGTGGCATCCATACATGTGAAATGGGGATGAACATTTTTTTTTCGCTGCACCTCCTCGTGTGGGGTATCATTGAATAGGTCTACTAAAATTAAGGTAATGTTTCATACACCACTTTTTTATCAGGTGTACCATCTGCGAAATATAGCCCGCCAAAGTGGCTTGCAATGTGTCCCCCCCTTGCCATTTCTAAACTATGCAACGTAGAAAGTTATAATCTTCCACATTGATAGACCTTTGTGAAAACTCTCTTTTAAAATTATTTCGAGGATAATGTGTATATAATTTTTTGAGTTATAGAGAGATAACTGAAAAATACTTAAAACGTCCTAGTTCAAAGGTCATTGATCTTAGAGAAAAATTATCATAGCAAATAATGCTCCTTTAGCTACTTTCTATTTGAAAAAATCACATAAAGTAACTTTGACATGACACACTTCTTAAATTTAGCTTCTTGAATTTATCGCTAGATGGCGCCACTAACAACACGCTCTGAGTCGCGAATGCTGCCGATTATTGCAAAAACTAAAATAGCCATGATTAATATTCGATTTGATTCGTTTGTAATTAGACCTACTTAAGGAACCCTATAATACTGAGCATGGCCCGACATGCTCTTGGCCGGTTTATATATATATATATTTTTTTTTGTGAAATTTTACTTCAGTCGTGTGGTCTAAAGCACACTCATTTTTATACTCACTGAACACTAGCCGTTGAACGCTTGCCTTCCATGCTCTGATCATGGTCTGAGTTCAAACCCGGCCCGCACCTCTGACTTTTCTAATTCATGTGTGGATCAGAATTTGATTATCACTTGCTATAACGGTGAAGGAAAACATCGTGAGGAAACCTGCACACCTGAGAGTGCTGCATACAGTTCTCGATGTGTGTGTTGTCCGCCAACCCGCACTAGGCCAGCGAGGTGGACTAAGGCCCGAATCCTTCTCATTCTGAGAAGAGGCCCGTGCCCAGCAGTGGGACAGTGATGTGCTGATTATGTTACGTTATGTATGGAACCACGTTTGATGGAAATTATTTCTATGGCATGTGGACTTTGCATATTTTCGAGCTTCTGAATATTTCCAAAATTGTAATTACCCAATACAATACAATACAATACAATGCTTTATTTACTGAACATAGGTTAAAACATTGGTGTTATAAGTCACATTGATACAGTCCTCTATATTCTACCTTTAGGCATGCAAATATTTGGGTAATGGCTATAATTTCACATTACTATCAAATGCAAGATACATAACCAAACCTTCTGATAACCAAAACAAGAGGCACGTTCCACACCTAATAACTACCCTCGCTATTAATTATTCGCATAAATCCGCGCCGGCACGGAGGTCAATTTGACCGAGGATCAGGCAGCTCGCAATTACATGTCGGACTTTGCCCGCCGGAAAAAACTTGGATGTCGAAACAAACAAGTTATTTTGGGCAACACAAAGAGTCCATGAATTTATAATGCAAAGGGAAATTAGCTTTTTCCTCTCACTTGGCGGCGCGGCCCCAGCCGAGAGAAGCGCGCCACGCGGAGTTGCCTGCTAGTATTTTTTATTTTGGTTGTATCAAATAAACAAGACTATGATTATAATTACACAATTACAATTAAAATACATAGCAGGTGCAATAGCACCCTGTAACAGTGAACACATCATGCGTAGAAGATGGTTACAAAACAAATAAATTGGTTTTAATATTAATATCGTCTTCTCCAATGTTCTTCTCACCGCTCTGACTTCGTTCACTCTACGTGCAATCTATCCTATTATGGAATGCGCTTTCTCATGAAATCAGCATGGCAAACAGTCGGCTCGCCTTTAAATTCAAGTTAAGGAAATATTTCCGTGAAAACAATTTAGCAGATTCAGCTTGACTTTGATTTATCTTGATGTTATATATTTATAGTTATATATGTAGGTATGTACAATATGTATATTTTATTATATGTATAATGTACATAGGTATTTATCTATTTTCATTCATCATCATCATCATCATTTCAGCCGAAAGACGTCCACTGCTGGACATAGGCCTCCCCCAAGCATCGCCACAACGATTTTATTATATGTAATTATAAGTCCGTAGTACGAAACATATTTTACTACTTTACTGGTGCATCTACCTTATTCTTTGTCTCTGCATTACCCTAAGGTTGTCTGGTAGAGAACGCCTATGGCGTTAAGACCGCCTTTGTACCCTGTTGTGCTTAAAGAATTAAATAAATAAATAATATTAAAAGTAGCAACTTAAAACGACAAACTATCAGATAATTGTACTACTTGGTGTACGAAGTAGCCACTAGGAGATTAACTTAGTCCTGTTTAATTCAGCCAAGACCAAAGAGCCTGTAATTATATCAAAAATGTTATGATACCGTTATAGTTAGAAAGTATTCTATATGAGGGTGAATTTTGCCCTATGTTTGTTCGGCATAGAGGCAAAAAAAAGTTTCTTCTATTATAAAGAGGACTGCCAAATCGTGGAACTTCCAAATTCATTTTGGGAAGGAAATTAGGACAATCCAATAGCCCATGTATCAATTTAAAAAGCAAAATTAATCGGAAAATTTTCGGCGCGCACTTAAAGACTATATTGTGTTATATATTGTGTTGAGTTTCAGATCATTATTGGAACTACAAAGCGTTCAGGGGGGAGATTTTCACGTCTTACACATTAACTCGTGTGGTCAAGGGTTCGATTCCCACAGGACACACATATTTGTGTGATGAACATAAGTGTTTGTGTTGGTCTGTGTGTTTCTTACTTATAATACATGTATTATAAGTATGTATTTACAAAAAAAAAGTATATTAGTATTATATCCATTGTCTAGTACCCATAGCACAAGCTCTGCTTAGTTTGGGACTAGATGGTGCCGTCACAGAATATCTAATAATACCAACATACAGAACGTCCACTCACCACCTCCCACCAATTTAAGATTCCTCGCCCGCACCCCGCACCTGCCCACAGTTTGCCGGTAATTAATTGGACTGTAAAATTGCAATGGATGTCAATCGCCAGTCGCTATACAAGCACGCCATCTCTGAGAACTACTGAGAAGCGCTCGGCATTACGAGCAGCGAGCATCCCTAACCTACACGGGTGTGTGCATTCGTATACAGGCGATATTGTGTTGATTGTGTGCCGAGGCAAAAAAATAAAAATAAAATATATTATTTATTATTTCTATTATTATCTCGAACTCCTCGGAAAGTCACGTTAGAGATATGACAACGCCCAACGCTCGACCTATAAAGAGTGGTTCATATTAGCAATCGACATTAGCAACGTCATTTTTCGTAGAGATTTAAAATTAGAGATTATCTCGAATCAGACAATTATCTCTATAACACGAGAATTGGGGCCGAGGATGTAAAACCATAGTAATTAATGGCATAAGGCAATGGCACGCGTCCGATAGTATATTTAGTTTCGGTAGTTTGTTATGAGTCAATGTAATAGAATATACTTAGATACGATTAATCACATTTTACATTAGACATACTTACTTCAACAAACCCAATATATAATTAAAAAAAACCATTTAAATAACACAACGGTATCCAAGACAATTTAAAAGAAACTTCACTTCGCTTCTCAGGTCGAAAAGACAGCGAGTGTTTTGCTCGGAGCACTGAGCGTGCGAAAGCGTTCATATTTAACCGGTTTTTAAGGTGAACCCTCTTCTTACTCTCTCCCTTCCCCCCTCACACCCTCTCACGCCCCTGGAAAAAGAATTTTTAATGCATCTAAATTTTTAATACACCTCCAGAGGTTTTATTTCTGGGAAGACAACAATCATATTTGGGCACAATAACGTTGTCGCGATCTCTGTCAAATATTCAGCGCTCGCTTTCTGATGAAACACGCGATTCTAATGGACTCTTTATGGCTATCGAAATTTTTACTAAACTAACTATTCGGTTTATGTCTTCCAATGAATTCTATACTACCATTGACGTCAGGTGAAATGGTGTTTTAAATAGACATAAAGTAGTTTTATGAAACGGAGACGATCAATCTCTAATAATATGAATAGATATTGGTAATTTAAAATTTATTACAACTGAGGAAGTTGCTGCGTGAAGAGCTTAGACAGTATAAATAAAATATAAATAAATATTTTGTGACATTTTTACACAGCACCATCTAGTCCCAAACTAAGCAAAGCTTGTACTATGGGGACTAGACAATGGATATAATACTTAAATATGTACTTTTTTTTTGTGTATACATACTTATAATACATAAGAAACACCCAGACTAATACAACACCAACGTTCATCACATAAATATTTATGTCCTGTGGGAATCAAACCCATGACCTCGTTATCAGCAGTTCGACACTCGAACCACTAAACCACATATGTCGCAAAAACGACGTCGACTTCGTCGTCGTTAGGATATACTACAGTTAGATTGATTTGTAAGGACGATATATAAATATTTAGTTAAATCGTCCCGTTCCTGCATAACGAGCAAAATTCCATTATATTATTGCATATTTCCATTCATTTGTTTGAATAAAATGAGTTCAAGAATAGGAAACAAAGTAACTGCAACATTCGCCAACATTTCGTTTTCATAGCTAACTGACTGAAAACCTGATTAATCGCTAAATGTTTTCAAAGTAATGCACTTAAAATATGTTCAAAGTTTCATGTGTGAGTTTCATTTCTCTTGTAAAAGTGGAATGCTCACACATAGATGCAAATGGACGGATGGATACGACCAAATTATAAAGCTTCTTTCAAACGGGACCCTAAAATCTACCTCAGGATCATTTACCTTCTCAAATTTCGGAGGTATAATAGAGCTATTTATAAAGCGGCAAATAAAATGAGTAAAATAAAAAGTTCCGTTTCATTGGGCCGTTCGTTTCATTTCCTGTGTCTCAGTATTATAGACACCTTATTTTCAAGAGAAATTATAAAGCAAAGCAAAGACAGGGCATTTATTAAACCCCGGTAAGCTCCCGTGTACCGACAGGCCACAAGACAAGCGAGATCTGATAGGAAATAGGCGAGTACAATTTTGTTCTCTTAATGTTATAGGAATAATATCTGATCAGAATTAATTATGCAATCCTAGACCTAGGTCCCATTAGTTTTAATAATAACTTTTTTAAATTTTACTTGTCTCTCTCTAATCTTGTGTGTTCTCGTGTAAACTTTAAATAAATAATATTTCTTGCATTATTTATTTTTTCAGGACTTTTTGATTTTTAACTACTTTAAGTTTGCAACTAGTAATAGATTAACTGACCGCCAATGTAAATAGAAGACAAAAAAAAATCTGTAAACCAGACGGGATCCCATTGCTTTGAGAACGTTCCGCGTATAATCTTTTTCACATTGCATGTGTACGTTCATCATCATCATTTCAGCCGAAAAACGTCCACTGCTGGACAAAGGCCTCTCCTAAAGGGAGGGGGGAATATGCCATAATCGCCACGCTTGGCAGACGGTTTGGCGATCGCGGTTGGTTGTTTAAATCCTCTGGTGAAACGGATGTGTACGGTAATAGGTGTCAAATACATGATATTGTTTTGTGGTGAAGTCTCTTTTACAGTATTTCTTGGCATCTTTTTATCGTACTGTCACCTTACCCTTGCCGGGTGACAAAAATTATAATAAAGTAAACTACACAAACAACTCTACGTCATCCCATAATGCAATGTGACTTCAGAATTCCGCCAGCGCTGTTAACCCCGCTGGTTTCGCGGCAGTCCAGGTTCACTCGCCCGCTAGTGATAGATCACCCGCCACCAGCAGCCGGTGTAAAATCTGCATCTACTTACACCGGGAGCCTGGATTTGCACTACACTTTATTTACGCTGCTCTTATAAATCGCCATCATCATACCCGAGCGCCACCCAATTACGGGAGAGCGAAGGATTATTAGATGTATTTTTTTATAGCTGGTCTTTTAGTGCACTTGAAGTTTTATTTTACTTCTATTTTTCGTGTATAAAAATGGATAAAAGAATGTTTTCAATTCTGTTAAAGTTTTGTAGATCTTTTATGATATTTTTGTTAAAGTTTATAACGTGTATAAATAAGTTTGAGAAAGTCAGTAATAGAAAACACGTAGCGCATCGGTAGTTTTGCTATAAATAGATAATGTCTTTACGCATATCCAAAGATTATTTATTAAGATATCCAAAAAACTAGTCTACTGTTGTTCGAGTGTCAGACTGCTGATCACAAGGTCGTGGGTTCGATTCCCATAGGACGCAAATATTTGTGTGATGAACATAAGTGTTTGTGTTGGTCTGGGTGTTTCTTGTGTATTATAAGTATGTATTTGGTTTTTATAAGTATATATAAGTATTATTATAAGTATATATTGTGGTTGGGTGTAAAATTACACCCAACCACATAATATCTAACGCAACCAACGTATTTCACTGCTGTTGTCACAAGCTTTGTTTTTGATTACTTGTTTTTCAAATTACTTGTTTATCATTATATTTACAAAAAAAATAGAATATTGGTATTATATACATTGTCTAGTACCCATTGTACCTATACAAGCTCTGTTTAGTTTGGGACTAGATGGTGCTGTGTAAAATTTCCCAAAAATATTTATTATTATTATGATTTTATTGTTAATTTACCTACTATTGGGCCTAATGACCTATTATTATTGATTTAAACAAAAAAAAACAAAAAACAAAAAAAAAAAAAACATGGTGGACCGACGACCTGGTGAAGGTCGCGGGAATCCGCTGGATGCGGAAGGCACAGGACCGGTCGTTGTGGCGATGCTTGGGGGAGGCCTATGTCCAGCAGTGGACGTCTTTCGGCTGAAATGATGATGATGATGATGAAACAAAAATAAATTCAATTTTCACATCGCATAACAAGCACCTTTTCACAGATTCTATCAATGCGCGCGCGCTCCACGTTAGGGTGAAGCTAACTAGTCTGAATTATGATTACATTTTAATTAAGGCAGAGTCATACCTCGGGTCATTTATTTCATTTTGAAAAAATGTTGGTAACTTCTTGAATTATGAGCGTTTGCATGAGAAAAGCCGGCAAAAAACGACCACATTTTACAGCATTTTTCGATTTAAAAAAGTTTTTGTTTTTCATAAAAAAAAACAATTAGTGTATTGTAGCCCTTATTAAAATTCGCATTTTTACATCTTAATTATTTTGATACTCCTAAAACTTCCGTAGATAAAACGAATTTGCACTATTTCTGAAAACTGGCCCCTACCGGACCTATCGAAAAAACATTTTCAATGTTAAAATTTTTCACAAAAAACTCTTGTGCTTATTTCTAACAAAAGACAATCAAAGATGGTTCAACCCACTGACCTAATAGGACTTCTATGCCACGACCGCTTTGCAGTTTTCTACATCGCTAAGAATCTCGATCTGCTAATATACAACCTAGCCATTGCTATTGTATCTATGAGAATAATTATGATGGATATTGCGATCTCGATCCGTTTGCTGAGCTGGTGATCATTGCAATACCGGCTGGAACGTTCCTAGTGTACAATGCGGTCTGTTCAGAGCTTTTAGTCAATCAATATTTGTATGCTCTTTTCCTGTCTTTGTGCGGAAATAGGTCTGCTTTTATAGTCTCCAAATATTTACGTCAACGTGGTAAATTTTCTAAAATTTCAAGTATTTTAAGTGGTGCTGGATAAAATTAAATTGAGGCATCCGAGCTTAATTTCAATTTCAATTAGTTTCCAAAATAAAAAAATAAAATTTATGACAAAGGAACATGTAATAAAAAATACGTAAAATTGGGATAATTAAGTTTTTACTTTCTTTGATAATTTCCAGTTCGTTCCAAAGCAATAATATACCTAAGCTAAGCTAACAACAAGTTGCTAAGTCTTTTGATTATAACAACATTTTCTTGCGATATACTGAGAGGCTTATTGAAGGCAGTGAACGTTTCCGGCTCAATAAGGAGACTCATCAGCTTTCCATCTTGCAAGAAATATACAATTTCAGTATAATAATGTCCTCCCGGCCGAATTTCGATCACGGTGGCCAATCTCAACGGAGACTAGCCGTCTGCGCGGGACATATTATAGTGCACAAGTGTGTGCGCAAACACAGGTGCACTCTCTATTCCCTCACTCTCATAATCCGATTGAGCAGCAATCCAGAATGACTGGAGAGAGATCAGGTGCGGGACCGATGACTTAGCGTGCTCTCCGAAGCAGTGGGGTGTAGCACCGCCAACTTCCTGACTACAGGCTGCTCAGTACTATTATATATTAATTTTTATATATATTTATATATTAATTATATTACTATTACTAATGTGTAGTTTGCTCAACATCCTATGTCACAACAGGGATCCAGCAGAATACCAGCGTCAGGTTTAATAACCTGGCAATATGCTGAGCTGGACACCCATTTGTCACAATTTTGAGACACACATGGCGCGTGACTGTCAATGACTTTTTTCCTCGCTTTGTTACTTCTTCACTATATCTATTTCTTGTTCATGTATGTGTCTCAGTTGTGTCAAATAAATATTTTTCTTCTTTCTTTCTTTCAGTACTGAGAAATTTTCTTTACAGAAAAATCCTTTAAATCCTACAACTTTTTTCATTCCATCTCTCTCTGTCGTACGCCGTTAGAACAAGAGAGGTGACTGAACCGTGTATCTGGCTTAAACACGGTTAGCTGTCCAGTCTGTACCCAAAGAGAATATAATCTGTACCTAGTGAATTAAAGGGTGCATTTGGGAGATAAATGCGGGGCTACATTAGTGCGGCAGTGCGCGGGAAGCGTCCAGAGATGGCGTTGATTCCACTTATGAATCATTACGCGAACGTGTGACGTCACTGGGTAATGCAGAGGCCACTTTATCATGACATAATAAAATTAGTAGAAGACCAATTTTTCAAAACACATAATGGTCTATATTCTTCTTCGTCGATACACCACTGACATAGTGGTAGTGGTCATCTTATAATTACATGCTTGCATTGCTGTGTTTCGGTCTGAAGGGTACGGGTGCCGGTGAAATTACAATCACATGAGACTTTCCATCTTCATGTCTCAGTTTGGCGAACTGACTTGCGGTACCATTTAAGCAACAGCCTAGGTGGTATTGAAATTGTCATGGGCAAAGGTAACCGCTTAACATCAGGTGGGACTTTAGCTCGTTTCGCCTGTAAAAAAAATACGGATTAATAGTACGCTTGACAATCCGTCGCTATTCCTCGCGTGCCATTGCTTTCTCATGCACTCATAAAGAGTTCAGTTAATTAAAACCTTAATTTGGGCGTCTAACGCATACGAAGTAATCTGCCGCGAGGGATTTTGCTTTCAAAATTTCCCTCCTCAACAAGACGCTCCACGCATCTCCAAGTCTCGACACATGCCCGAAAAGTGTTTCAATATGGGCTTGAACTATGGAAGACATACGCTGTTTGAACCCCAGGACTTTCAGCATGGACAGGTTAATTCCTAATTGAGTTGGCTCTATATACAATAGCTTATTGCAGTATAATATTAAATATTGGCTACACAACAATCAAGCAACTATTACACCCTAAAGCTTGCATACAAGGTTAATGAGTAACGGACCAAGATAGTTGCTACAATAGACAAGCTATATTATCTCAAACCACTTTGTAATATTTTATACGTGTCATTTTTGTCAGTATGAACCACAGACCATTAAGCCTCAAGACGCCGCTTATACAAAGTTTTGCATGAGAACGCAGTCGTAAAATGATGGCGGGGACCGGGGGGCGGACAGTTCGTTATGATTGGCGGGCTCAAACGTCCAGTGCTATGATTTCGTATGATTGGTGCCACTCGCTGACGGACTAACGTCCTGATTGGCGGTGGGGCGTATGATATGCAGTGGTACTGCATATGCGTTGTGACCGGGGTTGTCCGACTAATCGGCGTCTAGAGGCTTACTGGTCTGTGGTATGAACTAAGTCTTAAAGGGGCTCGTAGCGAAGTAACGACTGCACGGATTGTACGATCTGCAAGGTTAAGCTGCACTTGCCGCGGTCAGTATGTGGATGGGTGACCGTTTCGTTACACATCGAGACCCCTCCATGCCTCGGAGAGCACGTTAAGCTGTCGGCCCCGGTTGTCATACGAATATCTATGGCAGTCGTTACGGGTAGTCAGAAGCCTGAAAGTCTGACAACTGGTCTAACCTACGAATATCAGTATTACCCAATAACTGGGTTGCGGGGGTCTGATGGCAGTCGCTCCGTGTAAAGTACTGATGTTTAGCCGCATCTGGCTAGACTGGAAGCCGACCCCAATATAATTGGGAAAAGGCTCCGAGGATGATCAGGATGATGATGAACTAACTACTAACTGTTACGAACTAGAGTGGTCCTTCTATACGCATCTTCGTTGTAACATGTCGCACGTACGATATTCTCGTATAATACATATATAACGTCATATCGGCGATATAAAATGATATTCGATTCCAGGTCACTCGAAATTAACGAGAGCAAATTAGTGACTGGAATAAATGAAGGACAAAGAATGAATGCAATACAGGTCCCAATATTTTTATTAACGGATTTAATTATATTTCTCAGTGTATCGTTGTGGTCAGTAGAAATTTTATTTTTGTATACATATTGGTTGATGTGTACATGCTTCTCAATTCCTATTATTATACTACTCGTGCGGTCGACCGCATATCAATGGTAAAGAAACCATTATAAGCGGAACTGGCTTAGTGTGTAAGTTTCATACGAGACACGCTCAGCTTAAGGGGCATGTAGCAGCCAGTGGCGCCCCCATCATTAAAATAATTATTTTATTTTATTTTATTTATTTACATTATTTATATTATTGAGGACCTCCAACAAAAGATATAGGACCACAGAAAATCACAGAAGTATTACTGTCAAAAGTGGCCGTTTTTCGCACTTTTTTCTATCTACAACTCTAGCGAACTATAATTTACGGAGTTAATAGTTTCTGATTAAACTACAGTACCTGTACTTCCATTGTTAAAAACGAATTTTTGATAAATGTTGTATTCAGCGAGTAATATTTTTTTTACTGATAGGGGAGCCACTTGGCTGCTGCTCACTACACAGAAAATTAAAAGTAAAAATATTGATTTTAGTATTTTAAAAAACGTCTCTTAAGCATGAATTAATTTTATTGAACATTTTGTTGTTTCATTGCTCTATTTTAGATTATATTTCCCGAACGATTAGTCAGATACTTTTCAGGCGTTAATTTTGCAACAGGATCTCAAGTCAACCTTGAACTTTAAACAATTATCTCAAGTTTAGGTCCTAAACTACCCATGCAGTACACACGTGGATACAAACTACACTTTATTTCAAATTTATGGGCTATAAACATTTTGTTTGTCAGTGCGGCTCCGTCATAGATTGAGTCCAGTCTTACTATCTCGGACATTAGGAGTGAGTTGTTGCATCGAGGCGGGGAGAGTATCCTCAGCGCTTCAGCCGCTTTAGGCATTAGTCGTCAGGTGAATGGGCAGCAAATGAATTTTGCATGGCAGTGGCACACGTAAACATAGAGGGTACTGTTTCGACCCTAGATCGGGTGGTTCGTCATAGTCATGGTATAATAATATGCTTCACCTGGTATTCTATTCCCGTGGCAGCTGGGTCACGTGATTGGCGCAAGACTATATCATCTGCTGCGGAGCCAATAGCGGGCTGTTAGCGTGACACTTGTCAATTTGATGTTTCACTAGGTATATGTAAACAAATTACCCGAGCAAAATGCATTTTTTCACTTACTTGCACTAAAAAAAAAGAAAAAGAAAAAAAAGCACTAAAACTGAAAACTGTAAAGAAGCACTTTTAAACTAGTATTTTTATACAGTACTCTTTAATAACTAATTAGATGAATAACACGAGATAATGAATAGTTAGGCTAGTTGGGAATTTATTATAAAATATAAAAATCATATAATTAAAAAAATTATAATATAAATTCATTACGAATAAAAATCTCCCGTAATCGTATTGAAGATATCAATCAATGGCAACACTGATCGTGACGTAGCCTTGAAGCATCGCGGGAAGAGAACACTGGCGTAGCATATTGTTATACCATGGTTATAATCATCTTGAATGGATGTACACGACAGGATTTAGGTGACGTTCTGAGATAAAAATGGTTTTAAATTCACGTTTAAACAAAATATGCCGATGCTATTTATTTTAGAGTTATTGCATTTCGATTTCCAGAACTTTATTAACCTGTCTTTTTATTTTCACGCTTGTACTATGTTATCTCATAGTTTTGTTCAATAATGATTAAAGATCAAAAAATATAAAGTGGCTAATACATAGGACCTTTTACTTCCGATAGCAAAGAAACATATTAAACACGAAAAATAACGTTATTTTTATGCCGGCTTCTTAGCAGAGGAACTTAATCACGTGCCAGTACGCGGAGTCAAATGTCCGGCCATTTGTCCGGGGATGAGGCAGTCCGGACACTAGTACATACGTCACACGGAATTGTTGCCACACTACTATGGAACTTCTTGCTATGTGTATGCTGACTCGTTGAGAAGGTCAATGTTGTTTGTAGAACTTCCTAATATAGATAACTACTTCACCATCTACACTATTGCTGCAGCGAAAGAGCCGCCATGGATTCACCATGGAAAGTAAACCAATCCTACTAATATTATAAATGCAATAGTATGAATTATTGTTTGTGTGTTTGTATGTATTACGATGTTGTCTCCTGTGGGTTTCCTTTTTAACACGCTTTTATTAGGTCAACCTGTATGTAACTAACTATGTAATGAAATCTAAGGTAACTAATTTAACCATCTTCCGAGGGTCGTAGCGTTATGAAAATTGGCAGCTGCTGTATGTAGTTCTGATGACAATAAAATAATATGGTACTGTCGTAAGATCAGTTGATCTTATGATGGAGACGGAAGATATGAACTGGAACTTCATGATGGAAAATCGTATCATAGCTGTTTTGGATTTCTTAGAAAAGTCTTGTAATGAACTTTGACCACGATTAGGTTTCAAGGTCTGATGATGAAGCCGGAAGATAGGCACTGGCATTCCATGATGGAATATCGTATCATAGACGTGTTTACACTTGTGAGAAAGGCCACGTAATGGACTTTGAACACGATCAGGTTTCAAGGTTATAACAAACCTATTATATATCAACTCAGCCTATCGCAGTCCACTGCTGGACATAGGCCTCTCCCAAGTTGCGCCACAACGCTAGGTCCTCTGCCTTCCGCATCCAGTCCCCCCCAGCCACGTTCTTTAGGTCGTCGGTCCACCTGGCAGGGGGGCGCCCTACGCTGCGTTTGCCGATTTGCGGTCTCCACTCAAGGACTCGTCTGCTCCAACGGCCATCGGTCCTTCGACAGACATGGCCAACCCACTGCCACTTCAGCTAGTAAGCTGAAGTGGCAGTGGGTTGGACCGACATAGCTTGTAGGATCAGTAGATCCTACAAGCTATGTCGGTCACTCCGGTTCTTCTCCGGATAATCTCGTTACGGATTTTATCCTTCAAAGAAACTCCAAGCATAGCTCGCTCCATAGCTCGCTGAGCGACTTTGAATTTGTGGACTAGCCCAACTGTCAGTGTCCACGTATTATATATAGAATAGTGAAAATATTGACATAGGTGCTATTTTTTGTTTTTATGTGCATTTATAAAAGCGTGTTTTTTTAGTGTTCTTTAAATTATTAATTTATATTTTAAATCATTTTGTCCACTTTGAAATTAATTTAAACTGAAGAATGAAAAAAAATACACGTCTAACAAGAGGTCGTTGATATCAAACAGCCTGTCTCAGTGAAAATGACATATTATTTAGTAACAACGCCGTTTTTAACTGTACGGGGATACAATTAGAGCGTACACACAACGAATAGATTTAATAATTTAATAATTAATTTATTAATTTTTAATAATTTTAATTTACGAATATGATTTTTCCAATGCTTTTAATACTGTCAGTCACAATATTCTCCTATCTATTCTCTCCCATCTTATGGTTTCACCTGAAGTGCTGGAGTGGTTTTCTACTTATCTTCGGGATCGTCAGCAGTCTGTCCATGTTGAGGAATCCTCTTCAACTTGGAGTGAACTAGAGACTGGCGTCCCACAAGGCGGCATTCTCTCTCCACTTCTATTTTCAGTTTTTATTAACTTCATTACCCAGAAGCTTCAGTGTTCTTATCACCTTTATGCCGATGACTTGCAGTTATATTCTCAAGCAAGGGTGGAAAATGTATCCGACGCGATAGATGCCATAAATTGTGACTTGATGGCCATAAAAAACTGGTCTGATATGTTTGGGGTTGAAGTGAACCCTAATAAATGTCAAGCCATCGTTATAGGGAGTCACTGGAGTAGTTGCAAACTGAGCTGTGCAACACTTCCTTCAATTATATTTAATGGCATGGTCATCCCACTCAGCCCTAGTGTCAAAGACCTTGGTTTGCATATTGACACCACCTTAAGCTGGCAAAACCAAGTGGCGAGTGTCAGCCAGAGAGTTACGGGAACATTACGGTCGCTCTATCGCCTGAAAAACTTCCTCCCACCAAATACTAAAACAAAGCTTGTACAAGCCTTGATTTTCCCAATTGTTGACTATGGTGATGTGTGCTACTTTGACCTCAATGCAGTTCTTCTCAACAAACTTGACCGGCTTCTTAACAACTGCATTCGATTCGTTTTTAATCTTCGTAAATATGACCATGTGTCTGAGTATCGTTTGCTTCTAAAATGGTTGCCTATCCGCCAACGTAGGCATATGAGGGCATTAACTACTCTATTCTCTTTACTTTTCTCTCCCAATTCTCCTTCTTACTTAACTTCTCATTTTCAGTATCTATGTACAAGTCATACTAAATATCTCCGCTCCACTAATAATCGTCTTCTCCAATGTCCTTCTCACCGCTCTGACTTCGTTCACTCTACATTCTTCGTGCAATCTATCCTATTATGGAATGCGCTTCCTCAGGAAATCAGGATGGCTAACAGTCGGCTCGCCTTTAAGTATAAGTTAAGGAAATATTTCCGTGAAAACAATTTAGCAGATTCAGCTCGACTTTGAATTATCTTGATGTTATATATTTATAGTTATATATGTAGGTATGTATAATATATATATTTTATTATATGTATAATGTACATATGTATTTATCTATTTTTTTTATTATTTATTATATGTAATTATAAGTCCGTAGTACGAAACATATTTTACTACTTTACTGGTGCATCTACCCTATTCTTTGTCTCTGCATTACCCTAAGGTTGTCTGGTAGAGAACGCCTATGGCGTTAAGACCGCCTTTGTACCCTGTTGTGCATAAAGAATTAAATAAATAAATAAATAAATAGATATAAAACTGCTCATCTCTTTTCTCTTTCTATTCAAACAAAAAAACGTTGTCCCTCACTAGTATCCTATCTATATTATATCTATCCTATGTATATAGCCCCTATATCGTGGGTGCGTTCACAAACACCATGCACAAACACACAGACGCGGAACAACTATCTAAAAACAAATAAAAAAACCACAACAACGACAAATAAAACAACAATAAAAAATAAAATAAAAATCTGTGTATCACACAAATATTTGTTCAGTGCGGTAATCGAACCCGCGAACCTTAGCACAGAAGCCGATCATCCCATCTACCTACATGATTGACATCAAATGCATTAATCATGTGCATTAGACACACAAAGCAATAGACTTCGTAGCCTACATACATTGGTCTATTTATTACAGGGGAAATCCGCTTGTGTATTTTTGGAACCACCTCGAATCAATCACTCATGTTAAACTCAGTTTCAGGTCTGAGAGATTACCTACAGCAGCGGTACTCTAAGTGTGTTCCGCGGAACCCTAGGGTTCCGCGATACCCCTGTAGGGGTTCCGCAAGAATTTAGAAAAAAAAAACAAAACACCTCTCTCTGGTCACTGGTCGAACGTTTTGAATCCGCCCGCCGCGCGTATACTTGTGAGCGCGCAGTCCCTTTGATAAAAGCCGCCTCTGAATTAGACGCTATAGTTGTGAACAAGCGACTTTCGGCTCTATCTTCAAAAGCATAAAGTCGAGATTGTTTACAACGCATTTTTTTGTATTTATATTTTTATTTCCGCTTTTAGTTTATCAAAGGCGCCGACTCGAGTATTTTTGAGAATGTTCGAGTTCGAGTCTAGGACTAAGTATAAAAGCGCTATTATATAAAAAAAGTCGCGCCTCGTCAGTCAGTTGACGATTAGCGTTCGGAGCGATAAGTTCGTACCTACCTACTTACAAGCTGGCTAGCCTGCTGCCTTCTTGTAAGTTCTACTGCCCGCTGTATTCTGATTGTATCAGTTTTGTACATTTCTTCTTTGGACTAAACTTTGTCTCATAAACGCAGTAACGATTGTGCATTATTTTGACCCTACCATCCTGACGTGTAACATTATTAATAACTAGCTTTTACCCGCGGCTCCGCTCGCGTTAAATTCTGCCAACCCACGTCAGTCCAGTCCAGTCCAGTCCACTGTCCCACTGTCCCGCTGTCCCGCTGCCCCGCTGCCCCACTGCCCAACTGCCCCAATGCCCCGCTGCCCCGCTGCCCCACTGCCCCGCTACCCCACTGCCCCGCTGCCCCACTGCCCCGCTGCCCCACTATCCCACTACCCACTGCCCCGCTGCCACTCTGCCCCGCTGCCCCGCTGCCCCACTGCCCCGGTGCCCAGCTGCGACGCTGCCCAACTGCCCCACTGCCCCGCTACACCACTGCCCCGCTGCCCCACTGCCCCATTGCCCCGCTGCCCCACTGCCCCGCTGCCCCGCTGCCCCACTATCCCACTGCCCCACTGCCCCGCTGCCCCACTGCCCCGCGGCCCACTGCTCCGCTGCCCCACTGCCTCACTGCCCCGCTACCCCACTGCCCCGCTGCCCCACTGCCCCACTACCCCACTGCCCCACTGCCCCGCTGCCCCACTATCCCACTGCCCCGCTATCCCACTGCCCCGCTGCCCAACTATCCCACTGCCCCGCTGCCCCGCTACCCCATTGCCCCACTGCCCCGCTGCACCACTATCCACAGCCTGTTCCGCTTCCCCACTGCCCCGCTGCCCCGCTGCCCCACTGTCTCGCTGCCCCACTGCCCCACAGCACGGCTACCCCACTGCCCCGCTGCCCCACAGCCCCGCTACCCCACTGCCCCGCTGCCCAACTGCACCGCTGCCCCGCTGCCCCACTGCCCCGGAGCCCAGCTGCCTCACTGCCCCACTGCCCCGCTGCACCACTGCCCCGGTGCCCAGCTTCCCCGATGCACCACTATCCCACTGCCCCGTAGCATTCCCCGCTGCCCCACTGCCCCGCTGCCCCAATGTCCCGCTTCCTCACTGCACCGCTGCCTCACTGCACCGCTGCCCCGCAGCACAACTGCCCCGTTGCCCAGCTGCCTCACTGCCCCACTGCCCCGTTTCCCCACTGCCCCGCTGCCCCGCAGCACAACTGCCCCGGTGCCTAGCTGCCTCACTGCCCCACTGCCCCGTTTCCCCACTGCCCCGCTGCCCCACGGTCCCGCTGCCCCGCTGCCTCACTGCACCGCTGCCCCGCTACACCACTGCCCCGGTGCCCAGCTGCCTCACTGCCCCACGGCCCCGCTACCCCACTGCCCAGATGCCCCACTGCTCCACTGCCCCGCTACCCCACTGCACCCATGCCCCGCTGCCCCACTACCCCACAGCCCCACTACCCCACGGGCCAACGCCCCGGTACCCCACTGCCCCGCTGCCCCCCTATCCCACAGCCCCGCTGCACCGCTACCCCATTGCCCCTCTGCCCCGCTGAACCACTATCCCACAGCCCCACCTCCTGCCCCACTGCCCCGCTTCCCCACTGCCCCGCTGCCCCGCTGCCCCACTGCCCCACTGTCCCGCTGCCCCGCTGCCCCGGAAACCCACTGCTCCGGTAACCCACTGCTCCGCTGCCCAGCTACCCCACTGCCCCAATGCCCCGCTGCCCCACTATCACACTGCCCCACTCCCCAACTGCCCCGCTACCCCTCTGCCCCACTGCCCCGCTGCCCCTCTATCCCACTGCCCCAATGCCCCGCTGCATCGGTACCCCACTGCACCGCTGCCCCGCTGCCCCACTGCCTCGCTGACCCGCTGCCCCGCCCCGCTGCCCCACTGTCCCGCTGCCTCGCTGCCCCGCTGCCCCGCTGCCCCGCTACCCCGCTACACCACTGCCCCACTATCCCACTGCCCCACTGGCCCACAGCCCCGCTGTCCAGCTGCCCCGCTGCCCCACTGCTCCACTACCCCACTGCCCCACTGTCCAACCGTCCCACCGTCCCACTGCCACTGTCCTACTGTCCCACTATCCCACTGTCCCACGGCCCACTGTCCCACTTTCCCACTGTCCCACTTTCCCACTGTCCCACTATCTCACTATATCACTATCGTCACGTCCCATGTCCCATGTCCTGTCCCATGTCCCATCCTATGTCCAGTCCCATGTGCCGTCCCACTGTCCTGTCCCATGTCCCGTTTCATGTCCCATCCCATTTCCCGGCCCATGTTCCGTCCCCTGTCCCGTCCACTGTTCCGTCACCAGTCCCGTCCCCTGTCCCGTCCCCAGTCCCATCCCCTGTACACTCCACTCCACTCCACTCCACTCCATCGTACATTACTATCCGCTCGTGCAAATGCATAGAAGCTTCGATCTGTCGGGTGAGTACGCAACCCACGAATTATTATTTTTCTTTTTTTCTTTCTTTCTTTCTTTCTCAAAACCCATACCAGTTTTTAAGTCAGATCATCAGCTTTCAAACAAAAAAAAAATCATCAAAATCGGTCCAGTAGTTTTAGCGTGATGCTGGAACAAACAAACAAACAAACAGACGTTTACAATTTTATAATAGTTAAGAAGAAGAATGGAACGTTGGCTTAAAGGTGTTAAACGTGTTGCAACGACATCTTCTAATGACGCTGAATGTTCAAAAGCAGTACGCGTGGAGAATACAGCAATTACCGATCCAGACGATGATGCCACGACGTCAAGCTCCACGGTTTCAAAGACGAAAAAAAGGAAGTATGATGAATCATATATCAGTTTCGGATTTGTTGATACCAACGGCTCACCTCTCTGCATGTTATGTAGTAAACTGCTTCCTAATAGTTCCATGGCACCTGCCAAATTACGCAGACATTTAGAAACTGTACACCCCGAGTCTAAAGACAAGAATAAAGAATTTTTTGTTCGTAAAAAAGAACAGTTATTGGAAAGTCAAAAAAATATGATGCATGTAACACAAACTATCAATGAAAAGGCCACGGAGGCATCATATTTAGTTAGCTATCGCATTGCACAAGCAGGTGAAGCGCACACTATCGCTGAGAATTTAATAAAGCCATGTGTGTTAGACATAACAAAATGTATGCTCGATGAAAAATCTGCAAAGCATCTTTCTACTGTACCGCTATCAAACGATACTGTTTCACGGCGAATCCATGATCTGGCAAGCTACGTCAAACAAGAACTAGTTGCACGTCTACAAAAAACACGATTCGCCTTGCAAATGGATGAGTCAACTGATGTCACTGGTCTGGCTATCTTGCTGGTTATCGTGAGATATCCATATGAACGTTCTTTTGAAGAAGACATGCTTATGTGTTCACCGCTGCCCATAAACACTACCGGGGAAGAAATTTTTAATAAAATAAACATATTTTTTAAAGAAAATAATCTTAGTTGGAACGATTGCATTGACATTTGTACAGATGGGGCCAAGGCGATGACAGGTAAAACAGCAGGAGCAGTATCACGAATAAAAAGTAAAGCGCCTAATTGTAGTTCCAGCCATTGTATTCTGCATAGACAAGCACTTGCGATGAAGCAAATGCCGTCAAATCTAAAATTAGTTATGGATGAAGCGGTAAAAATAATTAATTTTATCAAATCACGACCACTACAATCCCGATTGTTCTCATTATTGTGTGAAGATTATGGCAGCAAACATAAAACACTGCTGCTCCATACAGAAGTGCGATGGCTGTCTCGGGGTAAAACTTTAACAAGGCTATTTGAACTTAGAGCCGAGTTACAAATGTTTCTTTCAGCAGATACAGTTTCTTTTAATTTGAAAGACCGTTTGTATGATAAAACTTGGTTGTTCCGATTGTCTTTTATGGCGGATATCTTTCAAAAACTGAACGAATTGAATTTATCATTGCAAGGTAAACAGACAACAGTGTTCCAGGCCTATAACAAAATAACTGCCTTCAAAAGAAAATTAGATTTTTGGATTATTTGCGTTGGTAAGAGAGAAATAGAAAGCTTTACGTCACTCAGTGAGTTTGTTAGCGATAACGACTCGGAAATGTTTCAAGATGATGTGTTTGAAGAATTGGTCCAATATCTCACTTCGATGCGCGCATCTTTTGTAAAGTATTTTCCCGAAGAACATAATACAAAAATGAAGCTGAATTCATGGATTCATAATCCTTTTTTACCCAACTTGCAAAAGCCCGAAAGTATGTCAAACGAGATATATGAATCTCGTTTAGAAATGTCATCAGACACAAGTATGGAGTCACTGTTCAAAACGACGCCTCTCAACGATTTTTGGTGCAGAATCCGTGATGAATATCCAATGCTTGGCAGAATGGCTCTGAATATTCTTCTCCCGTTCCCAACAACATATTTGTGCGAAACAGGATTCTCAACCTATGCAGCCACGAAAACAAAATATCGCAATAGACTGGACGCCGAACCTGATATGAGACTTCAAATGTCTTCTATCAAACCTGATATCAACCAATTGATGAAAAATAAAAAACAGTTTCATACCTCCCATTAGTTAAGATTTTTTCATTTTTAATATCTTCTATTATTGTACTTGGCATGTGGTTAAAGTAAGTAATAATTAGTAACTGTTACATTGTACTTTTATTATGCTTATATAATAAAGAATACACTTTTAAAAACTATTGTTTTATTGTAGGGTTCCGTCAAGTATTTTGCTTGTCAAAAGGGTTCCGTGACCAAAAAAGTTTGAGAACCGCTGACCTACAGTAAGTGTACTTTGAAATGTAATTATTTAGACGTTATAATTACTTTAACAAGTCGGTTACTTACAAAACTAGATGGCGTCGGCATTTCCTGTTGGACTCCCTCTTAGAAGAAATTCCGGAGCAAACTCAGGGATCAAAAGTCCAGCTGTAAAGTTGTAATCGCGCAAAACGCAGCGTTTGTCTTCGTCATATAGTGCTGTGTATTCTCACATTCACGGCGAACGCGACATATGTTCAGCAATCAAACGACGCGAAACATCCGCGACGCGATACGACACGATAACGGAACGACTGCGACACGACTCTGGCCATTTGTAACCACACACTGCTCTATTAACTTGCCGCTATTTCTCGGTATTTTTGTGTTCATTACTCTGTTTTATCTTGAAGCTGCTTCTCAAACGGGACAGGGAACTGCTCTTAAAATGATTGGTCGCTACCGTTCGCAGTTATTTATTGCGACGGTGCCAAAGTTTGGTTGGTTTTGAGGGAGATATCTTTAATTAAAAAATATTTTAATAAAATATTAAATCATTTAGATGTAGGTGTGTTTGATGTTTAAGGAAGCTAATCACAGAATCTGCCGTACCTTAACATCTAGGTAGGTATATCTTATTGATAAAAGTGATGACTGCGAATTACTTTTCCTATGCTATTCTGCCAACAATAACGTTGAAAGTGAAGTTATTTGTTTGTCTGGCTTGTAAAATGATACCAGCTAAATGCGAGTCAAACTCACGCACTGAGGGTTCGGTACCACTATACCTTTGGATTTTAACTTTTTTACCATTTTAGTAGGTATTTGCCATGGTAGAAACCATAGTAACACATTATTAACTGACGGCCGGATTGGTTGGCGGGAAAATTCGTAAAGATCATGTTGTGGATTTTGTATTATTTTCCAAAATTTGTGTTTCTTCGAGTGTTAATGTGTAATAATGGTGGATTATTAAATGTTAAGTGCTCGTTAACGTGTACAAGTGTGGATAAATGGTACAGTCGGCTACAAATCAAGCTAGACTGTTTGGACTTTGTACTATTAGAAGTTGAACGCTGCGAATCGTGCGAGAGGGCACGATATATTTTTGTTATGTCGTTCCACTCACGGCACCGGTGGCGGTGGCGGCGGCGGTATGCGCAAGCGGTGCGCCATTCATGCAGCGCTCTATTCATACTATGCCATACCTATAGATATGTATTATGCATGAATATTATTTTTAAGCAAGTTGAGCTCGTAATAATATGGGTTACGGTTGCACTAAACTTACAAGTTTGTTTTTCGATATTATGCGGTTGCGCTGCGCCTTTGCACCATATTACCTACTATTGTTTGTTTTGTGCCAATACATATATTATTTATCATCAATCATTATTTTATTAGTGTTAGCAAAAACGATGACTAATTAGAAAATTACTCCCTTAAGTTCACTCAACACAAACTCACTCAATTACCTACTTTTTCTCTTTTATTATTATTCTTATTAAGAGTGTAAAAGTAATAAGGATTTTTTGTTTAATTTTACTCATAAAAGTAAACAAATAACTTGAAGCCTTACTAGGTTAGCTGGTAAAGTCCCGTGAGGTGAGGTGGCGTGCAGTGTGTTCGCTTGCTTGTGGTAGGCCGGGACCTGACGCGTGAATACTCACGGGTTCCCACGCCCCCGTCTAAGGTCGTTGAAGAAACACCGTGATGGTTTTAGTCGGTAAGAGTCCGACACTGGCTCCGCCTACTCCGGGCGGAGTGCGTCCGTGAGGACTTCCCCACGGCAAGAAAAGGTAGGTATATATATAATATTATAAATGCGAGTGTTTCTGTCTTTCTGTTTGTTACGTTTTCACGGCTAAACCCCCGAACTGATTTTGATGCCATTTGTATAGAAATAGAATGAACCCTAGGCAAGAACCTAAAATGAAAAAATAAACCACCTTCTCTTCCGTGCGCACTGGCAGAAGTGTCCATTGCTAAGTTTTATCATATTAAGTAGGTATGTTTTTTGATAAAACAGGTCCTAGTCGTTTAATTAACAAATGCAGTAAAGGCATTTTAGTTTTCCAATGCTAAACAAAATAAATAGCTAAATAACTTGATAAAGTGTTATGGGCATCATACACGGGAAGACTATACTTTTACGAAGTTTTGTGTGTTGTGTTTATGTGAGTGTAAGACCTGCATTGCGCAATTATTTTATTCCTAAAAGCTAAACTGTGTTCGTTTGCACTTTCTTTACGTCACAACTTCACAACAAAGCATTCGACGTGATTTTGCACAAAAGTAGTTGGAAGCCTGGGAAAATCTTAGACCAACAGATCCTGTTGGTCTAAGGGAAAATATATCATTTCATAGGGACAAACGATTTGTCTGCCTGTAAGTAGATAAATATATCTGTTTGATACACTTTACAACAAAATTACTGAACCGATTAGGGGTAACTTGAAACTATAAGATCGTGTCCAGTAAAGTGGAGGAATATTGATTACTTGCTTTATTTTTCATAGGTTAAATACAAAAACAACGTTGAACTATTAAAAATCAACTCTTTATTTCAATGTAATAACAACATTAGTTACCTCTTTCTTTTAAGGCAAATAAAACTTTATGACTTAAAAGTTTAGCTAAGGGCCTACTCAGATATACCGCTGTGGGTATTAGCGAAAAATTGCGAGTGGTATTCCGCCGGGTATTTATATTCTAGTTTCGCGATAGCCGCGGAAGTTCATACAAATACCTACCTACCAGGCGGAATAATACGACTCGCTATTTTTCGCTAACCACAGCGGTAGTGAATTTTGCTTTTGTTTATCTAAATCGGCCTAAATAGAGTCATTGCATGGGTCATCAATGTGTCTCCGAAATTACACGACGGTAAATAAACATAACATAACATAACAACACGCCTGTATTTCCCCGAAGGGGTAGGCAGAGGTGTATAGTACACCCACATTTCGCCAGTTATGTTATAAGTCCCATGTAATAGGGGGCGAGCCTATTGCCATTAACCGGGCACAAATCCAGACTCCAGGCTGCTACTGAAAATTTCCTAATGAAAAAACCCAATAACACTTTGCCCGACCCGGGAATCGAACCCAGGACCCCGTGCTCAGCAGTCGCGCTTGCGACCACTAGACCAACGAGGCAGTTGTTGTTTGTTTGGTTGAACGCGCTAGTCTCAGAAACTGCTGGTTGGAATTGAAAAAATATTTTTGTGTTGGATAGTCCATTTATCGAGAAAGGCTTTAGGCTATATAACATCACGCTATGACCAATAGATGCAGAGCATAATTGATAAAGGGTGCAAAAACGGGAAAAAAATATTCCTTTTAGAGCTTCCGTTGCGTGCGCAGCGTAAACGGTTAAAGTTACACAATGTTTTTAATGTTTATGACGCATAATACTTTAAGATAATTTGATTTAAAAAAACTCAGTTTTTGTCTGATTTTTGCATCTTACACGCGAACTAATAAATACGCTTAATTGATTAGTTAGCAGTTTACTGTTGGAAAACTGTTGTGACTTGTGAACGTCTGTTTTTTTTTTCAGATTTAATAAAATAAACGTAGGTAATTAGAAAAAGTAGTCAACTTACGCTATATTGTGTGGCAGTAACCTGCGTGTCCAAAAATGGCTGATTATTATGTTCCGCTACAATAGCAACACCTTGCTCAGCGGTGGTGGCGCGATGGTAGAGCTGCCGGTGGTGAGCTGATAGGTCACCCCCAGTCTCCTCATTGCGTCGCAACCAAAAGTTTATTGTTGTCCTCTAAAACAAAATTATATTTAACTTAAATTTTATATCAACAGATACCTACTTAAATACTGTTGCAAAAATCATAGGTATACCTAAGTTTGTCTAATTTGTTATATAAATAAATAGATTGCTCATTCATATAACGTGGGTCTCTTAAGGACGCGTTTGCAAAATAAATAGTATCGAATCGCATCAATTGCACCTCTTTATTGACACGTCTCAAACACACACACACGCATAAATAGATAGCTTCAGGAATAATAAGTAGGTATTTTTGATACCTTGAAAAATATACATATTTGTTTTCTCTTATATTTTTGTGTTACGTAGATTTTTTTGTGCTATAAATCAAGACAGTGAAATTAAGGGAAGATAACCCTTACTGCAAAATATTCACGCGTAAAAATAAAATATGTGAAAAAATTTACGTGATTTAATTATTTTTTCGGGAACTATTTGTAACATTTTCATAGTTTAATCACCTTTTTGAGTTGAACATGTCTGCTTACCGGCTGTATTTTTAAACAACTATAACTACATATGTTACTATTAGAAGAAAAATGTTCCTAAACTCAACCCGATATCATTAATTTGTAAGAAGAGGTAACCAACGGAAAATCGTTTTTACAATGTTAAAAACAAACAAAAACAAAAATTTCAAGAAAGAAAAAAACACATATTTAAGATAAAGAAATAATCTATCCGTGGTAATTATTAGTTACATATGATTTAGCTTTATTTTGTCATAAAATCTACCGAAAAATAGCTTATTTCTGTCAGATTTGCAAACGCGTCCTTAAGGCAAGAGTGAATACCTAGGCTAGGCTATTGCTGAGCCAGCGAAATACATCCTTGACCTCATCGTCACTAGTCAGTGTCGTCGGGGCTATCTATCGCCGTGTGGCACGTTGTCACTAATGTATTAAAAGTAACACTCACCGTTATTCCGGTCCTTCTTTTAATCTCTTTAATAGTATATCCACCTTCCCGCAACACAACTATATCAGCTTCCGCTGTTGTGGGGTTAATTGTGGCGCCATTAATATCTGCGCAACACTCACTAGCACAAAAACATACACAGTAAAAAAACTATTTGAGAACGGAACAACTACGTAAGAATTTTTGGTCTGTAGGAACAATAACCCCAGCCGCGTTAATCCCAGTCGAGCGATAGTTGGGAACTAACTGACGTCACTGAAATGAGCAATATTTTTTTTACAAAAAAAGTGCGTCTGTGTGTGTAGGCGCAACGCTACAAACGCTGTGATTGGCCGACGCCACGATACTTAGTCCCTTTCCGACGATTCTCTGTATTGCATGTAGCGCAGTTATGGGTATATAGGGTGTCTAGCTTGATGTGTCGCCGAGTGTACAAAGTTGAAAATCATGACTTTCGTATTATCTCATCATCCCCTCGGAAACCTAGTAAAGTTTCCATCACTTTACTAGGATACAAGTATAATATGTTCAATGATTACGACTGAAGGACATGTACCCATGGTCAAGAATAAATTAAAAAAAAAAAAAAAAATTACGGCCGGATGGATGGACGTATAAATGACATAGGCATAATAATAAGGTACTGTTACCAACCCTTTGGTACAGAACCCTAAAAAAGGCTGAGTCACACTGTTCACGTAACCAACATTCCAAACCAGCTATGAATTAATAAGTTAGTAGTTTAGTAAGGTGCAGCGAGGTGTGCTCTTACTATCAGATCTCGGAACTTCCTCGAATGCTCCTCAGCGGAAACTAAGAACTACGAACAGCCATAATATTCCACAGCGTAGGTTAGAGAACAATATAAAACTACTACCTAAATGCCTGAAACATTCACGTACGTACTCTGAGTGAGAAAAACTAGCGTTCCCCTTACGAATACCACCTTCAAACCTATCAATACTACCACTACAACCCTTAACTCGATGGAATAAGGTTTATTATTGAGTTTATGAGATGTGTTTAAAGTTTGTCAAGTATTTAGAGTACATTACACATCCGCGGAGTTAAGTTGGAGTTGTGTGACGGGATCGGAATGCTAAAACATCGAGTAAGGAGTGTAAGGAGTCAAATGTATGCAGTTTTGTACCTGCCAGTATGATGCTAAACATATTGCGTTTGTACGTTAGTTCTCCTTCGGGGAATTGAGGAGCAGAGTCGAATATATTGTTCACTTGTGTGTATATGCTAATGTTTTTTTTTTGCTCTTTCCATTATCTTGCGATCAGTCATGTGGACTATAAGCAGATGAGATGTAGTCGGAAGGGTATGTAGGGTGCTACTCCTGACAGCGCCCGCCCTTTCTTAAGTAGGTATAGTCAGCCTTAATGGTGACTATTCTAATCAAAGATGTCACACCGCTTCCTAAGTCGACGTACGCTTTCAGGGGTCCTGCTAGCTAGTTTGGGTGTTTTTGTAGACGTGACTTATAGTTGGCCCCATGGCAGTTGATCACTTCTTTAACCATAGCAGGTTCAGGATTTCATGTACCTCCTTTGTTTTGATAAACCACGGCGCGTTCGATACTTGTTTGAGGATGTAGTTTTGTGCCCTTTGTACTATTGTTATTTTGGAGGCACAGGCTGAGCTCCATAGTTCAATATCATAGGTCCAGATTGGCATAACATTATTTTGTATATGAGAATCTTGTTGTCAATTGATAGTTATGCTAAAGTGACATATTTTCCATACTTATTGTTATTGAAAAAAACAGGCTTGATCTAGTGGTATTATGAACGAGTGAGACGTCGTGGATTCGATTCGATTGGGAAAGGCATTGTGATGTCTTAGGCCAAGCCCACACAGCTATTTTTACTCTCGCGATTTTTATCGCAAAATCTGTAACATCGCAGGGGCTCGCACTGGCGATTAAAAATCGCAGTGGACAAAACATCTCAGTGCGCAAATAAAAACGGCGCGAATAAAAATCGCTGTATTGGCTTAGTCTTATGCTGGATACAGACCAAGCGAACGAAGATAACCAAAGGCTACCGAGCGAACGCACACTTTCTATGTGGACGCTTTAAGACGCTGACAACAGCGAAACACCCCAAATAGGCTTCTTTTAAAACATTTTAAGCTGTATCTATTCAGTTTGTGGCAGTGAAAAAAATATATGTTAATCTTGATCGTATTTTCTAAAACTGTATTGTGCCCAAAACACGTTTTCTTGAAGTTTTCTCGATAGAAAAGAATTGTAAACTAACCTCTTAAAACATGCTTTAAAGCAAACAATCTCTATTATTTACCAAATATTATAAATGAAATTAAGAAAACATTTAAGAAAGACAATAATCTAAAACACTGTTGTTTCTGTTTTTCAAATAAGCTTTTAGTTTTTTATTTAAAAAATATATTGTTAATTTTCATTTAAGTTGGGCGACGCACCCGAGGTCCCTCCGCTCGTTGCCTCTCTTTCTTTTCTGTACAAAACGACAGTGACCGCAGAGGTCTGATTTTTTAGGTGTTGTCAGCGTCTTAACGAATGCCTTCGTTCGCGTTCGCCGTGCTCTAAGCTGGCGTAGGACACAAGAGAAGCGAGCGTGCGGTGTCCATCTGTGAAAATCACTGTTGACCTTCGCTTTTTTTTATAGTATAGGCTGGCGAAACGAGCTAAAGGCCCACCTGATGTTAAGCGGTTACCTTTGCCCATAACAACTGCAATACCATCTAGGCTGTTGTCTAGTTGGTACCGCAAGTCGGTTCGCCAAACTGAGACATGAAGATGGAAAGTCTCATGTGATTGTAATTTCACCGGCACCCGTACCCTTCAGACCGAAATAGCAATGCAAGCATCACTATTTGGCAGAGAAGTAGGTACGGTGGTAGTACTTCTCCGGACGAGCTCTTTCACAAAGGAGCTCTAATACTACTACGAAAACCCTCTATCATCCTCCGAGCCTTTTCCCAACTATATTGGGGTCGGCTTCCAGTCTAGCCAGATGCGGCTGAACATCAGCATTTTACACGGAGCGACTGCCATCAGACCCCCGCAACCCAGTAACTGGATAATACTGACATTCGGAGGTTAGACCAGTTCTCAGAATTTCAGGCTTCTGACTACCCGTAACGACTGCCATAGATATTCGTATGACAACCGGGACCGACAGCTTAACGTGCTCTCCGAGGCACGGAGGGGTCTCGATGTGTAACGAAACGGTCACCCATCTACAGACTGACCGCGGCAAGTGCAGCTTAACCTTGCAGATCGTACAATCCGCGCAGTCGTTGCTTCGCTACGAGCCCAAACCCTCTATCTAGAATCTAAATCAAGAAAAATTTCAAGATGTAGACAAGTGAAACAAGATTGAGGAGGCCTATGTCCACAGATGGACACCCCAACTACGAAAACTACTTGCCTTTATCCGCTTGGGCTGTACCCGGTTTTATAAGTAAATTCATGTAGGCCGGAGTTTGTAATTGTGCCTGTAAAACTCAATAAACTCGACTCCCTCGATTTAATTCCAATATTTTTGTTGCATCATTTAATCGGTTTCGATATCAGAGTAACATCGAGCACGTGAATTATCCGAATATATTGACTCGAGCATTATTTGTTAAGTCGATGGTTATAATAAATCCGATGAAGAGATTTTGGCTGTACAATTTATTTTATAATAAAAATTCTATCTACGCGAACATGCGAACGTAAGCAATATTATAGTTCGTGCGGGATAGCAAGGCAGTAGCGGACGTTGACATTATAACGGACGTCAATTAATGTTTGAGATCTTATTAGTCCGAATCTTGCGCATACGAGTACGAGGGTTTTTTTACGTAAGTAGCACAGTATGGGCCTGATAAGAAGGCTCAAAGTCACTCAAAGGACAATGGAGAGGGCTATGCTCGGAGTGTCCCTGCGTGATCGAATCAGAAATGAGGAGATTCGCAGGAGAACGAAAGTAACCGCCATAGCCCGAAGAATTGCCAAACTTAGAACGGATAGCCGATGGGGCAGTAAAGTTCTGGGGTGGCGACCGCGTACTAGAAGGCGCAGCGTGACTAGCCCCCCCCCCCCCCCACAAGGTGCACCGTCAACTAGAACCTCAGCGATTTGTCAGATTCGCGTGTAAATGTTCCAATATTTAACAATGAGGTGATGATTAGCGAGTTGACGCTTGTTATCGTAACGATCGCAAAGGAGTTGCCAAGCAGTGCTGCAAGTTACTTACAGAAAGTTCTAGATTAGAGATAATTCGCGCTGCTTCACCTTCAAGATACGATACCAAATAATGAAATTTATGAATAGTCTTAATACGTTTATTGTTATGAATAAGTGATAAATAGGTATCTCGGAATTCAAGCCAGCGGAAATAAGCACCATCGAATTTTGCAACTTGTATCTGTGGTAACTTGAACTCAACATGATGGCAATGAGATGATCGGTCGTGATGACATTGTGAAATTTTAAGCACATCAGAATCGTTAGCGGTATTACTATATTTATCTAGAAGTTCTTGAGCAATAGCAACATGTGAAGTAAATATCTGCTCAATTTCACCCCGTTCGTCAATCTCACTGTCCATGTTTTCAGAATTTGCAACCTCAATTTGAACTTGTAATTCATCGAATTTGCTTGACATAGCTCGATTTTTTTCAATATTAATTTCTAATTCCTTAACTTGAATCTTTGATAGTTGTGATGAACAGACGATGTCTAAATATTTTTTGAATTTCGTTAAACGACCCTTGATCGAGCTACGTTTAGTTTAGAAAGTTTACGTTTATTTAAGAAGGTTGTACAAACAAATAGTAAATTAATACCAGAAACTAGTATCTTTTAAAAGACTAAATATGGAGAATTTTGTATTCCGAACAGTAAAACACTAATGCAGAATGAAGGAATAAAGTTAATAAATTGTAAATGAATTGTAAATCTTATCTGATGCTCCTGTGACGGCGGCACCTGGGGCTCGAGCACTGGCACGAGCGCGGTGGCGGCTCACGCAGACAGTCAGCAGGAACTATCTGCGACGTCCAGCCCTGGAATATTCGGCCAAAATATTTCAATTATATGTTGGCAATACAATTGGAAAAAATGGGTGCAACAACCGAGTTTAAGAGCTTCTGCTTACCCAGTGGGACGAATATAGCGTGATATTACTACTAAATTATGTTCTAACAGTATAATAATTTGTATTTACTAGCTTATTTTAACCTTTAACTGAAATGAAATGAACCAATTTTTATAATTAACTTGCGGAGCAATAATTAAGTTTAAATTAAGTATATTTAATAGTTTTAAAAATACAGAAGTACAGGGAAATACAGGCGTGATGTTATGTTATGTAATAGTTTTAGCTTTAATTGCTGTAATTGGTTATTGACTATAGTTGATTCAGCATAAATATGCTCGATATTTTATGATTTTGATGAATAACACAAGCAAAGTATACTAAACAATGACCTTCTTTGTGGTAAGAATGTAGGACGTAGGAAGGCCACTTAACTGACGGCGAGGCGAGCGCTTTTGGATGATTGTGGTCCTCGTTGGTGACTGCTGCACAAGTGGGTGCACGAGCTGCTTGCAGTTGGGTGTGGTCGGAATTTCCAATATTCTATGGACAGGTTGACGGTGAATGTCGACGTAGGTGTTAAGGCTGGGCGCGGCGCCTTATCTGCGGGCTGACCGACCTGGCTGGCTTAGTCGTCCGTTATTATTCTTGCGTCTTTACCTGGTCGAGGAAATCTAGGTAGAATGCCTTTTGATAGGAATTCTTTGTATTCGTATTCGATCCAATTTTTGCAAGTTGTCCTGTCACGGTCACCAAATTTTGTCTCGTAGTGGACAAATGGAAGTTTTGGAAATAACAAAACCTCGTTATCTTCTATTAATCTTTTAATCCTAGATGATATTCAATTCGTTTTAACAATTTAGTTGCTACCGAAAGCGCGTACAAACAGAAAGTATTGAATAATGAAAAAATGTTACAAAACGAAAAAAAAAAAAAAACCGGCCTAGAGCATGACGGGCCATGCTCAGTATTATCGGGTTCCTAATTACAAACGAATCAAATCGAATATTAATCATTGCTATTTTAGTTTTTGCAAACAGCGCCACCTAGCGCTGAATTTATGACGCAAAATTTAAGAAGTGTGTCATATCAATATAACACAAAATTACTTTTTGTGATTTTTTTAAATAGGTAGTAACTAATGTAGCATTATTTGCTAAGATCATTTTTCTCTAAGGTCAATGACCTATGAACTAGGACGTCTTAAGTATTTTGCAGTTTTCTCACTATAACTCAAAAATTTATAATCACATTATACTTGAAATAATTTTAAGAGAGAGTTTTTATAAAGGTCTATCAATGTGGAAGATTATAAGTTTCTACGTTGCAAAGCATAGAAATGAAAGGGGGGGGGGGGACATTGCAAGCCACTTTGGCGGGCTGTATTTCGCAGATGGTAGGTATACCTCATAAAAAAGTTGTGTATGAAACATTACCTTCTTTTTAGTAGACCTATTCAACGATACCCCAAACGAGGCGATGCAGCGAAAAAAGAAATTTTTCATCCCCATTTCACATGTATGGGCGCCACCCCTAAAATACGTAATCAAGATTCTTTTATTCCTTTAGAATTTAGATCTATATCCAGACCATTTTTTAACAAAATTTCATTTACTTATGTTTATAACTGTAGAAGTTATTAAGCTGTAAAGGATTAGGACAGACGGCCAGACGGACGGACATGACGAAACTATAAGGGTTCCTTGTAGAAACTACGGAACTCTAATGAGAACGCCTTAGCAAACAAAGTCAACGCCTAACGGTGCGGTAATCATTGCTACCGCAAATTCAGCAGGCGCGTGGACAAGCTACTTTATCAAGAAGTAACATACACTTTACTGTACTTCGGTAAGCAGGCGAAGCCGCGAGCACAGCTAGTTTTAAATGTATCGAAACAAAATCATTCAACTGCAAATTGTTCTCTATTTCTATTCGATGACAAAGATGAAGAATCTGACCACTAAATCATCGGCAAGCTACAACAAAGCAAATATCGCGATTGAATAAACTCGCTCAAAACTTTACATAACAACAACACCTGCGGGTCAACAAAACTGCTTAGTGCTGCGAGTTCACGTCAGCGCGGACACCGCGGCCCGGGACCGGGATCGACCTCTACATTAAATATTGAAAACTAATATCTTTTCCCCGGCGCCCCTGTCCAACCTGCTTGCCTTTAACAAACGCAATGTAATATATCGGCCGCCAGCCACATACACATTACAAAAAATGGACAATATAAAACGATTGGGCTTCGTATCGACTCGGTGGTTGTGATTGCTCAACAAATTGCTCTATTTATTTTTAGTGGCTTTTCTTTTTCTGATACAAATTTTTTATGACTCAATATTATTTACAGGATTTGCTAATGAGCAGCTATTTACCAAATTATATAATATTAAAATAGGCATGTGGTTAATACCTACCAAGTTTTACATACTTTCAATAAACTTATTATAGTTATATTACAGCAGCTTTTAACAATAAAGCACAACGTTTGATTCAAATCGAGAGCTAGTAGTAACCATAATAAACCACTAAATACAGTAAGAGCACAATCAGCAATTCATTGGGTGTATTGCAGCGTTGGGTGAAGCGCGCCAGGAATCCCGGGCTCCCCGGGATTGCGACGGGATCCCGATGTATTTTCCCGGCGCGTTTGCTATTGTGGAATCTGAACCACGCAGCCGCGGATTTTGACTTGTACTACGAACGAACTGTGCGAGCTGTACCAACCATTACTACTGTGAAAGATGTTTGGTTTTTTGAATTTAGGAGCGTTTTGCTCCTTTGCGCTTTGGCAATCTCCCGACAAGCCGGCCTGCAGATTCTACGTTGTTCTTGAAAATAAGATTTGAGCGGGGGAAATATTATATGCTGCGTTCTGAATATTGATATTGATCTATATGACACGTCAAGGCGATTAAAATATTAGGTAGATGTACAGCCAATCACGCAATCAATTTTTTCAGCAGTTGTTTGTCTAAATTATTTTAACAAAGATAGAGAACTATGTTTTTATACAATAGTTTAGTTATAAAATTTATACTTTGTTTATCGATTTTTTGTCGTTGACTGTACTAGTAACCTCTTTCTCGATGTTGCCTCTGCATGAAACATAATAAAAATTCTATTATAAACTATAAACCATTTAAAGCTTTTTTTCATATTAACTTCGATCTAGATACAGTCTTATTTATAATAATAATAATTAATAACAGATTAGTGTTGTATATTATTCGATTCTGTCCCAGTTAGTCGCGTGACAGACCTTAGGTCGCCCACACGCGAGCGATTCATTAGGTGATGAAGGTAATGATAGATTCGTCTGTAGATGTAACGTGTTGCTAGCCTATTTCCATCACTCGCTAGCCTAGTGGACCAGTTTGAATCCGCTTTATATGCTGTGTCACTCTACATTTATATCAATCACATAATAGCAAGCTCCTTGAAAACAGAACCGTAATTCTTATATTAAAAATAAATAAATATTGTTGGGACATTTTACACAGCACCATCTAGTCCCAAACTAAGCAGAGCTTGAACTATGGGTACTAGACAATTGATTTAATAACTGTATACTTTTTTTTTGTAAATACATACTTATAATACATAAGAAACACCCAGACCAACACAAACACTTATGTTCATCACACAAATATTTGTGTCCTGCGGGAATCGAACCCACGACCTCGTGATCAGCAGTCCGACACTTGAACCACTAGACCATAGACGTTGTTGTTGATGTTGTTGTTATCTCTACTCTTATTTTTATTTCCATGAAAGTAGCCATAGTAACGCAGATTCTGCAAAACTTTCAAATGGCTACCTATTACGGTTAGAAAGATATAGTCCTATGACAGACAGACAGATGAACATACATACAGCGTAAGCAAAGTAGTAGTCCTGTTGGCACCCTTTGGGTACGGACCCCTAAAAAAGACTCTATACTTCTTCATAAAATATATTATTTATTTATTTATTTTCAGCCTATATTGTCCCACTACAGAGCAAAGGCCTCCCTTTCCTTATTCTACATTAACAAAACAGATATTCTCGACACAGCCAGACCACCTCCCATAGAAGAATTGAATAACCCTCAACGCCGATCGGCACTAATTGTGAGCCACAACCCTAGGGCGCGGTCCCAGCGCCCGCGCCGCTAATTTCCCGCGTGGCCCATAAATTACGTGCACTTTGTCCTCACTACTCCGCGCTTGCGACACCGAGTAGAAGGTCAATTTGGGCTGCTGTAAAATATTATTGTTTGAAAGAAAAATAGGAATAAAAAATATTTTGTGTGTATAAAGATTGAAGTTTATGCAAGGTACACCTATATAGTTTTATATAATACTGTGTTTATAAAACTTTTTAAAATACCTAATTTAAAATTATTCAAACCAATTTTGAAGGTAAAGTATAATTTAAATAAGTAAATAATTACAATAAAAGCTATTTTAAAAATGGCAATAGGCTCGCCTCCTATTACATGGGACTATATTATAACTGGCGAAATGTGGGTGTACTATACACCTCTGCCTACCCTTCGGGGAAATACAGGCGTGATGTTATGTTATGTTATGTTGCTATTTTAACGGTCATACAAACTGACAACTGCTTCTAATTTAACTACGGTTTAAACACACAAAGTCAATTATAACAATACAGGCATCAAGCCGTTTTATTTGCAGTGTTAGTAATTAGTCTATTCCTGTTTGTTCTGTCGTACGCTCAACTAAATGCGGAAACATTTGCTTGGCGGGCCGCGGCGGTATTGTACCGCGCTGCGCCGGGGCCCCCGGCACGCGGCGGTATTGTACCGCGCTGCGCCGGGGCCCCCGGCATGCTCGCGTCCGGACGTCGACGCGGATATGGGCCCGCACCCGCCGCGCATACCTCCTATTCCAATACAGTACCAGTACAGAAAATTCACTCAACACACAATTTTAATTTTTAAAAGTGATTTTTCTGTACTGCACATAGTATGCACTCTGTATTTTTACCCGACTGCCCCAGAATTAGGGTAACGTTTTTTACGAGATTTCTCTAATCGGTTTTAAGGTTTATTTGGTAGTAGTAAAGCTCCTTTTGAAGGAGCTCATCCGGGGAAGTACTACCAACGTACCTACTTCTGTCGCCAAACAATGTTGCTTGCATTACTGTGTTCCAGTACGAAGGGTACTGGGCTAGTGAAATAACAATCACATGAGACTTTCAATTTTCTGTCTCGGTTTGGTGAACCGACTTGCGGTACGATTTAGGCAACAGCCTAGGTGGTATTGTAGTTATTATGAGGAAAAATAACCGCATAACATCAGGTGGGCCTTTAGCTCGATTTGCCAACCGATATAAAAAAGGCCAATAATTAAACCGGCCAGCTTTTTGCCTAAATGAATGTTACAAAGTGAGTTATTTCTTGTGACTTGCAAGTTGTGGAATCTTTTTACCGTGCGTTGTAAAAAGTGACCCTACTGCGTTTCATTTAGTGGCTTCACTCTATGAACAAATGTTATTACAAAAACTCTGCCAGTTTCACCGTGCTAGTTTATTTCGTTTAGCGTTTAAAAGTGCACCTCGAGCGTAAATATATGGAAGCGCAATGAATGTACATTAACAGGTTGGATGTAAAGTTGCTCTGTATAGTTATTTATTACGGAGCTAATTAAACATTTTATACGAAAGTACTTTAAAACGACGTAGAGCACAATTTTTTTTCTGTATTAATAATTATTCTTGCTGTATTTCAAGTATTTATCTTTCGTGGTAGTACAAAATACAGATTTTGCAAACTGATGAATCGTTTTAGGGCTCTGACAACCGATTAAATGGACTGAATCGACCGATGAAATGGAGGACATGCTCTATCAGATGTGTGCCAAACTTCATCCAAATCGGATAAGCAATTCCAGCATGATTAAAGGACAAATAAACAAACAAAAATCCAAACTTTCACATCCTACTAATATTATAAATGAAAAAGTTTGTGAAGATGTCTGGATATTTGTTACTCGATCACGCATTAAGCGTTAAACGTATTTGGATGAAATTTGCCACACAGATAACCGAGATTAACATATACCTTACTTTTTTCCCGGGAAAATAAACAGTTCCTGAGGGATGCACGAAAACATCTTTCTATGATAAACCGAATTGCACGCGGGCGAAGCCGCGGACATAGGCTACTTTATAATATTAGTAAGATGGTATATAGTATAGTTGAGTATAGTATAGTATAATGGGCTGGTTTCCGCAACTCCACGTTTAAGCGTATTTTGCGTACGGGTGGGATAGTAAGATGGTAACGAACGATCCATAATCTAGAATACTTTTTTACACAGCGAACATGTACGTAAATCTACAAATTAATCAAAAAAATACCTTTATGCTACATTTTTATATAAGCACTACATACCGTGTAAGTACATCAAGCCTAAGCCGTGACTGCACAAAAGGCGAACACTTCACCACTTCGCTTAATGTACTGCTGAAGTATTTCCCAAGTCCAAGCTCAAGATTTAATAAAGTGCAGCCGTATCTGCACGATGCATCGGTGCTTGTTTCCACTGCCCACACGGCACGGCATCCGTCTCCGTCAGCCGCTCGCCACAGCGGCTGCAGCGCTGCAGCGGATTAGAGGTGTAATTGATGTCCGGAGATAAAGGGAGATGCGGCGCAGCATCACTGATAACGCGGTGATATCTATTCAACAAGCGTGTTCCATAAATGGGTATTGTTTAGAAGACATAATTTTGTTACTGCTTTATACTCGTCGATTGTTTGCGATGTAACTATTTTTATACAACTTATGTTGTTATGGCCGATGGGGCAGTAAAGTTCTGGAATGGTGACCGCGTACTGGAAGGCGCAGGTGACCTGGGGAAGGTCGCGGGAACCCGCTGGATGCGGAAGCCGCAGGACCGGTCGTTGTGGCGATGCTTGGGGGGGCCTATGTCCAGCAGTGGACGTCTTTCGGCTGAAATAATGATGATGATGATGTTTTTATGCCAATTATTTCATCAATGATGTATTTACTACAACAAAACATAGAAAGACTTAGGTTCACCAAAGCCCACAGCCCCAGATTCTGTTATTGATGTAGAGTCGGTTCTACGTTTTCAGAGTGACTACAATTTTCGCGTGTACGCATGGCTAGATAAAAATGAGCACACACTGACACTAATTGGACTCCAATCCCAGTGAAATCATACTATAAATTATGTGTGAGCTAGGAAATTACTTAACATAACATTACGCCTGTATTTACGTAGGAGTAGGCAGAGGTGTATATTTATTTATATTTGTAGGTGTAGAGGTATACAGTTCGTCAGTTACGTTATAAGTCTCAAGTATTAGGGGGCGAGCCTATTACATTTAACCAGTCACAAATCCAGCTTGTCGGCTGCTACACAGAATTTTCTAATGAAAAAACCCAATAACACTATCACCGATCCGAGAATCAAACCCAGAACCCCACGCTTAGCAGTCGCACTTGCGAGGACTAGACCAACGAGGCAGTCAATTATTTAAGGAAGATACAATATCGTGACGTCTACAGTGCAGTCTTTAATTCCTATATATTTGTAGGATGGACAAAAATATTATAATATTTTATTGCTAAACCACAAGGACGTAATATCTCAAGTGCCTTTAAAAATACGTCTCAAAAAGAAAATGTAGTTCCAAAAACACCTCACAGTCAGTTATTTCTATTCCCTTGGCTCTAATATACACTTTGTATAAAGTATACACATATGATATATCAGAGAAGCATATTCTTAAATATTCACATATGCACACAATAGCAACAAATGGCTTGACTCCGGATCGCGGCCTTTGCCTCGTAGCGGTGTAGCTCTGTAGCACCGTAGCGGCGTAGCGTCGTAGCGTCGTAGCAACAAAACGTCGCCTCTCGCGAGACACGCCACCTGGCTTGCTTTACTTGCTAATAAAAATGGCGAAGGCTTCTGACTGAATAATTATCAATAAACATTGTTCGTTTTACCCGGCTGCCGTAGAAGGAGGGTTATGTAATATTTTCGTCGTTGCTGATCAATATTTGCACAAAATCGAAATAATCTGTTGTTATTGTTGTTAGTATCTAAAATACTGATATGAGTTGATTGCACATTGTCGTACTTCATTCTTATTTTCAATTCAGATAACAACTCCAAATCAAATAACGTAATTCTTTTTTTTATAAACCTTTTGCCGTTTGGGTGCTGTCAATTAATATTATGTAAGTTTACTGTAATTTTATCTATGATGGGAATCCACATATTTTGGTCACGTTATGTATCCACTTATGTATCAGCTGATTTTTCCTCATGATTTCAGATTTGGTCCCACGGTAACGTTTTGGCCGTTTAAAGGTTTTTTACTAATAAAAAATACTGGTGTATATCGTATTCCATTTACTATGTGAATCTTTAACCATAAAATGCATACAAATAATTATGTCAACGAGTGATTTTTAAAAAAATGTACCAACAGTTTTACTTACAAGATGCATAAAACATAAAACGAAAAAAAAAACACTCACGAGCAGCAATCTAATATGTGACTTCTTCGTTAATAAACCAGTACCAAAGTTATAAATTGTGGAAAGAAAAAATCGCTCACGAGCAGGATTCGAACCTGCGACTCCTGGCTCAGTACGCCAGTGCTTTAGCCACTAAGCTACCGTGAACACTGCTCGTGGTATCGAAATTATCCTCCACTATACGTCTTTGGGTGACGTCAGCGATATCTTATTAAGAAACATTGTTCCTTAACCTTTATTTACCTTTATTTTTTCTTTCCACAATTTATATCTTTAGAATTCGCTTCGCATGCGTAAAATGTGTTAAAATAATAAAATAAACCAGTACCAGTTTACATTGCCCTACTTGCGTTAAAAATCTAGACATCACCATAATCTCGCGATACCAATTCAAATTGGTCTTCATCACAATTTATAAAATTTAGTTACAACGAAAGCTTCCTCCACACTAAACAACGGTCGCCTTGCATAACTGAGGCATATTCAAGCGGCTCATCTCGTGAGATGCACATTTGCACCGCTCCCCTCCCGTCGCCCCCCGCGTCACCTGGCCTCACCCCCGCGGCCCGTCGTGGCGCCCTCTGCCGACGACCTCTTTGTGAAACCTTTTAGGATATCATCCGCCGAGCAAACAGCACGCGGCAGTCACCATGAATTATTATTCAATTTCATAGTCAACGTTAAATATCGAATGTTTTGTGCAAATTCCTGCTCTTTGTTGTCTCTGGATTAATAGACTCCTTCATTTTAGGTCCCTTTCTTAATAACATTTTGACTAGACAAACATAGCTTAGGATGGGTCAGAGTCGATCCACGTGGAAATAAGAAATTTAAAAAAACAGCAACGACAGACTGGATATACGAGTATGTTATTTTTAATTCACCAATGACACTGATTGGATGTCTGTACTCATCAAATTGATCAATTTTTATCATGGGACCAGTTCTGAAATCTCGAAAAAAGAATCAATCGTATACCTATAAAATGTTTCATTTACTTGACCAAAATGTATGGAACAGCATATTTTTTTTACATAAAGATACTGATAGATCGGTTTAAAGAACTTTATTTATCACTTAAGACAATCGTCACTTACATGAGAACAATAAATAAAAGTACTAATTATTAACTCGATGCGGGTAGAATTAAATACATAGGTATGTGGGTAGTTTTGTAAGCTGTCAACATTAACTGGTAAGAAGCGAGATAGATAAAACGTTTATTAAGTACAAAAACAAGACACAGGACATACAAGTAAAAATACAGTAAAAAGTGTGATATGTGTCTCAGTATTGTACCAAATGGATGTCCAATGAATGAACGATTTCAGAATTGGTCCATAGTAAAAGTTGTTCAAATTGATGAGTACAATCGTCCCTTAAGGCACTACCAAGAGCAAAGTGGCGCCCCCATCAGTAAAAAAATACTTACTCGCTGAGTACATCATTTATCGAAAATTCGATTTTAACAATTGAAGTACAGACACTGTAGTTAAATCAGAAGTTCACTGTAGTTGTAGATAGAAAAAATGTCAAAAGTGGCCGTTTTTCGCATATTTTCTACCTACAACAACAGCGAACTATAATTTACAGAGTTAATAGTTAAATGTTAAATTAGAATCGATAAATGATGTACTCAGCGTGTAGTTATTATTTTACTGATGGGGGCGCCACTTAGCTCTTAGTAGCGCCTTAAAGGGTTATTGGTGAATTTAACTTTTTTTTTTAAATATTTGGAGACATTTTACATAGCACCATTTAGTCCCAAACTAAGCAGAGCTTGTATTCATCAACTCAGCCTATCGCAGTCCACTGCTGGACATAGGCCTCTCCCAAGTTGCGCCACAACACTCGGTCCTCTGCCTTCCGCATCCAGTCCCCCACAGCCACGTACTTACGATGCCGAGACGTGAACACTGACAGTTGGGCTAGTCCACAAGTTCAAAGTCGCTCAGCGAGCTATGGAGCGAGCTATGCTTGGAGTTTCTTTGAAGGATAAAATCCGTAACGAGATTATTCGGAGAAGAACCGGAGTGACCGACATAGCTTGTAGGATCAGTAAGCTGAAGTGGCAGTGGGCTGGCCATGTCTGTCGAAGGACCGATGGCCGTTGGAGCAGACGAGTCCTTGAGTGGAGACCGCGAATCGGCAAACGCAGCGTAGGGCGCCCCCCTGCCAAGTGGACCGACGACCTAAAGAGCTTGTATTATGGGTACCAGACAATGGATATAATACTTATATACATTTTTTTTGTAAATATATACTTAGAATACATAAGGAACACCCATACCAACACAAACACTTATGTTCATCACACAAATATTGCCTAAAGACTTGATCTTGTTTTTTCGCAAGATCAACATTGATAGCTATTTGTGTTTCCAGTCTTGGTGTTGTATTTTGCACCAAGACTGGATAACACAAATATCCATCAATGTCTATGATTTGGTAAGAGGTAAGGGAGCGATAGAACATGCTCTGCGGTGACTTACCACTTTTCTGTAATGACTACAGGTGGTGTTACCAAAAGTCTTGGTCTTGCGATAATACACGAAGACCGCAAGACTGCAAGACGAAGACTTTCAACGCATAGTGTTCTGCCACTTATCACACACTGCAATTCCTTAATTGCAGTGTGTAATAAGTTGCAGTCCATCCATGGACTGCGACAGCCACAGAAATAGATAGAATGGCCATGTGGGCAAGGCGCGCGTGGCAGCACCATGTACTATAGTGCAGGATATTTTAAAGCCTGTCTCAGCACGCCTTATGACTTTTTTCTATAAATACTGTAACAAAAACCCGCAAAAATTTCTTATTGTGCTGTTTCTAACTGCAGTAACAAAAGCTGTAAAGTACAAATCAAATCAAATCAAATCGTCTTTATTAAAAGTACATTTGATTTGTACATTTGATTAAAATTTATTTTGAAAAAATCATGACGTCAAAATGTAAACGCGTTTGTTCGGAAAGTTGCCACGCATGAATCGCAAGTAAAATTGTGATTAAAACCATTCTATCTATTTCTGTGGCGACAGCTCTGGGCCAGTGTTTACACAAAACTACACTTCATGTCAAAATATTTTTAATGAACTATCCTCAAAAACCACAAAATGCACTTATCAATATTTTAAAATCAAATCAAATCAAAATGTTTATTTGTGTACACAGGTATTTTTGGTGTAGGAAAGTTATAGGTAGGTAGTCTCTCTATGTGTTGCCACAAGTGGCATAGAAATATTAGTTATTAATTATACATATACATCATAACTTAACTACATCACTATACGTAATGAGAAAAAAAACTAAAAAATTACATATTTTTTGTGTTTAAAAAAAAGTCTCATCATAGTAATGCTAACGGCAAACACTTAATATCGCTAGAGTGCGTATCATGAAATCCCTGGATGCGTGACGTCACGCCGACAGCTAGTGTTGTCCGTAAATAGAGAGGGGCCATAATCGCGATAACGAATCGCCCGTCAATCGCGCGTCGGGTTAGTGACGCGAATGTCTGCGTGTGCGATATGACACGGTGCTTAGTTATAGTGAAAGAGAGAGATTTATTATTGATTTTAGTTGTTGATTATTACTAAACTGTTAATTATTAGAAAGCATTAACAATTTAAAATAATTATTATATGTTTTGAATTAACTACATAGGTAGTCGAGTCGGTTAAGAAACACTGTTTCTTAATAAGATATCGCTGAGGTCACCCAAAAACGTACCAAAGTGGAAGTTAATTTCGATACCACGAGCAGTGTTCACTGTAGCTTAGTGGCCGAAGCAGTGACGTACTGAGCCAAGAGTTGCAGGTTCGAATCCTGCTCTTGAGCGATTTATTCTTTCCACAATTTAAAATGAATTCATAATGATATTAAAGATAATATTATCATAAGTTTAATGTGTAATTTTTTTTAATATTTACCGTCTTCTGTAATTACATTAAAATTAAAAACTTGAAAATAAAATGAGGGTAAAATATATCCTCGAGTCTTCTAAATTTTGTAGACTGAATGAGTTTTTTTTTACATTACAATGCCATTCTTTCAGACTCATTTATAAATTGTTTGCAAATTTTTCATCATCTTAATCGATTCCAACCTCAAACTATGACCTCTAGAGTCGTACAATTTGTGTAATAGCCCGTCGTGAACAAATGAGCAGCGCGCGTCGCGCCCGCGCCGCCATTAGCCGAATTAAACGTCTCCATTTGGCCAATATACTCTCTGTCATAACATAGGGTTGTCTACTAACGTCAAGCTCATACGGATACCCACCTGGGATCAGAAGCTCATACCTGGAATATGAGAGTCACGTGAGGAGTAAATAAGTCCTTAATTTGAGTATAACTTTCATATGAACTTAGGAAATAAATATTTTCTGTATGCTGGTAGGGTTGCCTACCATCGAAACTCCTAGTGATTTTCAGACTGTTTTCATTTGAGTTGCTCCCAGCCATTGACGAATCAGTTTTTGATAACTGTGAGTGGACGGGAATGGGGATAGCCGTTGAATTAAAAAGTCTAAATACCGGAGACCGATGATGCATGGACGGCTTGTGACCACCCACCGGGCAAAGACATGCTGCCAAGCGCCTAGTCTTCCGGTACCATGCCTGGTGTAGCCACTTGAGAGGATGGGTCGAAATATTTCATTGCCATCCTCTCACCTCTGCTGTGCAAGCGTGAACCATTGTCGACCGCACCATCGCTTAACATCAGGTGAAAGTTGGACTGGACGCTGACCCCAATATAGTCGGAAAAAGTCTTGGAGAAAGGTCTATTAAGATTTTTAAGTTGACTAAGGATCCTAGATGCCGATCCAACCTCTTCTTCCAAACCAAGAAAAGGGCAACCCTGCAGGAGATGTAAGCAATATACTCGTGTCATATGTAATGTGGAGGTACATTATTGTGTCGCGAGTAAGCGCTGAGGAGCGCTGCCATTTATTTTTTAATCTAGAGGGACGAGCGGAGGTCATTAGTCACAAGAAACACAGACGGTTCGTGAAGAGGCTACGGTAAATGTATTGCTGCTAAACAATGGCGGACTCGTCTGTATTAGCTGCTAGTTGTACACGTAAAATTGCTTTACTGTAAGAACAATTTTTTAGCTCGATTGTTTGTTTTTTTTCATTATTTTACAATAACTGTATCATGAACTCAGCCTATCGCAGTCCACCGCTGGACATAGGCATCTCCCAAGTTGTGCCACAACACTCGGTCGAAAAAGTACCCGTGGTCCACCCAGGTGAACTGAGCAGGTGGACCACGACCAGTGCCTGGTCCTCTGGCTTCCACATCCAGTCCCCCCAGCCACCTTCTTCAGGTCGTCGGTCCACCTGGTAGGGGGCGCCCTACGCCCTATAACTGTATGTTGTTGTCCGCAAATAAAACTATAGTTTGATGAAAAAAATGCAGCTATATAACTAACATATTATTTTGCCCAGCGTAGCCAATTTATTATGGCCATATTTTGAAGTATACGTTAGTTTTCGTGGTCTATAAGCGTTGCCTCAGATTACAACATTTGCTACATCTTCGGACTGTAGAATTTGATTTTCCGACTAGGTCTTGCGATTCAAGCTTGCCCGGCATTCTAACAGATGGTGTGCAATTAGACAGTAAATTAACCCCCTCCCCTCCCTCCGGCCCCTCCCGCCGCGTCGGACGGTATTTACGCCGTCGTTACGTCACCGCGCCGGATTTACAGCTGCGGGGAACACCGCACGACTGCTGCTCCGGGTAACGTGGTCTTTAGAATATGATTCTGTTTAACTTAGGGGAAAATAATAAGGAAAAAACAATTATTACTATAACTTTCTTATGTTACCGTTACAACCGGAGTTACCAATATAGCTTGTAAAATCAGTAAGCTGAAGTGGCAGTGGGCTGGCCACGTTATTCGAAGGACCGATGGCCGTTGTAGCAGACGAGTCCTCAAGTGGAGACCATGAATCGGCAAACGCAGCGTAGGGCGCCGCTCAGCCGGGTGGACCGACAACCTGACGAAGGTAGCTGGGGTGGACTGGATGCGGAAGGCTGAGGACCGTGTGTTGAGGTTCTTTTCTTTGACAACCTCTATGGTCTAGTGGTTGGAATGTCAGACTGCTGATAACGAGGTCGTGGGTTCGATTCCCACAGGACACAAATATTTGTGTGATGAACATAAATGTTTGTGTTGGTCTGGGTGTTGCTTGTGTATTATAAGTTTGTATTTACAAAAAAAAAAAGTATGTTAGTATTATATCCATTATCTAGTAACCATAGCACAAGCTCTGCTTAGTTTGGGACTAGATGGTGCTGTGAAAAAATATCCCAAAGATTTTTTTTTTAATAAGTTCCAAAAACAATTAATATAACGTGCGCACTGCGCGGCGGTCGATGTGGTCTCTGTCGCGATGGCGGCTCCCGGCTCGGAGCGTGTCATTAATCATTCCACTGCAAGGTTTATGTATAATATACATAAAAGATATTAACTTTTATAGTGTTAAAAAGATATGATAGTCAACAAAACTCATAGCGGTATTGACAAACACAAACAAAAGCTCCTGTTGATCAGTAACATGATAAATATTTCTTCTCTTAGGCTAAGGATAGATGATACAACAGTTTTAGTATTTAACGTCAATTAGAACAACGATGACGACGTCTGTGGTCTGGTGGTTTGAGTATCAGACTGCTGATCACGAGGTCGTGGGATCGATTCCCACAGGACACAAATATTTATGTGATGAACACAAGTGTGTGTGTTGGTCTGTGTGTTTCTTATGTATTCATTATCATCATCATCATTTCAGCCGAAAGACGTCCACTGCTGGACATAGGGTTCCCCCACGCATCGCCACAACGACCAGTCCTGCGCTTCCCGCATCCAGCGGATTTCCGCAACCTTCACCTTCTTATGCGAGGATTATTTTAATTTAATATTTTTCTTATTTATTTCCAAATAAAAAAATAATTAAATTAGTATTATGTTCCAACACATTCAAGTATCTCGTCAATAAACCGTAGCGTTGCCCTGTATGAACATCTATTACAGGTACATGTTGAAAAATGCGATTTATATCAAAACAGACAAGTTTTCATTGACAGTCTATTTAAATAATTTCATGCATGAGCATAATAATATACAACGCTGCTACCATGACTGTTCAGCTCCAGGACCAAAAGACGAAGCCAATCCAACTGCGCAGAGGGGTGAGACAAGGGGATGTAATATCCACGAAATTGTTCACTAACGCGTTAGAGGACGTCTTCAAGACGCTGGACTGGACTGGTCAGTGTATCAACGTTAACGGCGAGAACATCTCACATCTCCGTTTTGCCGATGACATCGTTGTAATGGCTGAGTCGCTGGAACAACTGGGCGAAATGCTGCATAGCTTAAACAAAGCCTCTCGACGTGTCGGTCTCGGCATGAATCTGGACAAGACTAAAGTCATGTTCAATATGCATGTCATGCCGAGGCCAATATTCGTCGAAGGGTCGGCACTCGAAGTTGTAACGGAATACGTCTACCTAGGGCAGGCAATTAAGCTTGGTAGACACAACTTCGAGAAAGAAGCCAACAGAAGGATCCGTCTGGGCTGGGCAGCATTTGGCAAACTTCGCCGAGTCTTCTCGTCGCCTATATACCGCAAAGTTTGAATACAAAGGTCTTCAACCAGTGCGTCCTGCCTGTCATGACTTACGGTGCCGAGACGTGGACACTGACAGTTGGGCTAGTCCACAAATTCAAAGTCGCTCAGCGAGCTATGGAGCGAGCTATGCTTGGAGTTTCTTTGAAGGATAAAATCCGTAACGAGATTATCCGGAGAAGAACCGGAGTGACCGACATAGCTTGTAGGATCAGTAAGCTGAAGTGGCAGTGGGCTGGCCATATCTGTCGAAGGACCGATGGCCGTTGGAGCAGACGAGTCCTTGAGTGGAGACCGCGAATTGGCAAACGCAGCGTAGGGCGCCCCCCCGCCAGGTGGACCGACGACCTAAAGAACGTGGCTGGGGGGGACTGGATGCGGAAGGCAGAGGACCGAGCGTTGTGGCGCAACTTGGGAGAGGCCTATGTCCAGCAGTGGACTGCGATAGGCTGAGTTGATTTATGAGCATAAACTAATGTGCCAATAAGGTGGTTTCACACCGGCGAGGCGTGGCGTGGATGGGCCGAGCGTGAATTGAAATTACTATAGAAAAATTTCAATTCACGTCACGCCCATATTTGGTGTGAAAGGTCTGGATTGGCGAGGATGGGCGAGGCGAGAATTGAAATATTTGTTGGTACAACATTAAACTTTATTCCTGCATGAATAGAGTATTTATTATATTGCAAAACGGTACATCGCGAGCAGGCGCGTGACGGCGCGTGCTCGAGATGGACATCTTTCGGTGTGAAAGGGTCAACGAGATTTCAATTCACGCCCATCCCATCCAATCCTCACCTCGCCGGTTTGAAACCACCTTTAGGGTGGGGTCATTGCAATAGAATCGCATAAAAAAGCAATTGTATTCCAAGTCACAGCAGCATCAATCCCCGTGTTTATCTAATCGCCTTCAAGTTAAACACAACCTGCAGTAAGGACACTGCGCACAGTGGCGCCGCCCGCGACAGTAATTGGTAACGGACACCGGCGTGCAGTGTCGCGTGACTGCCGCCAGCGAGCGGACGCTTTGTACTAAAACAACCGGCAGGGTTCCTTGGAAAAATGTGGAGATTTTAATTTTTTACTAAATTATTACGAAAAGAAAACTATATAACCAATATTTACTATATCCTGCTGTGGGTTACAGACGGAAAAAATAATTATAAAAATGCAGAAATAAGTCCAGATAAGCAGAAGATCAGTAGTAAAGTTTATATTGGACTGGTATGGCCCAAAAGTCAAACATTGAAAGATTTACTTCAACGTACTAAAAACTAAGCTACATAAGGGTCACTTAACGCCCCCTCCCCACTGCATCCTCCTCCTTAGATACCTCTTTCTTTCAAATAAATATCGTTTGATAAAATCACAATATCACTATCACCGAAAACATGTAATTAAATTAAGTGAAACGCAGGGAATTCTATGTAATTAAATATTTCTAGTTTTTGAAAAACTGATATATGTTCGTGCTTTACGTTATGAAACGAATCAAAAAACTCCAAAAAGCAGATAAATTCAACTATCTTAATAATATTATAAATGCGAAGGTAAACAAACACCCATTTGTAGATTAGATAGCTAGATTTGCATGCTTCGTATTTAAACGACGACCTATGTGTAATTTTAAGAATAATGTAAGCTTCTCATATAAGTGAACGGAATGTTCTTTTTGAGAATAAAGATTCTTTAAACCTATTTGTTTGTTTGCTCATTTCTTTTTTGTATTTCCTTCAATCATGCTGAAACAGCTGAATGGATTTGGACGGCGGCGCACAGATAGATCATAACCTGGATTAACTGAAAGGCTACATTTTATCCCGAAACCTAAAAAGTTTTTGAGGGATTCGCGGTAACTACTTTCTGTAATAAACCAAATTATACGCGGGCGAAGCCACAGCCATAACTAAAAAATCCGGCGAAGTGCGAGTTGGACTCGCGCAGTAAGTGTTCCGTACCTCTCAACGACCTGATACTCCATAAAAACTGATTTAATTTACGAGAGTTTATCAAAAGACATCAACGAACTGTTATACCCTACCAATGCACCCCCTAACGCAACGTCATCCCCTATACTGCTGACCCTACAGTGTTCACCTAAGTTGATAGAGAGTTAGCAGTGAACAGTCAGTCTGCTCCGAACCACGCTCGAGTGCGGTTGCCAAAGGGTCCCTTAGCGATAATTTCCAATAAAAGTAATAAAAGTTTTAGTTAATTAAAATATCCTTTTTTTTAAAAAGCTAATCCTTTGGGACCCCATAACATTTGGTGGCAGCGGTGGGATACGAAAATCCCCAGTGCACGTTAATACTAATAAAGACAGACTCATAAAATAAAATACTCAGTGATAACTAAAACTGTGCCGCATCGCGCGTGGACTGAAAATATCCTGAAACGCTACTTACCTAGAAGTGTTATCCTGTCCTGTGTGTGTATCCAGTGCAGCAGTATCCTGAAAGCACTAACTTTACTGACCTGTGTATCCTGAATATCCTGCAAAATTCGACGAGTTGATGCTGAAAGTATCCTGAAATAAAACATCAAAACCGAGTTCCTGGATGTCCAATATCATCTTCTGTGCTGATCCTCATCTCCATACTCCAAGTTCCTGTGTACCTTTTGGTTAACCCAAAGTTATAACCTTGGGTCGTGTCATCAAGCTGAACCTAGTGTCGCAGACGTCGTCTTATCGCTCCGGAATGCGTCTCGGGCTTCCGCTCATCGTTATCGCCGCCTACGCAACTTACCTGTGAGTCTCTGGTCATTGTTCTAGCTGTTAATAAATTAGAGATCCGTAACGTTAATTAATTTCGTGTTAATTTATAGTGATTAATTTTAAATTGATTTATCCGTGTATTTGTATTGTAAATGTATGTATTCTGCGTTGATCCTATAAAATATTAATGGTGATTAATTCCTGTAATGCCTAAAGGAGTTAAATCGGAAGCGAATAAGCTAACAATCGAGCTTCCTGAGTTACCAATCTCGCCTTTAGATTCCGAGAAATCATTTCCTTTGTCCCCGCATACTGAATCAAAAGCAATGTCACAGATCAATATGGATCTAAACACTCTCTTTAAATTTATAAAATCCTACGATGGCAGTCGAGAGACTGTAAATTCTTTCATAATAAACTGCAACAATGCTTATGATTTAGCCACGGAAAATCAGAAGCCGATTCTATTCAAATTCATCCTAAGTAAATTGCAAGGAAAAGCGGAGCTTGCCTGTTCCATTAAAGAATTTAACTCGTGGGAACAACTACGAGAATTTTTGAAAATTCAATTTTCCGAGAGGAAGCATTACGCTCACCTACTCACAGACCTACAGGAGAGCAAGCAGGGCCCGCAAGAAAATGTAAGTCAATATTCATTACGTATCGAGACCTGTATTTCCCAATTACTCACAGAGATTTCCCTAAGTAATACTAAAAAGAGCGAACTTGCCGGGCGCACTGCCGCCATGGAAGACCTAGGACTCCATCATTTCTTAATGGGGCTTCATCCTCGCCTTTCTAATATGGTGAGATGTCGTAACCCTAAAAACTTCAATGAAGCTACAAACCTAGCAATATCAGAGGAGAGGATCCAACAATCATTATATAAAAAGATTGTCCCACAATCAGATTCAAGGTCGACCAATAGTGCAAATTTTAATAAGCGCTTCCAATCAAGGTCAGGACCTTTTAATGCTCAGAAAACTCAAAATATCCTGCAGTCAAAGAACCCCCAACAATTCCAACAATCCAGGAGCTCTCCACCGTCAACTGGCCTATTTTGTCGATATTGCAAGGCCACAAACCATGATATCAAAGATTGTAAAAAACGGGAATTTTATAATAATCGTTATAGTAACCAACAGCAACAAAGTAGACCATCGGGGTCTAATCATAACAATCCCATGTATAAAACAATTAATCATGTCCAGGATCTGCCCGAAGAAATTGAAAATGAGGGCTATGATGAAGTTGATAATACCGAAGATCCTTTAAACGAATAGGCGTCTCGAATTGGTGTCGCACGGGACAGCCAATTAAAGGCGACACCCAAACAAAACAAAAACGCAGAAGTGTTAAACAACAGGGTAACCAGCCCCAAATCGGAAACACTTCTCCGTCAGAATTAAATATCCAACGCGCTAAACAACAGGGTAACCAGCCCCAAATCGGAAGCTCGTTAAAATCATTCATCCGAAGTGTTAAACAGCAGGGTAACCAGCCCCAAATCGGAAACACTTCTCCGTCAGAATTAAATATCCAACGCGCTAAACAACAGGGTAACCAGCCCCAAAACGGAAGCTCGTTAAAATCATTCATCCGAAGTGTTAAACAACAGGGTAACCAGCCCCAAATCGGAAACACCTCTTCGTCAGAATTAAATATCCAACGCGCTAAACAACAGGGTAGCCAGCCCCAAATCGGAAGCTCGTTAAAATCTCATATCCAAGGTGTTAAACAACAGGGTAATCAGCCCCAAAACGGAAACACCGAACTAAGCAGAGTTATACAACACGGTAGACAGCCCGAAAAAGGAAACTCTTGTCGTAAATATCCAACTGAATCTAAAACTACCGAATCCATTTCCCAAGGTAGTTCGAAAGTGTCACAAAAAAACTATGAAATTAATATCGACACTACTAAGAAACTATTACCTCACATCCTTGTAAAAACTCAAATTTCAGATATCCCGCTTACGTTATTAGTTGATTCAGGCTCAGCCATTTGCCTACTTAAGCAATCTTCCATTTCAGAAAATCCAATATTAACCAAAGAAATTATCCAGCTTAAGGGTATCGAACCAAGCGAAGGAACAACTCCGTCGCTTGGCCACTTTCAATTAAAATTGCAGCTGTCTGAAAATAAACAGATAAAATATAAATTTCATGTCATCAAAGAAATAAATTTACCTTACGATGGCATCATTGGTACCGATTTCCTCACCTATTTTGGCTGCAATATCGATTATGTAAATGACGTTTTACATATAAAAAACTTGAATATGAAACTTCAGTTTTTCAATCCGACTTATATTATTCCGCCTCGATCAGAAATGATTATTGAATGCACAGTCCAAAACCCTGAATTAAAAGAAGGGGTGATTCTAGATCAACATTTATCCGAACCATTATTGATCGCGAATTGCATAGTAAATACATCCGAAGTACCCGCAAACATCAACGCAAACCTTAAGCTAAAGATAGAACCCTTACATCCCTGTTCTGTACAGATACCGAAAAATCCAAAAGAAAATGTCCATGAACGAACACAAGAGGTCATAAATTCGTTAAAAATCGATCATCTTAACCAGGAAGAAATCAACGCCCTTTTAGAACTCTGTTCCCATTATTCCGACATTTTCCACTTACCCGACGACCAACTAACATATACTACTGCTTTAAACCATCAAATCAAAACCAATAATGATATCCCTATCCATACTAAGTCGTACAGGTTCCCAGAATGTCATAAGAAAGAGGTGGAAACTCAAATCGACAAAATGCTCTCACAAAACATCATAGAAGCATCATCCTCACCGTGGAGTTCACCAATATGGGTAGTTCCCAAGAAAGCTGATTCCCAAGGCCGGCGCAAGTGGCGTATAGTCATCGACTATCGAAAGCTCAATGACGTCACAATCGGCGAAACGTATCCTATCCCACAGATATCCGAAATCCTTGACCAGTTGGGCAACAGCAAGTACTTTTCAACGCTAGACCTCACTTCCGGTTTCCATCAAATCCTCATTTCTGCAGAAGACGCGCCCAAAACAGCTTTTTCTGTGCCTCAAGGCCATTTCCAGTTCAATAGGATGCCGTTTGGGCTTAAAAATGCCCATTCTACCTTTCAAAAGTTAATGAATAACTGTCTCTCTGGCCTACAGGGCTCCCGTTGCTTCGTCTATCTAGACGACATCGTTATATATTCGTTTGATCTTACGTCACACATCGATAACTTAAAAGCTGTTTTCGACAGACTCCGTCGCTTCAATCTAAAGCTGGAACCTGAAAAATGCGAATTTCTCCGGAAGGAAGTCGGCTATCTAGGGCATATTATTAGCGAAAGTGGCGTCAAGCCAAATCCCGATAAGACGAAAGCAGTCACTGAATTTCCTGTCCCTAGATCTCCAAAGGACATCAAGTCGTTCCTGGGATTGGTTTCCTATTACAGAAGGTTTATATCCGATTTTGCCAAATTGGCGAAACCCCTAACATCCCTCTTAAAAAAGGACATCCTCTTCGAATGGAAAAATGAGCAACAACTCGCTTTCGAGTCCTTAAAAGATAAATTGGTCTCCGCACCGATACTCGCTTATCCCGATTTCACACAACCATTTCTTTTGACATGCGATGCTTCTAACTACGCTATATCTGCCATCCTATCTCAAGGTCCCATAGGACATGATCGCCCAATTGCTTATGCATCTCGCACACTGAATAAAGCTGAATGTAATTACAGTGTCACTGAAAAAGAGTGTCTTGCTATTATCTTTGGAACCAAGACTTTCAGACCATATCTTTATGGTCATCGTTTTAAGATACTCACGGATCACAAACCATTACAATGGTTGTTCAACTGCAAAGATCCAGGATCAAGGCTTGTCCGATGGCGTCTGAAATTAGAAGAGTTCGAATATGATATCCAATATAAAAAGGGCAAAATCAATGCCAATGCAGACGCCCTATCTCGATTTCCAGTAAACCCAATTCAACCCACAGATCCTGCTACATCAAATCCCGTCGTTGAAGAAACCATACAGGAATTGGACAGAGACCTAATGGACTTACTTGTATCCCCACCTTCGTTTAATCTTGACGAAGACATCTTACAACCGCCACAGCTTGAATCAAATGAAGAGCTTTTGCCTCTACCTGATATTAACTTACCTGCATCCGCTGAATCCTCTGCTCCTTTCCTGGACAGTAATCCTGAAAGGCAAAATCCCTTGCCCGAACAGACACCCTTTGATACTCAACCTCATCCTGAACCTATTCCGTCCACTAGCACAAACCCAGAAGTGCCAGTAGATGACTATTCAACGTTTCTCAAATCAATGGCTAACAAAGACGTATCATTCAACACAGAAATCGAAGAATATAATGAAAGCCTCCTAAAATGTCCTGCAAAGGTAATCCTTATCCCTACGTCCATTAACTTAGATGAGTCTAATCCGTATATCCAAGAAATCTTAGCCAACCCGGAAGTTAACAACATGTTAACAACGTCTGAGAAAGAACTTTTCTCATTCCAAAGGTTTAACCTTAATGACAAAACCTATTATTTGTTATTCTTCAAAGTCCATCATTTTGATGAAGCCTCGTATCCTGAAATATTCGAAACTCTAAAAAGGGCCAGGAATGAATTAATAATATTCAATGATATTAATGAAACTGGTATATCCGATCTAAAGAATCCTTTTGAAAAACATTCCTTTATCAAAATTTATAACATGCTAACATATCTCTTTCACAATACACAAATTAAAATTAAAATATACCACAATAACATCATATATCCAGCCCCAAACGAAATCAAGCAAATACTGTATGATAATCACGATATCCCTATAGCTGGGCATTTAGGTTCCGTAAGAATGTATAACAGAATTAAACAAACATATTATTGGAAAGGGATGCGTGGAGACATAGAGTCTTACGTAAAGAAATGTAAATCGTGTCAAGAAAACAAGGCACTTAGGAAAATAAACCGTGCCCCTATGCAAATCACCAGCACTTCAACTGAGCCAGGTCAGCGAATATCTATTGATATAGTCGGACCACTTCCAGAATCAGGACCTGCAAAATTAAAATTTATCCTAACAATGCAGGACGATCTCACCAAGTTTTCTTCAGCCTATCCTATTCGTAGTACCACTGCAGAAGAAACGAGTGAATGTCTTATTCACCACATATCGATATTTGGTATTCCCAAAATGATCCTCACTGATCAGGGCAGTAATTTTACATCAGATCTTTTCAAAAAGACATGCGATTTTCTTAAAATCAAAAATCTATGGGCCTCACCTTATCACCCCCAGACTCAGGGAGCTCTGGAAAGAAGTCATGCAACCCTGAAAGAATATCTCAAATCCTATGTCAATGAAGAACAGACAAATTGGCCCCGGTACGTGTACACAGCCATGCTTACGTATAATACTGCAGTACACTCTACCACTAACTTCACTCCATATGAGTTGATGTTTGGTAAAAAACCCTACGTCCCAAATATGATTTTCGATGAAACTCCTGGTGTAACATATCCTGACTATGTTCGGATGCTCCAAAGTCGCTTGAAGTATTCACGACAAAAAGCAATTGAACATATTGCAAAATCTAAGATCTCTTCCAAAACATATTATGATAGTCGAACTCGTCCCGCACAGTATAAAACTGGAGACTTTGTTTACCTGAAAAATCACTTGAGATTAAGGAAAGGCTTATCACCTATTTGGAAGGGACCTTATAAAGTAGTGAAAGTACATGGAAATAACACACTTTCTCTGCTTATCAATCGTCGTCATGTCCGACATCATTACGATGAAGTCAAACCCGCTGAGACTTCAGAAAACCTGTAAAGGAAAATAAATATTAGTTAGTAATAAAAAAAATAGTAATATAATAATAAAATAGTACTTACCTATTTGGTCATAAATATGACATATTCTTAAATTAGATAGTTGTTAGGTAGTTAAGTAAGATTAGATTCTAAAACACATGCAATCATTGTTTCAGTACAATTGGTGAAGTTCCAGGACAACAAGCACAAATTCAACAAATTGATTCGAGTCCTGGACTATATTTCGATTACCTTGGCCAAATTAGAATAAACAGTGGTCAACTGAATGTTTTGATTCCGCTAGATATTTCTCATTTGAAACAACATATAGAAAATATCCAACACGTTCTTAATACAGCTCTAAACCTATGTACCGAAACTAAAATAATAGAAACCTCCCAATGCCATAGTACATTACAACCTTTAATAGTACAGTATCATGACATTGTTAGAGAGTTTACTTCCATATCTGAATTAATTGATAATAAAATCAAACGCGGTGCTTGGATCGGAGGAATTCTGCCGTGTCAGGCCTATCTCTTGTATCTCACGAAACATAGTTTTGAGATATCACCGTTTAAAGTTTTTTACAGATAATTGCGATTATCTTAAATGTTTCAAAACTTTCGGGATATATTTTTACATAATTGGTTGTATTAAAGTCTGAGGAAAACCGGGCAATTTATAGATTTTTGAAAACTTCGACATTTTCAGAGTTATTAGCTATAACAGAGATAGGTGTAACAAGCTCTCTATACATTGGTTGTTACGCGGTGCTCTGTATCTTAAGATACGTGACTTAGCCGCAACAAGTGTAATATGGAATGTCAAAACATTCTATATTACACTTGTTAACAGCAAACTAAACACAGGTATCTTTAACTAAAGTTTGTCTGACTGATTATTTAGTATTAAATTAAATTGGTTTATAAAGGAATATAAAAAAAGTACTCATCTAAACAAATGAATAATGACTTATGACTTATCTAGTAAAAACTCAAATTTTCAAATGCATTAAAATATCCTTTTTAATGAGTCAACAAGTAAAACGAAAATGAAAACTTCTTCTAACCAAGATTCGATAACTTTTAAAACAAATAAACTTAATTAACTTCATAACTAACATAAAAATTGGAATGAGAACTTAGTATTATCAAAATTATTTTAGATACAAAAAAAAACTAAATCCTAGATATGTAAGATCTTATCTAAATCTACATCTGCATCTAAGTCTGCTTTCTTTCTTGCACTTACACTCCTTCGCCTTACTTCCCGGGGTACTTCATTTTTAACTAAGTCCAACACACTTTTGCAATAGACATGCAAATCTTTGAATTATTTTTCATCGTATGATTTCTTGACGACTATGTAAGTTGAGCATCTTCAAAATTCAACTATTCTTAATGCCTGAATACGTGGATTGAAAAGTTCGCGGTCTTATATAAAAATAATAATGCAATCGAAATGCTTTTGATCTCATTATAATAGTCAACCCTTCAGATGATTTTACGCTAAATTTCTTTGTTGTATTACTTTTGCTTCCAGACTTAGAAGGATTTAATCAGAGCCAGGTGATAAATTTCTTGCATTCGAAAAAAAAAATCTCAACAATGCGCTGTCAGTACGTTTTAAATTTTGTCCAAAATAGCACAAAACTACATAGTGACGGAATGAGGAGAATCGATTGCATCCGATGCTGTAGTAAAAAATCAGTTAGCTGAATTAAATCCCAGTAGACAGAGCGTTGAATACGTCCTCTACTGTAAATAGCCTTCAACTTCCACTAAAGCACAAAACACCGAAATGATATTGAATCTGATGGTAGGAAATCAATAATGAAATATTAAAGAGATAGCTAGGTAATAGATGTTTTTAAAAAGTGATAAATGAGCAATATTTGCCATAAATTCTGATTTCCCAGGGTATCTAAGAGAAAGATACCTGATAAAATTATCTGAAACACTGAAACCATGACTGAAATCCATAATTTAAGGTGCCAGTTGGCTTTTCATTGCCTTGTTTAGGACCTATTTACTTTAATTTCCTGTGTAATAAAATAATAATTGATTAACACACATTTTCATAAAATAACTAGTGTAAAACCAACCACAGACAGTGCGTATTTTGAAGGCTTTTGGAAATTATTTTCAAGTACGTACACTTTTCAAAAACCCGGTAAATGAGATACATCAAGCTGATATACTAACCAACAAAAATAGGTTTGTGAACATTACTCCTGCATATTCGACCGCGATTATTTTAATCCACCTATTGATTTCAGAAAGGTAGTTATTTTTTCAGCTGGTCCATAAATACTATCATGTTGCCGTGGGCTATTACTTTTAGAACCATGTTTGTTAATGAAGCTCTCATAATATCCACATCATCATCAGTTAATACTACACTACTACGCACTACAGTCACGGATAAATACTGTATCTAGTAGTTAGCAGAGTTAGGATTTGCTCGATGCGCTCGCAACTTGTCACGCGTAATTGATGTAACTTAAGATACAGTATTTTACCATAACAGACAATGGCAAAATCATAGTTTCAGGAGTTAGGTGATAGGCAATTGTGACTAATTGGTAATAGTTAATTAAAATATTATTTTACTGGGTGATAGAGGATCATGAAAAAATACGATTTAGACCTGTTACGCGTAACTCATGTATCTTAAGATAACAGACCTGCGAGTGACACGGCAGAATTGGTACCGGTATAAAATACATATTTGGAAATTTAGACGAAGACGATGGCGTAAGATACGATGAAGCTATAGAATCAATACAGAATAACCAAAAGAAATTGGCTACATTAATGAAAGAAAATATTATGGTCACAACTTCTGTCATTTCATCATTTAACAATACTGTAAGGAAAATTAAAATTAATGAAGCTAATTTGAACATAGCTATTGATAACCTAACAATGTCAGTGAAAAACATGTCAAATGAACTAAATATTAGATATCATATGAATCAAATTTTAGATTACTTAGAAACAAGCATATTAACATTATCTTTCCAACTTGAGGATATAATAACTTCAATTTTATTTAGCAGTCAAAATACATTACATCCTGCCATAATAACACCTCAGCAGTTGTACCAAGAACTTGCTGACAATATTAGACATTTAAACAGTAATGAAGAATTACCAATCAAGTTGGAAATAAACTCAATGCATGTATTATTGAACGTTTCAACCATAACCTGTTATTATAATAATAAGAAAATTGTTTTTGTAGTAAGAATTCCCTTAGTCTCTCCAATAGAATATAATTTACATCATGTATTAGCGTTGCCGACTCCACATAAGGCCCAGGATCCGAATACCTACAGTATGATAATACCTAGAAATAAGTATATAGCAATGACCAGAGACAAGTCGTACTATTGCGTTATGGATAGCCTAGAAAATTGCAAAACGCTATCCTCACAAACTTTTATTTGTGACATTTCCAACGTGTATTCGAGCAGTGTTAACCCTATTTGCGAAATAGAACTCATGACAAAAGTGATAAGTGTTATTCCAGTGCAGTGTGAAACAAAATTTATTTTAGGAAGTGTTAGCCTATGGAAATCTTTATCTAATAATAATTGGATTTATGTTCAATCAAACCCAACAAAAGTATCTGTCGACTGTCCCGGTCGTGAACTGTATGACTTGAATGTGTTAGGTACAGGTGTACTCAATATTCCTTACAAGTGCACAGCTTTTACAAAAAACATGAAATTTATAACTAAACATGTAATTGCAAACATTAGTTCCTCTACTCTTAGCCTAGATTTCAATCTGATCAATGATTGGTGTTGTAATTTAACTAGACTGTATAACCTCATAGATAATGTGTCTCCCGCCTCAACTATTTTGCAGAATATTGACCTAGATGATTTATATTTAAAAAATAATAAAAAAATATTAAATTCCCTTTTAGATAACACTGATAAAATTATAGCCAGCCCACACATAGTCAAGTATGGGACACATTACTCTATCATTATTATTGTAATAGTTTTAGTAATAATTGTGTATTTAATTTTTAAGATTTACTTCCATTATAAACCTGGCAGCAACCGCAAACCACTAAGTTTGATTAAATTTTGTACAGCCTACAGTAGAAGTAGAAAATGACACAGTAATTGAAATTCCTTCTCCATCCATCAGGCGTAATCTTTGATCTTATAGATAACTTAAATAAACTTCGACCTTTTAACTCGAAGCTTATTTTCTACCGGGGGAGGTGTTATACCCTACCAATGCACCCCCTAACGCAACGTCATCCCCTATACTGCTGACCCTACAGTGTTCACCTAAGTTGATAGAGAGTTAGCAGTGAACAGTCAGTCTGCTCCGAACCACGCTCGAGTGCGGTTGCCAAAGGGTCCCTTAGCGATAATTTCCAATAAAAGTAATAAAAGTTTTAGTTAATTAAAATATCCTTTTTTTTAAAAAGCTAATCCTTTGGGACCCCATAACAGAACGTACGCGAAATGTGAATTTTTGCATCTCTTTCTTCCGTAGGTACCACCACATATGTCTATGTTTGTCCTGTTTTTAGTATTTGTTGCTAAACTACATAATATGCACTATAATATGACCAAGTTTCATGCTGGTATGTATTACCGTTTTGAAGACAGAACAGGAACAAGAACGTTGAAAAAAAAAATGCATGTTTTTCGAGGTTTCTTGTATAGGGTCCTCCTTTGGTATTAAACTTTTTTTGTTTTTAGTATTTGTCGTGATACACCTCATAGCAACACATATTCTGTGAAAATTCCAATTGGTTATCTATTACGATTACAAAGACACAGCCCTGTGACAGACAGACGGACGGACGGACGGACGGACGGACAGCCAGCGTAGCGAGAGTAATAGGGTCCCGTTTGCACCCTTTGGGTACGGAACCCTAAAAAGGACAAACAAACAAACATTCATACTTTCGTATTTATAATATCATTGGGATTAACAATTTAGGTAGATGTCCAACCACTACATAATTATATCAAATCATAGTGTTTATTTCAGTCGTGACGCGTTGCGTTGAAATCTTTTCAAGGGGCGTCGGGTGCCCGTACTTTGATACGTTACGACGCGCTGAAGAAATCAGTCTATACCGTAGAAATAGATAGAATGGTTGTCATCACAATTTTACTTGCGATTCATGTGTGGCAACTTTTGTACAAATTACGCCTTCCATGTTGACGTCATTAATTTAAAAAAATTAACTTTAACGATTTAAAAATGCTTCGCAATCGTAAATGCGTTGAAATAATAAAATAAATTAACTTTAATCAAATGTACTTTACAGCATTTGTTTCTGCAGTTAGAAACAGCACAATAAGGCATTTTTGCGGTTTTTTGTTACAGTATTTACAGAAACAAGTCATAAGGTGTGCCGAGAAAGGCTTTTAAATGCACTGCACTATGGTGCAGTGCTGCCACACGCGCCCCGCCGACTTTTCCATTCTATCTAATTCTGTGGTCTATTATAATCTTTTAACAAAAAGATATAAATTGTGTTCGAATCTAATTTTCTTTCAACAATCTTTACATATTAAAGGCTTTGTCCTGAATGACTGACTGACGGATCAACGCACAGCCTAAACCGCTGATCGTAGAGACCTGAAACTTGGAGGGTGTGTTCTTTGTATGACGTAGGCATCCGGTAAGAAAGGATTTTCGGAAATTCTATCCCTAAGGGGGTGAAAAAGGGTGGCAAAGTTTGTATGGGACAGCGTGATTCCTTCGTCCAATCTACTTCAAACTTTGCATAAACCTTTTTTAACAGACTTGATAGAAGACGTGCTTCATATTTTATTCAAATTCATCCCCTGACGGGGTTAAAAAGGGGTAAAAAGTTATTTTGGCGGTGATTTGCTTCGAAGTTGATATCAATACTTCTTAGTGCTTATAAATTATATTTTATTTGAACACATGTTTGAAAACTCAAACCGATTTTATTCAAAAAAGGTTGAACTCACAAAAAAACACAAGGCGAGCTCCACACGTTGGCCCCAACGTTGGGACGAGCGTTGGCCCGTAATTATGCCTAGCATCCACACGTTGGAGATAATTCTAAATATTTTGATTTTGCTCCGCATGCATTTGCGTTGAAATAGTAGATAAAAATCTTTTATAAACACAGCAAGATGATCTCAAAAATAAAGATGGAAGATTTAAAACCTAAAATTTTTCTTCTTAATTTAATTAGATAAGTAATTTAACTACGGAAAAGATTTTAATCGCCAAAAATAAATTATTGTGCCAAACGGGTCCATGTTCTATTAAACTACTCTGTTATTACTTTTAACATTTTAAATTGCCTCAATCCTTTCATTTAATTATAAACAGGTTATAATGAATATTCTACTTAGTTAATTTTTATATAATAACTATCGTGAGTTAAATTCATAATGATTAATATAAACGGTTTCACTCACGTTATTTCATCGGCTCCGTCACCGTCGTCGCGACCGCAGCGCTACGCGGCGCGCTGTGGCCTCTAAATGCACAGTTTGGTGCGCGACGCCGCCGCGTAACTAGCTCATGATTAAGGGCTCCGTTCGAGCTCGAAACCGGTCGGGCACACCCGATGAAATAACGTCAGTGAAACCGTTTATATTAATCATTAGTTAATTTAATAAAACTTTGTCATTTTAAATTTTGTAAAATTGTATGTATTATTTTGTGGATAACGATGCTAGTTGCGTGATTACCTAAGCTTTGTACTATATTCTTTTTGTTTGTATTATGAATTATTGCGCAATTGTTTGTTGTCCAGAAGAATAAAAAAATAAAATAAAGGTCATCTAGCTCTATATCTTCTAGCTTTTATTTCTATTCCCAACTGTTTTAAAACTTTCAAGTGTATACATTTCAACATTTCAACTGCCCCCAGGTAAACATTAGTTAAAAGCTAATGTCCCTATTAAGCACTTTGTATTTTTGTACAAGTACAATATAACATAGTACAAACAGTTTATGACAACACGGACATCAATTGTCGGCGCTGTTCGGCGGCGATTAACTGCTCGTTAACGACTCAAAGACACAATTAACGCGGAATAAAACGAGACAGTTTGTGCCAATAGTTATGGTTTATTCATGGATTTAGTTTATTATTTACTAGTATGTACGACGTATTATAACAGTTTGTATATTTTACAGTCGTCATCAATGTAGGAACCTACCATAAGTGATGATAGAAAAACGTTTCAAATTTTTTATAAATGTATAAAAATATTATTATTTTTTTTTTTATGCGTAAGAGAAATCTTTACAGAATAGGATTATAATTAATCATTACTCCTACTAATAGCAAGTGTGGCATTGATCCTCAATCAATGTCACACTTGCTATGCTGCTCCTTGTGTCCAAGCACTTGCACATTGAGTGACCTCATCGATGCCACAGAAAACGCACAAGACGTGGCAAATTTCTGGGCCAGCAGCGTGTGAATACCGTGCCACTATCAGTAAACTTTTGTACCGTCGACACAAAGAAGAAGAAGAAGAAGTAGGGTTCACTTATAAATCACTATCAAAATCCCAAATATCTCCCTAACTTATCTTATTATAGATGAAAAAGTATGGATTTTTGTTTGTTTGTCGTTCAATACCTCTAAAACAACTGAACTGATTTGAAATAAATTTGGCACTCCGATAGAACATAACGGATAAACATACATATGCTACTTTTTGTGCGATGGATGTGATGGTTGCGCTAATAACGATAACGTCATTCTGTTATCTACCAAATTGTAGGCAGGCGTAGTCGTGGGCATAGGCTAGTAACACATAACATAACATAACATCACGCCTGTATTTTCCCCGAAGGGTTAGGCAGAGGTGTATATTACACCCACATTTCGCCAGTTATGTTATAGTCCCATGTAATAGGGGACGAGCCTATTGTCATTTACCGGGCACAAATCCAGACTCCAGGCTGCTACTCCAGACTCCGGGCTGCTACTGAGAATTTCCTAATGAAAAAAACCCAATAACACTTTTGCCCGACCCGGGAATCCAATAGGCTAGTAATTAATTATAACAAAAGAATCACCTTTAAGGATAATTAATTTTGAAAATCTAGAGTATTCATCGACTTTGGCTGCTGACTCGACTATAAATAATTTCAATGGTACACGATAACACGTCACGTAAAAAGTCCACAATTTGGAACCGTGCAACTAGAGCCTGACGTTTCAAAAGTGCCTGTAATCAGGTTTATTTGAAATAAAAAACATTTGAATTTGAATTTGGTCATGATATAGCAACGTGAAGCGATTTTTTTTTTTTTTTTTTTATAGTATAGGATGGCGAAACGTGCTAAAGGCCCACCTGATGTTAAGCGGTTACCTTTGCCCATAACAACTGTAATACCACCTAGGCTGTTGCCTAAATGGTACCGCAAGTCGGTTCGCCAAACTGAGACATGAAGATGGAAAGTCTCATGTGATTGTAATTAATTAATTAATTATTGGTGCATTTAAATTAAATTATATTATTGTTCCCTTTATTTAATCACTAACTTATTAAATACATTTTTAAATATTTTTTACAAAAAGAAAAAAAGAAAAGAAAAACATTTAAAAATATAAAAAATAGTGTTCCACCGGCATCGGGAGCAGGGTCCAAGCTACCGGCGGTTAGGGCCCCAGAGACAGGAACCTCCTCACAATACGTGCCGTGTCGAGGAGAACCGCCTTCTGAATCTGGCCCTTGACCCAGCCACCTAACGAGAGCCTCTTAAGATGTTGGTCGAGGCTCTTGGCTATGAGACCATTGGCCGTTACGACTATCGGCACAATGATTGCCGAATCTACATCCCACATGTCGACAACCTCGTGTGCTAAGTCCAAATATCTCATTTGTTTATCTGTTTCAGCTTTCACGAGGTTCCCGTCATGCGGAACGGCGATATCAATAATCATTGTGCGGCGCTCTAATCGATCTATCACCACTATATCAGGCTTATTGTGTAAAATAGTCCTATCAGTGATGATAGATCGATCCCAGTACAACGTGATATGGTCATTCTCGAGAACTGGGTCGGGCGCATGCCTGTAGTACGGCACCTCTGACTCCACAAGGTTATATTGCAAAGCAAGCTGCTGATGAATAATCTTGGCCACTTGGTTATGCCTGTGCAAGTATTCGCCGTTAGCCAGACGAGAACACCCGGAAATAATGTGCCTGAGTGACTCACCTGGACAGTGGCATGCCCGACATATGTCAACCGTCCCGTCCTTCACAATATACTTTCGGTAGTTATTCGTCATGATAACTTCGTCCATAATTGCACAGACAAAACCTTCGATTTCCCCAAATAGGTCACTGAACCGTAGCCAAGACACGGACGCTAAGAAGTCTACGTCAGGCCCATGAAGGGCCCGGTAAAACCGTCCGTGAAGCTCCTTGCTCTGCCATACCTCCCTGCGGTCGCTAGTACTGAGTACGGCAGGTTTGCGCCAATTCTCGTTAGCCAAGGAGAGCGGGGTGAGTCCTTTGTCTACTGCGCCCACTTCTCGGTGCATACCCGCGTCTACGTGAAGAAAGTATTCTCTCAGACTGCACACCTCACGGTTGTGGAGGGTCTTAGCATTTAAGAGGCCTCAACCCCCACATTTCCGCGGGATGTACAGTCTCATCACTGATGATTGTGGGTGATGCATCCGATTTGCGGTCAGCAGTGTGCGGACTTTCCGATCCAGGGCGTCGAGCTCAGTTTGAGTCCACTTGAGTATGCCGAAGGAGTACATCAGGACCGGCATAACCCAACCGTTGAAGGCACGCACCTTGTTACCACCTGAAAGAAGGCTTTTTAGGACTTTCCTCAGGCGGCCAAAGAAGCGCTCCTGCAACGATTGCCTCATGTCGGCCTCGTTGATGCCTAACGCCTCCGACATACCCAGGTATTTGTAGGTATCTGCTGCGGAGAGTGACCTAAGGTTTGTGGAATCCGAGAGTTGTAGGCCCTCAGATTCCACCATCCCGCCTCGTCTCACATGCATGACCGCACATTTGTCCACACCAAATTCCATTCTAATAGAATTACTGAAAGTTTCAGTTACCTTCAGTAACTCTAATAGTCGCAACCTGCTGGGGGCAAAGAGTTTCAGGTCATCCATGTAAAGAAGGTGGGATACCACCTGACCTCCTCTCCGCAGCTGATAGCCTAGCCCCGAACCTTCTAGCAATGTGCTAAGGGAATTCAGAGCTAAACAAAACCAAAGCGGGCTCAAACTATCGCCCTGAAATATTCCTCGCTCGATCCTGATCGGTTCACCGTTCCTTCCAATCTGTCGGTACCCTGGATAGCGAAGGATAGTTCTCCATTGCCCCATACATGACAACAAGAAGGTGCGTAGCACTGTATTTATTTTATACAGTTCCAGCACCCTCATGAGCCATGTATGTGGCACAGAGTCGTATGCCTTCTTGTAGTCTATCCAGCATGTCGACAGATTCTTTTTAGAACGACGAACCTGTTGGCTAATGGCCATATCAATAAGGAGTAGCTCCTTAGTGCCGCGGAAACCATTCCTACATCCATTTTGAGAGGCAGACATAATAGAGTTATTTTCAATGTGAGTAGTAATTTTAGCTCTCAAAATGGATGTAAGAAGTTTATAGACCGTTGGCAAACATATGATCGGTCTATAATTTTTGGGTTCCGCAGCACTGCCTGATTTATGGAGCAGGTGGGTAACTCCTGTTGTAAGGAACTGTGGGAGCAATCCAGACTCTAAGGATGACTGAAACTGGGAAGCTAAGCAAGCGTGTGAACTGCGCAGCCATTTGATCCAAAAGTTGTGCAGCCCATCCGGCCCTGGAGATTTCCAGTTAGGTAATAGACGGGCTGCACCGGCTACGTCTTGGGGACTGATCACAATTGTCCCCATTTCAGGTATTTGTTCACATGCGCGCTCAACCTCCCGCGTCCAGTCACCTTTGACGTGAGTGACAGGCACCTACCAGATGCTGCGCCAGAAAGAACTCATGGCCTCATCATCCAGTAGGCGCTCATCACTCCCATCCTGGTCAGGGCGCTCCCAGGTCCTATAGACCCACCTTTGGTCGCTTTGAAACTTGCGATTCAGGGTATACCGCTCAGACCGGATTTTGTACCTACGAATACGGTTCGCCCATGCATAAATCTTCTGCTTCAGGAAGTCGATGCGCTCTGTGGCGCGGGACATATACTCTCGAGGGCTGATACCAGTCCCCAAAAACGCCAGCCTCACAAAACGCATCACTCTTGGTCGGGTATTGCCCTCCCTGAAGCAGATTAGCTTACCAATGAGCGCCCTGGTCTCGTCGATACGCCGTCTGATCCTGCACTGCCAAGCTGGTACGGCTGGTCGTGTAGCTGGTCTGCTGTTATGAAATTTAACATTAGCTATACGACAAGCCGCAACAGCCGCGCAGTACAAAATTGAGTGCGTATCGGCGAGATCTTCACTGCTCTCAAAATAGCTATCGAGCAGTGAATCCAGAGCACACATCAATGCCCTATTTTTATTATGCATGGGCAAGCGAGGCAATTGTGGCCTTAGTTCGGGGGGAGCAGTCCTATATTCCCGAATCGCATCTTCCAATGCACTCCTTAGTTGTTCGTTGCACTGTATAGTTACATTAACAGCCCTATCACCTTCCCCATCAACGTGATCGGACCGCGGCGGGACTAAATTAATACCTTGTGATTGTACCGCGGTCTGTGATGAGATTGTGACACGGCTGCTCTGCACTTCCAAGCGAAGCCTATCAAGTGCAGCATCATCCAATCTATGATTGCGTTGGATAACCCGCACCTGATCCGATAGCCGTTGCACGGAGACGTTGATGGCTGGTTCAAGTTCCTGAAACAGAGACAGCATCCTACTGCGATACGCAGTGAGGTTGGTTCCTCCCTCTGTAGATCCGTAATATGCGCGCATGACGTTCTCGTTAATACTTTGAGTCCATTTCATGCGCTGCACATAACCGCCGGCAACGGGGACCCGGCTCGGGGCCGGTTGGCCCCTAGGTCCTAAGCATGCCGGTGGCCGGCCTCTCCCCTGCCGACGTTCAGGTGGTGGCGACGTCGGCGGAGAGAAATATTCGTCGCTCGAGCTCGACGCGACTACAGCCGCCGGTGTTACTGGTGATCTGCGATCCGGTGGCTGCGAGGCGGAGCTGAGCGACGAGTCCGGGGGTGGTGGGTGTGCTAACTCTCGTTTCTTCCTGGCGCGTGTCAACATATGTTTTTCCTCTTATGCATATTTTCATTCGGTGTTGTATTTTCATCCATGTGTGACAGCAGCTGTCATCTGCGTCTTATGTAATTCTTGTTTTTCTTCAGTTTTTGTGCCATTTTATCGTAAATTTCAAGTTTTCTGCTTAGAGTTTTTAACGGTTGTTATTTGTACTTGAAAAGAACTGGATAAATCGGAAGTAGAACTAATTTTATAATTATTTTAATTTACAGGGAGAAAAAATATGTTTGACGTTTTAGTGTTGCCAGTTTATTATTGTTATTATTGTATGCCTAAAATTCGGGACATAGCCGATATCATCGCTCAACCGAGCCTGAGGGCGTCCTACCCTACGTTTACCGATTCGCGGTGTCCACTCAAGAACACGTCTACCCCAACGGCCATCGGTTCTTCGGCTAATGTGGCCGGCCCACTGCCACTTCAGCTTGCTAATCCTGTAGGCTATGTCGACAACTTTGGTTAAATAATGTTAACTTTAGTTTATTTTAGTTTTGGTGAAAACTGATAATGAATTAAATACCTGTTTACAGTGATCATCTAAAGAGCCACACGGCCGCCGCCGGCGCCGTGCCCATTCGCTCGAGTGTGAATTAGTGCGCTTTATCCCAGCTTAGTGCTTATAATGCCGCGGGCCAAGCGCTTAAGCCGCTTACCGCGCTAATGTTCAATGCTTACTTCGTACTTAGCCGGACCACGCTTCGAATTATTATTATTTGTGACGTCATTGTTGCAAGATTAGCGAAATGGCGGCGTTCCTAATTATTACACGAACTGAGAACCAAGGAACAATGTGTTAGTACTGTTAATTAAATAGAACGTTAGCAAACTTATGACGTAGGTATCAGCCTTACACTTACTTGGTGGCGAGTTGTGGAGACAAATACTGGCGAGTAATATGAATGAGTTACTGAAACAGTACAAATAACCAGTTCGCATTAATAGGCATGTATTTTCTTAAGACGTTCAGACAATTGCATGAATTTATTAGCATTGAAAAAGTTATTAAACTTTGTGTAAAACAAAGTTATAGGATTACATCGCATATACATACTATTCAAAAAGTAAGACTTCCTAAAAACACTGCAAAGTATTCGAAACGTCAGGAAAAACAGTTTTAATCAAATACGCGATATAATTGGTTTTATATTTGTGATGAACATAAGTGTTTGTGTTGGTCTGGGTGTTTCTTATGAACTATACTATAAGTATGTATTTACAAAAAAAAAGTATATAAGTATTCTATCCATTGTCTAGTACCCATAGTACAAGCTCTGCTTAGTTTGGGACTAGATGGTGCTGTGTAAAAATATCCCAAAAATATTTATTATTATTTATTTATTATTATTACATCGATAAAAAACGAAACGAAAAAAAATGTTAAATTTTAACTAACCTTACTTAGTTTTTACGTTGGTAATTCTTTACAGAATTATAATCAACAATAAGCTGCAGTTGGTAACGCTGCTTAGTTTAAGAAACTGGGTTGTAAAAAAAAATCATCATCGTTCTGCAGTATGATGTACACTCGCATCGGATATTATTGTAGAGCAGCTGCTGACCATCCACATGTTTAGAACAAAACATTAACTATAAATGAAAAAAAACCCTTACAAAATTTCAGTTTCAACTTATACGATAACCCTTTGTTCGCATCTCAAAGACTATTGTCTGACCGCATCAGTATGCCGCCGCCGTCCTCTCGAGAAAAAGGGTGTTTAATATTTAGTCGTGGTTTTCTAAAAGATATTATAGAGCAACAATATAGCGGGCAGCGGGCACGGGCAGGCACGGGCAGGGCATGGGCAGCGGGCCGATCCAATGATAATAAAATGTGTCAGTGTCAATAAGCAGACGGGGTACACAGGGTTACCCACGCGGGCGAGGGTTGGGGCCAACTGCTGTGGACATATTGGTACAATATTTTACTTATAGTGTATACAATACAGGTACATATTACGTTATTACAACACCGTTTCTCATAAACACAGGTTAGTTCGTAATCTAGCTACATTGCAAGATTATTATCCTAGCTAGGAAACAGTAACCCATCCACCGATATTTATTAAACATGTTAACCACTTGTGTAACATATTAATTTATATTATACTACAAATAATTTATTTTAAGAAATAAACTATTATTATTATTGCGGTTATCCATTTAGATTTCTATACAAAAAAAAAACATTTTAAAATATATGACAATCTATAATTGTTAAACATTCTTAGCCAATCTTAGTATATTATATTATATTATTTGCGTTATGGATTGCTGAAAGAAGCTGGTACTTAGTACTAAAAACTCAACAGGATAATTTTTCTTTGAAAAAAGGTGAGATTTGGTGTGCGTAACATAGTATTTCAGCCGGCAACTGACAATTGTATCGTAAATAAACACTTGGATGCCACTTCTATAAAATTCTAACATCAACGCCGGTTGAAGATGCAAGTGGCTTAGACGAGCTAAGAATCAAACCGCATATTATATTGAAATTTTAAGAATACTTATGAATAAAAAGCATTAATCAAGCTTCCACAACAATTCTACCAGCATAATACCATAAAAACGTCGAACAAACACAACACAAACTTGTTGTCCACCAAAACTACTTGTATAGTTGTTCAACCCTGGCCATCCCGTCCCGCGGCCGCGTCGAACACCGCCATATTTCATAGCTGTGACGTAGCGCGTGACGTCACACCGCGCCCGCCAGATATTTATGGCAGCCACTTTATTTATATCGCTTATCGACCAGCCTTAGATAAACATGTGTTTTTGTCACGCACCGCCCGCACGCGATCGAGAACAGCGATCGTTGAAACGTGATTGGATGTTTTAGTTGTAGATGGTGCAATATATTGTTCTAGTATTGCAAAACTACAATCTGTAAGCGATGGATAAGCAGGTTCAATATTTGCCTTCAACTTTAATGTACATACATGTCAATAACTAAACATACACCTTGCCTCCAAACCACAAAACACAGACGTCTTTAAACTAACGAGCATGCGTGAGGTTAATGAACGTAGATGAGGCATAACAAGTGTGTCATGATCGTAGTAGGTGGAAATCTATATTCTTTGCCTACCTCAATGAGATCTCTGCTGTCTACCCCAATGGGAAACACGGGTGATAAAATACATGCCTATGTATGCATGCACACCATGCCTTTATCTTGCCTGAAGCTAGCAGGGATTTATATTACTACAATCATCATCATCATCATTTCACCCAAAAGACGTCCACTGCTGGACAAAGGCCTTCCCCAAAAGCCATGCCATATGCCGTAATCGCCACGCTTGGCAGGCGGGTTGGCGATCGCAGTTGGTTGGTTAATTACGCAGATAACGCTGCTGCCCATCCTCTGGTGAATCCCTTAGTCGCCTTTTACGACACCCATGAGAAGAGATAAGGGTGGTGCTATTCTTTATGTCCGGCACCACATGGAACAAAAATTCATCAATTTAGGTGAAATATCTGGAAGTTTCAAAGATCACCATCTAAGTTCCGTTATTGCGTCCCGAAAAGACGGTCCCAGGTTCAGTGTCTGCCTGCAACTTTTACGACCAGTCATTATCCAAAAATACACCATATACAACTTTACCTTGTCTGAAGCTTGCAGAGGCTATTACTACAATACTATAACTATATATACATCATCATCATTCATCATTTCAGCCGTAAGACGTCCACTGCTGGACACAGGCCTCTCCCAAGCATATATTGGGGGGATATGCCATAATCGCCACGCTTGGCAGGCGGGTTGGCGATCGAAGTTGGTTGGTTAAATACTCAGAGAACGGTGCTGCCCATCCTCTGGTGAATCCCTTAGTCGCCTTTTACGACACCCATATATATACAACTATTATTAATTACAAGCACATTAATTAGTGACCAACACAATATTCATCGCTTGATTAGTATATGATTAGTATTTAGCGCTACAGAGTGATTGTAGGACAAATAGATTATAATTATACATTGTAAGTACAACTACATCACAACACTAGTGGTAGCTATCATAATTAGCCCACACTGCTGTCCCACCGCTGGGCACAGGCCTCTTCTCTGAAACATTAGGTCTTAGATTACCACGCTGGCTTGGAGCGGGGTAGCGGCCAAGCTTGCGTTTAGGTAGTGTTCGTTTCACGTTTTATTTAAATCGGTAGCGTTATCTATCGCGTTACATGCAAACTACGACTGACTTAGAAGATGACGTAAAAGAATCCTTAATCTCGCTTGCAAAATTTGATGCGCAGGAGGCATAGTACGAGTTTGACACTTACCGATACTTCCATCGAATTCGACGACTTTCATTCATTAATCAGTAGCGCCCCTGGCGGATACGAGGAGGAACTAGTAGTTTATGAATGAAAATCGAGGAAAATTATGAAAGTATTATAAAGTGTCAAACTCGTACTAGGCCCCCTGTTAGAATATATACGACCACCCGTCCACCCGACGTTGGGCCATGGCCTGTCAAGCAACAAGGCCCAGTCTGATTGGAGGATCCTCCCTTTATGTGATCGCAATAAAATGATTAAAATAATGGGACAAAAAGACAATTTTTTTCCCTGCCTGGTTACATTTTTACGAAGCAAAGGGTGTTCATGTGCCTTATGTGGGTTGTTCTGAATGACGTGAAAAAACCTATTTATTCAGCAAAAATTAAAAAATCTTTCTCACGTGACTACCTCTTTGCGACCTTCATAATAATATCTTCATTTTCTCAGTTCTAAGTCTAGAACAATACGTAAAACGCATTAGAACGAACGATATTATGTCATTTCAGTAATAGCTACATAAAGACGAGTACCATTGGCACAAGATATAAACAGAGCCTTCTCGAGTACTAACTACTAAAGCAGTTTGAAATTACATAACACGTCGAGCAACTGATCCCCTCGTTTGATTCCCGAGCGGCGACAAACTGTTACTACAATTGACACACCCAAAACCGCACTGAGTCAGTGTCGACACGTGTGTCGGTATACCTCGTCACTCCCCCACAACACAAATTTCTCTTAGCACAAACTTTGTAACAACATTTAATGTTATGATTGTATTAAATGTATTCTGCGAAAATGTACCACAAATATTAGCTAAGAAACTTTACTTAAGAAATTTCTTTGCTGCTTTGTTCTCCTTTAAGTTTTAAACATCACCCTTATTGCTGTAACGTTAAGGTTCAGAATTATAATGTTATAATTACGGTGAGCGCAGATCGCGTTGTGAAATTTACAATGAGCTCCCGCCAGATGATTTTGTTCCCATACATACAGTTATTTTGTGGATACTGTGTACATAAAATAATATTTTTCTTGTGGGCGCCAGTTCCAAAGAAATTCTTCTCACAAAAGATGACACAAAATTTATTAGAGCGTGTAAAAATTGTTTGTTTTATTGGAAATATTTAATGTAGATAAGGAATATTAGTTATCTCAGTTGAAAATGTCAGGATGTCAGCACCTGCTGTTAATGCCTTACTTCCGAGTACGCGTCTCTGAACATAAAAGTATGTATCTAATCAATTACGGTATTACTCGCAGGACGGCTCGGTAAGCTAAGCCGTGAGTTGATTTCCCCGATTGTGCGAAGTTAGCGCTAAGACGCATACTTGTCCAGGGTTGCCGCGCGTGGAGTGCTGGCCAGAAAACCTCCACGTGTGCCTGACGACTGCTTGTCCTTCTGGACACGTCTGAAGGGAACGGCAGTTGTTAGGCCGGTGCATCCTGGGTACGGGCAATAGAATCCTTTCGAAGGATTAACCTTCGGGGGATCTTATTGCCTGTAGCGAATATTCTGGCGCGAGAGGGGCCCATTTTGGGCCAGTGGGGAGTTGCTCAACGTGTCCCTCTGATGTCAACAGAGAGCACAGTGGAGGAGCAGGGGCGGGCCCGGTGTGCACTCATCCTGTCACTGGGCAGGCAGCGGGGGGGCTGTCCTTCCCTGCCCCCGTCGATCTCGTTACCCCAGGAGTGCCCGCTGAGTAGTGTTCTCGCTCCTCTTGGGACCGAGGGTCTTGGCTTCACTGTCGGGATCGCGAGGAAGAAAGCCTCTATAAAAAAATCCGGGAGGTAGGGCCTGCGAGCAGCAGACTCGGGGTAGTCTGCTGCCCGACCAGCAGCTGGCGTAGCTGACACAGCCGGCGTAGTTGGCGCAGCTGGTAAAGGCCCATGAGGTGAGGTGGCGTGCAGTGTTCCGTGTGCGCCATTGAGGAGGGTGCGGCCGACGTAAGGCCGCATGGGGAGAAGGGGCTCGCCTGCTTCAGCCACAAGCAGGCGAGCCCCTTCTCCCCAGGCTGGCCGAGACCTGTCGGGGGTGGTTGTGTGAATACTAACGGATTCCCACGCCCCCGGCTAAGGTAGTTCAAGGAATACCGTGGTGGTTTTAGTCGGTAAGAGTTCGACACTGGCTCCACTTACCCCGGGCGGAGAGCGTCCAAGAGGAATTCCCAACGGAAAAAAAAACCGCATTCCGCATGTGATACGCAGGACATGCTCTACTACATGCCATACGCTACGAACACTAATCTACAGTATATTATTGTGTCACTGTTTGTATTTACATTACGTTTATTGTTTATGTTTAATATCATGTCCGTTCCAACAATATTGTACAGATATTCCTCAGATTTCTTAAAGTCTTTGACAGTAATTTTAATATTTAGAATTAGCATTGAGAACTATTTTGATTTTGAATATTTTTTTCATTTCCTTAACGAAAGTTTATTAAAAAGGCTCCAATTATAATTTGTTGACATAACGTAGGTACAAGTGCAAAGAAACATCCATTCAATTATAAACACGAAAAGTTACTGAAGAAACTGGTTAATGTGAACCTTACGAGAACCGTAATACACTATAGATATGGACATAACTTCACTCACTGCCTGACAATTATTCTGCTCACACAAACAAATACGCATTACAAACTAGATGTACTGTAAAATTTAGGCTGCGTACGAAACGCTCCCTCACCGATGTGGGGGAAATAAAAATTCCAATGTATTATCTCATAAAAGCTCATTGCGTGCCATAAATTGTGAGGGAAATGAGTTCGTAAGCGTTGAGCCAACAATCTTTTACCGGCTTGGGAGCGTTTTTAACACGTTTTTTGTTCGGCAAAGGAGCTGTTTAAGAAAATTTCTTCGTGTGATCAGTAAACCGCATTGATAATATAATCATTTTAGATATTGATACGTAATACGTATGGAAATACATACGGGATTCATTTATCTTTTACAATAAACAGTGCGCCACGTTTTAAATGAGCAACAAGGACATCGCTACCTAGCAGTTACTGAAAAAAATGTGCTGACACCATATAGCATCGATTTGTACGAAAACAAAGACGGATTAAATTACATGTTATACCTATATTATATTTTGGTAGAAACGAATTGCAGCCATTATAGCCCACGGAGGGGCTCGTGGCTATGTAGCAATCACACAGATTGTATGATCTGTGAGGTTAAGCTACATTACCGCGGTCAGTCTGTAGATGGGTGACCATTTCGTTGCACATCGAGACCCCTCCGTGCCTCGGAGACCACGTTAAGCTGTCGGTCCAGGTTGTCATACGAACATCTACGGCACTCGTTACGAGTAGTCAGAAGCCTAAAAGTCTGACAACTGGTCTAAACTCTGAATGTCGGTGTTACCCAGTAACTGGGTTGCGGGGGTCTGATGGCAGTCGATCCGTTTAAAATACTGATGTTCAGCCACATCTGGTTAGACTGGAAGCCGACCCCAACATGGTTGGGAAAAGGCGAGGAGAATGATGATATGTTTTGGTAGAACAAATACAGATCTGATTATCCAATACATTATTTATGCCGTGGGATGTGTCACTCGCCAGATTTAGACACATCATCAATAACTAAATCTGTCAGTCATCAATGATCTGTCAGATGGGTGGAGAATGCAGAGCGTATCCCACCCACGCCCCCTACTTTATTCGGTAAGAGTCCAACACTGGCTTCACCTTCCCTGGCTGGAGTACGTCCATAAATATTTCCCCACCGAAAAAAGAGACTTCTACGATCATAGTTGTAACGGCCTTTTTCACTTTGATTTCTCACTTTTCCCCAACATCCCTACAGATTAAGAAGATAGAGAGAAGAATTATATCAGTTTCGCGAAGAAGAAAAGATGAAGTCTTTAGTATTGGAGCATTTCTTAATCTCAAAAGGCAGTTTCAATTACGAAACTACTGAAAATAGTGAGCTGGCATCCCTACCTCATCAGCGTCTTCGTTCAAACACAGCGCCGGAATCGGGATTAGATTGCGCTGCGTACGAGCAGAACGGGAAGCGACGGGACTGGGGACGCACCACTGCATACATACATACAGAAGGCACATTATCACCTTTCGTTTCTATGTCTACTTTTTTAGTGATTTTGCTATCAAGGTAATAAATCAGTACAGTCACGATCCTTTCCGGTGATACATTTGTCGACAAAGTCCCTTGAACGAATCCTGCTACATTACACGAACTTATATGGTGTTGCGGATATCCATGGACGGCGGAGATTGCTTACCATCGGGTGACCCGCTTACTCGTTTGCCCCCCTGTGTTATTAAAAAAAATTATAGCCATTCAGATTCATATTTAAACATTCAGAATTTTTAATTAAACAATTAATTGTTACTCAAAGTTCAACGTAGCCTCTGAAAGTTTTTGGTAACTCAGTAAACTTTTGTTACGCCTATAGTTCAAGGTGTCTATCGCTGTCAATTGACTGATTCCACAAGAACTAAATAATATAACTACAGTAACAAAAAATCGTTCCCTGGTAGCCCTGCACGCAACTGCTCAATCTTCTCGCGCCGTTTTTCATTCCGTCGAACACAGAGCGTAAGTGATTTTTGCCTTAGTGATGGTTCACCGGAAAGTTTGCTGATAGTACCTCATAATAAGGAGAATGCACTAGCTCCTATAATACAGTTTATAACTAGCTCAGCAGCTAGGGAATCTATATCTTAATATATAAAACAAATTCGGGCTAGTTACATAATTTATAAAACAAAACGGCGGGACCGATTTTAATGAAATTTGGAATACAGATTGAACATAACCCGGATTAACATATAGGCTACTTTGTCATTTATCGCAAATTCCTCAAAAACTGATCATCTTCCCGGGATAAAAAGCCTATATAAAAATCCTGGTTGTGTTCTATCTGTATGCCAAATTTTATCTAAATCTGTTCAGCCCATACCCTCACAGCGTGATTAAGCAACAAAGATCCAAACATCAACAGAAACTTTCATATTTATAGTTAATATTAGTATGATAAACCAGAAGCCCACTTTACCCCCATATAAAAAAGCGGCTCAGAGAATAAGTTTAACCATAGCGACTGTTTATTTATGTCCTCATTCACAAGAGTAGTTACAAGTGAACCTTCTTTTATCAACTCTGTGTTGGTAGCGAGCCAAACACCGCGCTTACTTTGTTTGCGCTAGATAATTAATTCGTCGGCAGACGACTGAGGTACCTACTGATACTTGCCAATTTTAACAAGAGGGTACATAGTGAGGCGTGACGTCACGCGCCCAATATTAGCACGTGTGTTTGTGTATGCAGATGAGTGTGATATTCAATAACTTAAGTACTCATTGTTAATGAGAGCTTGGGTGTTTCAATTTAAAATGTTTCTTGTTCTATGTATTCTCCATTTGACACAACCAATGATGGAGACACAGAATAAATTTAATTCTATGGATGGAGGCTATTGTTTTTATGGACCAATTGTTTGAAGTGGTCCATAAAAAACAATAATCTCTACCATTGATATTTAGCAGTAACTCGCTCGCAGTAGCTAGCTTAACTGGCAACCCTGCTTGGGTTACCAGGTGAATACAAGTGAAATATTTAAATGCAAATTAACTTTATTTGCTTAAAATGTGGTACAGAGGATGGTACATTCTAAATAGGTGCAGAGACACATTTTTCCATATAATATTGTACTGAGTTTCTAAAATTCTCGCAAAATTATCATACCATAAAAAAATCTCTACCATTGATAATTGATATTTAGCAGACACGCGCTCGCTAGTAGCTATATAGCTTATTGAAAACTCTGTTTGGGTTGCCAGTTAAGGACAAGTGAAATGTCGTACTGAGTCCTTAAAATTATTCCAAAATTATCGTACACTCGTACCCAGCGATGAGCCAATGAGATGATTTTTTTTTTTGTACAAACGCAAAAAAGGCCCCCACCTCTGTGTTTTAGAATTCATGTGCGGATTAGGACTTGATTATCACTTGCTTTAACGGTGAAGGAAAACATAGTGAGGAAACACACCTGCACATCACCTTAGAGTGCTCCATACAGTTCTCGATGGTGTGTGTAACCCACCAACCCGCACTAGGAAAATATTGTGGTCTAAGGCCTTAGTCCTCTTATTCAAAGAAAGGGATGATAATGGGCTGATTATGTTATGATGTCATGATAAACACCAAAACAATTATTACCTACACAGCTTGTTGAAAGTGAAAATAAATTCAAGCTTATATTAAAAGGCAATAATTTTTAGTTTTAATTAATTATAATATCACAGACAGATTTTATACCAAATTAAGTCGACATCTAGATTATCCATTGTGATATAAATTATTGGAGACACTGCGAAACATTGCGATAAAATGAGCGCTATTAAAGGGAACAGTTGCGCGTGACAACAATGGCTGCTCCTTTAGTGAACAGCGTGTTACACGCTGTGAACGACCCTAGCTTTATTCATGTGAATAATTTAATAAATATGTAATATAATTTCATTATGGAATTTTATATTTACTGGCAAATTCGTCTGCATAAATTAGTTTCCCATAAAAAGTTGCACTGATGAATGATGATACCGAGCTTATAAGTACAAACCGAAACAAACCGTTCAAGAAAACCTTAGGTACCTACCTAGTGCCTACCTATGCCAATGTACGAAAAATTTTTTTTTTTAATAAAATCCCAGGTGTAGAAACCTTTATAGTTTACAGTTTATTAATATTTAAGAAGAAATTGAAAAACTTATTGACAAATAAATGTTATTATAGCGTTGATGAATTTCTTAATGATATTAATTTTATTTGAACTGACATTTATTTTATTATTTTTATTATTGACATTTAAACTTTATTTGGGACATTTTGTTCGCGCCTGATAATATTTTAATAGCATGACCCTGCGCGTGCAACTCATTGCTAATCTTGATTTTTATATTTTTATTAATGTCGGTACTACTTATATTGACGTCAAAGTGAAAATTGTCTACCTTCAATTATGTTGTTAATCATCTTCATAGAACTAGCATCTAGCTCCTCTAATTGTTCTCAGAATAATCGAAATATTGTAAAAACTACAAGTAAACCAGTTTATTATTACTAGTTTTGCACATGTAATCAAGTAAAAAAAAAATTTTGTTGTGAAGTTGTTAACATACTCAATGTCTTTTAATAATTTTGATTGACGAATTGCATCAAAAAGACATTCCAAGATTTTTTACTGAATAAGACAAGTAAGAAAAAACAGAGATTACTGATATAGACCTAAAGGTCAAAAAAATAAATTAAAAAATAAAATAAAGGTAAAATGTAGACTTAAGTCTACATTTTTTACATATTTACGCGAAATAGTTCACTACCGGTAACAATATCAATATATTCTCTCAAACAGACCTACAAAATGCACTGAAATTCAAAATTAGCGCTTTAAATCTACTTAACAACAAAATCAATATGCGAATACACACGCGTCCAATGCGTCCAATCGTGAACATAACTCAGGGTGACTCAGGAAAACGCTGAAATCGCTGAGTGCGCCGCAAACAGTCGCGCGCGCTTAATGCCGTCGCACGTCGATGACGTCACGGCACGCGCGGCTCTGTTTAGTGTTCCTACGTTAGGCTACGTCCGCGTTATCAGGGGATCATCATTCATTCATCATTTTAGCCGAAAAAACGTCCACTACTGGACATAGGCCTGTCCCAAAAGGGGGTATATGCCATAATCGCCACGATTCGCAGGTGGGTTGACGATCGCAGTTGGTGAGTGGCGCAGTGAATAAATACTCAGAGAACGCTGCTGCCCATTCTCGGTGAACCCTTTAGTCGCCTTTTAAGACACCCACGAGAAGAGCAAGAGATGGGTTGGTGCTATATTCTTTGTGTCCGGCACTACACGGAACATTATCAGGGGATATAGGAGATGTATTTTTACTGACGCTACGAGGGAATTAAAGTTGACCTCATAAACCTCCAACCTTTTAAACCATTAAACCATTTAAACCATTTATTTTGCCACACATACACAAAATATACATATTACATGCAAAGGTAACAGGACAAATGAATGAGAACACAACATGCATACAACATAATATGTGTGGCAAGGGATCCAGCTCTGTAGTAGTAGCTCTTTTAATGAATGACGAGGCTTTAACGTGTGGCAAGGTGCACATATAACACGTCCATTCACTTCTGGTCACTTGGCCTCATCGCTGGCGAATACTCATTGTTGGTCAGCCAATAATTGAAGAAGCCTTTATAATGATCGACGACTCCTGAGACTTTTCTCGAAGATAGGTAACACCATGGGCACCACAAGAAATCTGAAGAATTATAAGAAGGAAGATAAATATTCTGTGAAAGTTGTTTACATCCGTATAATATTTATTATAAATAAATAAAATGTATACAGTAGCTCCTACACCCATACCTATCTATGTAAGGAGAAACACTTTCAATTAAAGAAATAAATATAATAAATAAATATTTTTGGGATATTTTTACACATCACCATCTAGTCCCAAACTAAGCAGAACTTGTGCCCCATAGCACCAGAGACCACATCGACCGCCGCGCAGTGCGCACGTTATATTCATCATTTTTTCACAGCACCATCTAGTCCCAAACTAAGCAGAGCTTGTGCTATGGTTACTAGATAATGGATATAATAATTATATACTTTTTTTTGTTGTAAATACATAAGAAACACCCAGACCGACACAAACATTTATGTTAATCACACAAATATTAGTGTCCTGTGGGAATCGAACCCACGACCTCGGGATCAGCAGTCCGACCCTCGAACCACTAGACCACAGACGTCGTCAAATTCTGTTCAGGTAATCTGGTAGTTTGCGACAAAGTTCTCTTTCAATAAACATGACTGCGCTGTCTGAATATTTTAGCTGCAGTGAAATGGCCGAGGGGGTTGGGGGGCAGGTCGAGCGAATACAGCATCGCCGTAAGTGAAGATAAATTCAAGAGAATTTATTCCACTGTGATACATGGTGTGGTGAACCGCGAGACAAAGAGCATTGTGATGGAATGCTGCTAAAACTGTACCTACAGATGAGTATTGTTTCGTAAACTTATGTTCTGCTTATAGATGGAAGTACACTTACCCTATTGTAATGCCTATTGGTGACTTTTGAAAAGCTGAGCTGTGCGAATGAAAGAAACGGAACAGATGAACAACCAACAAACTGACATATTTCACCCGAGTCAGCCCAGCACACGCCCAGGGCCCGCAGTCTCGACATAAATAGAAAAAACATCACAAACCATCAACCATCGCAAACTACCGATCGCTAAATAATAACGAAAAACGTCGGTTGCAGTAACGATGCTTACGATAAATGCAAGTCTCTACAGCCGAGATACCGAGCAGAATCGTTAATTATCTTTGCTTTACGGCGTCGTTATGCTAGCGAAAACCCTATTCACAGTTCGACGTTTTCGTAGAAAAATATTGGCCATGAAAAAAATCTCTCTGAATGAATGAAGATATTGATAGACATGATCTTATAATAGTACATTATGATACAAGTGAGCTAAGTTGACTATTATACTCGAGGCTGAATTGCAGCCCGAGCCGTCATACGACGTTTTTCAACACACTTGCGAGGAAAAAACATACACACATACATTTTAGACAAATATGGAATTTGTGAAAAATTATTAATAGTAATTGTAAAACATGTAAAAGTACCGCATGGACCCCACACCCACGTCACCCAGTGCTACGTGGGAAGCGTTTGCGAACAAAAGATATAAACGTGCCGTCTGGTCGTGTGCTGGGCTGACTCGGGTGCAATATGTCAGTTTGTTGGTTGTTCATCTGTTCCGTTTCTTACATTCGCACAGCTCATCTTTTCAAAACTAATAGGCATTACAATATGTTACGTGGTCTTCCATCCATAAGCAGAACATAAGTTTACGAAACAATACCAATGCGCGCGAACCGTTTTCTTCATCATCAGTGCTGTTTTGGACGTGGAGTCACTACATTTTTTCGGCTTAATTTATTTTGCATTGAATGCTAGAAACATGGTGGGCGTATAAGCGTATTTATTTGTTGGTAGCGGCAAGCCGGCGACACGCGTTCTGGTATTAAAAGACAGTAGATAACATTTATATCACCTTGTTTTTTTTTTTGTTTTTTTTTTTGTGTCTTGTTTTGTGGTTGCAAGGGCGACTGCTGAGCGTGGGGTCCTGGGTTCGATTCCCGGGTCGGGCAAAGTGTTATTGGGTTTTTTCATTAGGAAATTCTCAGTAGCAGCCCGGAGTCTGGATTTGTGCCCGGTCAATGGCAATAGGCTCGCCCCCTATTACATGGGACTATAGCATAACTGGCGAAATGTGGGTGTACTATTACACCTCTGCCTACCCCTTCGGGGAAATACAGGCGTGATGTTATGTTATGTTATGTTATTTATATAATATTTCTATAGTAGTTGCAATACATGTACATACGAACCACCACAACAGGTAACCAAGATACTGAAATTCAGGTTAATCTGATTAGAGTCGTAGCTGAGCCTAATGTAGTGTTCTACAGATAGCAGGTATGTCCGGGGGTCTACTACCGTTCAACCTTGTACAAAGTTTCGTTCTGACCGATATATATACGTTAAAGGCTCCTACGGTTCACAGTCAGGCTGGTAGTTACTCACCGTGTGACGGAACGCAAGGAAACAAAAATTGAAAATACAACACATGAAACTTTTCATCTTCATGTCTCAGTTTGGTGAACCGTCTTGCGGTACCATTTAGGCAACAGCCTAGGTGGTATTACAGTTGTTATGGGCAAAGGTAACCGCTTAACATCAGGTGGGCCTTTAGCTCGTTTCGCCATTCTATATTATAAAAAAAAATTGGATCTATGGAGTATCCAATCTGCTTGCCCAGCGAATTCAATTTACAGTTATTAATAATAATTTGAGGAATTAATACACAAATTAACTGCTACTTAGATCAGTCACGAATTGCTACCTACTGTTACTTATAGCGCAGGTTGTTGACATTAATATGATTCAGAGATTATTTCAAGAAGATATGTAGCTACCTACCTCACAACATAAAAATAACCTTCAGCACTTGTCTTTATGGACGTGATACAAACCTGTGCTAGTAAACTTTTCTTTGTTGTCCAGTGAAAATGTACTCTAATAAACCTTGAAAATGTACTCTAATAAACCTTGAAAAATTGTATCACTAAACGCTAAAACCGCTGCTAATACGTTATCAGCCCGACACTGCACGGTGCACCTATATCTGCGTTCTATCACTGTTACCGGTGACGGCAGAACCCCGGCATTAATTAAAGTATTAGTACAGTACAGTTCGGAATGATTCGGCACTGTTCGGTAAGGTTCGGCTCTCTTCGGCACGGTACGCGCTAAGCCGCTGCCCGATAATGATATATGTGTTTTAATTTAACTGGCCCGCAAATTAGGGACGCCACCGGAACTCCAACATTCCGCAGCCAAATGTTTGGAGTGTAAATTAGGTTTTTATTGATGAAGGTCGAGGTGTTATGTGACCCAGTGAACCACCTGATTACAAAGGAAATTAATTGTTAATTTAAGTTAACGGAACATTAAGGGCATTCTCAATTTATTATCTTTTTCTTTTGCATTTTGTTTTTTTCTGTGCACGCTTTCGCCTGTCTTACTATTTAACTAACTTAAGCTCAATTTTATTTTTAACTGGATCTAAGGCGTGAATATCTTGCATACATTCATATTATCACGCCTGTTTCTCATTGGGGTAGGCAGGGACTATGGATTTCCACCGGCTACCATCCTGATACACCTTTTTCGCTTCATCTACGTTCATTTTCTTCCTCATGCATGCTGGTCGGCTTATGGCCAAAATTAATATCCAATCTATCCACGATTTGCCTTACTAGAGATAGGAATTTGACATAAGCTCCATACAAAATATGTCAAATTCCTATCTATCTCTAGTAGGGTAAATCGTGGATAGATTGGATATTAATTTTAGCCGTTAGAGTGCACTTAACCTGGTATTTTTTTAGAACGTCCGCAATTTGGTGTAGGTACTATAGCAATTTAGTATGAACTGGTTTACCAACAGCAATTACGACTCACAAATAATAACGTCTACCTTACTACTCTCTCGAATTTTGCTGTATGCTTCAATATTTGACGTAAAACAAAGTCATAAATCACACCGCCCAGCGCCGTGTGGCGTCCCATCGGTTAGCTGGTTACAAACTATGAACAGCGGTGTTCCTACTCTGTGGTCACTGGCAGAATGTTGTAGCACAATGCAATGAATAAACAGCACGTATTCAGGTATTCAAGAAGTTGATACTAGATCGGTAAAGTTAATTTAAGCTACTAATTTGCCAGACTTTTTACTAATTTGTGCTGTCGCAAGCTAGACAAACGGGTTGCACTGAAAAAAAACACAATTTAAAGAACTCCATTCTACATGAACTGTAGTACTACATTTTCTACAGAATTTATTGTTATATTTTCGTCTTAAAATATGTATGAAACAAAGAACAGACGCGTCGTAATGTATCAACTTATCTTTAATGTAAGCAAGTACTAATGCCTGTCTGCAGTTAAATCTTAGTTAAGACATCTTGCAGCCAGGCCCAGGCTCTTTACTTTCAACTTAGGCATAAGATTATTAGACAAATGGAAATTTAAATGGTGAATTTATGAGACGCCAGGTTGATTTGGTTTAATAGATATCGATTTAATATTGGTTTAGAATAAGAAATAATTTTAATGTCACATGAAAATCAAAAATAAGCCATTATAAATAAACCTCTTTTTGTACGATGCTCCTCTATCACGTAAGTACCTACTTTACTTTTACAGTTGTTGCTTATTTTTATAGTATAGGATGGCGAAACTAGCTAAAAGCCAACCTGACGGTTACCTTTGCCCATAACAACTTCAATACCATCTAAATTGTTGCCTAAATGGTTCGCCAAACTGAGACATAACATAACATAACATAACATCACGCCTGTATTTCCCCGAAGGGGTAGGCAGAGGTGTAATAGTACACCCACATTTCGCCAGTTATGTTATAGTCCCATGTAATAGGGGGCGAGCCTATTGCCATTGACCGGGCACGAATCCAAACTGAGACATGAAGGTGGAAAGTCTCATGTGATTGTAATTTCACCGGCACCCGTATCCTTCAGACCGAAACACAGCAAATGCAAGCATCACTATTTGGCGGAGAAGTAGGTACGGTGGTAGGACTTCGCCAGACAAGCTCTTTCACAAAGGAGCTCTACTACCACTTATGCATATTATAATCACTCTTCCCGGCTACGGCTAGATAACAAATGGTGATAGATTCACCACATATTAATCCACTATGTCATTATCATCTCTGCTTCACCCTTTAGGGTTAGTAAGTCTAATACAAAAATAGTTGTACACAATATTACAGCATCGCGTCGCGTAACTCAAAAGTGACAATTAAAAATGCAATAAATAAATTAATTGAACAATAAATAACGCAGATAATTCTTTCTGGTCACGCGGCGGTGTCGTTTATTTGTTTAATCTAAATGCTAATTGTCCGCGCCGGGGACGTGCAGGGCCCACCCGGGCGGGCGTCGGGGAGGACGCCCGGGGGCAAGGGGCCCAGACGGAGACGATGAATGGGTGCATCGCGGACACCGGCCAGGTATTGTAAACAATATCACGTTGCATAGACAGATAGACGTAACTAGTACCGTACTGGCGTAATGTATTGGATAATTTAGAATTCAGTTGTTTGCGTTTCGGTACCCACATAATTATGAGTGAATATGACAGTAGACAGTAAAATTGAATATTGTGGCTGTGACAACATTTTATGATAATGAATCCGTTTGCCAAGTAAGCCCCAAAGCCGTCACTGACACGATGACGGTATACATCGCTAGGGATAGCGGTGAGTTACACCACAACTACCAGTTCAAGTCAGTGATTTCAAATCCAACTAAATGGATTTAACTACCACATGATTTTATTTTTAGTTCTGCCTACTCTTGGATAGGAAATGTAAAGTGACAACATGAAAAGAGTTGCTGCAATGTTCTACCTGCAACCCTCGCGAAAATTCAGAAACTCCCGAAACAATTCGGCAGTCTCTATAATTTCACAAAACTAGGCACCAATGTAGGCAGTTTTTATTCACCCAGCTTGGATTAAAAGAACCACTATGACTGTGAACTTAAGTAGATGAATTTATAGTTATTGAATTTCTTACATAATTGTTAAATACAATTTGATATTAATTATCAATTTTGATATCCGTTTCAATCAAAAGCGAAAACTTATTACCTAGGTAGGTACTGTGAAAATAAAAACCGCTCCTAGTACTTTTTGAAAACACTTGTCTTTCGCTTCGACCGGATCAGGCTCAGATCAGGATAAAACTTGCGCAAGTGAACAAGATACTTATGTATACCTACTTAAGAAATTAATATCACGGGCTGTAGCTTAAGAACACACAATGCTTTTGACCGTACAAAATAGAACTTCAAACAAAATGTATTCAAGGAATATCAAAACGATTTTTTTTTCTACAACCTAAATATTAATTACCATCGGAACCAGGTACATACATCTGTATGTAAAATTTCAACCTGATTGGATAGCAAAAACTAATTTAAAATTTACTTGTATTTGCAGACGACCTGGTGAAGGTCGCGGGAATCCGCTGGATGCGGAAGGCACAGGACCGGTCGTTGTGGCGATGCTTGGGGGAGGCCTATGTCCAGCAGTGGACGTCTTTCGGCTGAAATAATGATGATGATGATTTGCAGATAGACCGAAAACGAAGCAAAGCTAAATGAAAGCTCTTAGTTAAAGGTCGACATCCGAAGTCCACAGTAAGCGCAGTGTAACGAGCGTTACAAAATCAGTGGGTGAACATTGGTGGGTTGGCGTCGATTGCCCTCCGCGCGGCCCGCCGGCTGGCGTCTAACCGTCCACAGTTAACCGTGTAGCGGGTAACACGACTCAATAGCACGCCTCCAATTACCGCGATTACTTCACAAATTCGGCTACAGACGACACCGAAGGGCCACGAAGTAAAAATAGCACAGTAGGCCCACAACTTGAATGGAACCACACTACAGGTACGAACTACTTTTTTTTAAACGTTGCTTCTCACTTGGCCTTATCTTCTATCGTGGGCACATTTAAAGATATCAACATAAAAAACGCCCTGTCTGTAGACCATGAAAATATTTATCTGGTACGAGAATCGAACTCGCGTCCCGTAGTGAAGCAATTAATTACTGCGATATTGCACCACGCAAACGTATCCTTATGAGGATACCTCTAGTCGTATGTAGGTACCTACTGTGCCTATCTTACACCATGATGTAATACTGCAATTGGTCCAACTACACACAAACTGTATCCAAAATAAAGCAGCGGGTTACCCTGCCGTCACAATCCAGTCTGCCAAACTTGCTTACAAGTATTGTTAGCAGTATACGTAAAATTGATCATTCTGGCACTCTGCAGTTTTGTTTGAAGTGGACATGTACTTAAATTATATAGTTATATTTAATTCAAAAAAGATAGATCGTAGTTTTTTTTTTTTTGCATAGATTATTCGGCTTTTTATTTAGTTATCCTTCTGTATGTAAGTTGCAGAGATATCTTGCATCCAACTCGTATTTAATAGAATGAAAGTTCTAGACCGTTTCAGTAAGTCTTATTTACCGCCGTCAGTGAGAATTGATTCATTTACGGTGTTATTTGTCAACTAAGGTTTAATTACGTTCCGATTGATTCTTCAAGTTTAAAACACAGACATATTACTATGTCTGTGGTTTAAATAGTTTAAAATAAACAGAATTTATAACTTTTTGTTCTTAAATGATCAATGATGAAATCAAAGACATTCAAATCAATACGAGCGCGAAATAGATTGTTTAAATGTAAGCGATAGAAAAACAAATTAATATAAGTATAATAGTATAATTTCTTAGTTAAAGGTGGCTTTCCACGGTTCGCGGTTTTACGGATAAGGACGATACACACAAAGCCGAAGATCACGCACAGCCACGGTGCACAGTGCGAGCTCGTGCGTGCTGATCCATCAAATCACGCCCCATGGAAAGCCTCATCATCATTTCAGCCGAAAGACGTCCACTGCTGGACATAGGCCTCCCCCAATGGGGGGATATGCCATAATCGCTACGTTTGGTTGTTTAAATACTCAGAGAACGCTGCTGCCCATCCTCTGGTGAATCGCTTAGTCGCCTTTTACGACACCCATGAGAAGATATAAGGAGATGCAATTCTTTACGTCCGGCACCACACGGAACACCTTAATGAGTGCAAGACGCAAATCATTTTGTCTATGATATGGTATGTTTTCATAAAGGTACATCTCCATTGTACTGAAACTCTAATTAATAACGAAACTGACAATATTTTTCTCTGAAATAATATGCAACACTACAAAACTTCACATGCCGAGTTTCCTCATTATATTCGAAATACAATATCTGCGATAGGGTTATAAGTTTACAGAGGCGGTAGTCGTGAGCGAATAAACGTAATACGATGAGGCGGGCCGCGTATGTAAACTAGGTTCGCGCGACTAGTTGAATAACACAAAGCGCGTATATTTATGACGATATCGCAACGGTATCGCATCACATTCGCCCCGAGCCAGCGACGGCGGCGCGTCACACCGACACGACGGATTACTGTAATGTTTACACCTTAACAACAATTACTATGTTTATACCTTAGCATTATGGGGGTTTCTCAGAACAAGTGAGATTTAAAAATGAGCAGATTGAAGTGGTTAGGTAAATGAGCCATTGAACTGAACTGTTTGTCCGTCGTCAAGGCAATAACGTGATTAATATGACATCTTTGTAAAATAAAATGTTAGCTTTTAAAACATTGTTGAAAGATAAAATCCATGGTTGATTTTTTCTTTCCACAATTTATATCTATAGATTTCGTTTCGCATGCGTAAATATGCATTAAAAAAAAAAAAAAAAAATCAAATCTTTTAAAACTAACATAGTCACTTACACAATACCAGGCCCCTCAGAAAGTATTGCGAAAAAAAGTTTTTATATATGGGAGACTGGCCAGTTATAATGTTTTTCGAAAATATGATTATTTATAAGTAAAAATAAGTAAGTTCCAATTTCAAAATTTCCCTCCACATTTTTTGCGAGTTAATTCAAAGTATTGTGTCTCACTGAAATATGGATCTGCGCCGGGAACATTTTAGAGCTATGATTTTATACGATTTCAAGTGTCGCCTGAAACCGGATGAATCGTACGATAGACTTCAAATGGCATTCATGGATGAAGGCCCTTCCAAGGCAACCGTGTATCGTTGGTATAACGAATTCAAGCGCGGTCGACCAACTTTGGGGGATGACGAAAGAAGCGGTCGCCCTTTGACGGCTGTTACCGAAGAAAACGTGCTAGCAGTGAAAAATTTAATCCAAGACAATAGGCGAATTACATATCAGGAGATTCAACACATATTAAAGATTGGATCGGGAAGCGTTCACGAGATTCTACACAGCCATCTTCGCATGAGGAGGATAGTATCACGCTGGGTGCCGCACAACCTCACCGATGCTCAGAAGCAGGCCCGGGTGGAATGGTGCCGTGATATGCTTAACAAATTTGAAGCAGGCTCGTCTCGGCGTGTTTACGACATCGTTACAGGTGATGAGTCCTGGATTTATCAATACGACCCAGAAACCAAGCGCCAGTCGACTGTTTGGGTGTTTCAAAATGAGCCAACGCCTACCAAAGTGAAGCGATCTAGAAGCGGGGGTAAGATTTTGATCGCTAGCTTTTTTAATTTGACTGGCCACTTGGTATCAATTCCCTTACGGGATCAAAGAAGCATTAATGCCGAATGGTATACTACCAAATGTTTGCCAGAAGTTTTCTCTGTTATAAGCAACAAGCGACCAAACACAGGGCTCCGCGGGCTACTGCTCCACCACGACAATGCACCTGCGCACACCGCACTCAAAACGAGGGACTTCCTGGACAGCACGCCAGTCAAACTCCTGGGTCACCCTCCTTACAGCCCTGATCTAGCACCGTGTGACTTCTTTTTATTCCCAAAAATAAAAAATCAGCTCAAAGGGATACAATTTTCGTCGCCGGAAGATGCGCTGGCTGCGTTCGAGCAGGCTGTAAACGAGGTGTCTGCGGCGGACTGGAAAAAGTGTTTTTAAAACTGGTTTAGGCGCATGAATCTTTGTATAGAGGCTGGTGGAAAGTACTTTGAAAAGATTTGATAAAAATATATGTACGTATAGAACAATTTTTTTTAGTTTCGCAAAACTTTCTGAGTGTCCCACGTATATATAGGTACGTCACGGGATATTTACAAACATCCACACGTTTAATACTTCAGTTTACTCATGGTATAATAAGATGTTTCACCAGCCAGGTATTCTCTTCCCGCAATGACAGCGCGATGCCTCCAAGCTACGTCACGATCAGTGCTGCCATTGATTGATATCTTCAATATACTTGGAGATTTTTGTTCATAATGAATATAAAATAAATTCCTAACTAGCCTAACTATTTGTTATCTCGTGTTATTCATCTAATTAGTTAATAAAGGAAACTATATTAAATTACTAGTTAAAAAGTGATTCTCTAAAGAAAAAAGTAAATGAAAAAATGCATTTTGCTCGGGTAATTTATTTTCACAAAGTGGCAGCACATCAAACTGACAAGTGTCACGCTAACAGCCCGCTATTGGCTCCACGGCCGATGACGTAGTACGGAGGCAACCACGTGACCTAGCTGTCACGGGAAGAGACTACCTGGTGTTATTATACCATGAGTTTACTCATGACCATTGCGCTTGTACTGTTCTGTCTTAGAAACATTCAATATCAAAAAAAAAAAAAAAAACTTTTCATTCTAAATCAAAAATGTCTAAAAATAGGTAGGTATAGCGTTAAACTGCATCACAAAATCCAACAAAAATAAAAATCAACGTAAAATTCTAGCCCCAAGCAGTCCGAGTCTCGATCAAATCTAATATTAGTCGTAAGACTCGGCTCGCACTTAACTCAGCTTGCATGTTCGCGTACGTGCAAGAGGTGTCAGTGCGGCCCACGATCCTTGCCTTTATTCAATTCCTCGTTTTGCATAAACTGTTTACTCGGGGCGCGCCGGCTCGCCGAGTGACAGCGCGCCTTTTGACACGCTGCGCCCCGCCAGCCCGCCGGCCCCGCCAGCCCTGCCAGCCCACCGGCCCCGTCAGCCCGCTGGCCCCGCCGACCTACCGGCCCCGCCAGCCCGTTAGCCCTCCAGCTTCGCAACGCTCGTCGAGACAATTTATAAATCCCTGGCTTTATGTCAGAGCTAGTTTTGTTCACGAATTTGTAGTACAGACTGCTAATGTAGGTACCGGTAGACGCAATTATATTAGTGTGCAGTAAATTGTTCAAGTGCTGAGTGAACATAAAAATGATTATTTATTTATTTATTTAATTCTTTATGCACAACAGGGTACAAAGGCGGTCTTAACGCCATAGGCGTTCTCTACCAGACAACCTTAGGGTAATGCAGAGACAAAGAATAGGGTAGATGCACCAGTAAAGTAGTAAAATATGTTTCGTACTACGGACTTATAATTACATATAATAAAAAATAATAAAAAATAGATAAATACATATGTACATTATACATATAATAAAATATATATATTATACATACCTACATATATAACTATAAATATATAACATCAAGATAATTCAAAGTCGAGCTGAATCTGCTAAATTGTTTTCACGGAAATATTTCCTTAACTTAATTTTAAAGGTGAGCCGACTGTTAGCCATCCTGATTTCCTGAGGAAGCGCATTCCATAATAGGATAGATTGCACGAAGAATGTAGAGTGAACGAAATCAGAGCGGTGAGAAGGACATTGGAGAAGACGATTATTATTGGAGCGGAGATATTTAGTATGACTTGTACATAGATACTGAAAATGAGAAGTTAAGTAAGAAGGAGAATTACTGACAAGTAAGGATTTTATAAGACACCACTTTTCCTTCATGTCTTTTATAGATGTATTTCTGGTAAAGCCTTACTGTTCACATTCGGTGTGGTATACTTACAAAATAAATGCATCATTATCATTTAAATGAGTAGATAGGTATACACCTATAGGTAGGCTGACCTCGTATTGTATAGGTTTACCGTACAATGCGAGATCAGCTTATACTGGAAATGTACAGCTTGATGTGTAGCCGTGCATACCTACATCAATATTAACCTAATCTAATTTATGATAGATAGGCCGCTGTGTGTATCCAGCTCTGTTTTTACTAAATTAACAACATCACCAACTATGATTCTCAGTACTTTACTAGTATAAGTCAGAGTATATTAACAAATAATTTACATAATCGTTAATGTGGACTCGCCGGGACTCCGTTCGCACGCTCCTGTGACGTGACGCGGACTAGTTTCAAGTTGTCAAGCTGTTGCTGGCTCCTACTGAGTAGATTGAGTTTAAGCAGATTAAGGGATATTTTCCGAGATCTTTTAACAACAAAAGTTTTCCTTTAGCAACAAGTCTGCTGTTTCACGACGGTTATTTACAGAAAAATATGTGCCCTGAAAATAACTTCTGTATTTCAAACAGATAGCTATCGCAATTTTTTTAAATTCAATTATACCCTAAAAAGTTAAATGAATCTATTACAATCTGTAACGGGTAATGTTATTAGACTGGTTAAAACTAGTTTTACTCGGGTTAACCCGCAGAAATAGACGAAGTGCTGCGAACAATCTAGTGAAGCCAAAAAAAAACTATGCTCCTTCGTGTACAACCAGCGCTCTTTATCTTAAACAAGTAAACGAAGTTGATGAGACACAACAAAACACTTTACAAAAAGGCATCAACTAAACTCCAACATAAATGCACAAAAAGTGTGTAAAAACAAAACACGATGAGGTTTGACCCTTCATCCCTTCCCGGAGTGATATAAAGTTAAGTAATAAGCGCCACAGAGCGCGCGTGGTTGCCGCGGCACCGGGCGCGCGCACGTTGCGAGCGGCGGCTAAACAAATTAGTTGCGGCGGAGCTGGGCCGGAGTAGTGATGCGACTCGAGTCCGATTTTACCACTTGAGTCATTCGATTCATTTCACAATTTTACTCGAGTGGTCGAGTCACTCTATCACATGCTTCTATCGAGTCACCTGTCACAATCCTTGAATTAATTTTTTTTTTTTGTCAATAAGTTGAGGCTTAAAACATAGTAGACATAAAATGGAAAAGCGTTCTTCTTAAGAATAAAAACACATCGTTTCGCATGTCTTGGTGAGTGATTGGCGAGTGACTCGAGTCCCAGTGAACTCGAGTTGATATTTTTTTCACTCGAGTGCGTTTTTTTTCGATGACACTCGAGTCACTCGAGTAAAAGTGGACTCGAGTCGCATCACTAGGCTGGAGCTCGCGAGCCGCGTGCCGCCCGCTGCTGGATGTCTAATGGGACTAACACTTATGTTATGCCTCATGCTATTTTACAATATGCATTTTTATAATACAACGGTCGAAAAAAAAAACAATAAGTTAATAACGTAGGTTACAATAAAACTAGTTTGTAGTCAGTTTAAGTTAAATTATAGCTTTTTATAGTCACTATTATTAGTTGAACAAACATAAAATATAAATAAACGTATGCGCACACTATACATCAAGCTCACTCAGTGATGAATGTGATGATCGTTTGTCAATGTGCGCTCAAATGTGCTGCGATTGTTGAACGCCACGCTAGTGACGCTACGCATTGCGTTCAACTAATTTATTGTGATACGCCTCAGTGGACGGAGAGGATTAACATGGTGTTTGACAAAACATAATGCAGTTAGTCTCGCGTTAGTGTCGGTAATTAACTGTATGAAGAATGTATTACAATAAGACATGCCAAGATTGTTTACTAAATAAGACAATTAAGAAAAAACAGAGATTACGTACTAAACGCACCTAATCCAAACATTCAAACAAACAAGGCGCCCAACAACAACAAGATCTATGAGTTATTTTCGGCCTAGTTGAAACACTGTTAATTTTACTGTGGTTATGATGAACGACGCACAGCAACCGCAGTTGTGAGTTGTGATCCCGTCGCGACCGCGTGTTGCGAGGAGTCGCCCACACTCAGCCAGAGTTGAGCAGAGTCGGCTGGAGTTGAGCAGTGCTCAAGTTGCCACCACTCGGCAGCCGCTCACTTGAAGCGTGCGGTTTTATACGTTTTACTGTTCGTTATTATGTACTGCGGGTGAAGGGGGGTAAAGTTTTCACCCTCTAGAATGTTTGATTAAAGGTTAAAGTCGATACATGTTATTTTGGATTTAAGTTTTTGTTTGTTTCAGTCGACAAAATTAAACGCAATCTATAGTTGCTTCTTTATGATTATGTAATAGCTATTGTAAGGAAAGCTTCTTAGAAGCGCCTCAGGCTGAACTCGGCAACTCACAGAGACCGATCTGAGACAATGATGAAGCCATTGTACAGAATGTGTAAGCTTCGGTTCCATTATTATAATCATTTTGCATTTATACAGGTCATGGTCTAACTAGAAACTTGTTACGACGTTGGTTAATTTATTAGTAAAGATCTCGATAGTTGGAGACAATAGAAAGATTAAAGTAAAATTACTATATTTTTTTGACAGTAAGCTCATGAACAGTGAAATACTACAATGGGCCAGCCCATATAAGATATTACTTCCCAGAAAAACGATATTTCAAACTAAATTTAAATAAGAATATCCCATACAAAATACTTGTTTATCGCCAAGGATTTTTTGTATTGTGTACGGTGAAACTGTACACTATTGCGAATTTAGCAATTTAACCATAGAATAGGTAATAATTTTCTTATGCTTTTACTTAAATTAATCGATCGAGTCGTTACAGCGTTGCCAGACGCACGATAATTATCGTAAATATACGATAATTTTGGCTCTGGTACGATACAAAATTGATTGAAATACGCAGAAATACGATAATTTTGATGCTGAAAATCATTGTTTTTGTTCGTAGCTCAGCACTGTTTACGATAATATTTCACCAAATTCCTTGATATACGATAATTTTAGAACATCAGTACGATAATCCACTTGTACTCATCTGGCAACCCTGAGTCGTTAGTACTCGTCAGTACCTAACAAGCGGTCTCCGCGTGTGCTCCCTCGCACTTTTGTATTTTAAACCTTTAGTCCAATAATAAATAAATTAAATGGTATTTTGACTATCATTCAGCTAACCATATTATTATTGAAAAACTTTTTTTATGTCTGATTACCCATGTTTCTTAAGACAAGTTAGCTTCATTAGTAGAATCCACCTTTAGTTGTGGACTGTATTTGATTTCATCCTGTTTATCTACTATATAGTTAGTTGTCTAGTTAGTTAGTTAGTTGCATTTATTTATAGTGCTTGTACGCGGTGCATGTTATTGGAGCATAATTATAACGGTGCGGGCTACATGTGGGGGCTAATGTGGTACATTCATAAATACACAGTCGTTTCTACGATGCATATATCCTGATGCTTGTGCATATTATTATTATTACATTATATTATGATACGCATTTTAGCCTCGCCGTGTACAAGCACCATTATTGCAATGCCCATAAAACGATCAGTTATTGGCTACGACAGCGTAGCATTGCTATCAGCTACGTCGTAGCGAATACGTCTGCTGCAACGTAGCAACCACAGCAGGTTGCGGGAAGTTAACAGCAGTATCTAACTAAAGTGGGTAAACAGTCTCGACCGCAGTTTCCGCACTTTCACACTGGATGGTGAGTGCCGTGACGCTGCTGGCCATCACCCGGTCCAGATATTTAAACAAGTGCGAGTGGGACTCTGAAGAAGATGGCTGGGGGATGGATGCAGAAGGCAGAGTACCGAATATTGTGGCGCAACTTGGGAGAGGCCATGTCCAGCAGTGGACTGCGATAGACTGAGTTGATGATATTGAATGAAATAATGATGAGATGAGAATGATGATGATGACTCGACCACCACACAGGTCTTGATTTACCTTGTTGTTATAATGTGTTGTTTAATTACAGCGTGTGCACTACAAGCAGACCAAGCAAGTTTGTCGTTTCTACGTATTTCATTCTAAAATAGATCAGGAAAATGAAACGTAGAAAAATGCAACGGTTTCTTGTATGGAGACCCCCTTTAGTTTTATACTTTTTTCTAGTTTTAATATTTTCCATGATAGAAGCTATAGTAACACATATTCCGAGAAAACTACAGCTGGCTACCTATTAGGTACTGTTAAGCGTCTAGATGGACGGACGGACGGGCGGACGGACAACAGACGGCGTAAGCATAGCGATGAGATCCCATTGGCACCCTTTGTGTACGGAAAATAGAAGATTTATCCGAAGACGATAAATGTAGAATTTCGATACCTACTCAAGTACATACGGCACCATGGTAGACAGCCTCGTTATCAACCTTCTCGACACTAATCCCAAGTAACACAAAAACCATTTAAAGGTAGAAGTATAAAACTTTTTAACAAAAAATGTAACCGACGAAAACAGAAACTAAAAAGCGAAAAATAACTAATTATGAGTCGGCGCCAAACAAACTTTTAACAAGCAAAGTGCGTGCAAGTTGCAAGTGGCCGAGCGGAGAACGCATTTTTGGAAAGTTATTGTTTATCGTTGAAAATTTCACGTTGTGTTTGATGTTACGTTGTTTTTATTATTTATTTAAAGTAATTTAATGATCTTCGTTGATTGTTTGTTTGGCGCCAACTCATAATTAGTTATTTTTGACTTTTTGAAACTAAAATGTTTTTGTCGGTTCAATTTTTTGTTAAAAAGTTTTATTTTAATTTTTTTTGTGACTAAAATCTAACTCCAGGTGACCAAGTCTCCATTATGTTGAAGTGTTTAGAACTACATTTATGGGTGCCAAGTTTCAACAGAATCGGTTAACAGGTAAGAATTCAGTGTGTGAACAAGCACTCATCCCCTGTTTTCCTACCCTTAGGGGTGGATTTCGATTTTGTGTGATGATGATAAATGGGACCAACTTCGAGATACACCCTATCCATTAAAAAAATAATTATCAAAATCGGACCACTCTGTAAAAAGTTATGCGTGGTCATACAACCTCCTCCTTTTTTCCGTCGGTTAAAAAGCCAATATACATCTCCAAGACTTACAAAAAATGTTTAATGGCATCCGCAATGCTGTACTATAGATATTCTCAATATTTAGGATGGTCGGCGTTAATTCTGCGATTAAACAGCCGATTACTCGAAAACATTTCTAGAATTTTAAGTAAACGGTCGCTTAACCAGAGCATTATCGTTGGTGATCTCAAGCCTTAGACCGCGGGCACGTAACGACTGTCGTGCCGCGTCGCCCCGCCATCGCCGGCCGCCACTCCTTTCATGCCTGCAGCCTTTCAAATTGTATATTATACAACTTTAATACTTGACGGATGCCATCAAACATCTTTTGTAAGACTTGGAGATGTATATTGGCTTTTGCTTTTACCTTTAAACGTTAGGGTTTTGTGTTACTTGGGATATTATCACCATGACATAAAGACTCTACACATGTGATAAGACAAAAATGTGAAATAAGTCATAATTTTTATGTCTGTAGTTTATCAGTATCTGCCACTAGACAGGGTGTATAATCTGTAATGTGTGTAGTTTAGCGATTAGCGCACACTTTGCGCTAATCTGCGCAAACATGGCGTCCTAGCTGTTTACACCACAACCCCTGTTTGTTCGCGGATTACGTGCTTTATGTGCGTTTGGATCAGTGGGTGTCTTGGCTTGGTTTGGGTGTGAGTGACTTCTTAGTGGCGCGAGTATTGGGAACCATCAGTTATTTAAAAAGTAAAGTATTTTTTAGTTGAATCAGTCGTAGGTACGAAGGTATTGTATTGTCAAAATATAACTCAGTCTTAAAGGTAAGTAAGTGCCTACTGAATAAGATTTTGAGCGTCTTGTTCATGCTTATTGCAATAACAGTTACTGTCATCAAAGTCTACGTTAAGCTAGCTGAAGTTCCTGCAGAAACGGGGCCCGGTGGTGTGCCCGCTGGATGGGTCGTGAACGCCTTGCATGGCAGTCCTCGGCTCATCCGCCAAGGCGACAGGAGGCACACGGCAGAGTGGGTGTGAGCCCCACAACAACGCTACCCCCCGGGTGGCGTGACATTCGACTGGGTTACCATTTCGAAATATGAAAAGTCCTGTCAAATGCTCAATATTGTACGAAAAGACGGAATTTAAGGTATGTATGTAGCTCTATCCTGCTCGTGAGCGATTTTTTCTTTCCACAATTTAAATCGTTAGATTTCGCTTCGCATGCGCCAAAGCCGCAGGAAACATCTGGATGAGGGACGCACAAGATCGAAGAGGCTGGCAAAAACGAAGGGAGGCCTATACCCAGCAGTGGGTGATACCGGGCTAGAATGATGATGATGATGCGTAAATGCGTTAAAAATAATAAAATAGCTCTAAGAACTTCTTAAAAAATGCGTTGATTTCAAATGGCTAAAAAACAGGACATCTCTGGACAAATGTGGGCGACTGGTAACCCCACATGCGACAGGCAGTTCTCAACTTAAAAAAGGACAAGTGGAATACATAAGTTTCAGACGACCACAGTTTGCCTCGATTTCCTGTTATTGTGTTCCATTCAACCAGACATCGTTTCCGTTCGCTCAACTTCAATCTTGTCCACAGTATATCAGTGTTGGCGACGAACAATAGACTCAGTGCCAGTGAACTAAAGTGAAGTGATTATGCATGTGAAATGTGTTAATTATAATATAGATAAGTTAGTACGTAAGGTCGCTTTATGTACTTGTCAATTTTCTATATCTAGTTAGTAAGTTATTTTCTAAATAGGTTATTTTTATTTGTTTTCCTTTTAATTTAATTGATTTGTATTAATTTAGAATAGGTGTCTAGGGATCTCACAGTATTGTAACTCACATATATTATGTACATAACAAGTAGCCATATAGGAAACGTACGCTTTGTAGAATTTTTGTAACATATTTTGCTTTATTTTCCTTCTAGTTAAGTTTTCTTTGACCTGTAAATTTTTATTAGAAAGATAACGTAATTCTGCATAAGAATATGGTATAATTTGCTGTATTTCAGTCTGTAATTAATTATAATAATTAAAAATGTGTCATACCCATAATGAAAATGTAACCAAAAACACTGCCAAAATATAGAGGTCCTCGTTACGGTTAAGAGTCCTAGAACGTTAGTAACCACGAATTGTACTAGATTGTCACCTCAGTTCCCCGAATACAATAAATAAGAAGAAACAAGAAAAAGGGCTTTCTTTTCAAGACCCCAACAATCAGTATACGTCTCAAAATCTCAATCATTATCATCATCATTTCAGCTGAAAGTCCTCCACTGCTGGATATAGGCCGTCCCCAAGCATCGCCACAACGACCGGTCCTGCGTTTTCCGCATCCAGCGGATTCCAGCGACCTTCACCAGGTCGTCGGTCCACCTTGTGAGGGGCCTACCCTGTACCCACGCTACGCTTTCCAGTAGGTACGCGATCGCCACTCCAGAACTCCATCATCTTACTTCCATATATCTCACCTTTGTCTGCAGCTAACAGAATTACTAGAATATCTGAGCGGCGGATTTGCCGAGTGTCGGTAACTCGCGAGATTACCACCAAATGAGAAGTGCGGCGTAATTTACTTAATCCAAATCGGAGCCACCGCAAACATGCTCGCGACACGTGAGCTACAATTATATAGCCTTTATTATGGAAAGTAATTAAACAACAATCATACGTTTGAAAACACTAATTGCGAAATACTATTCAAAACAAGCTGTGTTGACAACTTACTGTCGTCAAAACAACTCTTGAACGATAGAAGGACCTAAAACTAAATAAATGGTTATCGTCTATTCAAAAATACATAACAGCTCACTCAAAAGGATGTCGCGAAACAATAGCAAAGTTATAACGCCAGTTTCCACTAAAGTGCGCATTCACCGTCCTGGATGACTCGTCCGGAAAACTTGACCGAGCGCCGCCTCGCGCCCTTAACTCTCCATAACTGTCCCCGTGACGTCACGCTGACAGGTGATCACACTATTCATTAATATCTCCTCCAAGCTATTCATCAACAACCCAACGCACCGGGACTAAAGGGAAGGGGGAGTGACAAGGAGAGGGGGCTGACGCAGGAAATAGAAAAACTTGGCTCGTTTACAATGAGCGCGACTCGAAGGTATTATTTTTACGAGCTCATCCCAGTAACGACTGTATTTGTCGCAAACTTTATTGTATGGGCTCTGGGAAACGGGTCAAGCGGGAGTTACGCCGCGCCGTTTGTAATAATCAAAACAAGTAAGTGAAATTAATGAAAGTATAACTTTAAATGGTTTCTTTATAAAGTTTTTAAACAGTCGTGTTAGTAATGACCATGAACAATATCGGTTAGTATGAAATTGTTCCGTGTGGAGCCGGACGTAAAGAAGTGCACCAGCCTATATGTTCTTATGGGTGTTGTAAAAGGCGACTAAGGGATTCACCAGAGGATGGGCAGCAGCGTTCTCTGAGTATTTAACCAACCAACTGCGATCGCCAACCTGCCTGCCAAGCATGGCGATTATGGCATATCCCCCCAAACTGCTTGGGGAGGCCTATTTCCAGCAGTGGACGTCTTTCGGCTGAAATGATGATGATGATGATGATATTTTGGCTTAGCATATTATATTATTATGGTGTTTGTCGTTGAAAACGCAAGCTGGCAAGTAACTATTACTATATCACAGCAATGGAGAGGGCTGTGCCCGGAGTGTTCCTGTGAATCAGAAATGATTCGCAGGAAAACGAACGTAGGAAGGTAGGTAGGACATAGCCCCAAGAATTGCCAAAAGTAAGTGGCAGTGGGCGGAGCATATTGTTCGCAGAATAGTTGGCCGATAGGGCAGAAAAGTTCTGGCAACCGCGTACTGGATTGCGCAGCGTAGGTAAGCCTCCCACAAGGCGAACTGACGACCTGGTGAAGGTCGCGAGAATTCGCTGGATGCGGAAATCGCAGGACCGGTCGTTGTGGTGATACTTGAAAGAGACCTATGTCCAGCAGTGGACGTCTTTCGGCTGAAATTATTATGATGATGATGAACCAATATCACAGATACTAATGGATATAAGGCTGGTTTTTAGAGCAGTGCGTAACACCGTATGGACTATCCGCCTGAAGGAAGTCCGCATGCGTAAAATTCGCAGTGCTCTGAATCGAGTGTTCAGTCTAATGAGGCGCGGTTAACTTTTATGGACTCCACGCACTGTAAAACGACGTTGTACCGTCTCATGTATGTCTCCGCTCCGGAGCTCCGCGCGGACGGTACGCAGATATACGCATTGCTCTGAAACCGCGTAATAACACCGATCCGTTCATATGCCACCAATGAACCCGATGAACGATATCAAAACGAATCCTATCATATTATACTTCAATTTATTTACACAAACACGACACTATACCTTTTATGTATGTAGTTCCTATCAAGTGCTTTTTGCCATGTAATACCGTTGAAGTATCGATGTCAAACAAAAACGCAGACGTAACAAAAATTTATCTGAATCATAAAGTAAGAGCTTAAAAAGGTAATGGCGGAAAACTTGTAGGAGTCTAGGAAATTCTAGGAAGCTAGGACGACTAAACATTGGTCTAAAGCACTTTCTTAATACGTGACATAGATCGTGAGTTTGAATATCAGGCGATGCAAATTATCGTGAACACTAGCAGTAGAATATTAAGGCGCTACTAATAGCTATGTGGCGCCCCCATCAGTAAAGAAATAATTACTGGCTGAGTACATAACATAACATAACATCACGCCTGTATTTCCCCGAAGGGGTAGGCGGAGGTGTAATAGTACACCCACATTTCGCCAGTTATGTTATAGTCCCATGTAATAGGGGGCGAGCCTATTGCCATTAACCGGGCACAAATCCATACTCCGGGCTGCTACTGAGAATTTCCTAATGAAAAAACCCAATAACACTTTGCCCGACCCGGGAATCGAACCCAGGACCCCACTCTCAGCAGTCACGCTTGCGACCACTAGACCAACGAGCTAGCTAGCTGAACTAGCTGAGTACATCATTTATCGAAATTTCGATTTTACCAATTGAAGTAGTAGTATTAACTCTGTAAAATAAGGTTCGCTGTAGTTATATGTAGATAGAAAAATTACCAAGGATCAACAATTTGCGCTGGTTGAACGGCGCCATTTTGTAAAAAGGCTTGAGGATTTATCATCACAAATTTGATAGCACACGACTGAAGTAAAAACTTCACTAACTGATATCTCCCTCAATACTATTCCAATGAGAACAAAGGAAAGGCGGCGCGGCGCGCGTACATCTGCCGGCGCTGTGTCGTGGCCGTACCGCGCCTCGCTCCCCGCGTCCCGCACTACCCCCTCCGTTCGCCTCACGACACGTAACGCATTCACCAGCATACTCCCCAAGGCAAGCGAGCCTAAAGAAGTTTTACTTAAAAACTGGATTTTGTGTGGTTGTATTTTTACGTTACGCCCTGAAAAAATGGCACATAACCTATTTTCAATTAATGGTACAAGTCTGTCACTATTTACTAACATAATCTTACTCAATGAAGACTGGGCACTTGACAGCTAACACAAATTTCTACATACCTGTCGGACACTGCACTGGGCCCAACACACAGGACAATCAGAAAATAGAAATCGGCCCACACACCCTTGTATGCAAAATCGTACCTACCAACACTATGCGTTTTTAAAATAGAAGTAAGTGCAATGACTTTTAAATGCTACATTAGCACGATCACCTGTATAAATATCACAACTACAAGTATGAATAAAGACTAACTAAACTGTAACTTTTCGTAGAGCAAAAATTGTGATAATCCACACAATGCACGTAGTTACATCAATTTTACAAGCATAATTTACAGTTATCGATACTCAAACAAACACTCAAAAATACAAATTACGCTTCAGTATAGCCGTAGTATCCCTATTAGTCTGTGGTATAGCCGCTCAAAACCTCAAGACACGCACGCGTACATCGCCTCGAGGCACGGAGCTGTGAGCGTGTGTACGCAAGGGTGTGCGTGTGTGGTGCATCTCTCCGCAAACACGGGCTTGTGACGCATCGACAGTTCGAGCTGAATCAACACGATACCGCCTGCCTGGGAGCCGACTGTCACTCCATAGACACGAGCAAAAGGTCTGCCACGGGAAGGTTACTAGAACAAAGTTTACAACTTGAAACTGCCCCAAACGTCAACTTATTTACCATTAACGCCGTATTTTGCTACTATTTTGGTAATAACTAATGAAGCTCTGATGATTAATTATGGAAATGTTCTACTTCAAACACTAGTATTCAGATCAAAACTAAAATGGCATTCAGTGCCTTGTTCGTACTAAATGGCACGCAAATGGTATGGCGGGATGGAATGGTAAGCAAAATTTCCAATTCGGTTGCCTTTATAGTGTAACTATAGCCTATGCCCGCGGCTTCACCCGCGGGGATGTCGTTTATCGCGCATCCCTCGGGAACTGTTCATCTTCCCGGGATAACAAGTAGCCTATATGCTAATCCGGGTTATGTTCTGTCTGTATGCCAAATTTAATTAGAATTCATACAGTAGTTTTTGCGTGAAAGAATAACAAACATCCACACATCCATACCTCCTCACAAAGTTTCACGTTTGTAATATTAGTAGGAAGTAGGATAAGTAGGATGGCTACAAGTACCTTTTTTTTTGTTTTTTTTTTGTTTTCGGGTGGAAATCCTCATGGATATCCTCCGTCTGGGGAAGACGGAGGGATATGTCGGACTCTTACCGACTAAAACCACACGGTGGCCATCCTCAGCACAAAATAGAGGAGCTCCGGGAACTCCAATGGACCGCGCCGGTGCCCTCTAGTGCTACGCCTTTGGCACGTCCCGGGAAACAATACTGTTTCCCTCACAGCAGCACGCGACCACCACGTACTGCTATCCTCCTCAGATCGCTTAATAGACGCCGCGAGTCCCCAACTCTTAACGTCCGCGATCCCGGAGGTCCCCTGCAGATGTGGCGGCGGGGGATGCTGCGTTTCGCCCTATCTGGGCCTTGCGCCAGGGCGGTTGCCTCCCCGGTGCCTTCGTCTCCGAGCGGGGTCAGCCCTCTCCCGATCCCGCTCTGCGGCCTCCTTCTGGAGCATGACTGTCTCGCAGAAGGAAGCCACGGCCCTCCAAGTCGTCGGATCTGCCAGCATAGCCGACACTACTGCTGGCAGAGAAAGATCCTGCCCGATCCGGTTGACCAGGCTACAAGTACCTACAGTTGTTTTATCTCACGACAGCGGGTGAGCCATACTTGTAGTTGTAATGCGTATAGACACGCGCTCTTGTGTGCGTAACTACAAAACTCGCCCAAAACTGAGCGCTCCCGAGCTTACGTATACAAAGACAATGTGCATATACATTTACAGACACAAGTATGATATACACACACAAGTATGGCTCACCCGCTTTCGCGAGATAAAACATCTGTATAAAGTTCATGTTTGAATTAAAAGAGGTCAACAGTAGAATGCGACGTAGTACATAATCATGCGTTAACGCACACGTAAGTCTAAAAACTTAAACTAAACTTAGGGCCGGTATTTCTATAGTCCGATAACTTTTAACTGAAGAATAAATGCGACGCCTTGACAGATTTTCTATACTACAACTGTCAAAATGTCAAACTTATTCCTCAGTTAAAAGTTAACTGGCTATGAAAAGATCAACCCTTAATTAACTTAATTTAAACTTTGAGACTGTTGGCAGTTTTTTTAAGTGTGAATTATTAACCACAAAAAATTAAGAATGGGCCTTCTGTACGTTTCATTTTGTAGCCTACTGCACCCACAGCTCACACAGCAAATATCTACGAGGAATAGTGTCGCCTGACGGATGGGGAGATACTGAACTGTCATCATAGTACTGGAATTATACCGATATTGGCGAAAACGCTGTTTGTGCGGCAGAATTAGGGAAATATCCATCTGTTAGTTCATGTGAAGCATGTGTATTGGAATATCAACAGCTTGTTAAATTATTCTTCTTTCTAGAATTTGCTTTTTTATCCTACCTAAATGAAATTTTTTAATTGACAACTAGATTAACTACTTACCGAGTGGATTTGTGCCCGGTCAATGGCAATAGGCTCGCCCCCTATTACATGGGACTATAACATAACTGGCGAAATGTGGGTGTACTATACACTATACACCTCTGCCTACCCCTTCGGGGAAATACAGGCGTGATGTTATGTTATGTGTTGTTATGTTATTAACTACTTATTTAGACTGCGACATGATGATAATATCCCGCCCTTTATTTTAAATACCACTAGCCTTAACTTCACGCTCCTGAAGTCTTCTATTATTTCAGTCGCCTAGATTTCAGATTCTGTAAACCAAAAATTAGCCGTCAATATCATCAACATCAACTCAGCCTATCGCAGTCCACTGCTGGACATAGGCCTCTCACAACACTCGGTCCTCTGCCTTTCGCATCCAGTCCCCCCCAGCTACTTTCATCAGGTCGTCGGTCCACCTGGTTGGGGTACGCCCTACACTGCGTTTGCCGATTCGCGGTCTCCACTCAAGAACCCGTCAATATACCTACTCACTTTCAATCAATAAGCAATAATAGTTATTGTGTGTAACTCAATAAATTCAACAATTTTCCTCGTAATCGTCTGAGAGCCCCTGGAATAGCTCGGGCGTTAGATTCGTGACATAAGTCACAGCCTCCAATGCTAAGTGCGTTTTTTATTCGCCTTCAGAAATCTGATATGAGAGGTAATCGGCGAGAGTGCTCCCAACTGACGGCTATTTAATATGTATTATGTCGAGCGAGGTAGATGTATACCTCGTGGATTATTTAGTGAAATGAAACTCGTGTGTAGTTGTTGTTACGAGGAGGGAGGATCTGTCATGAAATATTATGCCATCTGCATATGGCACTGCTATTTTGTCGTGTGTTCCCAACCGTTAATATTATTATTACCTTTCTAGCTGAATGTGCTCGATGTGCTAAGAGAAACCATCACCCTTATTCACAACCGTCCGAAAGTAATTATTTCGAATCCGAAAGGAAAGTTAAATAACGGGTTCTCTAAAATGCTCTCTCTCTATTCGTAATTCGAAATCTAAAATTTGAGGCAGTTCTAGACGGATCGAAGACGTCAATTTACAGAAACTCATCCGAGAGCCATTTGTTGTCGGAAAGCACTCGATGTGAAAATTAAAGAACTACGGTAGCGTTTTCGAATCCGTTCGGTTTGTCAATCGTTCAAATCTCAAACAAGTTTAAAACTGGATAACATCGCGAATTATTATAAGAATTGGTTTTCCTGACGTTTCTAATGTTTTGCAGCGTTCATAGTCGCAGGAAGTGGTCGTTTTTTAGGGTTCCGTACCCGAAGGGTGACACACGGGACCCTATTACTCTCGCTACGCTGTCCGTCCGTCCGTCCATCCGTCCGTCCGTCCGTCTGTCTGTCACAGGGCTGTATCTTTTGAACGGTAATAGGTAACCGGTTGAAATTTTCTCATAAATTGTGTTGCTATGAGGTGTATCACGACAAATACTAAAAACAAAAAAAAACTAAAACCAAAGGGGGTCCCCATACAAGAAACCTCAAAAAACATGCATATTTTTTTCAACGTTTTTGTTCCTGCTCTATCTTCAAAACGGTAATATATACCAGCGTCAAACTTGGTCAGATTATAGTGCATGTTATGTAGTTTAGCAACAAATACTAAAAATAAGACAAACATAGACACATGTGGTGGTACCTGCGTAAGAAAAACATGCAAAAATTCATATTTCGCGCACTGTACGTTGATATCTTTTGATAAATTCTCGTAAATTAAATCAGTTTTATGGGGTATCAGGTCGTTGAAAGGTACGGAACCCTTACTGCGCGAGTCCGACTCGCACTTGGCCGGTTTTTTCACTTTCTTTCACTTTGGATATGGAAACTTTTCGAACGTTTGAGAATAGCATTGCTGGTCGTACGCTCATCGGCCTTCAACCACGTCCACATTTTTGATTTAAATACATTTTCATTGTATTTAAAATACTGTTTAAAAACAACTGTGGTTTACTGTATATCATTTATGTGAAATAAAATATTGATAATTTTTGATTTGATTGATTATGATTTATTGATTATTATTATTTATAACTATTATTTCAAGTAGCGTGGCGTGGCATGGCCTACTTGTTTTGTGTAGGTAAGTATAACCCTGTATACAAGCCATAAGTTCAAGGAGTTATTATTATCTACTAAACGTTGGCAGATCCAATAGGAACGTTGATAATGGTAAAGATACAGATAATACCAATCAGGAATTCTGTAAGCCTCGGAGCAGATTGGCCGGCCTACACCACCGGGCGGCGGCGGCGTGTGTACTCGCCGATACCGGCATTAGCATTAAACAACAGGCAAACGTATTCAAATGAGGCCGCCGCGTGTCGCCGCGCAAGAATTAATGCCGAGCCCTCGACACGCGCACAATAACCAATAGAAACAGTTAGATTTATTGGTTGAGTTGTGAGAAAATGTTAAGCGAAATAAACAATCGGATAAACAATCAAATCAAATCGCGGACGTTCTCAAAAATGTAAGATGTGAATGAACTAATTAATCAGCAAAGTCTAGATAGTTTAACTAATTTTTAAGGGTCCTGACGAATATTATTTAGACTGTTCAGCATGTTAACATTGTTTAATATTTGTACACCGAATATGGTGAAATGTGTAGAACTAAAATTTTATTGTAACACCTTTACTTGTAGGATTTTCATTTTTCAATGTTGTGGTTAAGAGTACTCTGAACCGACGAGTATGCATGACGAGGATAATGGACGTAGATGAAGCGAAAGAGGTGTGTCAGGATCGTAGCAGGTGGAAATCCATAGTCTCTGCCTACCCCAATAGGAAACAGGCGTGATAATATATGTATGTATTTAAATAAACAATAGTTTCTATACGTCACCGTCATAATGAAGTTGAATGTGGTAAGCCACATAATATAATCCATAATAGCATGTGATATTCAAAACCAATTTAAGCATCATCTAAAAATATATTAACAGCTTGTCCGATTATAGGTCCCTACCATCTCACTGACTGATAAAGCACAGGTATTTGTTGTTTAAAACACGTAGAGTGACCATTAAGCAATTTACTTTTTCATACCTACAACAATTACTACTTTTGAGACAAGCGTAACAACTTAAGTGCTAAGAAGTAGACTTGCTGACAATTTTCAGTATAGCAAAAGATCAAATAGGATTAAAATTAAACTGCGAGACAGGCCATTCTCTTTGATTTGCGGAAAATTCGCTTAAATGAATCCCATGGATTTATGATAAGTGGGGGCTGCGTTCTGTGAGCCGTCCGGTGTCCACGCGGCGCGGCCAGTGCGGACTGCTCTTACATAAATCGAGCGCGTAGGAACGTACCAATATTTTAAGGTGAATGTCTTCACCGTAATTCAAGTCCCCGCGGAGCCGGAGCAATCGCTTCTCGATCCAATTTATACGTATATATACATAATATATTATTTATTTGGATTGCGGGGGTGGGGCGCGGGGCGGGGGCGCGGGGCTGGCTGTCCGTCACGTATCTCGTACAAAACGAGTACATGCTCACGATGAACCGCCAGCTTCTGGGATCGTATCTGCATACCGTATTATAAGAATATAGAGCGTTGCTTTTCTAAAATTTATGAGATACAGAATTTAATAAAAGATATTTTTCCGCTTATTTTTCCACTAGCAATTCACAGGCTGAGTAACCTAAGCCCATCATCTAAAACATGTCATGTTCAGCATAAGAGAAAGCGCTCCGAATGCGACACGAACTGCGAATGACGACAAACTACTTAGATCCCCGTATCTGGAGCATACATAAGTACATAACCGAAACCCTAGACGTCTCGTTTGCTTAATATCGGCAAGTTTCGTGACGTCCGAGACAGACCAGTCTCTCCAGGGATTAGGGCATCGATGTTCGATTCGAATGCCTACATCTGTACTAGTATCTACCAGAGTGCTTTTATACCTTAGTTGGTCGTATGGAAATGTAAAAAAATCCCTTTAGTTCTGCTGTGGAACTGTTTAGTAGAACAAGTGGGAACAAACCGTTGCTACGACGGTCTGCTACGACGTAGTAGCAATGTCGTGTAAATGCTACGCCAGCTACGCCGTCGTACATCGTGTACAGTAGTTGACTGTCAATTTTATCTGATGCATATGAAATTATTCCCTTGATTCTCACCCTCCACTGGGTTTGTTAACGTGGCTTATTACATATTAATATATATAAAATAGGTAGATAACTTACAAAGTCAGCCCATCGAGTCCATGGCACTCGTCGCTTATTCCCGCAATTTAGTCACAGCCAAGAGCTCCGTGGTAAGTTCTGTGAAGCACTGTGACGTAGACGTGCGTAGTATGTGCATACTGCAGGATATTCAATGCATACTCAGATACATAGATGCGAAAATAAAAGATCGTGCGGAAAAGTGTAAATGCGAAACCACAAAATATCCAAAAGGTATCCGTTTAATGTACTTGATGATTATCAATAATAAATAAATATTTTTGGGACATTTTACACAGCACCATCTAGTCCCAAACTAAGTAGAGCTTATACTATGGGTACTAGACAATGCATAATGGATATAATACACACGCACTTTTTTTGTAAATACATACTTATAATACATAAGAAACACCCAGGCCAACACAAACACTTATAATTCATCACATAAATATTTGTGTCCTGTGGGAATCAAACCCACCGCGTGTTCAGCAGTCCGACACTAGAACCGCTAGACCACAGACGTCGTCGTCGGTTATGTTACACTTACAGAGAAACCAAATTATGCTTCCATAAATCGAACCCATGACTTGGCAATCGGTGTTAAGTCGTAAGGGTGGGTACACATCTGGTTCGCGAGCTGCATAGGGTGCGCGCATTATGCAAGTCTTGTGTGAGTTGTGTAAAACAAACAGTTGCAGCAACTGCACGCGTGCAGCGCATTCGCCGGATGTGTACGCACCATTGAAATGAAATGAAATTATTTTATTCTGCAAACTGGATGTCTCAAGTCCAGACATTTAACTTGTTATTGTTCGAGCTTGGGTGTTCAGTTTAGAAAACAGTGAAACAAACTTGTGGACTGTAGGTGACAATTTGTAATACTTTGAAAATACATCAAAATAGCGCGGTATCTCCGTCGTGGTAAGAAATGAAGGGTCGGTGCAGGTGTCACCGATGCCGCCCGCTCTCCTCCGGCCCACAGAGAAAATAATCACTACGTTACACTCCGGCCCCCTTACTAGACCTCCCTCCACTGCACCTATTTGTCCAACAAGAGGCTGCGGTGGCGGCGGTGCGGCTTAAATCGCTGGGTCTCTGGAGAAACTACAAAACACACCACACTCTTATACTCGATGAACTCTCTGAGGAATTATCATTTATGCGAGCAATTAACGACCGCATACCGAAGGAGTTCATTTTTGACAAAAAATACAAGATCCAACTGTATGAGGACCATCTGTGCGAGGGTTTGAATCCCAGAGAACTTAGGATCTTTACAGATGGATCCAAAACGGAATCAGGTACAGGATGTGGGGTCTTTTCAGGAGACCTAAACATATTCATCTCTACGCCACTGGGTGTCTACAACACGGTATTTCAAGCTGAGTGTATGGGCATCTTACTGGCAACTGCAGCAGTCATGGCACGGGAGGTAAAAGATCACTCTATTAGAATACTCTCCGACAGCATGGCGGTTCTACTGGCTCTCAACAGTTGTACTGTCAACTCTGGGCTCATCTACGAATGCCACCAGAAATTAAATCAGGTAGGCAGCTCCAACAGGATGTCCTACGCCATATCGAATTACAAAACATCGAACGTCATTTGATCGAACACTATATATCGAACGTCCAAAAAATCGAACGTTCATAATATTGAATGCTCAAAATATCGAACGCTCAATACATCGAGTGTTCAAAATATCGAATGTTTGTTTGATCGAACGTTCATAATATCGAATATTCTTTGTATCCAAATATCAACATATTGGCTGGTTATTTATTGAATATTAGTATAATATCAACCTCTAAAGACGGAGATTATTTATAACATTTTAATGTGTTATAATTGAAAATTATCACCGTAGTTTGACAAAAAAATACTGGGTGATGAAACAAAAACAAATTAAACTTCTATATTTCCATTAAAAAAACAATTAACATTGAGATTGGCACAGTAGCTCATAAGAGTCTTAAGTAAAATAAAATAATCTAATATAATCAACCTCTTCTCTATGCCAGTGCGAACGCCTTTAGTTCGATTTTTGTTAGTTCGAACACGTTATGTCGAAGTTACGTTAGTGCGAAGCTACGATACTTCGAAGTCTTATTAGTGCGATGTATCGTTAGCGCGGAACATGTTGGTTAGAAGAATTTTACACCGAAAGCTTGTTAGACCGAACGTTTAGGCTCGAAAATTCAACACATCGAATAGATAATCCCGCAATATAGATCTTCAATCTGAATTTTGATTTAATTTCTGACTTTTTCTTTATCTTGAACAGAACTTATTTTACATGTAATATAGGCAGACAGGCAAGTATGTAGGTTGACAGATAAGCAGACAAAGAAAAAGTCAGAAATTAAATCAAATTTCATGCAGTTTGAAGATCTATATTGCGGGATTATCTGTTCTATGTGTTGAACTGTCGAGCCCTGTCGTTTGGCGTAGCAAGCTTTCGGTGTAAAATTCTTCGAACCAACATGTTTCGCGCTAGTGTTACATCGCACTAATAAGCTTTCGCTGTAAAATTCTTCGAACCAACGTGTTTCGCGCTAACGTTACATCGCACTAATAAGACTTCGAAGTAACGCAGCAACGTAGCTTCGCGCTAACGTAACTTCGACATAACGTGTTCGAACTAACGGCGTTCGCACTGGCATAGAGAAGAGGTTGATTATATTAGATAATTTTATTTTACTTAAGACTCTTATGAGCTACTGTGCCAATCTCAATGTAAATTGTTTTTTTAATGAAAATATAGAAGTTTAATTTGTTTTTGTTTCATCACCCAGTATTTTTTTGTCAAATTACGGTGATAATTTTGAATTATAACACATTAAAATGTTATAAATAATCTCCGTCTTTTTTACTGATTTAGAGGTTGATATTATACTAATATTTAATAAATAACCAGTCAATATGTTGATATTTGGATACAAAGAATATTCCATATTATGAACGTTCGATCAAACAAACATTCGATATTTTGAACACTCGATGTATTGAGCGTTCGATATTTTGAGCATTCAATATTATGAACGTTCGATTTTTTGGACGTTCGATATATAGTGTTCGATCAAATGACGTTCGATGTTTTGTAATTCGATATGGCGTAGGACATCCGTCAAAACAACATCTACGTACGGTGACAGCCACCTACACCGGACACGGTTCATTTAACAAACACCTCTTTGTCATAGGTGTGACTGACAGTCCTCTGTGCAGAGCCTGCATGGAGACAGAGGAAACAGTGGCCCACGTCCTTCTCAACTTCCCGGAGGTCGCCTCATACAGGGCTAAGTACTTCGGAGATCCGGGTACTCTCCGAGAGACAGTCAGCAACATCAAGCGTTTGCTGGCCTTCCTCGAGGAGCTGGGGTGGCTCGAGTAAACAAGTTATTCCCACCCACACGCAAAATACACGCCAAGCGTGGAGTTGCGGAAAATGGCCCGTTATACCAATACCATTAGCAAATACACTCCGGCCCGTCATAGGCATGCCGTGCATGTATTAAGAATTTGTGCAAGAACAATGCAGGGCGCCGGCAACGCCTGGACTGACCTTTTAAAGAAAGTGCCAGCTCAATTTGAGTGCAGCACCTGTACCAACTGATGGCACGCATACATCAGCCATGGTGCCCGCCATCGTCACCCCTAAGACCACTAAACTAAATAATAATAGCACCACCACATATCTTCTTGTGAGTGTCGTAAAGGCGACTAAGGGGTTCACCAGAGGATCGGCAGCAGCGTTCTCTGAGTATTTATTCAGATCGCCAACCCGCCTGCCAAGCGTGGCGATTATGGAATATCCCTCCCTTTCGGGGGAGGCCTATGTCCAGCAGCGGACGTCTTTCGACTGAAATGATGATAATGATTGGCTCTGGTCCAGAGAACTTGACCAACCCCCGAAGTGAATTCCTGGCGACGGCCTTGGTACAACTGTTATCCAACAGTGGCCTGCGATGGTTGGGTTGCAGCCTGAAAAACTAAATTATTGAAAGGCTGGCTCGTGTACCTAAATGTTTAAAAAAATAAAATAGGCATATTAAAACCATGGGTAGGTTTACAAACTTGTTCGGAACATTGGCGCTGTAGGTTTACTAAATACATTAGAATCTAATGATTAGACTCTGAACAACAAGAATGCAACTCACATTAGTTTTGTAATTGCAATAGAATTAGTGCTAAATGTGCGCTGGGTGCATTTTACTTGCACAAATTATGATGCAATGGCGCCATTCGGCTTGGGCGAACGTTTTAATAATAGCCGTACATAAGTTAAACAATATTATGAGTGCATACTTTGTTATTAAATATAACATAGGGGGGGGGGGAGCAAACGAGCAAGCGGGTCCCCTGATGTTAAGCAAATTCCGATGCCCATGGACATCCGCAACACCAGGGGAGTCGCTGATGCGTTGCCGACTTTATACGTTGAATAAATTTAACATCACAAGTCGTGAGAATAGCTACATCTATATATATCTACTATATATATATATATATATATCTATCTATATCTATCTTCTATCTATTCTATATATATATATATATATACTATAATAAAACTGTAAAGGTCTGTCTGTCTGTCTGTTTGTTACCTCATCACGTGAAAACGGCTGAACGGATCGTAAAGAAACTTAGCATTTGTATTGGTATTAGTCTAACTTAAAATATAGGGTATGTTTTATCTGAATCGGTTGAGTAGATCCAGCGATACAGCTTGACCCCTCTATTGTATTAAGTTGCATACAAAGTAGAGGTCATGATTGTTGGTTGGATGCAGGTTGCAGGTTCCTAAAAATACAACTGGATTCTATTAGTATTATAGAAAATATAGAATAACATAACATAGCCCACCACTGTCCCGCTGCTGGGCATGGCCGTCTTCTTGGAATGAGAAGAGTTAAGGAACTGGATATTGTTAGTGTAATAAATTATCATAACATAATCAGCTCATTACCTACTGCCCCACTGCTGGGCACGGACCTCTTCTCGGAACGAGAAGAGTTAAGAAACTAGAAAATATAGAATAACATAACGTAGTCAACCCATTACTGTCCTACTACTGGTTGTGGCCCTCTTCTCAAAATGAGAAGAGTTAATGAACTGGATATTATTAGTATTGTAGAATAACATAACATTACCAGCCCATTACAGTCCCACTGCTGGACACGGGCCTCTTCTCAGCATAAGAAGAGATGTGGTTAGTGTTATAGAATAACATAATCAGCCCAATTACTTCCCACTGCTGGGCACGAGCGTCTTCTCAGAATGAGGGAGTTTAGGGCTAATTCCATGAAATTCCATCACCTTAGCCGGTTGGTTGTAAAAACAAAATATAGTATAGTCGGTAAATAGTGTAATCGTCTGTGTAGGCGCTTATATGTATATATTTGAAGATATTGTGTTCATAATAATTATGACACGATGTTATTTTCCGACATCCACGCGGACGGAGTCGCGGGCACAGCTAGTCTACTACTATTATAAAATTGTTAAATGTCAGTTGTCTGTTTGTTTGTTTGTTTGTTTGTTCCAGCATCACTATAAAACTACTGGACCGATTTTGTTGAAAGGGTTTGTGACTAAAAACTTATGATTTGTCTTAAAAACTGGTATGTATTTTACCTCGCTACGATGGCGGGAACCGGTGATTTTTAATTATATTTTTCTACAACATTTTGCATACATCAAGGTGAATAAGGCGCTCATATCTAGCTGTCATTCACACGCATGCGCTCTAGCGCGCGCCTCCATAGAGAAAATACGGCTGCTAAAGAAATTGCATTAAAAACTTTTTGGTCGGGCCGAATTTTATAGAGTAGAAAAAAAAATCCTGTCGTATGTGGGTGGTGCCATCTTGGAAATGCAGTCTTTTGAGCCAACCGAAAATCAGAATCTTTCGACTTACAGACAAGGACCGGAACCTACCTCTAAATTGCGATTTCTCTAATTTTTTGTATGAAAAGCAATAAAATTTAGAAGTACCTAAACGTTGTTATATTGTATCCATCTTAATATACGAATAAGCATAAAGTTATCTTGGTGTAACTAAAAAAATACTGTTTTCAGTCTACAATTTTTAATTACCTTCTTCTTCAAGTATATTATCTTATCTTCTTAACTATTATAAAATTGTAAACGTCTGTTTGTTTGTTTGTTCCAGCATCACGCTAAAACTACTGGACCGATTTTGATGTTTTTTTTTTGTTTGAAAGCTGATGATCTGACTTAAAAACTGGTATGGGTTTTGAGAAAGAAAGAAAGAAAGAAAAAAAAAATCGTGGGTTGCGTACTCACCCGTCAGATCGAAGCTTCTATGCATTTGCACGAGCGGATAGTAATGTACGATGGAGTGGAGTGGAGTGGAGTGGACAGGGGATGGGACTGGGGATGGGACTGGGGACGGGACAGGGGACGGGACTGGGGACGGGACAGTGGACGGGACTGGGGACGGGAAATGGGACGGGACATGAGACGGGACATGGGACAGGACAGTGGGACGGCACATGGGACTGGACATAGGATGGGACATGGGACAGGACATGGGACATGGGACGGGACGATAGTGATTTAGTGATATAGTGAGACAGTGGGACAGTGGGCCGTGGGACAGTGGGATAGTGGGACAGTGGGAAAGTAGGACAGTGGCAGCGGGACGGTGAGATGGTGTGACAGTGGGGCAGTGGGGTAGTGGGGCAGCGGGGCAGCGGGCCAGTGGGCCAGTGGGATAGTGGGGCAGTGGGATTGTAGGGCAGCGGGACAGCGAGGCAGCGGGACGGTGGGGCAGCGGGGCAGCGAGGCAGTGGGGCAGCGGGGCAGCGTGCCAGCGGGGCAGAGGGGCCGTGGGTTACCGGGGCAGCGGGGCAGTGGGGCATTGGGATAGTGGGGCAGCAGGGCAGTGGGGCAGTGGGGCAGCGGGGGCGGGGCAGCGTGGCAGCGAGGCAATGGGGCAGCGGGGCAGCGGGGCAGTGGGGTACCGGAGCAGCGGGGCAGTGGGATAGAGGGTCAGCGGGGCATTGGGGCATTGGGGTAGCGGGGCGGCGGGGCGGCAGCGGGGGTGGGGCAGCGAGGCGGTTGGGCAGCGGGGCAGCGGGGCAGTGGGGTACCGGGGCATTGGGGCAGTGAGGCAGCGGGGCAGCGGGGCAGTGGGGTAGCGGGACAGCGGGACAGTGGTCTGGACTGGAATGGACTGGACTGGACTGGACTGACGTGGGTTAGCAGAATTTAACGCGAGCGGAGCCGCGGGTAAAAGCTAGTACTATAATAAAACTGGAAAGGTCGAAAAGTCTGTACATTGGGTTTTTTTTCGCGAAAACCGGCTAGGGGGACTAGAAATAAGCTATAGAACACGAATCAATCGTTTAAAAAATTTATGTCTGTCTGTCTGTCTGTCTGTTTGTTACCTCATCACGTGAAAACGGCTGAACGGATCGTAATGAAACTTAACATTTGTATTGGTATTAGTCTAACTTAAAATATAGGGTATGTTTTATCTGAATCGGTTGAGTAGATCCAGCGATACAGCTTGACCCCTCTATTGTATTAAGTTGCATACAAAGTAGAGGTCATGATTGTTGGTTGGATGCAGGTTGCAGGTTCCTAAAAATACAACTGGATTCTATTAGTATTATAGAAAATATAGAATAACATAACATAGCCCATCACTGTCCCGCTGCTGGGCATGGCCCTCTTCTTGGAATGAGAAGAGTTAAGGAACTGGATATTGTTAGTGTAATAGATTATCATAACATAATCAGCTCATTACCTACTGCCCCACTGCTGGGCACGGACCTCTTCTCGGAACGAGAAGAGTTAAGAAACTAGAAAATATAGAATAACATAACGTAGTCAACCCATTACTGTCCCACTACTGGGTATGGCCCTCTTCTCAAAATGAGAAGAGATAATGAACTGGATATTATTAGTATTCTAGAATAACATAACATTACCAGCCCATTACAGTCCCACTGCTGGACACGGGCCTCTTCTCAGCATAAGAAGAGATGTGGTTAGTGTTATAGAATAACATAATCAGCCCTATTACTTCTGCTGGGCACGAGCGTCTTCTCAGAATGAGGGAGTTTAGGGCTAATTCCATGAAATTCCATCACCTTAGCCGGTTGGTCGTAAAAACAAAATATAGTATGGTCGGTAAATAGTGTAATCGTCTGTGTAGGCGCTTATATGTATATATTTGAAGATATTGTGTTCATAATTATGACACGATGTTATTTTCCGACATCCACGCGGACGGAGTCGCGGGCACAGCTAGTTATAGAATATTTCAGTTGTATCGGACATAATAATTCAGGAAACCTTATAACATTGATTTTCAGTAGGTTTGCCTCTGCCTCTCTTGGAAAAATTTACGTGTAATTTAGTAATATGATTCATACCTAATTTATTAGCTACCGTTCTAAAACAGCTGGTATGCCAGCGGTGGCTAGAGCACGACGAATAATTTGGCTTAAACTACGATACTTACTATTAAGACTTAATTTACGAGCAAGTTGCTATTTATCATTCTTCTTTCAAGGTCATAAAATTTAACACTGCGCAGACAGTTCTGTTATTAGATGGCGCTGCACTGACTGATAACTACTGGTTCATTATAAGCCGAGGATTATCGAATGGCTAAACCAAGAGCTGCTCGCCTTGATTGTTGTTACACTGACAAGTAACAACTCAATTTGGGAAATTCGGGAATTCATAGTAAAACAACAAAAAAATGCTGATTTTTGTATAAAATATATTTTAATAGTCATTCATAACATGCATTGTACGTATCACGAATACATGCGTATACGCACACGTATGGACATACTCATGTATTGACAACAATAATTTATACTAAAAATGAAATTATTTATCTTATCACATCCAATATAAAATAAAATTCCTCGAAACAGTCGACGGCTTCATAAAAGCGTTACTTTAAAATAGGACAGCAATTTATTTATCTAAGTTTAATAATATACCTAAGTGAAATAATGTCGCCACACCACTTTGTTTCAAACGCAAGGAACAATATACATTGCAGATTCTTTTCAGTAATGATTTAAGTGTAGATGACACTGCCAGATTGATTTCAAAGTGGTGCGAGGACTTTAATATTTAATAATTATCTACGACGGGCTGATACTACCCTGCACGAGGCGCAGCTCGTAACTCAGTCGAGAATGACGTCATAATCACTTAATATACACTACAACACCACTGGGTTGTGCACATAACGGTACAATAGACTGCCTCATATAGCTGTATTCATAAATATGCTCTACACAATTACCTCCTTACCTATAAACTTTGTATAAGTTCTGTTCTAATAAAACAGCGTGTACACACAGCATAGACAGCGTTCAGGCCAGTCTTGTCCTAAAATTTATAATTAATTTAAAAATATCTTGCAATAAAACACAATATAAGTTGGAAGCCATTATTTAATAATTTAGTCGCTATGGTGAATTATTTAAAGCACAATTCTCTTCTATCTAGTAATAAAATAGCGCCCTCTAGCGACGCGGCGCGTCCGCAGACTTGTCAAACTTTGTATACTCAGTAACTGCCTCCCTATTAGTAGCGAGAACGTTGTCACGAGCGCTGCGATCGGTGGAACTCTGAACTATGTACTAAGCAAGTACTTAGACACAGTGAAAAAAATTATTAATTTGTGATTTGGACATTATTTCAACATTATTGGGTTCAACTAATAAACGGAATCTAATAAAGCCAGCGAATTCTAGTAAAAAAGTGTTCTAACATCAACCGATGGAGGCGCTAGTATAAATCGTATCGTTCGATAATTTTCACATCTTATCACGAAAATTATTACAAAAATGTATCTAGTTATATTTTTTTATATTACACTAAACATTCACAGGTCATCAGCCCTTAACTTAGCATATATTTAAGAGTCTACTTTAGAACGGAAGCAGACCTTACATATTTCGTACAACTTTAGCATGATGACGATTGATTAAAGTCGGTTGATTTATCTTATTATGGTAATAATAATATAGTACGGTCGACCGCACGTCGGTGGTAACACTTTGACATTAGCAGCATCTTTATTTCGTAAGCATTAAGGGTTTTCGAATTGAAGTGTTACCACTGTCATGCAGTCGACTGAACCATTTAAAAATTTAATATTTCAGTAACACATTAAGTAAAGTACCACTGAGCCGTGATCGCTGGTCGGGAAAACGAAAACGCTTCTGTTATTAGTCAACATTATACATTAAAATAATACACACGGAGGCTCAAGTTTCTACGACCCACACAAGTCGATTTTATGTAAAGCACTATAAAATATTATACATACTTTGATATAGACGCTAAGTTTTAGGAAACGCAATTGAGGCGAGATTAGATATCATTGATGTAAGTGATAGTGATGAAGTTATTAACACTAAACTGCTGTTGTTGTTTGTTGTTTTGTTAAGTTATTATTACGTTAGCGGTGTGTTAGATTCTATTCTATTCTAACTACTAACATGTCCAAATTGCGAACTCAGAAACCCAGTAAAAAATAAGCGAAGTTTATCTGCCAGTTAACTTAGAGACAACCTAACCAGCGCAAAATTTAAGTGATTTTAACGCGGATCCTTGGTAACAGAAGTTATAAAGAAGAATAGTCCAGCGAAAGAAAAGAAATTCGTTATTAAAATAATAGTTTGAACATGCTCAAGTTCAGCAGTGAACTATGATAGGCTCACGGAAGAATTAGTCAGTATTACCAATATTGGCGATGCAACAGAGAAAGAACATAGTATACGCCTATGTTAGAGCTCACAATGGGCCTGATAAGAAGGCTCAAAGTCACTAAAAGGGCAATGGAGGGCTATGCTCGGAGTGTCCCTGCGTGATCGAATCAGAAATTAGGAGATTCGCAGGAGAACGAAAGTAACCGACATAGCCCGAAGAATTGCCAAACTTACGTGGGCGGAGCACACAGAACGGATGACCGATGGGGCAGTAAAGTTCTGGAGTGGCGACCGCGTACTGGAAGGCGCAGCGTGGGTAGGCCCCCCACAAGGTAGACCGAGGACCTGGGGAAGGTCGCCGGAATCCGCTGGATGCGGAAGGCACAGGACCGGTCGTAGTGGCGATGCTTGGGGGAAGCCTATGTCCAGCAGTGGACGTCTTTCGGCTGAAATGATGATGATGTTGGAGCGAGCGAAATGGACAAGACCACTGTTGTACACGCTATGGGCGTGTATGGACCCCTAATCCTGCTAATTGTTTGCAAAATATAAGGTTTTAAACTGTAGTTTTGTGTTTATTTGACGTGATTAATTTTGATTACGTGTGCAGTGCCCAGATGTAACTCATGGAAGAAAGAAAACCCACAGAATTTCAGGTGTTTTTTTTGTTGTTTTTGGTCTCGCCTTAGTTATTACTCCATAGCCAACCTATACCGTAGTCAATATTAAATCTATGGGTATTACACACTTATTATAATTAACCTATATGTATAGTATAAATACATCTCACGAGTATTCATTTAGTAACTTTTAATACAGTAAAACACAAGCTCTTTTAACAGCACAGCGCACAATTTGAGCATTCCCGACTCTCATTTTTTGCGTAGTTTTATTTAGTCGCAAACTCGGACGAATAAAAAAGGCTCGCTAAACAAAGACTGAAGCACTTAATTTTTTCCTAAACCCACTATAATTTCGAAAGCATTTTAACTCACCAGATTTATACTGTTATTTCATTTATGACAATACAACAATGACTACCGTCACACTAGATTGTTTGTGTAATCGCGGCTTTTTGGCATACTATGGATGTGAATGTGTGCCCGTACTTTTAAGCGAACCGGCTCACTATGGATGCTTCACTTATTGTTTAGCGAGATTCCAACAGCTATTTTATTCGTCCGAGGTCGCAAAGTATTTATTCAAAGGAAGACCTGATTAGGTAACTTATATAGGATTCTTATTATATAGCTTTTCGTATTAAAATATTGTGTCATTTAAAATACAGAATTTTCTTTTGTAACATGCGTAGATAGATGTTTTCAATTAAATCTAATAATCAATCACATAATATATTTTACACACATCATATATCTTACTGGTGATACAGCTTACTTCTATTATTTACAATTTAAAATATTTATTAATTGAGCGTAGCATTTTTTTTTTTAGAAATACAATTTATAAACGTGTCATTAAAATTTTAACTATGTCCCATATTGGTTTGGCTTTCGATACTGTTTAAAAGTATGAAATGGAGTTGAAAATAAACATGTTTTAAATGAAATTGAACCTAGTCCATGTTTGAATAGTGTTTAACATTTCTTGTAATTGTAAGTAAACAATGCATTTGTTTTATTAAACGAAGTGTATTTCAGAATGAAATTGCATACATGGAAGTAGTAATTTGTTGAAGATTCTTAAAAATATTTGAGTTAATTGCGACAGATGTATTAATAAAAAAAATTAAGAATTCATTTTGTGTTAAAAAACATTAGTGTATGTATTATAGTATACATATATATTTGTTGGAACAAAATAATTTATCTGTTTGTTTGTTGTTTGTTGTTTTACGATGCCGCATTATGAGACCAATTTTTAAAGTAATAGTTTGGTAAATAGGGCGATGCTTATTTTGATGGACGGTGGTTACCGCCGCTTATGGAAAATAAACGTCTATCTAATCTTTATCTATGGACGCCAGCGAGAGGATTGTCGATACGTTGTTATTGAAGGCAAGGTTGGAGTGTTGCGTGTCTGTAGTTTCAGCTGGTTTGCATTAAGGTTGGACTTAAATACATGCACACGTGGCTACTCCCTGTGAGCGGCTCATTCCTCAGCTAAGATATCACTTGTGTCGGTGCCCGATACAGTATAGTGTGGCTTATAATAGTGAGGTAAGGTTGATATTACATTGACTCACACGTCGTCAGTCCCCCTGGGCTCGCTCCTCGACCCTGTAAAAACAAAACGCTGCAATTTGCGAGAAGTCATTTGAGAAAAACGAGTTTAAATTTTTTAAATCTTAACTAAGGTTACAGTGACGTGTAATATAAAATATTTTGGTTACAGAATTATGGCTCGAACTGAGGATCGAACTAGCACTTCGATCAAATATAATATAGATACACAGTCTTGTACAAAATCAAACCCAAAAACCGTCTCCGCGACAAAATATACTAACAATTTATGTTTACGACAATAATAAGTAATAATGGTGTGGGATTGGGATATAATAGTAAACTCAAATTAGTAGATTTTCCAGAAGAATTTAGACAATGTAGTTTCAATGTTTGTAATAATATGGAACACAAAAATATAATTGCCTGGACCTTCTGCTGACAACAGATCCACACAGACACTCAGTATCAGTCTCAGCTCCGCTGGGAACGTCTGACCACTGTGCGGTGAAATCCGTGTCGATCTGCTCCTCTCAGGATAACAGCCCTAGAGGCACGAGGCGAGTGTGGCGATACGAGACAGCAGATTGGGATGAGATGCGTCACTTTTTTGCATCTTACCCTTGGCGGCAATTTTGCTTCTCTTATAGCGACCCGACTATCTGCGCCGATGCTGTCACTGACGTTATACGGCAGGGAATGGAGTATTTTATTCCGTTCTCTGACATACCGCTCGGACACAAAACTCAATCTTGATACAACGCGGACTGTGCTAGAGCTGAGGCTCGCAGAGTCCGCCAATCTTAGGTCAAAGCTCGTGACTGCAAGGACAGACGTCGGAAAGTGTGTGAAAAGAAGAGAGCCTTCAATACTGCCGCCAAGTTCTGCAAGCGGGTACTATGAAAGGCCGGTTTCGACCATGTTGGACATATAGGGGCCAAGTTTGCATCATACCCTTCAGGTAGCAAGCAGTTCTAGCCCTGTCTAAATCAGTCAAGACGAACTTCTGTCGTCCTTTGCTGCCTCCAATACAGAAACCTGATGGATCACTGGTTTACTCCGCGACAGAAAAGGAAATTTATTTGCATCTTTGTTTGCGAGCAATTCGCATCTCGACTCTGGCTCAAAACTACCACAATCTATACCACACTGCGATTTTTCATTCCCGAAACTCGCTATCATACTAAAGAATCTTGATGTGGCGTGGTGAGTGCACACCGGGCCCGCCCCTGCTCCCCTCTGTTGGCAACAGAGGGAAACGTGGAGCAACTCCCCACTGGCCCAGAACGGGCCCCTCCCGCGCCAGAATATTCGCCACAGGCAATAAAATCCCCCGAAGGTTAATCCCTCGAAAGGATTTTATTGCCCGTACCCAGGATGCACCGGCCAAACAACTGCCGTTCCCTCCAGACGTGTCCAGAAGGACAAGCAGCCGTCAGGCACACGTGGAGGTTTTCTGGCCAGCACCCCAGGCAATGTGCACCTGAGTTGTCTCCTGTTCTGACACGCCTGTACCGCCTCTCCTTTAGTCAGAGAACTGTGCCCAAGTCCTGGAAGCTTGAAAATGTACAGCCAGTACCCAAGAAGGGTGACCGTGCTGAACCGGCCAGTTACAGGCCAATCCCCATCACCTCCATACTGTGTAAAGTTATGGAAAGGATACTGCACAACTAGTTGCTGGCGTAACTGGAAGACAATGATCTTCTCAGTGATGGTCAATATGGTTTTCGTCAGAAACGATCAACTGGTGATCTTCTTGTGTTCGTCACACACTGTTGGGGCGAAACATTTTAGAAACATGGCGAAGCCTTAGCTGTGTCTTTGGATATCTCGAAAGCTTTCAATCGGGTTTGGCACGCAAGTCTGCTGAACAAGCTTCCAACGTACGGCATCCCAACTGACTTTTGCACTCGGATAGCTGACTTTTTGAGTGAACGGTCCATTCGAGTGGTCATTGACGGCTGCTCCTCTGACCCCTTTGCTATAAATGCCGGAGTTCCTCAAGGGTCTGTTCTCTCTGCGACACTTTTCCTGCTTCACATAAATGTTCTTATGTATTATAAGTATGTATTTACAAAAAAAAAGTATATAAGTATTATATCCATTGTCTAGTACCCATAGCACAAGCTCTGCTTAATTTGGGACTAGATGGTGCCGTGTAAAAAAAAATGTCCCAAAAATATTTATTTTATTAATTATAAATGACCTGCTTCAGTTAGGTCTTGTTGGATACGCAGATGACAGTACTATCACAGAGAGATACCTGTCCAGTGTGCTGTTATCTACGAGAGGCCATGGTAAAGCCACAGTATAAAAAGATACACCCTTACTCTGTGGTAGAGCGGACTAATTCGATCTTAAATCACGTTTCCCTGTGGGGAGATGACAATCTTGACCAGATTGTCATCTCCCCACTTTTAACGCCTCTAAAACTAAGGCGTCTTTTCACCGCAAAACGGAGTCCATTCCACCTGGCTCCCACTTTGCAAAGTACACCTATTAGCATCGCCGACCTCCTACAACTTCTTGGCATGGAGTTGACAACTAACCTCAACTTTGGCACCGCAATCGAGGCAAACGCTCATACTGCGGCCATTCTAAACAAGATGAAGCGATACTTCACTCCTGGACAACTTTTCACTTTATATAAAGCTCAAGTCCGATCGTGTATGGAGCATTGCAGTCACTTATGGGATGGCTCCGCCAAATACCAGCTTGCCGCTCTTGACTCGATTCAACGCAGAGCTGAGAGCCTAATTGGTGATGAACTGCTAGTAAAATACAAGCTACAAAGCTTAGCCCATAGACGCACAGGTGCTTGTTTCTGGTGTTCTACAGGGTGTACTTTGGAGAGTGCGCAAGAGCTCCATGAGCTTATTCCGCCTTCTCCTTTCTTTCATCGGACTACACGACGCACTGCAGGATATCATCCACATTTGGTAGAAGTCCCTACTATCAGGACCAAGCGCTTTGCGAACTCTTTCATAATGCGCACAGCTGTAGTGTGTAGGTTAATCATATTACCTAAACGTAAGCTAATTATAAGTAAGTAAGAATTATGTACTTTCAAGTTGTGAGCGCGCTTAGTCTTAAGTTAGAGGTGGAGACAATATAACGTACTTTTACCTACAATACGTCTTTCATTTGGACGCCACTACCGACAACCTTTACATGGCGACCCTGCCACCAGGGACCATGGCCATCGGTTGCAGTGGGTCAGGTGGATAATTTTGATAAATTTTCGGTGTTTTTGTCATGGGAAAGTCCTACTCAAAGGAAGAGGTCATCGTCGCACAGAATGCGGCCGGAGCGAGTTCCAACGATGAGCTTCTAAAGGACATTGGCAATCACCTCAGCACTCAATTTTGATGGCGTTTTTTGGAATAGCTGCATTATATGGCGCTTATCATTTATACAAAAAGCGATGGATTAATGCGGAAGTGGACGGACACATTCTACAACGCCTGCAAATTAGGATGTCGGCGCGCAGGGATCGTATTGCAGAGAATGAGGGCGCTGTCTAGGAGGTTATGTAAAAGACTGTGACGAGTTCAAAATCAAGATGAAAAAGTGTAAAAAGAAAAAACTAATTCAAAAATAAACTGAGTGAAAAAAAAAAGTGCGAAATAAAGAGTGTTTACGGAAAATTTATTTAGAGGCAGTATGTTTTAGGTATAATAAAAGTGTTTTAAAATGTATTGTTAGACTACAGAATTAGGATATAGATCCTAAATCATATATAGATATGCTAGATTAGATAAGATTTAAATATGCTAATTTACGTAAATTAGGTCCAAAAAGAAGATAAAAAGAAATAATGAAAATAAAAATATTAGAATCGAATAATTTGTATACAGAATACAAATCTTTTTTGGTTGAACTTAATATAAGAAACTAAAACTAAGCAGTGGTCTTTATATAAAATTACACTACTAAAATAATTAATTAGTAAAATCACTTTGATTTACCAAAAATTCTTGATATCGATAAGGAGAAAATAAAAGCAAAAATGGAGTACGAAATCAAAACCGTGCCGTTGATGAATGATGATGATGAGAAGATGACTCGCCGTTTAATCGATGCCATCGATCTAGTAGCATGTTAGATAAAAATCAACATGCTCATCTTATATTTTCTAACGTATAATAATCGTGGTCGCAGTAATAGTCGTTATGAAAAAAAAAAAACCTAGTCGTGGAAATCGTGCTAGATTTAATGGCAATAATCAGTATCGAGGTAATTTTTCTGATCGAAGTCGACCATTTAATTAAGTGCGTATACCTACTAATTAGGTCGCTAGGATTCAATAGAGGACTTTCAAAATAATTCAGTAAATGGACCAGAGCAAGATGAATCCCTGAATCGAACATTTAATTCGTGCCTAAGCAGGTGTTCACTTTAGAAGGCGTTAATCACGCAAAATTTGTATTACACGGTACAAAAATTCATAATTTTATTGAATCAGGTGCATCAATTTGAATTATAAAGTAATCGTAGTTATTACAGAGACACATAAAAATTTCACAAGTCAAATATTACTATTAAGGGATAGGAGGAAAATTAACTTGTGTTGGTTATGTTTATTTGAAATTATTGAGCGAAAATGTAGTGTTATTTAATAAAATGGTTTAAAAAAAAAAACAAATACACTGATATACAGACGGAATTGTGGGATAAGATTTTTTAATTTAGGGCTAAGTTAGACTATCATAATAAAAGTTTAAGTTTGTTTAGTAATGGCAAAGAGAATGCCTATAATCATCGACCATGTTATATTCGTACCACCACGATAACCACAATGCGAAGTAATAAGATACGTCCCCGTGTCAGTAGATAGCGAATGTATTGTTTTGCCTAAAGAGATAATAAGTGGCGTATTTTTAGAAGGTTCAATTGCATTTCGTTTTTATGGAAGGATTCCACTTTAGGCCGTATTTATATGGCCGTAAGTTTATTATACAGTAGGTACAAACGGTAATAATCCGGACTGTACAGTATAATTCGTTATTATATCTATTTAATATGGCTACATGACTATGACTACCCCATCAAGTCGGTTAAAAAGTTTCGATTACGAGTAGAAGATTATGATTTTGACGTGATATGTGTATGTTAAGGGCTTGGATAATATAGCTGCAAATATGTTATCTCGAGTTCTTATAACAAGTGAGGATTTGAAAGGCATGAGTGAAAGTATGGCATGTGTGATGACGCGAAGTATGGAAAAAAAGGTAGAACAATTAACTGACTTCAAGGATATAAAGTTCAAAACTAATTTCCCACGATACCCGGCCCGATCAACCGGCTGTCGTGGAGGTTCTCAAACGTATGAAGGACGATATTGAGTTAAAAATAATGAATGACTGACAAAGATGCGCGCGAGATACTGAAAAACAAAAACATTGTTTTTGTGTATCAAAACCCCAAAAGTACAATTTTTATAAATCCAAACTCTTTATCAACTTTTGCGCGAGGCGCACTGTTGAAAGATTTGGTACAATTATGTGAAATAAATAAAGTTAAAAAAGCTTTAATACAAAACGATTTTATATCGTATTTAATAAAAAGTATAAAAAGACAGCGGTCCGGACCGCACATTAATAATATATTAAGCGGAGTACAGACTATCACTAGTGATGAGTCGAAAACTATAATATTAAATGATTTTCATTTATTGCCGTATAGTGGGCACGCAGGTGTCCAACAAATGATAAATAATAGGTACTATTTTTGACCCGGATTGCAAAAACCCCGTAGCAGAATATGTAAAATAGTGTAACAAGTGCCAAACCCAAAAACATACTAATAACCATACAAAACAGCCCCAAATAATAAAGTCGTTCCTTATTGGGCATTTTCATACAATACCTACATCCATTCACAATGAGACTTGTTACACTCCTTTCGAGTTAGTATTCGGGCGAAAGTGCATATTATTATCTAGTAATTTGACAAATAGTGTTCAACCACTATATAATTTCGATGACTATAGTTTGGTTAGTTTGCTAAAATATGATAAGAATAGTAATGATATAAGTTATAAGATAAATGATAGTTTTGTTAAGAAATTAAGTAGCACGTAAGTTAGGCTTAGTGTATACAGGCCCTTATCGTGTTATTCAAGACTTAACACCAAATGTAATTATAGAAATTAACAATAAACATGTAACAGTACATAAAAATCGCACTAAGCGTTATCATTAGGTACCAGGCCCCTCAGAAAGTATTGCGAAAAAAAGTTTTTATATATGGGAGACTGGCCAGTTGTAATGTTTTTCGAAAATATGATTATTTATAAGTAAAAATAAGTAAGTTCCAATTTCAAAATTTCCCTCCACATTTTTTGCGAGTTAATTCAAAGTATTGTGTCTCACTGAAATATGGATCTGCGCCGGGAACATTTTAGAGCTATGATTTTATACGATTTCAAGTGTCGCCTGAAACCGGATGAATCGTACGATAGACTTCAAATGGCATTCATGGATGAAGGCCCTTCCAAGGCAACCGTGTATCGTTGGTATAACGAATTCAAGCGCGGTCGACCAACTTTGGGGGATGACGAAAGAAGCGGTCGCCCTTTGACGGCTGTTACCGAAGAAAACGTGCTAGCAGTGAAAAATTTAATCCAAGACAATAGGCGAATTACATATCAGGAGATTCAACACATATTGAAGATTGGATCGGGAAGCGTTCACGAGATTCTACACAGCCATCTTCGCGTGAGGAGGATAGTATCACGCTGGGTGCCGCACAACCTCACCGATGCTCAGAAGCAGGCCCGGGTGGAATGGTGCCGTGATATGCTTAACAAATTTGAAGCAGGCTCGTCTCGGCGTGTTTACGACATCGTTACAGGTGATGAGTCCTGGATTTATCAATACGACCCAGAAACCAAGCGCCAGTCGACTGTTTGGGTGTTTCAAAATGAGCCAACGCCTACCAAAGTGAAGCGATCTAGAAGCGGGGGTAAGATTTTGATCGCTAGCTTTTTTAATTTGACTGGCCACTTGGTATCAATTCCCTTACGGGATCAAAGAAGCATTAATGCCGAATGGTATACTACCAAATGTTTGCCAGAAGTTTTCTCTGTTATAAGCAACAAGCGACCAAACACAGGGCTCCGCGGGCTACTGCTCCACCACGACAATGCACCTGCGCACACCGCACTCAAAACGAGGGACTTCCTGGATAGCACGCCAGTCAAACTCCTGGGTCACCCTCCTTACAGCCCTGATCTAGCACCGTGTGACTTCTTTTTATTCCCAAAAATAAAAAATCAGCTCAAAGGGATACAATTTTCGTCGCCGGAAATGCGCTGGCTGCGTTCGAGCAGGCTGTAAACGAGGTGTCTGCGGCGGACTGGAAAAAGTGTTTTGAAAACTGGTTTAGGCGCATGAATCTTTGTATAGAGGCTGGTGGAAAGTACTTTGAAAAGATTTGATAAAAATATATGTACGTATAGAACAATTTTTTTTAGTTTCGCAAAACTTTCTGAGTGTCCCACGTACCAGGCGTGGGAACAGAGCCCTGGGAATGGAAATGTTATATGATACCAACTCGATTACGAGAATTGTTTTCAATTACAGAATGTATCTACTTATTGTAATTCGCATTGTAATGACTTGTTTATTTATAGGTATGTACTTCCTCATTTTGTATGAAAATAAAATAATGAATTATTATTATTTTATTTTTAAAAAATAAGGGGGTCGTGTAGTGTGTAGGTTAATCATATTACCTAAACGTAAGCTAATTATAAGTAAGTAAGAATTATGTACTTTCAAGTTGTTAGCGCGCTTAGTCTTAAGTTAGAGGTGGAGACAATATAACGTACTTTTACCTACAATACGTCTTTCATTTGGACGCCACTACCGACAACCTTTACACAGCCAAGTTGTGGAATTCACTGCCGGCATCTGTATTTCCGGGCACTTACAACCCTAACGCCTTTAAAGCTAGAGTGAATCAGCACCTAATAGGTTTGCTCGCTACATCTTCGACCACATCTTGACAAAACTGTCTAGATTGCGGTCAAGAGCAGATCTATGTCATAAAAAAAAAGTACGACACTTCATCCTTTGTTTATACATTTGGAACACATTTTTGTTCTACACCTTTTAGCATCGTGAAACGTATCTCCGCTGGCGCGGTCGTGTAGTGACTGAGAGCGAAACTGTGCACGCGATTGATTATTGCAGTTTTGATGGTGCCGGTTTTCGAGCGGCGATCGTGCATATTAGATGCACGATCGCGATTGCGATTGTCGTCGTAGGTATACTATAGAGTATACCTGATCGAAGAGCTAGTAGCAAGCTTACATCAAATAGAATACTTAGCGTACTGTTAGGACTATGACGAAACGCTGTATCGGGTGTTGCAGTGTGTCGTGCTGGCAGCGCCGCCCCGCGGGCTACGTGTCGGCGTCGCGGCGGCGCGGCGGGAGGCGCGCCAGCGAGTACGTCTCCGGCTGGAAGGTGGGCGGGCACTGCAGGTGCGGGTAGTGCGCGCCGCGCCGCGCTCCCCCCGCGCCCGCCCCGCGCGCTCCCCCGCCCGCGCCCGCACCGCTCGGAGGACTGCTGCGGCTGGAAATGTAACCACCCGTACAGTCCCTATATGTCTAGCTAAGTCAGTTTTTCTACGTGTTATGAAATAGCTCAAAACCCGAAAATAGTTTATTCGGCATAGAGAGAGGTTTACAGTAGTAAACCTTAGCGAGTACTGCGCGGCGCCCTGCAGCGGGGCGTCGTGTTTACCTGAACCATGCAGTATGAGCTCGACATGAGCACACGTATTTTGTATTTTTTTCAATTTATGACTAATGGCGTCCCCATTTTATGTACTCTTTTTGCCAAACTGTACGTGTTTAATATTAGATTTAGTTTATAAGGCGCCTACGTGATTTCATCGAGCAATCGCGCATGGACGTAACTGATTGCATGAAGGATTAACTTTTACGAATTGTTTACTTAAGTACCTACCATCGTTTTTTATTTCTCTTGAAAACTCTGTGTAGTTGAAATTACAAGCTATCAAATTTACGGAAGCTTTTTATTGATATCTGCATATAAAACCCCAACAGTACGTACAATTGTTGATTGTTTTGTTGTGTTTTGATTATGTTCTAATATTAATATTATGGTTGATTTTAAAAATTAATTTTTATGTGAATTAATTTTTTGACACCTATGATAAATTTGATGTAATAATTATTGCACTGATTTATTTTCTGTTTTTTATTATTAATAATATTTCGTATGCCTATCGGCGGGACATGGAGATTCTGTATCTTTAAATAATTTCTTGATTTAACCTGTGTGCACGAAATAAGTGAATTTGAATATGTACCTGTCGAGCTGGCGCTGCAGCTGCGGCGCGGCGTGCGGGAGCGGCGAGTGCTGCGCGCCCTTGTGCGGGGGAGCGGCCTCCGCACTCGTCGTGTGCACCTGGACATACAGCAACATTTCATTGCGAAACCTCAATTAACTCCGACGACATACAAAGACACTTAAAGAGAAAATAGAACGGCCGGAATACCCAATGAATTCATTTATTTGAAGAAAAAAACAACTATTGACGTCGGGGGACGCCCGATAGAAACGACGCTTCTACTCTTTACAAGCGCCGCGAATAATAAGGCATTTTTGCGGGTTTTGTTACAGTATTTATAAAAACAAGTCATAAGGCGTGCTGAAAAATGCTTTGAAATATCCTGCACTATAGTGCATGGTGCTGCCACGCGCGCCCTGCCCACATGACCTATCTATCTATTTCTGTGGGGTCACTATAACGGTCCCTGGGGCCGTATTATGAAGCGATACAATCATCATTGTTTCGGTGCGAAGAGGGATGGCGCTATACATCCTTTATAGCTCTGTCTCTCTCTCGCAACGGAACAATGATGATTCTAACACTTGATAATACGGTCCCTGATCAGTGGTGTAGACATTTAATATGAGCGTACCTTGTCGTTTCTCCGCAGCGAGTCCCGCCAGCGGTCGGGCGCGGGCGGCGGGGAGCGGCGCGGGCGCGGGGAGCCGCCGCCCGCGCCCGCACGAGCCTCGTCGCGGTACACTATCTTCTCGTAGCTGCCGCGTTACAAACGTTGTCGCAGCGTCGGGAAAGTGACAATCAAATTAATACAAAACATTTTAGTCGCGTTTCGGACGCTTTATAAGTCATAAGTCATTTAATATAAATAAATATCTTTCAGATATTTTTACACAGCACCATCTAGTCCCAAACTAAGCAGAGCTTGTGCTATCGGTACTAGACAATGGATATAATACTTAGATACTTTTATTTTGTAAATACATACTTATAATACATAAGAAATACCCAGACCAACACAAACACTTATATGTTCAACACACAAATATTTTTGTCCTGTGGGAATCGAACCCACGACCTCATTATCAGCAGTCCGACACTAGAACCACTAGACCAGAGGTCGTCATATTCATTTGTGTAATATAGGTACAAAAATAATATAAAGTTCTTAAAAACAATAAAGAGTCCGCTTTGTTATGCCAGCAAGCGTACAAATGTGTATTTAAAGTCTAAATGAGAAATTTGAATCAATATGCTAGTAAAAATTATTTAATTATTATCATGCAACTCGAAATGTCACAAAATAATAAAATGATAAAATGTAATGATGATGTTATAAAATAAAAATTATGAAATTGAAAATTGTTTATGAAAATGTATGCAACGAATTATATATAATCGCTTGATATCGAGTGACTCGAACAACTTCACGCACGACCCGCGCCCGTGCGATTGTTATAACTAGTCCCTAAGGCTAGTGGAAAATGTAAGAAACAAGTGGGTACATGATCACACACAACACAATACATATATGTATCGTATAAGGCATAGTACCCACGTATTATGTTTTTACTAAATAACTGGATGTTATACAAAAATCTTGGTCAGTCTAACTTAGTCAGTCAATCTGATAAACTACATGCTGTTACATCGACTAAAAGAATGTTAACAATAGACTTACCCGTCTTTCCCCCTCACAGAGACCGGCTTGCCCCCTCCGGTGGAGCTGCCCGTACTGGTACTGCCCTCCCCCGCACCCACCTCGCCGTAGATCACGTCTGGAACTGAACGACAACACAGCTCTAGAAACCGTTGAGGGACATAATAGCAACAATATTCACACAGACCTACAAGACTCCTTGAGACATAGACCAGGGGGGCCTAGTACGGGTTTGACACTTACAGATCATCATCCTAGCCCGGTATCACCCACTGCTGGGTATAGGCCTCCTTTCGTTTTTGTCAGACTTTGCGATCTTGTGCATCCCTCACCCAGGTGATTCCTGCGGCTTTGGCGATATCATTAACCCAGCACGCTTTCGGACGGTCCGGGTTTCTCCGACCTGACCTTGGTCACCACTCGGTTAGCGCTTTCTCTATCGGCCATCTCTACGCCGAGCCAGATGTCCTGCCCAACGCCACTTTAGCTCAATCGCCCTATCACGGACGTCGTAGACTTTGGTCCGAAAACGGATCTCGGTGTTTCGGACTCGGTCGAGGTTTATGCCGAGCATAGACGCTCCATGGCCCGTTGTGCCACTCGCACTCGGTGAACAGTCTCCTTTGTAAGCGTCCATGTCTTGGCACCATGAGTCATAGTTGGCAGGACACACTGGTTAAATAGACGTGTTTAAGCACTGAGGGATTCTCCTTGACTTACCGATACTTTCATCGAATTCGACGACTTTCATTCTTAATCAGTAGCACCCCTTGCGGATACGTGAAGGAACCACGGATTAATGAATGAAAGTCGGCGAAAACTATGAAAGTATTAAGTTTCAAACTCGTACTAGGCCCCCAGATAACATTTTGCGAAGCTTCAGAAAAGTTCTACGTCAAAATTTACAACTTTAGTGGAAAGTAACTCCGTTGTCACCAACTACGTCCCTTGCCAAAGTAACTAGCAGTAACAATTTGTACAAACCCATTTGCTGCCATGAAAGAAAGAAGGAAGAAAACTCGTACGAAGCACCGCAACAACGAGAGGTTTCAGCGATGGACTACTAGTCTACTATGCTCAGCTGTATACACATTACCGATGTGGTCGAGCCGCTGCAGCAGCTCGTGCTGCGCGGCGGCGCGGTTCTGGTGCTCCACGCCCATCAGCACGCGGTTGGTGTACACCTGGCGCCGCTCCTCCGCCTGCTTCTTCAGCATGAACTGCTCCAGCGTCACGAAGCCCACCAGGTTCTCAGTCTGCTGCCAAATTAACATAAGTGAGGTTAGTTAATAGGCTATTAAGTCACTCGTAACGACGTTAAGACGTACTACTGCAGTTTGACAGCTGTAGGCGCCTGATAGTTTGTGATACGCATCCGGGGATGTGTTGTTGGCCGCCAGCAGCGACACACGTATGTAGTAAGTGTTCGTGTGGTTCTGCTAAAGTCATCCGCGTGCATTCAGTCGTCATACGTTCCTCAGATAATGGAGATTTGCTCTTATCTTTACTGTTTAAACTAGAAATGCACAGACACCCCCCCCTTTAACCGCCCCAGGCGGATTTATCCGACATGGACATGAATTTTTGTATGAAAAATTACTGGTTTTCTGTCGTAAAATATGTCGTGGGCAAAATGGACATCATCATCATCATCATTATTTCAACCGAAAGACGTCCACTGCTGGACAAACGCCAGTGCGCTGGTCTACGGTGCTAAAGCCTTTTCAGAATCCGGCTTTTTCGGGAGGCTGGAAGTCGTCAAAACTGCGCGAAAGACGGTTCGTAGTGACTCTCAAAAACAGTTTGTTTACATGGTTCAGAAGTGAGATGGGCCTATAATTCTTCAGTAGAGCATTATCGCCCTTTTTGAAGAAAAGTACCACCATACCTCTGCTCCATGCCTGTGGCGTTCTTCCCTCTAGAATGACGGAACCAAACAACTTCTGAAGGGCCTTAACGATCGGTTTTCCACCCGCCTTCAGGAGTTCGGCCGTAATTCAGTCATCACCTTGTTATTTTTAAGCTACTTCAGAGCCATCCTAATCTCGTACCGACTGACGTCCGGAATATCTTCGGTATAGTGCATTGAATTAAGAAACCTATGGAAGTGGCCCATTCTACTATATCCACCTAGTTTATACAAATATCTATTAAATCGTTATTGAATTATGAAACTATTCTTTGTCTCTTGTTAACCAACGTGTTATGTCGTCTGGTGAAAGAGATCGCATGCTATTTGTATATTCTCTGTTTGGCAACATCTTTACGGGATGTCAAAATACCTACGCCGCGTGGCAACCCCGCTTACCCCGCAATGTGGCCCATAGTACATGAGCTGTCAAGTAAACAAACTAGGGCTGTTAATATTTTTTCTCAGATTTTCGATCTATCGATATTTTTAAATATACATTTTTAAATATAAATGTGACATAGCCGTATGATTGCCTTGACCTAGAAGCTTGATTTTTTATGTCCTAGGGACAGCCGAACTTAGTATTTGATATAATTGCATTATTTATTACTACTTGAAAATGATTTTAATCAGCACACATCTCCGGTACGAAACACGAGCGTCGATATCGATACTTTTTAGTTTTGATTACTTACTTCCCTAGCTATGGCCACCATAACGGTGGCCCGGATATTGTAGGTATACCACGCTTATTTCGTAGGTATTACTGGTCCATAGATACAAGTCAATGGTATAGTGTCGGGTCAATCGAGCTCTTAGGTCATTCGCCCGATTTGCAGCGGGTTTCTGGATGGACGTGTATAACCGTTCATAGAACTTCTCGACCTCTCTCAAGAGTTCTGGCTTGGAGGATAGGACTCTGCCACATATAAAATGGACATACCTAATGTTAAATGTCGAATGGGGCGGTCAACGCGTTAAGGTTAAATTACACAGATTATTATTATAATCTTCACTGAAGTAAAGGTAGAAACAAACAACACTAAATATATCTTCACATTTTCTTTAAAACAAGGTGCGAACTTACTTTCGGTTTTGGTTTCGGCACGTGCAGCGTAGGTTTGGTAACAAAGTCGCTCTTATCGAAATCGAGTAGATTGGGGTTGGAGGCGTGGATGTAGTTGATGGGTTTGGGCAGGCGGCGCCGCGCCCCCTCCTCCGCTGCGTCCAGAATGAGTGCAGGGGGCGCGGGGCCCGCGGGGGGCACAGCGGCCGGCGCCTCGGGAGGGGGCACGCGCCGGTAGCTACGGTAGTGCTCTGTAGGCACCGGCACGCCCGTCTGCTTGTTCTGTGAAACGCGTTAGTGATTGATTGAACTTTGTCATAACATTAGCTAATTGTTAGTAACGGACTTACTTTTAGCTTAGTATCATCCTTGGTTTTGTTCCTGTAGAAGAATCGCAGGTACTTCCTGTCGAGACTGGTGGACGAGTGCGGCACGTTCTCGTGCGACTCGCTGCGCTGCATGCGGTGCGTCAGTTTCTTGAGCGAGCCGAACTTGGACTTGTCCTTCTCCTTGTCGCGGTCACGAGATCGCTCGCGCTCCTTGTGCGGGCTTTCTGTGTCTGACTCCGTTTCGGAGTAGTCTGTCTCTGAAAACTGCTTTGATACGTCCATCTGAGGATGTCGAAATAACAAATGAATAATTTTCTATTAAACAAAAATTGATCGATTTGACTGTCTCCACCGCCATCTTGCATACAGCCAATAATTTCATTGTAGTATTTGGTTTCGATGAGTTTCGTTGTTTAGTTTATTAGTAATGGCGGCGGCGGCGGTGTGGTGCTAGTACACACTTACATTGGTGGCGAGCGAGGGCAGCAGCGTGGCGCGGTGTATGAGCTGGATCCAGGCGAGCTGCGCGTCGCGGGTGTCGCACGCGAAGTAGAAGGCGGTGCCGGTGCGGTGCTAGTACACACTTACATTGGTGGCGAGCGAGGGCAGCAGCGTGGCGCGGTGTATGAGCTGGATCCAGGCGAGCTGCGCGTCGCGGGTGTCGCACGCGAAGTAGAAGGCGGTGCCGGTGCGGTGCTAGTACACACTTACATTGGTGGCGAGCGAGGGCAGCAGCGTGGCGCGGTGTATGAGCTGGATCCAGGCGAGCTGCGCGTCGCGGGTGTCGCACGCGAAGTAGAAGGCGGTGCCGGTGCGGTGCTAGTACACACTTACATTGGTGGCGAGCGAGGGCAGCAGCGTGGCGCGGTGTATGAGCTGGATCCAGGCGAGCTGCGCGTCGCGGGTGTCGCACGCGAAGTAGAAGGCGGTGCCGGTGCGGTGCTAGTACACACTTACATTGGTGGCGAGCGAGGGCAGCAGCGTGGCGCGGTGTATGAGCTGGATCCAGGCGAGCTGCGCGTCGCGGGTGTCGCACGCGAAGTAGAAGGCGGTGCCGGTGCGGTGCTAGTACACACTTACATTGGTGGCGAGCGAGGGCAGCAGCGTGGCGCGGTGTATGAGCTGGATCCAGGCGAGCTGCGCGTCGCGGATGTCGCACGCGAAGTAGAAGGCGGTGCCGGTGCGGTGCTAGTACACACTTACATTGGTGGCGAGCGAGGGCAGCAGCGTGGCGCGGTGTATGAGCTGGATCCAGGCGAGCTGCGCGTCGCGGGTGTCGCACGCGAAGTAGAAGGCGGTGCCGGTGCGGTGCTAGTACACACTTACATTGGTGGCGAGCGAGGGCAGCAGCGTGGCGCGGTGTATGAGCTGGATCCAGGCGAGCTGCGCGTCGCGGGTGTCGCACGCGAAGTAGAAGGCGGTGCCGGTGCGGTGCTAGTACACACTTACATTGGTGGCGAGCGAGGGCAGCAGCGTGGCGCGGTGTATGAGCTGGATCCAGGCGAGCTGCGCGTCGCGGGTGTCGCACGCGAAGTAGAAGGCGGTGCCGGTGCGGTGCTAGTACACACTTACATTGGTGGCGAGCGAGGGCAGCAGCGTGGCGCGGTGTATGAGCTGGATCCAGGCGAGCTGCGCGTCGCGGGTGTCGCTCGCGAAGTAGAAGGCGGTGCCGGTGCGGTGCTAGTACACACTTACATTGGTGGCGAGCGAGGGCAGCAGCGTGGCGCGGTGTATGAGCTGGATCCAGGCGAGCTGCGCGTCGCGGGTGTCGCACGCGAAGTAGAAGGCGGTGCCGGTGCGGTGCTAGTACACACTTACATTGGTGGCGAGCGAGGGCAGCAGCGTGGCGCGGTGTATGAGCTGGATCCAGGCGAGCTGCGCGTCGCGGGTGTCGCACGCGAAGTAGAAGGCGGTGCCGGTGCGGTGCTAGTACACACTTACATTGGTGGCGAGCGAGGGCAGCAGCGTGGCGCGGTGTATGAGCTGGATCCAGGCGAGCTGCGCGTCGCGGGTGTCGCACGCGAAGTAGAAGGCGGTGCCGGTGCGGTGCTAGTACACACTTACATTGGTGGCGAGCGAGGGCAGCAGCGTGGCGCGGTGTATGAGCTGGATCCAGGCGAGCTGCGCGTCGCGGGTGTCGCACGCGAAGTAGAAGGCGGTGCCGGTGCGGTGCTAGTACACACTTACATTGGTGGCGAGCGAGGGCAGCAGCGTGGCGCGGTGTATGAGCTGGATCCAGGCGAGCTGCGCGTCGCGGGTGTCGCACGCGAAGTAGAAGGCGGTGCCGGTGCGGTGCTAGTACACACTTACATTGGTGGCGAGCGAGGGCAGCAGCGTGGCGCGGTGTATGAGCTGGATCCAGGCGAGCTGCGCGTCGCGGGTGTCGCACGCGAAGTAGAAGGCGGTGCCGGTGCGGTGCTAGTACACACTTACATTGGTGGCGAGCGAGGGCAGCAGCGTGGCGCGGTGTATGAGCTGGATCCAGGCGAGCTGCGCGTCGCGGGTGTCGCTCGCGAAGTAGAAGGCGGTGCCGGTGCGGTGCTAGTACACACTTACATTGGTGGCGAGCGAGGGCAGCAGCGTGGCGCGGTGTATGAGCTGGATCCAGGCGAGCTGCGCGTCGCGGGTGTCGCACGCGAAGTAGAAGGCGGTGCCGGTGTGGTACACCTTGAAGGCGTGCGCGCGCGACTTGACCTCGGGCGCCGCGCTCACCGTGAACCCCTCCAGGTAGATCATGCAGTCGGCCCTGGCGCACTGCAGACAGAGGCGGGTGCGGGTGAGTGCGGGCGGGCGGGCGCGGGGCGCGCGGCGCGGGGCGCGCGGCGCGGGGCGCGCGGGGGCGGCGCGGCGCGTACCTCGGGCGCGCGGTAGGCGTACAGCAGGCTGTGCGCCAGCAGCAGGTGGCGGCGCGCCCAGCGCGGCTGGGAGGCGGCGCGGGCCCGCACGCGCTGCCACACGCCGCCCGCCGCGCCGCGCGCCGCCAGCGCCCGCGCCGGCACCGCGCGCCGCTCTGCAACACGGACAGTCAAAGCCTAAAGTTATTATTTCGAATAAGCATATACATGCACTTTCAAAACGTTATATAAGAATCTAGTTGCACGCATGGTATAATAAAATATTTCACCAGGTACTCTCTTCCCGTGACAGCTAGGTCACGTGATTGCCTCCGTATTATGTCATCGGCTGTGAAGCCAATAACGGGCTGTTATCCGTGACACTTGTCAGTTTGATGTACTGTCACTTTTCAATATGTATTTTATTATTTTGAAATTGAGATATACAGGGAAAAAAGTTAACTAGTGCGCAAATTTTTTTTTGTGGTTCGGTATGAGTAACAGAACACATTTCCATTAATTGTTCAATACTTTTTTTTTCTTTTTTTTATCCGACTTAAAATCAGCAAAATATGGACATAATCTGTTCGTAATAACACAATGAAAGCGCGTGACAGCTGGCTCACGCGGCCGTCCGGGAAGGGGTTCTACCCCCGATGCAAATCCGCAGACGCATGAGCCAGCCGTCGCGCGCTTTCATTGGTGTCATTACGAACAGATTATGTTCATATTTTGCTGATTATAAGTCGGATAAAAATATAAAAAAAAATGATTGGACAATTAATGGAAATGTGTGCTATTACTCATACTGAACCACCAAAAAAATTTGCGCACTAGTTAAAATTTTTTCCTGTACATACTTCTAAACTATTTGTGAGCAAAATTACGTAAATACTTACAACGTTTATAACTATAGAAGTTATTAAGCTGTAAAGGATTAAGACAGACGGACGGACATGATGAAACTACAAGGGTTCCTTGTAGGAACTACGGAACCCTAAAAAAATTTACAAAAAAGACGTTTTAATAAACTAAAACCCGACTATGGAAAAACAAACTAACATAAAAAAAAGTTATGAACAGAAACTTACTAGCAAGAATGGAGCTCTTCTTTTTCAGACTTCTCGATTTCGATGTGGGGAAGATGCCTCGCACCGCGCTGGTCGGCGACAAGGCCAGCCCCCGGGGGGGCGCCTCGCTGTGCGCCTGCGCGCCCATGACGATGTCGCCGGCGCCCGGGCCGCCCAGCGCGGCGCCCGGGCCGCCCGGCGCGGCGCCCGGGGCCAGGCCGGGGCGCCGCGCGGGCGCCTCGCTGGCCGCACTGTTGATGGCGGGCATCTCGCGCCGCTCGCTCGGGATCACGCGGATGTCGTGCTTTGTTATGTGCCGGAGGGGCACCGATATCTGGGGAGAGATTGTATTTTTTATTGTTGATGGATTCGACGACAATGCGTCGTAAGAATTTATGACATCATGTATGAAATGAAATTATTTCGACGGCAAATAATGCATCGACTATACATGTACCTAACAATCGTTGACACCCTTTCCAGCATCAAATCGATATTAATTGGTTAAATGTAATTTAATACATTTCACAAAACACAGATTGCTGACGTCACTCAAAAAGCTGCCAAGCTTAAGTGGGACTGGGCCGGACACGTTTGCCGAATGTCAGTCAATTTTTGGCCTAAAATTTGTACCGAGTGGGTCCCGAACACAGACCAGTAAGCCTCAAGACGCCGCATAAACAAAGCTTTGCATGAAAACACAGTCGTAAAATGTTGGCGGGGACCGGGGGGCGGACGGTGCGTTATGATTGGTCGGCTCAAATGTTCGGTGATATGATTGGTGCCGCTCGCTGACGGAGTGACGTGCCGATTGGTAGCTGGGCGAAAGATATGCAGTGCTACTGCATATGCGTTGTGACCGGGGGTATCCGGCTAATAGGCGTCTAGAGTCTTACTGGTCTGTGGTCCCGAAAAACGTGCAACGGCATCGCGGCAGGCCCAGGCGAAGATGACGGGACGAGCTGGACTCGTATAGAAAAGACTGGTTCACAATTTTACTTGACCAGAAAGAGTGGAATAGGGAAAGGGAGGTCTTTGCCCTGCAGTGGGACAATATAGGCTGAAAATAAATAAATAATAATAATACAATTAAAAAAAAAACTATTCATTCATTAAAATTAATTACTGACTTGGCATTTTTTATTTTGCTTTTTATTACACCATAATGTCTTTTAATAATGATTTATATAGTATACCTAATAATATTTGAAATACTTACAATGTTCATGTCGTGCTCACATTAATTAACTTGTTTTTTTTTTTGCATGCCCACAGGTAAAATATGGCTGAACTTTGTTTATTATGTTTACCACCATGTTATGTACCATGTACCCATATTTGCAAAATAAAATATCTTTATCTTTAAATTTCATTTTAAATTCATATTTTATTATTATTTGTTTTTATTTTGAATTATTAAATTATTGATTATTTTGAAATTTTTAGACATTCATTATTTAAATTAAATTATTTTATTAAAATACTTAAATTTGTACGCCTTGATAGGCAAAACATGTAGGTGCTTCACTTTATTTTATATCTTGCATGCTTATTTTGTATGTAAACGCATGTTTGACAAATAAATGATCTTTATCTTTCACCGTATTTTTTTTTCTAATTCCAACTTCGCGTCCGGCGTACATCGGATGCGAAGTTAGAATTATAATAAAATAAAATAAATGTACCCTGGAATCTCAATTAAAGGCTAATGAAAAGATCAAAAGAACCTTAAAAGTACTTACGTGTGCAGTGTCAACCGGCCGCACAAGTTTGAGTGGCGAAGCAGGCGGCTCCTCCGTGCGGGGCACAGCGCGTAGCACCGCGTAGGGGCCCGGCGCGGGGGCCGCGTGCGGGGACGGGGACGAGTACACGGGGACCACGGCGGGCCGCGGGGGCGGGGTGGGGCGCGGGGGCGGCTCCGGGGCGCGCGCAGAGCTGCTGCGGGGGAACCTGACCGACATACAACGGGAGATTGATACATACATGGTGATTCAACCAGCGAAAAATGGAAAACGATCTACAAAGAATTCGAATTGGTTTCATGATATTATGGAACTTAAGTCGAACTGTCTTACAGGCTTTACGGAAAATAGTAAACATTGACTTAATTGCCTTCCATGCAGGAGGGGGGGAGTTCGATCGCGGCCCGTACCTCTGACTTTTGGATTCATGTGCGGATCAGAATTTGATTATCACTTGCTTTAACGGTGAAGGAAAACATCGTGAGGAAACCTACACACCTGAGAGTGCTCCATACAGTTCTCGATGGTGTGTGTAGTCCACCAACCCGCATTAGGCCAGCGTGGTGGACTAAGGCCTTAACCTTCTCATACTGAGAAGAGGCCTGTGCCCAGCAGTGGGACAGTAATGGGCTGATTATGTTGTATGTTGTTGACTTAATAAATGAGCTCACCTGGGCGCAGTATTGTCCGCGGGGTCGGGCGAGCCGGCGGGCCGCGCCTCCATGGCGGAGCGGCGGCGGTGCTCCATCATCGCTATGTTGATCGTCTCCAGTATCCGCTCGGTGGTCGCCTCGTCTCGCTCAGGGACGAGGCTCTCACTTTCCACTTTAGCTTCGGCTTCAGTCGGGGCCGCTCGTTCGTCAGCATTGCTGCGACGGCCGCGCTGCAATATTGCTTCGCCGATCTGAGAACTCGACTTCTTGAAATCGAGTATCCTGTCAGCTTTGTCGGCCGAGTGCGCGGCGAGCGGGCTGTCCGTGGGCGTGGTGGGCGACTCGGGGATGGTCTGCGCCGCCAGCGGGCCCGGCTCGTCCAGGCTGGCGTCGAAGTCGTAGGCGGGCGTGGAGTGGCTCTTGTCCAGCCGGCCGCGCGCGGGGGAGCGCGGCGCGGGGCGGGGCCGCGCGCGCAGCACGCCCAGGCACGTGCGCGGGCGCGGGGAGCGCTCCAGCCCCGTGCTGCACGACACGGCCTGGCCAACCACCAGTTTGTTAATATTCATTTACCTACACTCGTATCGTAAAATTCGAATTATGAACTCGAAAGTAATGTCACAATGACATACTTTACGCACATGCACCTGTAATGAATTTAAAAAATTTCATTACAATACAGTTTGCTGAACAAAACAATGCGGTAATTTAATTTTTTTTCCATAACCGCACACTTCAGCCCAACTAAGGAGTTTTTAATGCCACTTCGACCCAACGAAGGAGTTTACAAACCTTTTTTTTAGCAGTCGTACAGTTTGGCACCAATGAGTACACAAAATTCAGGGTGGCGCCACTAGTCATACATTGAAAAATTTTATCGTTTAAAATCACGTTTTTGGCAGAACTTTGGGTTGTCATATTGCTTTAAATTATATTTAAGTGTTTACAGGCATATTTTTTGTATGATAAAACAGATTGACGGAATCCTGACAAGGATAGAAAATTAGTTCCGATTATAAAGATTTCAACAGACTATATTTTATTATCTGTGTAGGCGCGCGCCGGGGCACGTGCGCGGCCGCGCGCCCGTTTACTGGATTTGGTCATCGTTACTAGTAAATTTATTGTAATTGTTTACGTTATTATTATTTTGTTTATTTATTTATTTATCTTTCTTATAACTACCATTACAGGATTTTTTTTTTAACCCAAAGCGGCAGTGTACGGAATATAAACATGATAATGTATGGTTTATGGTTTTGTATGTCTAAAGTTTTATTCTGGGCAAAAATATCTGACTACAGCAGTGATACTGAACTGAGGAGAATATGACCCCGCCTGCATTTCTGGATGCAGCAACGTAAATGACGAACAATCTTTTACCAGAAAAATCAAGAAAAACTACGACAATGTTACCAAGATTTTGACTTTGGTATTTTATTTAAAATTGTATGAGTTTAGATAAAACAGTGTATGAAATTGACATAACTAGGTATTAAAACACTCGTGTGATACTATTATTAACCTAATTATTTATTTTTTTATCCGACTTAAAATCAGCAAAATATGGACACAATCTGTTCGTAATAACATCAATGAAAGCGTGTGACGGCTGGCTCACGCGGCCGTCCGGGAGGGGGTTGTACCCCGATGCAAACCCTCAGCCGCAAAAAAAAAAATTTTGAACAATAAATGGAAATGTATTCTATTACTCATACGGAACCACCAAATAAAATTTGCGCACTAGTTAAATTTTTTTCCAGTATTTGTCAAAAAATAAATAATTTGTAAGTTCTAAAAATTAATATTAACTTGTGTTATAAATAAAAAATAAAAAAAATATTTTTAATATTAGGCTGTTTAGCGGTTTCCTTCAACCACCTGCGCGCGCATACCTATACGTCACCGTGCGATTACAGTAATCCGCGCGCCATTTTTCACAAATTCAATATTTGCCTAAAATATATATGTTTACATGCTTTTTTCCTCGCAAGTGTGTTGGAAAACGTCGTATGACACGCGTGAGCATTGGCTATTATACTCTCGACTCTATTACGCCTTCGGCTCGGGCTGCAATACAGCCTCGAGTATAATAGCCAACTTAACTCACTTGTATCATCATGTACTATTAAAAAACCCCCGACACAACCCATTCACTCATTCATTTTACACATTCATACAAAAATGTTTGATTTACAGCGACCGGCGCAGCGCGAGGCAGCGAGGCAGCGAGGCGGCGACGGCTACGACACCGACGAGTAGTTCATTCGCCAGAAACGGCAGGATATCGTATACCATTTCGTATCGATTAAACGAGTGAAAGTAGCTTAGAATGCCTCACCAATTTATCCGAATTTCTCTTTCCTGCACCATCATCAAACCCTGATCACCATCTATCTACTTATAACTTATTCATTGCAACCATTTCAATGAACCCAACCCAAACACGATACCTCTGCTGTAAGTTAGTGAGGAAATAGGTGTCCTGCAGACTCTAGGTGATGCTGCAGCATCAACTCAACGTTACCATGTTCTTGCAATATCATAGAAGTAACAAGATATACATTTTTGAATCGATCAGACTTGTGGAAGTTGCTCACATCCCTTCATCAACCAGAAACTAACTGATCATCTTCAAATAGCTGAACAGATTGTCTTGCATCATAGCTAAGAACACTCAAAATCAAGTCACCTTTCAAACAAAAACAAAAAAAACAAAATCGATTCATCCGTCTGCTCTGGGCGCTACGATGGCACAGATAGACACACAGATACACACCTCAAAAACATAACACCCCTCTTTTTCGTCGGGTGTTAAAAACATAAACACCGGGGGATACAAATAACTTTACTGTTTGGGTCTGGACTATGTTACCTTGTCCCGCGCGTATAGAGCGATGTCGTCTGGCGTTGGAGTCATGCTGGCACTGCCCCCTTCGTGGCCCCACCTCTGTTGCTTCAGCTCTTGCCAAAACTGTACCAAAACAAATTTTATATTCATTATTAACGCCATTAAGATACCCACTATTTTCAATAAAGTGGGCAGGATAGTACTACCTGTTCAATAGTGTGGCTCGGTCGCTTGTACAATGGGCTATCTCCACTGATCGAGTGCCGCCTTTGAACTGCTGCCCTTGGCTTCGGCGGATACATTCTGTAAGCAAATTTTTTTGATAAAAAAACAGGTGCATCGGGTGACGCTAGATACAAGCGAAGGTTCATTTGTATGCGCGCATAGAACGCTCACGCGATTTAACGGTGACGTTATTTCTCGGTTTACTCCCCAGCGTCCGAACGCGCAACGACGCTATAGAAGTTTCTATTAAAAAAAATGTTATACTTTAACAACGTAGTTGTGGCACAGCAATAACATTTGATGTATGAACTCGACGTTCGAAGTAAATTCGCTTGAAGGTCAGTTTCGATGGATAGACGGACGGTACGGCGGACGTTGAGGCTGCAGGTAGTAGGGACTCGCTTATTAGTAGCTAACCGGGACCTGTTGGGGGTGGTAGGAGAAAGCAGAGCCTATACCACGCTCCCGACCAAAGGTAGTCAGAACAACACCGTGGTAGTTTCAGTCAGTAAGAATCAGACACTGGCTCCACCCTCTCCGGGCAGAGTGCGTTCATAACGATTTCTCCGCGAAAAAACAGGGTGGTCAAGATGCACGTATTCTTAAGCTTAATTTCACCAACAATATACAATATTTCTCTGGTTACACAATCGTTTACCCATACATCCAGGTTTTTTTTCGAGTAATCGGGCGTTTAAACAGACAATTAATGTTGATGAACACCGGCCTTAATGAGCTAGATCTAGCTAGACCTGACACAGATATACCAGGTGTACAGGCTCCCGACGCGGATCCGTCAACGCTGCCCGTGATAATTGGCAGACAGTCGCCAGAGGGAAGAAGAGAAGGGGGAAGAAGAAAAAGGCTCCCACACAAAACTGCGGATTCCGCCAAGCAAGGAGCGAAGGCTTCATCTGGGTCCAGGAAAAGAACAAGGAAGCGCAGACGTCTCGTGCCTAAGTCGGCTGCAGTCATTCTAACACATAAATTAATAATAGCATTCTGAAGTGCTGCTTAGCCGAGAGGGGGCTCACATATGCGCCTGGCAAAAGCAAGGCAAAGTGTAGATCTGGTGGAGCTCGGTATCACTTATATTAGGTTCCGCCAGTCAGCAACCGGGGCTCGTTTGTTGGAGTTCCCGAGGGCTGAAGGCTGTGTGTCCTTCCGTCTGATGCAGGTTTTGTCGGGGCATGATTGCTTCGGCAAATACCTGCACAAAGTGGCAAAACGTCAAAAAAAAAAAGGTATACCTGGTATGGTCGAGGTGCAGCTGCGTGGGCGAGGCGGGCGGCGACAGTGGCTCGCTCTCGTCGGAGGACGAGGCCGGCTCGTCGCGTGGCTCGGTGCTGCTCTCCTGAGGGTCCTCGGGCACTGCCGGTGGAGATGCGGGCAGGGGACTCAACGTCTCACAGCGACTACAAAAACAATATTGTACCATTTACATTATTATAATTTATATCTAATAATGCTACGGCTCCAGCTGAATCTTAACGCGTTAACACGCAGTAATAACGCGTGAGCTCTGTTAGTTACCTGTGCAGCAGCAGCTCCGCGTAGAGGTGCGGCGGGCGGTAGTGGTCGAGGCGGTGCATGCGGCGCGCGTTCAGCTGCGGCGTGGCCAGCGCGGGCGGCGCGGCGTGAGCTCTGTTAGTTACCTGTGCAGCAGCAGCTCCGCGTAGAGGTGCGGCGGGCGGTAGTGGTCGAGGCGGTGCATGCGGCGCGCGTGCAGCTGCGGCGTGGCCAGCGCGGGCGGCGCGGCGTGAGCTCTGTTAGTTACCTGTGCAGCAGCAGCTCCGCGTAGAGGTGCGGCGGGCGGTAGTGGTCGAGGCGGTGCATGCGGCGCGCGTGCAGCTGCGGCGTGGCCAGCGCGGGCGGCGCGGCGTGAGCTCTGTTAGTTACCTGTGCAGCAGCAGCTCCGCGTAGAGGTGCGGCGGGCGGTAGTGGTCGAGGCGGTGCATGCGGCGCGCGTGCAGCTGCGGCGTGGCCAGCGCGGGCGGCGCGGCGTGAGCTCTGTTAGTTACCTGTGCAGCAGCAGCTCCGCGTAGAGGTGCGGCGGGCGGTAGTGGTCGAGGCGGTGCATGCGGCGCGCGTGCAGCTGCGGCGTGGCCAGCGCGGGCGGCGCGGCGTGAGCTCTGTTAGTTACCTGTGCAGCAGCAGCTCCGCGTAGAGGTGCGGCGGGCGGTAGTGGTCGAGGCGGTGCATGCGGCGCGCGTGCAGCTGCGGCGTGGCCAGCGCGGGCGGCGCGGCGTGAGCTCTGTTAGTTACCTGTGCAGCAGCAGCTCCGCGTAGAGGTGCGGCGGGCGGTAGTGGTCGAGGCGGTGCATGCGGCGCGCGTGCAGCTGCGGCGTGGCCAGCGCGGGCGGCGCGGCGTGAGCTCTGTTAGTTACCTGTGCAGCAGCAGCTCCGCGTAGAGGTGCGGCGGGCGGTAGTGGTCGAGGCGGTGCATGCGGCGCGCGTGCAGCTGCGGCGTGGCCAGCGCGGGCGGCGCGGCGTGAGCTCTGTTAGTTACCTGTGCAGCAGCAGCTCCGCGTAGAGGTGCGGCGGGCGGTAGTGGTCGAGGCGGTGCATGCGGCGCGCGTGCAGCTGCGGCGTGGCCAGCGCGGGCGGCGCGGCGTGAGCTCTGTTAGTTACCTGTGCAGCAGCAGCTCCGCGTAGAGGTGCGGCGGGCGGTAGTGGTCGAGGCGGTGCATGCGGCGCGCGTGCAGCTGCGGCGTGGCCAGCGCGGGCGGCGCGGCGTGAGCTCTGTTAGTTACCTGTGCAGCAGCAGCTCCGCGTAGAGGTGCGGCGGGCGGTAGTGGTCGAGGCGGTGCATGCGGCGCGCGTGCAGCTGCGGCGTGGCCAGCGCGGGCGGCGCGGCGTGAGCTCTGTTAGTTACCTGTGCAGCAGCAGCTCCGCGTAGAGGTGCGGCGGGCGGTAGTGGTCGAGGCGGTGCATGCGGCGCGCGTGCAGCTGCGGCGTGGCCAGCGCGGGCGGCGCGGCGTGAGCTCTGTTAGTTACCTGTGCAGCAGCAGCTCCGCGTAGAGGTGCGGCGGGCGGTAGTGGTCGAGGCGGTGCATGCGGCGCGCGTGCAGCTGCGGCGTGGCCAGCGCGGGCGGCGCGGCGTGAGCTCTGTTAGTTACCTGTGCAGCAGCAGCTCCGCGTAGAGGTGCGGCGGGCGGTAGTGGTCGAGGCGGTGCATGCGGCGCGCGTGCAGCTGCGGCGTGGCCAGCGCGGGCGGCGCGGCGTGAGCTCTGTTAGTTACCTGTGCAGCAGCAGCTCCGCGTAGAGGTGCGGCGGGCGGTAGTGGTCGAGGCGGTGCATGCGGCGCGCGTGCAGCTGCGGCGTGGCCAGCGCGGGCGGCGCGGCGTGAGCTCTGTTAGTTACCTGTGCAGCAGCAGCTCCGCGTAGAGGTGCGGCGGGCGGTAGTGGTCGAGGCGGTGCATGCGGCGCGCGTGCAGCTGCGGCGTGGCCAGCGCGGGCGGCGCGGCGTGAGCTCTGTTAGTTACCTGTGCAGCAGCAGCTCCGCGTAGAGGTGCGGCGGGCGGTAGTGGTCGAGGCGGTGCATGCGGCGCGCGTGCAGCTGCGGCGTGGCCAGCGCGGGCGGCGCGGCGTGAGCTCTGTTAGTTACCTGTGCAGCAGCAGCTCCGCGTAGAGGTGCGGCGGGCGGTAGTGGTCGAGGCGGTGCATGCGGCGCGCGTGCAGCTGCGGCGTGGCCAGCGCGGGCGGCGCGGCGTGAGCTCTGTTAGTTACCTGTGCAGCAGCAGCTCCGCGTAGAGGTGCGGCGGGCGGTAGTGGTCGAGGCGGTGCATGCGGCGCGCGTGCAGCTGCGGCGTGGCCAGCGCGGGCGGCGCGGCGTGAGCTCTGTTAGTTACCTGTGCAGCAGCAGCTCCGCGTAGAGGTGCGGCGGGCGGTAGTGGTCGAGGCGGTGCATGCGGCGCGCGTGCAGCTGCGGCGTGGCCAGCGCGGGCGGCGCGGCGTGAGCTCTGTTAGTTACCTGTGCAGCAGCAGCTCCGCGTAGAGGTGCGGCGGGCGGTAGTGGTCGAGGCGGTGCATGCGGCGCGCGTGCAGCTGCGGCGTGGCCAGCGCGGGCGGCGCGGCGTGAGCTCTGTTAGTTACCTGTGCAGCAGCAGCTCCGCGTAGAGGTGCGGCGGGCGGTAGTGGTCGAGGCGGTGCATGCGGCGCGCGTGCAGCTGCGGCGTGGCCAGCGCGGGCGGCGCGGCGTGAGCTCTGTTAGTTACCTGTGCAGCAGCAGCTCCGCGTAGAGGTGCGGCGGGCGGTAGTGGTCGAGGCGGTGCATGCGGCGCGCGTGCAGCTGCGGCGTGGCCAGCGCGGGCGGCGCGGCGTGAGCTCTGTTAGTTACCTGTGCAGCAGCAGCTCCGCGTAGAGGTGCGGCGGGCGGTAGTGGTCGAGGCGGTGCATGCGGCGCGCGTGCAGCTGCGGCGTGGCCAGCGCGGGCGGCGCGGCGTGAGCTCTGTTAGTTACCTGTGCAGCAGCAGCTCCGCGTAGAGGTGCGGCGGGCGGTAGTGGTCGAGGCGGTGCATGCGGCGCGCGTGCAGCTGCGGCGTGGCCAGCGCGGGCGGCGCGGCGTGAGCTCTGTTAGTTACCTGTGCAGCAGCAGCTCCGCGTAGAGGTGCGGCGGGCGGTAGTGGTCGAGGCGGTGCATGCGGCGCGCGTGCAGCTGCGGCGTGGCCAGCGCGGGCGGCGCGGCGTGAGCTCTGTTAGTTACCTGTGCAGCAGCAGCTCCGCGTAGAGGTGCGGCGGGCGGTAGTGGTCGAGGCGGTGCATGCGGCGCGCGTGCAGCTGCGGCGTGGCCAGCGCGGGCGGCGCGGCGTGAGCTCTGTTAGTTACCTGTGCAGCAGCAGCTCCGCGTAGAGGTGCGGCGGGCGGTAGTGGTCGAGGCGGTGCATGCGGCGCGCGTGCAGCTGCGGCGTGGCCAGCGCGGGCGGCGCGCGGGCGGCGCGGCGGCGCAGGCGCAGCGTGAGCTCGGCGCCGGCGCCGCTGCAGGCTCGCACCACCGCGTCGCCACTCCAGCCAATCACGCACTGGTTGCCCACCTGCACAGGACGATCAACCACTCTTCTAGGACGGGCTTAAGTTACACTACAGAAAATATTTAGTCACGGAATGTTAGTCATTTTGCATCATCAGTATGAATTTATCTAAAACTATCAAAGTGTATGGAACAGATGTTATTTTTTTCACGATTTCAGAGTTGGTCCCATTGTAAAACCGCGTTTTCACTAGAGGAAATGTATCCATTTGGGACGCTCTGCTAGCAACGACACGCGCGACTTCCGTGTCCCTCGACCTCAACAATCGTTCGACAAGCTTTGCGTGAGAACGCGTGACGTTCTTCCGCAAAATGGCAGTAGTGTAGCCCTCGGGCGACATCTCGGTTACAACCTTTTATGATATTGCAGATGCACTGGATAAAAGGATTACCTACTAATATAGTTTATTAAGTATTACTAAAAAAAATATGGACCTGTGTATCTGAATTAAACAATAAATAATAATAATAAAAAGAGAAGAGGTACATGCCGTGTATACTGATTTTAGTAAAGCCTTTGATCTTATACATCACACTATTTTGCTAAAAAAAAAACAGGTATGGGTATTCATAGGTCATTGCTGCGGTGATGCGAGCCTTAAATTCAATTCAATTCAATTCTTTATTTGCGTGAATATTGTTACATAGATGGTAATAGTAGTTTATGAAACTGTTGCATAATAGGGGTTATTAAAACACGAGTGTGAGTTTAAAAACCGAGCCGTAGGCGAGGTTTTTAATAGTATCACACGAGTGTTTTAATACCTAATTATGTCAGTTTCATACACTATTTTATCTACACTCATACAATTTTAAATAAAATACCAAAGTCAAAATCTTAGTAACATTGTCGTTGTTTTCCTTGATTTCTCTGGTAAAAGATTGTTCGTCATTTACGTTGCTGCATCCAGAAATTCAGGCGGGGTCATATTCTCCTCAGTTCAGTATCACTGCTGTAGTCAGATATTTTTGCCCAGAATAAAACTTTCGACATACAAAACCATAATAATAACGTAAACAATAACAATAAATTTACAAGTAACGATGTCCAAATCCAGTAGGCCAGGCGCGCGGCCGCGCACGCGCGCTGGTGCGCGCCTACACAGATAATAAAATATAGTCTGGCGACAACATTATAATCGGAACTAATTTTCTATCCTTGTCAGGATTCCGTCAATCTCTGTTTTATCATACAAAAAATATGCCTGTAAACACTTAAATATAATTAAAAGCAACATGACAATCAAAAGTTCTGCCAAAAACGCGATTTTAAACGATAAAAATTTTCAATGTATGACAAGTGGCGCCACCCTGAATTTTGTGTACTCATTGGTGCCAAACTGTACGACTGCTAAAAAAAAGGTTTGAAAACTCCTTGGTTAGGTCGAAGTGGCATTAAAAACTCCTTAGTTAGGCTGAAGTGTGCGGTTATGGAAAAAAAATTAAATTACCGCATTGTTTTGTTCAGCAAACTGTATCGTAATGAAACTTTTTAAATTCATAACAGGTGCATGTGCGTAAAGTATGTCATTATGACATTACTTTCGAGTTCATAATTCGAATTTTACGATACGAGTGTAGATAAAAAAATATATTGTATTGGTACATAATATTCCGCCTAAAATAGGGCATGCAAACATTGTTGGGTAGTCTACCACAGCACTAAGTATACATACATTTTCAAATCTAACAATTCATTTTTAACATTAGGTTATCTACATCCATTTTATAATAATTCATGTCATATCATATTATTTCTAATTACCTACATGTCCACGGTATAATTTAAATCTCAATTGTTGATAATATAATTTAAAAGTCACAAATTGTTTACCCATTTTTAAGAAATCCGTAACAGAATAAAACCCTCTTTCTAACAAAAATATTTTCAATTTCTTTATAAATTGTTTGTATGGTAGTTCTTTTAAGTCGTTGGGTATTGTGTTATAAACATATCCACACATTACGAAGCAATTTCGTTGATACATTGTTGTTTTTGGAATTCTCGGTAGCACAATCCTGTTTGGATCTCGAGTATTTCTAGGATACATGTCACTAGCAGTTGTGAAAAGTTTACAATTCATTTTAACAAATTTCGCTATTTCTAATATATACATGCAGGGTAGAGTAAGCAATCCTAATCTTTTGAACAGGGGCTTACATGATATCCAAGGAGCTACCCCACAGATTGCTCGGACGCATTTCTTATTCCCTTATTTTAGAAATCGGTCACAAATGACAGTTATTCAGGGTTTCAAATCCCACACAAATGTTATATCATCAGGAGTACCGCAGGGCTCACATATGGGTCCATTTTTCTTTTTATAAATGACTAGCTGTGCCCGCGACTCCGTCCGCGTGGATGTCGGAAAATAACATCGTGTCACAATTATGAACACAATGTCTTCTAATGTATACACAGACGACTACACTATTTACCTACCATACTATATTTTGTTTTTACAACCAACCGGCTAAGGTGATGGAATTTCATGGAATTAGCCCTAAACTCATCTCATTCTGAGAAGACGCTCGTGCCCAGCTGTGGGAAGTAGTTGGGCTGATTACGTTAAGTTATTCTATAACACTAACCACATCTCTTCTATTTCTGAGAAGAGGCCCATGCCCAGCAGTGGGACTGTAATGGGCTGATAATGTTATGTTCTTCTATAATAGTAACAATATCAAGTTAATTAACTCTTCTCATTTTGAGAAGAGGGCCATACCCAGCAGTGACACAGTAATGGGTTGACTACGTTATGTAATTCTATCATATTTTCTAGTTTCTTAACTCTTCTCGTTCCGAGAAGAGGTCCGTGCCCAGCAGTGGGGCAGTAGGTAATGGGCTTATTTTGTTATATAATCTATTTATGATAATCTATATTGTTAAATATCCAGTTCCTTAACTCTTCTCATTCCAAGAAGAGGCCCATGCCCAGCAGCGGGACAGTGATGGGCTGACTATGTTATGTTATTCTACAATTTCTATAATACTAACACCATCTATTTGTATTTTTAGCAACCAACCAACAATCATGACCTCTACTTTGTATGCAACTTAATACAATTATATTTTAAGTTAGACTAATACCAATACAATTGCAAAGTTTCATTACGATCTGTTCAGCTGCTTTCACGTGATGAGGTAACAAACAGACAGACAGACAGACATAAATTTTTTAAACGATTGATTCGTGTTCTATAGCTTATTTCTAGTCCTTCTAGCCGGTTTTCGCGAAAAAAAACTGAATGTACAGACTTTTCGACCTTTACAGTTTTATTATAGTATAGATAGATAGAAGATAGATTTGGCGAGTTTATTAGAACGTAAATGAAAGCCAATGAAAAAAATAAAAAATAAATGTACCAAATAATAAACTGCACAGAAGATCAATTAAAACTGCAAACTGAAATTGGTAGCGTCCAGGTGGTGCACTGAGAATCACATGCATTTGAACGTTAGTAAATTTAAGCATTACAAGAAAAAGAAACCAAACTATTGCAACTTAATAAATTGACAGTGTACTCCTGGAAGAGATACGGTCTATTCGCAACTTGGCCGTAATTCAATCAACTCAGCCTATCGCAGTCCACTGCTGGACATAGGCCTCTCCCAAGTTGCGCCACAACGCTCGGTCGCCGTAATTAAGGTTTTCTTTATTATTAATGGTTCACAAATCGGACATGACAATAATCACTTGTACATTAAAATATCGTAACATAAAAATTAAATTGCATACCCTAAAATAGTGAACACAGCATACATTACAAATTATGAGTTCAGTAATTTAGATTTACTGAATGGTAATTGTAATTGTTAAATTGTTCCGTGTGGTGACGGACGTAAAGAATTGCACCACCCTATATCTTTTCATGGGTGTTGTAAAAGGCGACTAAGGGATTCACCAGAGGATGGGCAGCAGCGTTCTCTGAGTATTTAACCAACCAACTGCGATCGTCAACCCGCCTGTCAAGCGTGGCGATTATGGCATATTCCCCCCTTTGCAGAGGCCTATTGTATTGTATTGTATTGTATTGTATTTATTGATAACAATTGTTACAAGTCATTTTTTTTAAATTAACATAATTCTTAACTTACTCAGACTTAACTTTATCAGAAGTTAACATAACATTTTCGTTCATTATAATATTTTATATAATAGTTACTAAATAACACTTAATTTCGTATTTAATATAAAAATTAACATTGCATTGAAAAAAACAAAATTGTAATAGAATTTAAAATAACATTTGCGTTTATTGTCATCAGCTGATAAAATACATCATTATTAAAAATGATGATCTAAAAAATTCAAATAAGTATAAAAATCAATAATTAACAGTACCCGTGCATCAAAAAGTCGAAAATAAACACTAACTAAAACAAGGGTAGTTTCATAAACTCTTCGTCAAAATCATAAAATTCACGGTCAATTAGCCATGACTTGAGCCTGTTTTTAAAAATAGCGGTAGAAGCTGCATTCCTCACGGTCTCAGGTAACCGATTGAACACCTCTGGCCCCATCACACGGGCGGTTTTGCTAGACTTGGTTAATTTATGTGCTACGTTACGTAAACGGTTTTTATGCCTGGTGTTGTAGTGATGAGCACTACCTAACGTTTCGAAACAATCTCTATTCTGGACGACATACACAGCGACCTGATATATGTGGATCGATGGGAGCGTCATTATGTTGAGAGATTTAAAGTGTCCTCTAGTTGACTCGCCGTCGTCATGTATGCCAACAATCGCGCGCACGGCTCGCTTCTGCATACGGAACGCACGTAGCCTATCGGAAGCCCGCGCCCACAGCTCCGTGCCGTACGATAGGATCGAATGTACAGTAGCAAAGTAGCAAGTCTTTACAACTTCCTTGCTAGCTGTAGCGGCCAAACGGCGCAGTGCGAAGCACGCGCTGCCCAGCTTAGCACACAGGTGGTCGATGTGCGCGTCCCATACGAGTCCCCTATCCAGTACGAAGCCAAGAAGCTTGGTTGTGCTTACCTCTTCTAAGGTGCCATTTTTTATTGCAACCTGCATAGGTTTGATTGCACGGCCTGCCAGATTGAATCGCATAAAACAGGTTTTGTCTAGGTTTAACGCCAATCCGTTTACATGGAACCAATGAGATAGTTGCTCCACTACATAATTCAGCTGACTGTTTAGCTCAGATTCCGTCTCAGCTGATACCACGGCGGCAACGTCATCAGCGTACATATATATTTGTGCACCATCAACTGAATTAGGCAAATCGTTAAGGAGTATACTGAAAAGAGTGTTAGATAAACAAGACCCTTGAGGAACACCAATAATGTTCGTAAGCTCCGAGGATCTTGTCATGCCGTAGTTCCCGTCAACGACCTGCACTCGGTCTGACATAAATGAGGTGATCAGGGTCGTTGCGGGGCCGCGAATGCCGTGGTATTCCAGTTTGCTAGCAACAAGGCTATGGTCAGCTGTATCGAAGGCGCGAGAGAGATCACAGCATACCAGGGCTACTTGCTTTCCTTGTTCGCGAGCCCCAAGGACCTCTCCCACGACCTCCCGCACTAGATCTGTTGTTGAACGTCCCCTTCGATAGGCATACTGCTTAGAGGATAGCCTACTGGACAAGAAGCTCAGTACTCGCTTATTTAATCCTACCTCGAATATCTTACTTAGCGCAGGCACTAGAGATATGGGTCTATACGATTTGATAGCGGATTTTTTGCCCTTACCTTTGTATAACGGGGAGATCTTTACTTTTTTTAAGGGCTCGGGGTACATACCTATTCGCATGCTTTCATTATACAAAGTACTCAGCACATTAGCGATAATTTTTACAATAGGTTTAAGCGATTCAATCGACAAGCCGTACACATCGGTACTACGCTTAGTTGCAATGCGCGATATCAATGTCTCAACCACTTCACCAGCTGTGAAACTCGTTAGTCGAAGCGATGACTCATTCGGTGGCGAGATCGCATTCAGTAGGGACATGCAGAGCCCGACGTCGGCCGCGGGCGCACCGCACCGCGCCGCCGCCGTTGTGAACTCCTCATTCAGACAATTAACCAGTGCTTGCTTAGACGTGAAAGGCAATTCATTCTCGTTTTTTACAAGTTCTGTGTAGTCAATGCGTTGTTTATTTATACGTCCCGTTTCAGTGTTAATGACTGACCACATACAGCGAATTTTATTTGGGTCCTTTGTTATTTTATTAGAGATGTAGTGTTTTTTTTTACGCACCAGCATATTGTTATATTGTGACCGCATCTTGTCGGTAGCCAGAGTGGCGTCCTCACTAAGTGGGTACTTACGTAACAAGCTAAGCGCGTTAAAAAATAATAGTTTGGAATTAATAACTTCGTCATCGATCCACACATTGCACGATTTCTTGTTTGTGTGCTTCTTTATCGGAAAACATATTGAAAATTCATTCACGAGTATGTTTATTATACATTCGGCTAGTTTATTAAAATTATTTTTATGTTTAGTCAAGACGTCACTCCAGTCGATTGATTCGATTGCGGCCCTATAATTAATTATGTTTGTGTGGCTTGTGAGGTTTCGACGCATTAATGGCGCTTCTTTGTTTATTTTATAGTACGTGATATTGACTTTTTGAGCCTGATGATCACTTAGATTACATTCTTTTGATTGGGCTGTGACTCGACTGGTGCACATATTAGTATACACATGATCCACTAAACTAGAACCAGTTTTGTAAAACCGGGTAGCAGTCTCAATAAGTTGGCAAAAATTATACGATAATATTGTTTCTGATAATAACTTCGTATAAGTTGAATTTTCAAGAAGGTTTATATTTATATCTCCTACGATAATCGCTTCTATATTCTCGCTATCTATTTTAGCGAGGAGGGCATCACATTTACTAATACACACTGAGTGGTCAGTTAAATTGGAATGGTAGATGCCAACAATTAATAAATTGTAGTCGATTAGGTGTACTGCGCTTACCTCAAACATTTGTTCCTGTGAAAGATTACAGTAATCTTGCCTATCCAAGGCCCTGATACCGTTACGCACGTAGATGCAGCTTCCGCCGTGTTCTATCGTCTTTCTACAATATTGAGATACAAGGCAATAATTACATAAAGTGACACTTTTTAACTCGGTATCGCGTAGCCAATGCTCAGTTAATACTAACACTTCGCATTTCAGCTCGTTCGTGAGCAATACCTCTAATTTGTTAGTTTTATTATTAATAGATTGTATGTTTTGATGGCATACACGTAACTCTTCAGTTCTATGGTTCACGGGTTGAGGTGTTGACGTCTGACGCTGTGTAACGTGGGTGGGTGGACGCGCCACTTGCGCGTCCGGCGCTGCGTCGAAACCACTCGCTGACTTCAGTGCGGGGCGGCCAGTTTTCAGCAGACAAGAAAAACTCAAAAACACTGCATGGTACGGTCAATACAAATGATGAGTAATGATTGTGCTTCAGATGTATTTTTTCTACACGATATTCGTTGCAAGATTTCTTTTTCTTCATGTAGTTTACAATAGCTTCTGGCGTTGTCTCAGGCTTGAAGAAGCAAGCATGAATCTTTCGAACTCGTTCAATAGTCTGGAGCTCGTCGTCTAAGGAGCCGTTACCTATAATAACATTGCGTCGAGGTGCAGGCGGTCTTTTGCTATTCCGTTTCACTGTTTGCCATCCTTTGTTTTGAGGGTCACTTGTGATCGGGGGTTGTGAGGTGTCACTTGTCACATTCATGTCAGTTGTTGGGCAGATCGGCACCTGGATATCAGTGCATGCAGCAGATAGCGCTGGCACACGCGCTTGCTCCGTGATCGGCCGTTGATCAACCGTTGTGTTCACTGCGATGGCAGGAGGGGGTTTTGCTGTGTGCGTGGGTCCCTTGTATTCACACGTACGCATTGGCCGCTGATGTACGAGCGTTGGTTGCAGTAGTGTGTTCACAATAGATCGGCCCGCGCTCGGTCCTACTGGATCGCTGCTACCCACATTGTCGTTTGTTGTCGACTTTATTGCTTCTAGATTGTCGATTTTTGCTTCTAATTTCTTGATTTCCTTCATTACCGTTTCAAATTTCTGCTCAATTGGAGTAATATACTTCATAAGAAGTTTTTCCAAGGAATCTAACGTAGATTTAGCCATCGTAATTAAACGCAAGCTCGCGACTTAAGCTAATGCGAACCGACCGTAACGAGTGCCCGCACGGAACACGTCCTATGTCCAGCAGTGGACGTCTTTTGGCTGAAATGATGATGATGAATATTAATTAAATTATAAACAAAATGAAAAAACACTTAAGATCCATCAAACTACGTATTCGCACAGATAGTAGTATTAGTCAAGTGACTCACCACACTGTTCTTTATTATTATTTTGGCTGAAGTTAAGTTACCAGAAAAAATATCATATACAACGTGTCCCAGAAATCAACGTCAAGCCGAAAACGGGCAATAGGCCAAGTCGTGACAGTCATTAGAAAAATATAAAAAAAAATCTTGGTCATGTACTTTTCAAATTTTATGGATTCAAAAATAAATCTCAAAAAGTGACACCCTGTGATGATTTTTCAAGTCCTGTGGCTACAAATATTAACTTTTCGTCAGTTTTTTTTCTGTGACGTATCCATGAATAATCCTTCTGTAAATTACAGTTAAAAGTTAAAACATAACTACCTCATTTTTAAATAAAATGTTAGATTTTTGCCTAACATTGAATTCAAAATTATTACATCACCCAACTTTAACCGCGTGTAGGGGAAAAAAAAATTACTACACTATTTTGGCAAGTAACTTTAAAAGATGGCGCGTTTAGTCTGGATTCCAAAATGGTACGCCACTTACTAATTGCTACTTCTTAATTGAGGAAAAAAAAAAATATGTTAGTTTTAGGTGCGTTTGAAATAAAATTCAGTTGTTGGATTTCTTTAGTTATAATTTTTATTTGATCAGATTTACCGAGTTTATATTAAATGTTCGAACTGTTTGCCTTCAGCTGCACATTAATAAATACTCGATGATCGGGATAACGCTCAGCATTTGGGTATCTCTTACGAGATAGATAGTGACGCTACTTTTATCTAAGAGCGAGACGGATTGACACATAATTTCGTCTGTGTGAGTGAAACAGATAGAGACGCCACTCTGGCGAAACAGGGATGCGTCAGGTAAATTGTGCAATACTGCAGCACGTTACGCTCTTTCGTTTTATAAGCATCTTTTTGTATTTGTAGTGACATCATACTTACAACTGTGGCTTTGTTTATTGGACTTCATTTGCATTGTGATTTTGATTTATCTGCACTGTTTCTGACGACCCCGGACTTGTTTTAATCGTAATCCCGTGTTTTGTGTAGTTTGTTATCATGCCATCTCGATACACCGCACAGGAATACGCCAACATGCATCTCATTTATGGAGAATGCTTATGCAACGCCAATGCTGCAGCAAGAATGTATGGTAAGAGATATCCAAATGTGCAGCTGAAGGCAAACAGTTCGAACATTTAATATAAACTCGGTAAATCTGATCAAATAAAAATTATAACTAAAGAAATCCAACAACTGAATTTTATTTCAAACGCACCAAAAACTAACAAATATTTTTTTTTCCTCAATTAAGAAGTAGCAATTAGTAAGTGGCATACCATTTTGGAATCCAGACTAAACGCGCCATCTTTTAAAGTTACTTGCCAAAATAGTGTAGTACTTTTTTTTTCCCCTACACGCGGTTAAAGTTGGGTGATGTAATAATTTTGAATTCAATGTTAGGCAAAAATCTAACATTTTATTTAAAAATTAGGTAGTTATGTTTTAACTTTTAACTGTAATTTACAGAAGGATTATTCATGGATACGTCACAGAAAAAAAACTGACGAAAAGTTAATATTTGTAGCCACAGGACTTGAAAAATCATCACAGGGTGTCACTTTTTGAGATTTATTTTTGAATCCATAAAATTTGAAAAGTACATGACCAAGATTTTTTTTTATATTTTTCTAATGACTGTCACGACTTGGCCTATTGCCCATTTTCGGCTTGACGTTGATTTCTGGGACACGTTGTATAATATTTATTAGTAGAGCTCCTTTGTGAAAGAGCTCGTCCGGGGAAGTACTATAGTGATGCTTGTATTGCTGTGATTCGGTCTGAAGGGTACGGGTGCCGGTGAAATTACAATCACATGAGACTTTCCATCTTCATATCTCAGTTTGGCGAACCGACTTGCGGTACCACTTAGGCAACAGCCTAGGTGGTATTGCAGTTGTTATGGGCAAAGGTAACCGCTTAACATCAGGTGGGCCTTTAACTCGTTTCGCCGTCCTATACCATACAAAAAAAACATCGACCTGATACCCCATAGAAACTGATTGAATTTACGAGAGTTCATCAAAAGACATCAAAGCACCGCGTGAGAAATATAAATTGTTGCATCTCTTTCTTACGCAGGTACCACCACATATGTCTATGTTTGCTCAATTTTTAGTATTCATCCGTTTATTAAAATAGATTGCAACACATTGCCCTCATTGAATTATACATGGTGAGCATCATCTTTTATGCATAACTTCCATGGGCTGGGCTTAAATAGAACTTTAGCAATGACCTTTAGATGCTAATAAACTCGCCAAATAATTAAAAAAAATAAAAATAACAAGGGACCCATATGCGAGCCTTGCGGTACTACTAATGGTGTAACATTTGTCTGTGATTTGAAACCCTGAATAACTACCATCTGTGACTGATTTTTCAAATAGGACTCGCACCAAAATCAAATTCAAATTATTTATTTGCTAGAATATGATATTCTTACAGGTGAAGGTGACTAATGATTAGTTTCCAATGCAGCAATGATCCATGAATACCCATACCCGTTATTTTATTCAGCAAAATGTTGTGATTTATAAGATCAAAGGCTTTACTTAAATCAGTATACAAGACATGAACCTCTTCTCCTTTATCCAGTGCATCTGATGGATTGTCAACTAAATTTTAGACACCATATACAGACTACTTATATGTACAGTGCAAAAAGTCTCGCGTCTACCGGGATTCACATCAAGACAGCTCAAAGCATTTAGATAGTTATGTCATAATACCAGTTTATATTGTATTGGTCACAGTATATTAGAGTATGGAAGCCAGTATGGAAGCCAGTATGGAAGCCAGTGTGGAATCCGACATACGATGTTTATTCTAGTAAATAAGAGCGAGATCAAACAACCAATTGTGCTGTTTCAGTACCAACTAACCTATGTCAACAACCAATGTAAACACCTCAAGTCCTATGAGTCATGATAAAAATACATTTCACAATGTCTACCTTAAATTCTAGAAGAAAAGCTGCAGATGTGTATCGGTATAAATTAATAAATGGTTTCATTAGATTGTGCAAGCTTACTTGAGAAGGTACAGCTTGTTGTTCCACGTCAGAGCAGTCGCATGCAATAGGCGTACATTTGTGATGCCTCATTGGTGTTATAATATGTATTAGGCAACATGTAGCGTTTTATAGAATGTTTTCTAGCTACAATGGCATAAGGCAACATTTTTAGATTTTCTCTGGCAGCTTAACTTCAGCCAAAACAATAGAGAAGAGTATGGCGAGTCATTCGACTAATACGTAGATTGATGTCTCCTTTGTTTTTTTTTTTCCAACTGCCCCAGGAGGGTAATGTTTTTTCATTTGTTTATTAATTAATATGGTAGCCAAAATTACTGCAATTTAGCTCATAATTCGTAATACGTGCTGTGTTTATTATTTTAAGGAATGCATATTAATTTTTATGTTTAAGGGTCGGTCTTTCAATAGCCAGTTAACTTTTAACTGAGGAGTAAGCTTGACATTTTGACAGTTGTAGTATAGAAAATCAGTCAATATGTCACATTTATTCCTCAGTTAAAAGTTATCAGACTATTGAAATACCGGCCCTAAGATCTTTTAATGTACTTAAGTGATTCTTATTGTGTCCGATTTATGAACCATCAATAAATAAAAAAGATGCTATAAATAGAAAGAAAGTGGACACTGAGATGACAGCTGATAGAGATGTATGAAAGAAAACATGCTGCGCTGAGCCTAAATAAATTGGGATAAAAAAGGAGGATGATGATATTAGATGGATGATGATATTATATTACAATAAAATTGTTCAATTTAACTTATCATAATATATAATTCCTACCTGCACAATCTCATCACCAATATGCACGGCCCCGGAGGCGTGCGCAGGTGATCCGAAGCGAATGTCGGCGAGCTGGTGATGTCCACAGAACGAAGGCACCACATTGAAGCCCAGGGGCTTGCCAGCTTGTCGTAACGTGACCGTGTCCAGGGACGCAGGCTGCAGGATCATCGGGTCTGACACATCCTGTAGTGAATGTGTAGGTACTAAGTATAAAAAAAAAAATTAACACACAAACACTGAATTCATATTTTACACTAATATGTACTTAAATAATAATTATTAGGTGTCGTGTTGATTCTTGCTTGCTGGACTATGGAAGCTGAAGTCAATACCAAGATTTTGAAAGTTTACAATACCTACTGTTGTATATTGATTGTATGGGTTACTATAAAATTATTCCAAATAAGTTAATACTGATTGTCATTGTGTTCTCTCAAATAAATAGTTTTTGCTTCTATCTCGAAACTGTACTCGAAGTACTACCAATATACCTACTTCTGTCGCCATACAGTGATGCTTGCATTGCTGTGTTCCAGTGTAAAGGGTATGGGTGCCAGTAATATTACAATCTTTCGTTCTTTCTACTTCATGTCTCAGTTTGGTGAACCGACTTGTGGTACCATTTATGCAACAGCCCAGGTGGTATCACAGTTGTTATGGGTAAAGGTAACCTCTTAACATCAGGTGGGCTTTTAGCTCATTTCGCCAATCGCCAAGGCAAACACGTGTGCGTCATCCCAGCGAAAAAGTGTCGAATTTCTTAATTCGAGATAAGTAAATCGTTAGTGTATGACGTCGTGTAATTGTGTATGAACATTTCAGATTTGTGTGTCCAACCCTTTTTGGGATATTCATCAAAAACGTTTTCCGCTGGAACGACGTCTTCCCAGCGAGACTTTTTTTTTCCAAAGGACGTAAGTAAAATAAAATAGTTACATGGATTAGAGTATAACGAAAGGTAAATGTGTATGCATAAATGAGATTTGTGTGTCTAAAGACTCCGAAGATATTCAAGTTTCCGCTGCGGTGACGTTTGGCTGATTGCTGGATATCATAAACGGTTAGGCGAATAGTTGTGACTTTTTTTACACATGTTGCAATTCTTTTGTGTGTAATGTTTGTGAAAACAGACTTCGAAAAAAAATTACCGCTAGGACGCTATAAATTTTAAAATGAAATCAGGTTATTAGGTCCTAGTACTGCGAATATGAGCTCCGAAGCCTAAATGTTAATGTTTATTTGTACCTTATAAATGCTCACAATGTCATGTTAAGTCTCATCGATGTACTGTAAGTAAATAATGAATTATTAACAAAATTGCTAGGTCTGGGCCACGATGTTGTTCGCCATTCGATTGGACGAGTTTACTATGGGTTGGCAAATTAAAAGGTATCCCATTCGTTAGTGTTTTAGTTCAATTATCCATCTGTAAAATTGTAGCCCAATACACTTAATAATTAAAGAAATATAATCAAAAAACCAATGAGAAGCGCAATACAGAGATAAACCAACCAAGTTTGAATGTGTACTAAAAAGCGACCGCGCGATACATGGTGCTTACCTTCCAAAATTGTTAGTATAATTCCGTTTTTATTTTGGTACATGTGCGTACACAATTCTTTAGTTTTTATTTTCTCATTTTACTTTACACAGTCATCAGTTCAATTATTTCAAAATAAGTAGGTACTATTCAGTTATTGACATGGGGTCACTAAGAACAAATTATAATATTGTAAAGAGATCACGACTGTGGTGCTAAAGTTTTACGTATTATGTGAGATTTCCATGTAGGTAATTAACATTATTGGTTTAGAAGTTACAAAGTTCTAACAGACAAATGGATTTGAATTTCATTTTTTACAGGTTCTGTCCGTGTAAAAAGGTCTACTAGGAGAAGGTAAATAACACCACTGGATAGGTTTGAATATAACTATAATAATACTATATCTCAATGCGTGTATGTACTGCTCACCCAAACAAAAGAAATTAATTTTACTTAGCAAAATCCGGTAACGAAACCATAGCGCGATCTAACTTAACGGCACAACGCCATCTATCGAGCGTTGTGACAACTTTTGCCACCAAGCTAATATTGATCGCGCCATGATTTCGCTTCATGTCCGAACATACCGCCCACCAAGGACATATTGCCAAATAATGTCCTTCCATACCACCCACCGTGCTTAATGATTTGGGTTTGATATATCGTTGGTGGTGAGCAAAAATAACAATTAACAACAACTTAAGTTCTAGATCCATAATGATTAATACAAAAAATAAAATCACATGGCAACCTTACTCTAAAACATTTACATTTTTAAACACAGAGAACAAATCCCTTTACTAATTGGCTACAGATAATACACATAGTTTAGACGTAGGCCTTTTTATAGTCGACGACTGTGTGCGTAGTGTAACAACACGAGTAACGCCGTCAGACCCAGGATGTTTCTGTTCAATCCTACCTAGTAACCACTTGCCAGGGGGCATATCGTCCTCCTTTACTAACACTACTTCACCAACAGATGGCTCCGGAATTATATAATTCCATTTATGTCGCTGCAAAAATTGGTGAAGGTAATCGTGCGACCATCGACGCCAGAAATCTTGCATCATTCTCTGATGCAGCTGCCATCGCTGCAGACTATTGACATTAGCCCTTTCATAATTGTGGTCCGGCGGTAGAACTAGTGGTTCCCCCACCAGGAAATGAACCGGAGTTAAGATCACTAATTTATCCTGATCCTCAACATACGACAATGGCCTTGAATTGAGGCATGCTTCAATTTGAGCCAGCACGGTGATAATCTCCTCGAATGTCAGCGTGGAATTCCCAATCACTCGCTTTAGGTGATACTTTGTGGACTTTATCCCTGCTTCCCAAAGACCCCCAAAGTTTGGTGAATGCGGAGGAATAAAGTGCCACTCCGTACCATTGTTCGCTAATTCCTCTGCCAATTCTGGATTACAGCTTGACTTCTCCTCGTTAAACAAATAAAGCAATTCTCGTGCCGCGCCCACAAAGTTGGTCCCATTATCGCTATGTAGCTCCGCACATCGACCACGCCTAGCCACAAATCGTTTAAAAGCAGTCAGAAACCCTTTAGTGCTTAAATCACTAACTGCTTCCAAATGGACCGCCCTGGTGGCCATGCATACAAATAAGGCGATGTAGCCTTTGTAGGATTTGTTACCGCGACCTTTAGACACTCTAATATTTATGGGCCCCGCGTAATCCACCCCACTACTTAAAAAAGGTTTATTTGCCGTCACCCGAGAAGAGGGTAACTGTCCCATAAGTTGCGTCCTTACTTTAGCTGTAAATCGAATACACCTAACACAACTCCTTACAAACTTCTTTGATAACAACTTAACTCCCATGACCCAATATTTTGACCGCAAGTAAGTAATCATCAGTTGCGGACCCCCATGCATTGTTTTCTGATGTGCGTCTGCTATCAAGAGATTTGTCAAAAAAGAGTCCTTTGGTATCAATATAGGATGGATTCTTTCATAATTCAGTTGTGACTTATCCAACCTTCCCCCAACTCTGATTATACCTTTTGAATCAAGAAATATGTTTAATGTTTTTAACTTTCCATTTTTCTTTGCTACCTCATTGGTTTTCAGTTCTTCTAATTCATATGTGAACCCTTCTTCTTGGCATTTTGCTACACATATCTCTATGGTCTCTTCTAGCTCTTGCTTAGATAATTGTAGTGATCTTGTACCAAGCCTATTCGCTAGGGGTTTTTTTACATTCAAGAACCTACGACAATAAGCCACCACTCGAATCAATCTAGACAACGATGAAAATCTGTTCCAGAAGGCATTGTCAAAAGTAATCGTATGAACTTTAACCTCTTCTAAACCTGTAATTAGATGTTTTGGCCTCTTATACTCAATTACCTGTTCCCTTAGCAAACTCGGACCATCCCACCATAGCAAAGTGCCTTTAAGCTCAGAAGGAGGAACACCGCGAGAAGCACAATCTGCTGGATTCTGTTTAGACGATATGTGAGACCAATGATGAGTATCTAAGATGGTTAGAATATCTGAAACCCGGTTGGCAACAAACGTTTTCCATCGGCTGGGATGGCTATTCAACCAAGCCAACACCACCTCGCTGTCAGTCCATGCATGCCAATCAGTTTTTGGTATACCCATAACTTCACCTACTTCCGCAATCAATTTAGCTGTGAGAACTGCTCCACATAGTTCCAACCTTGGAATTGACACCTGCTTTATGGGTGCCACCTTTGTTTTGGATGTATGCATATATATGCATATTAAAGAAATATGAACGTTTCCCATGTCATCAATTACTCTAAGGTAAACAACGCCCGCATAAGCCACTTTAGACGCATCCGAAAACCCATGCAACTCCGACTTCAAGTTATCAGAATTAGTGTGTAACCATCGTGGGAGTTTAATTCGAACCAAGGACGCCAAGCTGCTGTAGTAAGTATCCCATTCTTGTAGTAAATTATTTGAAATTGTTTGATCCCATTCCAACCCAGCTAACCACAATTTCTGGATAAATATTTTAGCCAGAATAATGGTTGGTGCCAACCATCCCAACGGATCAAACAAACGCGAAATCTCGGAGATAATTTTTCTTTTTGTTGCAGGTCCAGTTATCGGCGTGAGCTCCAGGGAGTATTGGAAGCAATCATCGTAGGAGTTCCAGGTAAGTCCTAATATCTTAGTTATGTCATCTATTTTTATCTTTAATTCTTCATCGTTTCCATTCCTTATTTTATTTATTAAATCCTTGCAATTGCTTTTCCATTTTTGTAATTGAAATCCTCCTTTAGCTAGTACTTTAGTTAATTCTGTATAAATTTTAAAACAATCTTCCATATTTTCAGCTCCTGTCATCACATCATCCATGTAAAAATCGTTTACAATGATTTTTGCTATTTCTGGACTGTCCAGGCACTCATCGTACGCCAACTGTTGCAGCGCCCGTACAGCCAAATATGGTGCCGAGGCAGTGCCGAATGTAACAGTAATCAATTCATATTCTTGAAGCTCTCCTTCAGGACGATCTCTCCAAAGTACCCGTTGTAATGGAGTATCTTCCCTATTGACTAGCACTTGCCGATACATTTTTACAATATCAGCTACGAGACCTATCTTATGCGTTCTCCAGCGCATAACCGTATGGCGGAGGTCGGCTTGCAAAGACGGGCCAATCAATAATTCGTCATTAAGTGACTTCCCATTGGTTCCTTTACAGGAAGCATCAAACACGACTCGCACCTTTGTCGTGTCTTTATCCTCCCGGACGACTGCGTGGTGAGGTAAGTAAATAGCTGCTTTATTAACCTTTTCTTTTTCAGTCACTTTTACCATGTGGTTAAGCTCTAAATATTCTTGCATGACCTTCGTATAATCTGCTTTTAATTTAGTATTTTTGTCTAACCTTAACTGTAAGCCTTTTAGTCTTTTTTCAGCTATCCCTCTGGATTCACCATGCCTGCCGACCGGGTCAGCTTCACGTAGCGGTAATCTTACGATATACCTGCCATCTTTGTTTCTCGTCGTGGAAGCTGTAAATAGTTTTTCACATTTAATTTCCTCCTCCGTGAGCATATTTTTTGTTCCAGCTGGTTCAGCCTCTAGTTCCCAAAATTTCTTCAGCATTTCATCATCTTGGACACTGCTATGCATCACGGTTATATGTGAGTAAACATCAGTACTATTCTCAACTTCGAACGCACCCGACAATATCCAGCCTAAAGCGGTGTCTTGCGCTAGGAGAGTACCACTTGAGTTCTTCTTAACCCCTTCGTGAATAACTTCGCTGTAGACTTCAGCACCTAATAAGATATCAATCTTATTAGGCCTGAAATAATCAGGATCAGCCAACTCGTTATCACTTAAGTCTACCCATTCTACCCTGGTTACCTTTGTAGCCGGGAGAAGGGCTGTGACTGATTTCAGAACATAGGCGTTTACCCTTAGTTGAAACGTAGGATCTACTCTTGATCTAATTTTGACAACTACTGTGGACGTCGAAGTCGTACCTTTATCTCCTCCCACACCTAATACCGTATTTTTCGACGGTATTTTATTTAGACCCAAGTACTGGACCATGGATTCTGTAACGAAGGAACCCTGGGATCCCTGATCCAGCAAAGCCCTAACCACGCGGTAAGTCCCATTCTTCGACTCAGCCTTTACCAAAGCTGTTGTTAATAATACAGTTTTCTTACTGTTTCCTGTCGCAAGACATGAGACTAGTGGTGTAACAGGCCCCTCCACCTGAGTGGCTACTTCTTTTTCCTCACATTTAGTCGATGAGGTATCCGCGCGAGCAGCACTATTACCTTCACCAACAACCGACCCTGAAACACCCGGGGGGTGTAGCAACGAATGGTGGCGGCGTTTACACACCTGGCACCTAAGAGTGTTTTTGCAGAATTTAGCAGAGTGGTTACTATTTAGGCAAATGAAACATAAATTATTTTCTTGTACAAATTTACGACGGCTTTCATTATTTTCTTTGCCAAACTTTGGACACGACGTAATTTTATGATCCGCGGAGCAATATGCGCAAGATACTTTTTTATCTTTGAGTACATGAAAAGTCTGGGTAGTCTTTGGGTTTCTATCTACTTTTGTTTCTAAATTCTCCAAGCCTCGGAAGCGACTAATCAAAAATACACTTAATTGGCTAAAAGTAGGCAGGTCCTCGGTAGGCTCAGCGGCTACCTTCAACTCCCAAGCCCTTCTAGTATCCTTATCTAATTTTGTACTAACTATGTATATGATAAGAAGATCCCATGATGAAACGTCTACACCTAAATTTTTTATTGACCCAACACACTCGGATGTTGTACTTATTAATCTTTTAATATCTGAAGCTGACTCTGTAGTTAAAACCTTTTGACTAAATAGACGTTTTATCATGCCATTCGCCAAAAATCTCTTATTATTGTACATGGACTCTAACTTTTCCCAACTTGCTTTATAATTATCTGCAGTCACATTAACATTTCTCAACAAGTGCTCCGCGTCTCCAGTTAAATACCCTTTAAGATAGTATAATTTCTGTGCATCATCCAGCTTTTTATTATTGTGTATTAACCCAACAAATAAGTCTCTAAATGTTTGCCACTCTAGATATTTGCCGGAGAATATTGGAATTTTAACTTCTGGTAACCTAAAATTACTAACTTCTTTACAACAGCTAGTTCCTAGGCTGCTATGTACTTCACTAGATGTCATTTTACTCGCACTCAGTCGTTCTTTAATATCAGTTTTAAACTGTAGGTATAATTCTTCAACATCATCATACACACCGTCTTTGTGGTAACTAGAATCTGTCTTTTTAAATTCACTTACAATTTTAACATGAGTTGTATGGAACAGCTGCCACTGTTGTTCCAGACTTTCTAGACGCGTTTCTAAGTAAGATACAGTTAAACGATCTTTCGAACATTTTTTAAAATTAGCTCTTGCCTTTGTTAGCTTTGTTCGTATATCTTCTTGAATACAAATAAGGGCTTCCATTTTGAATACAAACAATCAATAAAATAAAAACACCTGTCGACACAAAATTTACTTATTGTCCACCAAACACAATATTTGTTCTGCACCTTGACGATTTTACAGAATAATTCTAAGTCCCAGAAGCACAAAATTTTATGTTTTAATTCTAAGTCGAGATAAGATTTTAAAATTTTACAAGTGTTTTACCTTAATTTTTAGAAAATCGGACATAGGTTCCCCGTGTGAACCACTTTTTCCTTAAACTAGCACAAGTCCAAATTTCTAATACAAAACGACTAAGTTAATTTTCGATTAAAATATAAAGTTCAAATTCCAATGCACTTTTGAAATATTTTTTAAAGTTAATTTCTTTATGAGAATAAGGTTCAAAATGTACTCACAATTTTTTCACCACGATCACTCACTGCACTGACCCTGACCATTTGATGACGTCGGCGACGCACGTACTGCCTGCACCACACAAGTGGCGCCCTCTGCTTATTCACGAACACTTCTGCACTGTTCCTCCCTTGCGTTGCTCCTCCGGATGACCCAACCAGCTCGGCTGCACCACGTTCCAACTGGCTGCTCCACGCTCCACCCGGTTCCACCTTCAACTTCTGGGATCCTCCCACCTGGAGTACCCCCCCCCCCCCGCTGAAAGGGATGCTCTGGACAGCGATCCACTGCCCAGTATTGACGCGAAGGGTGGTAGTCACTACCACCACCGATGACCACCAAAAACACTCCCGACCAAATCCGGCTCGAAGGACCATGTAAAAAGGTCTACTAGGAGAAGGTAAATAACACCACTGGATAGGTTTGAATATAACTATAATAATACTATATCTCAATGCGTGTATGTACTGCTCACCCAAACAAAAGAAATTAATTTTACTTAGCAAAATCCGGTAACGAAACCATAGCGCGATCTAACTTAACGGCACAACGCCATCTATCGAGCGTTGTGACAACTTTTGCCACCAAGCTAATATTGATCGCGCCATGATTTCGCTTCATGTCCGAACAGTCCGTGTGTCCATCCGTTTAACTTGAAGAAGTAAAAACAAAAAAATCATACAGTTAGTGATTTGTATGATTATTTTGTTTTTGTTTTGTAACGGACACTCAAGCATAGTAAATTTTTGTGTTTTATTGCGAAAAAAGTTATTAAAAACTTAAGTTTAATTTTTTTTCTTACTTCCTTTGTTCTTCATATCGGATTCAACATAAAACTATCTCGTGTTGTGTTTCCTAGCGTTTTTATTTATGCTATCTGTGTCGATCTAGTATAAACGTACCTATGTTTGGCAACATACATCCAAAGTCGATAGGACCCCGTACGTTGACAGTGGGCTAAAATAAAGAGGTAAACTATGAACCACGGTTCACTGTAGCTGCTAATGTTCTCGTCTATTCACATTTACAATTAATTTCACTGCACTTGTGGCATAGTCGTTAAGGTGGTCACCTCTCTATTGACACCACGCCAAATGTTGTCGGTTCGATCCCCACATGCAGTTAATTTATTATCTACGTAGAGCTGGTTACGAATAATCCTACAACCTACATTAATGTAGATACCTACTGAGCTTATGAATGAGTCAATTATTGTAACTGATCTGCGATTTACATTTAATTAAAATAATAGCTATACTTATTTTTTGTATCAATACTTTTTCTATATCTTTTATGTTGATTTTAGTATGTAGATTTTTTAGGGTTCCGAAGTCCTACAAGGAACCCTTATAGTTTCGTCATGTCCGTCCGTCTGTCCTAATCCTTTACAGCTTAATAACTTCTACAGTAATAAAGATAAGTAAATGAAATTTTGTTCAAAAATGGTTTAGATATAGATCTCAATTTTAAAAGAATAAAAAAATCGTTTTAACGTATTTTGGGGGTGGCGTCCATACATGTCAAATGGGGATGAATTTTTTTTTTCGCTGCACCCCCTCGTGTTGGGTATCATTGAATAGGTCTACTAAAATGAAGGTAATGTTTCATACATCACTTTTTTATCAGGTGTACCATCTGCGAAATATAGCCCGCCAAAGTGGATTGCAATGTGTCCCCCCCCCCTGCCATTTCTAAACTATCATCATCATCATCATTTCAGCCGAAAGATATCCACTGCCGGACATAAGCCTCAAACTATGCAACGTAGAAACTTATAATCTTCCACATTGAAATACCTATGTGAAAACTCTCTTTTAAAATTATTTCGAGTATAATGTGATTATAATTTTTTTAGTTATAGAGAGAAAACTGAAAAATACTTAAAACGTCCTAGTTCAAAGGTCATTGACCTTAGAGAAAAATGATCATAGCAAATAATGCTCCTTCAGCTACTTTCTATTTGAAAAAATCACAAAAAGTAACTTTGATACGACACACTTCTTAACCCGTCGAGCGTTTCATGGACACACCCGGTCCATAAGAATTATCGGCCACAGTGTCCGTTGGACCAACGTGGTCCATAAGAAGAGGCGCCACTTCTGTTCATTATAAAATAAATATTTTTGATTGGATGGTTTAAATTTGACTTCTATGACGTAGTATACATATTTGCCAACATTATGAGGTAAATTTTGTTCCAAATTCCAAGTCACACATCCGAAAAAATAAAATAATACTCAGTTCGGCGTTGAGTTTCTCGAAGTCCGCCATTTTGCTCCGTTATGTGAAATTAGGCGTGACTTTGTATTGAATGCAAACGCACAGTTGAAGTGATTGTTACGTGTTATTTATATCAATTTACTGAAAATTTAGTGTTGTATGTGTTTCAATCTTTTTTCTTTGCCATTTTGTAGAAAATGTTGGTGAAAAAAGTGCGGAAACAGTTTCTGGTACCATTTAGTAGCCATTATCCAATGTTTTCGATACTAATAACTTTATTTATTTTACTTATTATTCTACGAAATATAGATAAGTTGTTAGAAAATGTATCTAGGAATCCATTTTTAGTATTAGTTTAGGTTTTTATTACATCTAAATTTGAAAAAGTGTTTTGTTGTATGAACGCGTACTAAAATTACTCACCAAGGTCACGTACATTATCGTATCGCGGTGTCACCGCGGCGTGCGCCTTTTTTTTATTTCGTAAACAAATAAGTGACTGATCAAAACTAATAGTAATAATAGTGAATAATTGTAACTAATCGTCGCATAAAATTATAGTGTTCAATATTGTGATATTGAAATGTGAATTGTGTAAGTAGTTTTAGTGTAGTTTGTGAAAATGTTTGGAATGGCGGAAGAAAAAATATAAATCGTAAGAAAAACTATTTATTTTGAAAATATACAAGTAAGTGGTTTTACTATAAAATGGCATAATTATGTAAAGCGGAATCTCAGCTTTACAATGGTATATAATTTGTTCTATATAATTATAAAACATATGAACACTAACATGTTATACGACCTAAGTCGTAATGAAAAAAATAAGTGAAAATACCCTGGGCGCTATAGGGCACATTTTTGATCTAAGCCCAATTCAATTCAATCGTTTATTGCGAATATAGGTAAGGTAGGTGTTACATGAATATTGTCATAAAAACAATCTTTGTGCAGCTATATTCTGCCATTTAGCATGCAACAGGAAATACAGAGTTCTACGCCAAGCTATTAACTGAAGCGTCTAAAGCAATAAAACATAATATATTAGATACGTCAAGAATAATACAATATCTTAGTGGCAAAGTGAATATGAAAGCATGTCAAATGTAAATAATTGAAAGTGCATTATCGTGATGTCAAAACCTATTATACAATGTCAACGTAGATTTAATTTTTCATTACGATACTCAACCACACTATAATATGCCTTGATAAAAAGAAATTGATTCAATTTAAATTTAAATCTTAAATTTGGCTTCTTGAATTTATCGCTAGATGGCGCTACTAACAACACACTCTGAGTCGCGAATGCTGCCGATTATTGCAAAAATTAAAATAGCCATGATTAATATTTGATTTGATTCGTTTGTAATTACACCTACTTAAGGAACCCTATAATACTGAGCATGGCCCGACATGCTCTTGGCCGGTTTTTATTATTTTGTTGTTGTTGATTTTTCTGCACGAGTTGTTAAGTACCTATACATACACATATCTACAATCGATAATAATTAGTAAATTGATACTTTTGAAAATAAAACTAATTAAAATGCAGTTGTTTTTCATTTTTACTAATTATTGTGTACGCACCTGTACCAAAGTACCACACCAATAACAATAAGTATGCTAACAATTTTGGAAGGTAAGCACCATGTATCGCGCGGCCGCTTTTTAGTACACATTGAAACTTGGTTGGTTTATCTCTGTATTGCGCTTCTCATTGGTTTTTTGATTATATTTCTTTAATTATTAAGTGTATTGGGCTACAATTTTACAGATGGATAATTGAACTAAAACACTAACGAATGGGATACCTTTTAATTTGCCAACCCATAGTAAACTCGTCCAATCGAATGGCGAACAACATCGTGGCCCAGACCTAGCAATTTTGTTAATAATTCATTATTTACTCACAGAACATCGATGAGACTTAACATGACATTGTGAGCATTTATAAGGTACAAATAAACTTTAACATTTAGGCTTCGGAGCTCATATTCGCAGTACTAGGACCTAATAACCTGATTTCATTTTAAAATTTATAGCTTCCTAGCGGTAATTTTTTTTCGAAGTCTGTTTTCACAAACATTACACACAAAAGAATTGCAACATGTGTAAAAAAAGTCACAACTATTCGCCTAACCGTTTATGATATCCAGCAATCAGCCAAACGTCACCGCAGCGGAAACTTGAATATCTTCGGAGTCTTTAGACACACAAATCTCATTTATGCATACACATTTACCTTTCGTTATACTCTAATCCATGTAACTATTTTATTTTACTTACGTCCTTTGGAAAAAAAAAGTCTCGCTGGGAAGACGTCGTTCCAGCGGAAAACGTTTTTGATGAATATCCCAAAAAGGGTTGGACACACAAATCTGAAATGTTCATACACAATTACACGACGTCATACACTAACGATTTACCTATCTCGAATTAAGAAATTCGACACTTTTTCGCTGGGATGACGCACACGGCAAACACAATACTGTTAAGTAAGCCAACACAAGACTTCTCTTGACTATGATAGTAAATGACTTGTATCTCATTCATACTTGTATGATGTAGTCGGCGGTGGCGGCGGTGGTGGCGGCCGCGGCGGCGACGGCTCTGGCGGGCTGCTCGGCGAAGCGGTCCCGCTGCGCGCAGGTGGCGGCCTCCAGCGACAGCTTGAGCAGCGCGGCCTTGCGCTCCGCCAGCGACGCCGCCGCGCCCCCGCTCGAGCACAGAGGCCATCTGACATTTAATTCACTACACATGACATCATCATAAACAAATTTCCGCAAAGGCCATACAAATATGTGTTATTTGTACTGGAATAAAACCCACAGCCTGTAGGGAGGCAGCCAGTTGCTCAGTCACTGCACAAAATATGCCATCATCAATTACATTACAGATAATGAAACTGACATTTAATCAGGGTTGATTGATTTAAATCATTGATTGAAATCATGATTTAAATCAAGTGATTTTTTTATAAAAATCAATGATTTAAATCAAACTTGATTTTTTTCCATAAAATTTCATTGATTTATTTAAATCATAATGTAAAGGGACTATAAAAGAAATATTCATATGATAAAAATTATACAGTTGTTATTTTTTACTGAATATTGAATAAAATGGCAATAGCAAACTACAAATAGTCAAGAAAATCGAGTAAGGAGATACTTCAATTAGATGTTGAATTTACTTTTCGGAACTGATTTTAGACCAGTAAAAAGTCTTAGAAGTTTGAATGAACTGTTTCCTACATTTCTGTACTTAATTACTATGTCATACTAAGATTTACTTATGGTTTTTTTTAATTCTTACAAAGTTGCATACTAGTAAAACTTTTCATAAAAAATATTCATGTTAAGTGAATAAATAAGAGTTTTAAGTAAATAAGGAGTAGTAAGTAGGTAGGTCTTCTTCAAGTTTTTTATGTTGACATAGTAATTTTTTCGTAAATATGGAAGATTCTATGTCAGTAGATTAACATTTATGAAAACCATTTAAAAATTATAACAAGTTTTGGAGAAAAAAAAGTTTTTACATATTTAGTTTTTTGTTCAGAACCATTTGGATTTTTTAGACAGTATTTGGAAAATTATCGGTTATGAGTATGTTAATAATAAAAATCAAGTTTAAATCCTTCAAAGTCAAATAAAAAGTGAAAAATCTGTCATAAACAAAAAAATCATGTATTGTGTCATTCATCATCATTTCAGCCGAAAGACGTCCACTGCTGGACAAAGGCCTCCCCCAAGCATCGCCACAACGACCGGTCCTGTGCCTTCCGCATCCAGCGGATTCCCGCGACCTTCACCAGGTCGTCGGTCCACCGTCGGTCCGCGTACTGGAAGGCGCACCGGGGGCCTACCCACGCTGCGCCTTCCAGTACGCGGTCGCCACTCCAGAACTTTACTGCCCCATCGGCCATCCGTTCTGCGAGCAATGTGCCCCGCCCACTGCCACTTAAGTTTGGCAATTCTTCGGGCTATGTCGGTTACTTTCGTTCTCCTGCGAATCTCCTCATTTCTGATTCGATCACGCAGGGACACTCCAAGCACAGCCCTCTCCATTGCCCTTTGAGTGTCTTTGAGCCTTCTTATGAGGCCCATTGTGAGCGACCACGTTTCAGTACCGTAAGTAATTACTGGCAACACACACTGGTCAAAGACTTTCGTCTTGAGACACTGCGGTATTTTGGACGAGAAGATATTGCGTAGCTTCCCGAACGCTGCCCAACCGAGTCGGATTCGACGATTGACCTCTTTCTCGAAGTTGGACTTACCTAGCTGGACAGTTTGTCCTAGGTATACATAATCGTCAACAACTTCGAGTGTAGATTCTCCGATGTTTACGGGAATGGGAATTCGACATAACCTTTGTCTTGTCCATATTCATTTTAAGACCCACTCTATCAGAAGCTCTACTGAGGTCATCGAGCATTGTACCGAGGTCCTCCATGGTCTCAGCCATGACTACTATGTCGTCGGCAAACCGAAGGTGAGTGATGTACTCGCCGTTTATGTTAATGCCTCGCCCCTTCCAGTCCAGAACCTTGAAGACATCCTTCAATGCAGCAGTGAACAGTTTCGGAGAGATCACATCTCCCTGTCTCACACCTCGCTGCAGAAGGATAGGTTTCGAGGCTTGGTCCTGTAATCGGACTGACATAGTGGCGTTTTCATACAAAGACTTTAACACTTCGATGTACCGATAGTCAATCTGGCACCGTTGAAGAGACTCTAGTACCGCCCAAGTCTCGATCGAATCGAAGGCTTTCTCGTAGTCCACAAACGCTAAACAAAGAGGCAAGTTATAGTCTTCGGTCTTCTGTATAACCTGCCGCAGCGTACGTATGTGGTCTACGGTGCTAAAGCCTTTTCGGAAACCGGCTTGTTCGGGAGGCTGGAAGTCATCAAACCTGCGCGAAAGACGGTTCGTAATGACTCTCGAAAACAGCTTGTAGACATGGCTGAGAAGTGAGATGGGCCTATAATTCTTCAGTAGAGCATTATCGCCCTTTTTGAAGAAGAGTACCACCACACCTCTGCTCCATGCTTGTGGCGTTCTTCCCTCGAGAATGACGGAATCAAACAGCTTCTGAAGGACCTTAAGGATCGGTTTTCCACCCGCCTTCAGGAGTTCGGCCGTAATTCCGTCATCACCCGGTGCCTTGTTGTTTTTGAGCTGCTTCAGAGCCATCCTAATCTCGTATAGGCTGACGTCCGGGATATCTTCGGTATAGTGTCGGGTCAATCGAGCTCTTGGGTCGTTAGCCCGATTTACAGCGGGTGTCCGGGTGGACGTGTATAACTGTCCATAGAACTTCTCGACCTCCTTCAATAGCTCTGGCTTGGAGGATACGACTCTGCCATCGTCGGTCCTCAGTTTTGCAAGCTGGCCCTGCCCAATAGACAGGTCTCTTGCGAAGACTTTGGAGCCCTTGTTCTTCTCTATAGCGTCTTTAATACGTTCCGTATTAAATTTGCGTAGGTCACTTTTCAAGGACTTTGAGATCTGTCTATTGAGCTGCCGGTACTTAGTCGCATCATCTGAGGACTGCAGAATCATCTCGCGTCTTTCCGCCATAAGCTCGAGAGTGTGGTCAGAGAGCTTTTTGTTTCTATTTGTACGACGGGTCCTAAAGATCCTAGACCCGACCGTATGGACAGTTTCCACAAACCCGTCGTTGTAATCGTCCACCGAGCTCCCTAGGCATTCGAAACGATTCTGAAGTTCGAGCTGAAAGCTCTCGGGGTTTTGGATTTGGATCGGTGCTGGACGGAGCGTAGACTTCATCAGTCGAGATCTTTCCAGCTTGATGTTCAGATTCAATGTGCCTCTTACCAAACGGTGATCGCTTCCGGTTTTGACCGCGTTGATCACAGAGACATCATTGAATATTTGCTTCTTCATCGACATAATGAAGTCAATCTCATTTTTTGTTACACCATCAGGGCCCAACCAGGTCCACTTCCTATGCTCACGCTTTCTGAAGAAAGAGTTCATCATATAGAGTCCCTCCTTCTCCATAAAGCCGGCCAGTAGATGACCCCGGTGTTTCAGATATCCATATCCAAATTGCCCCACTCGCAGCTCATCATCGTAGCGATTGCCCAGTTTCGCGTTGAAGTCTCCCATGACAACAGTGAAGTGAGTTTTAGAGCCATGCATGGCTCTCGAGATATCCTCATACATGGTCTCCACCTCATCGTCGGGGTGATTCGAGGTCGGGGCGTATACCTGTATAACCTTCAACGAATACCTTTCGGTTATTCTGAGTATAAGGTACGCCACCCTGGTCGAAACACTCTCGATCTTCACTATGTTGTTCACAAGAGACTTGTGGACGATAAACCCGACACCGCCCTGGGAAAGTTGATCGCCCTCCCGGAAATAGAGCAAGTTACCGGATTTGAGGATTATCGTGTCCTCCCCCTCTCTTCGGACTTCAGATAACCCTACGATATCCCATCGTAACATGCTCAATTCTTCCTCGAGTTCGACAAGCTTCTCGTCGGTCCGCAGTGTACGTGTGTTGTATGCTGCCAGGTCCAGTCTTTTTTTGTTATGGTAGCCGGATCTCTGCCGGGGATTCTTAGCACCCCCTGCCCCGCCGTTACCTAGGCCGCTACCGTAACCAGGGCTAGCGGGGCCGCGGGGGACTAGGGGCCGATTTATAATTGTGCTTTGCATATATGCCATAATCGCCACGCTTGGCAGGCGGGTTGACGATCGCAGTTGGTTGGTTAAATACTCGGAGGACGCTGCTGCCCATCCTCTGGTGAATCCCTTAGTCGCCTTTTACGACACCCATGAGAAGATATAGGGTGGTGAAATTCTTTGCGTCCGGCACCACACGGACGAATGTGAAAGATGTATTGTGTATAAAGTACAAAATAAAATGTTAACAGTCAACATTGCATTGCATTGCATGCCGTAAGGTAGAGTGTACTGGGACTTTTTATGTTTTTCCATCTTATGTATGTACCTACATTGAACGCAAAATAAAGATGATTATGATTATTGGTATATAGGTAAGTTTCACAACATTTAACAATATCAACTCAGCTTATCAGTTTTACAGATTTATAAATAAGCAGGATGAATTACTTTTAAAACATTATTATATAAAAAAACAGATTTCTGACAAATGACTCTGTTTTTAACCGACTTCAAAAAAAGGAGGAGGTTATGTATTCGGCAGGTTTTTTTTTTTTTTTTTTTCATGTATTTACAGTCAACAAATCATCAATCAATCAATCAATGAATGAATCATGACCTACAATAAGCTTAATATCCTACAGACATTTAATACAATTAGGTTGAATTTAGCTTAAACAGATATTTCCCTGGCAACAGACTTGTTATCAATTTTATTAGCAAGTGACAGTGACAGTTTACCAAATATAAGTATTCAAAATGTCCTAAGTGCAGCATAGAAGAAAACCTTACTGTTTTGACGATTTCAAACGAATTATCAGCTGAGTGGGTCATGATTCCGATTTGTTGACTGTACATCGATTACTCCGAGATTTCTGGGCCGATTTACGTGGTTGTTTTTTTATTTGGTAGAGGAAGCCCGCACGGTGGTCCCATATAAATTTTAATGACTTAGGTTGAGTAGTATTTTAACCAGCTTCAATAAATCAGTTTATTTTAGCTGAGCTTATCTAGATGATCTGCTAATAGTTTCGTTTTTCTGAGACTTCTTGGCCGATTTACGTGTTTTTTTTTAACGATGATGATTGGACTTTTGGAAGAACATGGGTGAGACCTTTGCCCAGCAGTGGGCAATGTTAAGTTCACAAAAAATATATTCTCAAACTGGTTCTACAAACATTTATGAATCAACCCTCGCAATTATCAACTAAAAAGTATGAAATAAAAACTTTTTAACAAAAAACAAACCGCCTTCAAAAACCTTAACTAAAAACCGGCCAAGAGCATGTCGGGCCATGCTCAGTATTATAGGGTTCCTTAAGTAGGTCTAATTACAAACGAATCAAATCGAATATTAATCATTGCTATTTTAGTTTTTGCAAACAGCGCCACCTAGCGCTAAATTTATGAAGCTAAATTTAAGAAGTGTGTTTTTTTTGTGATTTTTTTAAATAGAAAGTAACTAAAGGAGCATTATTTGCTACGATCATTTTTCTCTAAGGTCAATGACCTATGATAGTTCATACGTCCTAGTGGACGTCTTAAGTATTTTTCAGTTTTCTCACTATAACTCAAAAATTTATAATCACATTATACTCGAAATTATTTTAAATGAGAGTTTTTATAAAGGTCTATCAATGTTGAAGACTATAAGTTTCTACGTTGCATAGTTTAGAAATGGCAGGGGGGGGGGACACATTGCAAGCCACTTTGGCGAACTGTATTTCGCAGATGGTATACCTGATAAAAAAGTTGTGTATGAAACATTACCTTCATTTTAGTAGACCTATTCAACGTTACCCCACACGAGGGGGTGCAGCGAAAAAAATATTTTCATCCCCATTTGACATGTATGGGCGCCACCCCTAAAATACGTAATCAAGATTTTTTTATTCTTTTAAAATTGATATCTATATCTATTCCATTTCATTTACTTATGTTTATAACTGTTGAAGTTATTAAGCGTTAAAGGATTAGGACAGACGGACAGACGGACAGACGGACAGACGGACGGACATGACGAAACTATAAGGGTTCCTTGTAGGACTACGGAACCCTAAAAAGTAAAAAATAAATAATCCTTTTATATATTTCAAAATCATTTCATAAACCAACATTTTGAAGGTGGCACGTAACATAACCAGCCCATTACTGTCCCACTGCTGGGCACGGGCCTCTTCTCAGTATGAGAAGGCTAAGGCCCTAGTTCACCACGCTGGCCTAGTGCGGGTTGGCGAAGGTGGCACGTGATTGTCATGTATGTACACTTATACCGTTTTTTTCGCTCGACTGTACATTATATTTACATGACCCTCACGATGATTGATCGTGAAATACATGTATATACGTTAAGAAAGGGTCAATCACGCACCGCCTTCAAAATGTTGGTTTATGAAAAGATTTTGAAGTATACAAAAGGATTATTTTTTTGCTTTTTAGCTAAGGTTTTTGAAGGCAGTTTTTTTTTTTGTTAAAAAGTTTTTATGTCTTATTAATTTGGGACTAGATGGTGCTGTAAAAAAATGTCCCAAAGATATTTATTTATTTAATATTTAGTAAACAATCTTGGCATGTCTTTTTATTGGAATTCGTTAATAATAATTATAAAAAGACATTATGTTAACAATTTCATACACTAAATAACATGTTTAACATAATTACATGTGCAGTACTTTTTTATAGAGGTTTTGTTTCTTATCTCTTATCCTCCACTGTGTCCTCTGCTATCTCCAGAGGGACATGTGGAGTCACGCCCCATTGGCTTGGCCCAGATTGAGGCCCTCCTGTGCCAGAATATTCATCACGGGCAATAAGATCCCCCGGTCCAAAGATGGGTTGGCACCCATATCCAGGGTGCACCGCCCCAACAACTGCTGTTCCCTCCAGACATATCAAAACCAGCAGCCGTCAGTCACACAAGGAGGTTTTCTAGCCAAGCACCTCTACATGTGCAGAACTAGTATTTATATTTTATCAGTAGTTATTTGAATAAAGAGACATGCGGTTTACTAAATAAGACATTTTGGAACCATACAACTAGATTCATAATTAACGTTTTGAAAGTGCATGTAAATGCTTATTCGAAATTATATCTTTTGATTTTGACTTTAAAGAGAGAAAAAACAGACTTTATGTATCCTTCATTTATAAAATTGTTAATGTTTTTTTAATGTTCCAACATTGTACTTATCAGTGACAGGAAGTCTCAAACTATGGATGAATAAATGTTTAATGTCTAAAATCTAATTAGTGTTGACAAGCTAAAGATGTGAATGTAGCACTAAGCTATCAAAATGTTATATTGTTTTCTGATTGCATGGAATAGTTGTAAAAAAAATATTATTATTCTCATTAGGTACCTACAAAATCCATTGTTGCAAACAATAGGTCATTTGACAAACTAGTTTGTTTCCATCAATGGAAACTTATAACTTTTTATTTTACACTTCACCAAATAGGTACTAAATTATCTAAGCTACAATAATTTAACAAAGATAAAACAAAAAAGATGAACTTAATAACTTAATAAATGAAAAGGTTAATTTATATTGCCACATTACCTGTCCAGCCAGCACACAAGTGGTTTAACAGCGTGCACGGTGCGGGCTACGTCAGCCAGTGTCTGTGTCTCAAGCCGGGCATCAGGGTGGTGCCGCAGTGCACGTGCCAGGGTTGTTGCAACCACTGACACACGCAACGCAAGCTGCTGCACACACTCCCGTGACACCTCATATTGCTAAATAAACCCACATCAGTGATATTACACACACAATTACTGTGAAATACATTAAGTCACATATCTACTAATACACAAGTGAAATCATTAATCATATACAAATTGCTGCTACAGCACTACTATAAATAAAGCAGCAGAGACACAAGCATTAAATAGTTCAGTAGCAGCGCTCACCAAAAGATAACACTGTCATGATAAGTGAAATATATAACATTATGTTCTCCTGTGACTCATCCTGTTACTACACAGGGCACACTACTTCAGATGTTTATTGAATATGGGTCTAGTTGGATTTATTGCTAGTGTTCGACTTACAAAGTTCCTGAGATGCTCGACAGCTTCTAGCAGGAGTTCCTGGTGTCCGATGACGTGCATACCGAGGTACTCCAGGTCATCGCAGCGCAGCGTCAGCAGCTTGGCGCCGTCCAGGCCGCGCGCGCGCAGCGCCGGCACGTAGCGCGCCACCGTGGCGCCCAGCCCTGCGCGACCAACACCGTGACTCACTGACTCGCACTCCACAACACTACAACCTGTCCGCGAGCACCTACCTGAAAGCCAGTCCGCCACCTGGTCCGCCGACCACTCCGCAACGTTGAGGCTAGCCATCGGCATGGGGATGGCGCATCTTCCAGTGACCGGTGTTTAATATTGTAATGCGGTGCAAATCTGTGAACAAACAACAGCCGGACGATGCAACTTCTTGTGATATTTTTTTGACTGACATTGACATTTCCAAAACACTAAGTGTTGCCAACTTTATTTTCCCAAACCCACTAACAGCGCGCAGCGGTCACCACGATTTTTCGAGGTAAAACTCCCTCAGGCACCGCTGCGTATGCGCTAGTTAATAGAATTTGAACCTTCACTAATCAAAAATAGAGTCTAAAAAGACCTGGTTTCACTGTGACGAAAACGTCACAACCACCAGTAGGCGTAGCATGACCACTGTAGACAAGGGCCCCGTTCAGTTATACCACCCGACGTCGTCGGATGACGCTCGGAGCGTTCCTTGAGCGTTCGTTTGTATGATCGCTAAACTAAACTCATATTAAGGTGAATGCTACAGGGTAGCCCGCGATAATCAAATTTTTGGGCGTTTTTTGCAAATTGTAGCTTTATTTCGCGTTGTATATCGGTCAAAATAGGATTGGCGGAAAAAGTAACGATATATCTAAGGAATAATACTCATAAAAAATATTAACCTAGTTCTATAAGCTCTACAAGCTCGAAAATCGATAATTTGATCGTAAATTAATATTATCGAGCTAGTACAGCTAATAGAGCTAGATTAATATTTGTTATGAGTATTATTTAATAGATATATTGTTATTATTACCGCCAGTCATATTTTGACCGATATACAACGCGAAATAAAGCTACAATTTGCAAAAAACGCCAAAAAATTTGAATTTCGCGGGCTACCCTGTAGCATTCACCTTAACTCGCCGATGTACATAAGCTTTCCTACTGTAATAAAAATGTGTATATGTGTGTACAATAAAGTATAATATGAATAATAATAATCGTTCTGAGTAATTGAAGGACCAAAGTACGCTCCGGGCGTTGTAATTTCATTAAAGTCAGCTGGTCACGGGATCAACAGTCACGGGACGCGTGACCTTGTGGGCTTACACAGGGCCGGCTTTACCTATAGTTCAGGGTGTGCGGCGCACACGGGCGCAGGGTTTTAGGGGGCGCCGAGCGCCAGCTGCTCTTGACGCCTCCAAAGAGCCTGTGTTGCTCGCGGCACTACCTACTTTGTCCTGTGAATTGATTAACATTTAGTTTTTAATTTAAATATTTTTGAATTGACGATTAAGTTGTGCTTTTTTATTCTTGAAAGCCCTCCCTTCCTAAAAAATACATTTTACTCTCGAGTCTACCCCGCGAGTCCAAGAGGGCGTAGGTACCGAAAGTGTTGCAAAAAGTGTTGCCACATGTCCCGCTGGTTATCTATTACCGTTACAAAGATACAGCCCTGTGACAGACAGACGGATGGACGGACGGACGGACAGCGTAGCGAGAGTAATAGGGTCCCGTTTGGCACCCTTCGGATACGGAACCCTAATAAAAAAATAGCAAAAGTAGCTAATTCTTCGAATCTATTTACTCCAGATATGTCTTCAAAATTCAAAACTTCGTACGAACATGCCTTGAATTTTTATTATTAATTAATATCCTTTGACAAAAATGCGTTGAAATGCAAAAATTATATAAAATAAATATAAATATTTTTGGGACTTTTTTACACAGCACCATCTAGTCCCAAACTAAGCAGAGCTTGTGGTATGGGTACTAGACAATGGATAAAATACGTATTTACTTTTGTTTTGTAAATACGTACTTATAATACATAAGCAACACACCCAGACCAACACAAACACTTATGTTCATCACACAAATATAAGTTTCCTGTGGGAATCGAACCCACGACCTCGTTATCAGCAGTCCGACACTCGAACCACTAGACCACAGAGGTCGTCAAACAAACATGTTAATAGTTTATTGGTTGATTGGTTTTTTTTTCCACTAACTGAAGTAAACAGAACAACTAGATAAACCACCAGCCACTAAAAACAATATTTCCCCACTAGGAGGAGTGTCTAAACTAGCTAGATACTAATATAGTAATCTGTGGTCTAAACCACCAGTTTTAGTGGAAATTTCACTATGTTGGCAGCACTCAGCCACAGAATAATAATATAACGTTTCATTGTACGTTTGGAGATAATCAGTCACTAGTTTTTGTAATCAATTTAACCTTACTTTAAAAAATGCTTTTCCATCAATCTACTATATTATAATTATAATCCATAGGTACATAGTACAAAGTAATATCACCTACAAATAAAAATGAAAATTAATCGTAAAGGTTTCTCAAATAAGTCAAACAAATAACAATAGATGGCGTTAGAAGTCCATACTTTATTAATATGGGCTTCTAACGCTATACACTGACGAGTACCTATAATAAGTTTGTGATACTACTATTTTATTAGTGTTTATTAATGTCGGCTTATTGAGCCTTAGGTACACAACACATAATAATAATAGGTAGTACCCTCAAATCAAAGAAAAGATTACAGTACCTACAACAAATAACTAGAGCATTAATGTAGGGATCAGCTGATTTTTTATTCGCGATTTTAGGATTGGTCCCATCGTAAAAGTTGTTCTTATTGATGAGTACAATGACCCCTTAAGAGGTTTTCAGTTATTTCAATAACACGTAGTACTTATGTACAATACAATACAATACAAATCTACTTTATTGCACAACGAGATTACATTAATTTCTTAAATAACTACTATGTACTACCACAGCGTAATTAAAACTACAGAGCAGAGCTAGAGTTCCTTAGACTGTGGTACTATGTACGGTACTTCCAACCCGCGTCATTACCCAGTTCGCGATCTAACCGTATCGGGTAGACACGGGCTCCACCAAACGTGTTCCACAGTCACTTCTAGTAGTGCATAGTGCAAATATAACTTTAAATTTTCATTTTTTTCCTCGCTTTTTGAACCAAAAAATTTCATCAAAATCGGTCCAGCCGTTTAGGAGGAGTTAGGTGACAAACACAAGTACAGAAGAATGATTTAATTGGAATACGGACCTGAGACAGATAATACCTAAATGTCGACATCATTTCAGGCGAAACTCATCCACTGCTGGACATACTGAGCTGTATAGCGAGCAGGCTTGACTGCTTGTGTGTGAATCGCTGCTGCAAGCTCTCTACCTCGGTGCTGAGCTTGTAGCAAGGATTTGCATACCATAGGTACAGTGCATTTAGGTTAAGTGTGTAGATTTCAGTATATTACAATGTACATACTCTGTGGTAGAATAGGAATACCTAAGTACTAACATAGTTATTAAGTAATATTGTTACTAACACAAAGTCACTGAGTCATTGTTACGTGTAAATAAAATTAATTAGTAGGCCTCCCCTAAGCATTGCCAACAACCGGTAGGCTACCCTAGTAACATGCCCAGTAACCATTGAACTTGTAACTAAGCTCTCCAGTGGAATCAGTGTATAATTATATTTTCATTACACAACAAACATTACATTTAAAACTGATTTAGAATACTTAGGCTGCTAGTTTTCATATGAAAAATACATTTTCGGAAAAGTACGTTTTCTCCAGTGTTCGGCCGTCCCACTCCAGTGCCTGACCACCTTAGGCCTAGTCTCCGGCCACCTAACAGAAATCTAGCGGCCGGACACTAGGAACTAACCTTTCTAAATGGCTACTGAATGGCCACTGGGCTCTCAGAATATTTAAATAAGAGTCATTTTTGAATGTTGATACAATTTATTACTGATTAAGAATCATTAGTTATACTAAGTTATATTATCCCTTTATACTGTGGTTATATCTTACGGGTTTACTCAAGTTTATGCTCCGGGGACAGTAGCGTTCCCTAGAAACACACGCATACATTCGTAATACCAAAACAAAACTTAAATGAAACATATTGATACTATAGTATTATATTATCTGTGATATTGATTACATTTTGAAGTATGATTATTGTTAGGCTTGTTTTTTAAAAAAAATATATACAAACAAACTTTGTTATTTTTTTGTTTAAAAAAATCTTAAATTTAAATTAATTAAAAGAAACAGTGTATTTCATAAATATGTTACAAGAGCAGAGAAAAACACTGTCCAATACCAAAACAGTTTTAAGTGCATGAATTGTGTTTTAATTTGGTTTTATTTTGATAAACATTTTATTTTGATTTATTTTATGTATAGACAGTGGCCGGAAACTGGAACGAAGTATAGCCAGTACCTCGGCCGCTTAGTCTTTTAAAGGGCCGGTGCACTAGACAATACTACCAGTAGTCCGGCCAGCGTATTCTCATACAAGATCTTGTACCTATAATATTTGTAGAGCTTATTTTTGCGGCCGGAGACTGGATATGAGGTTAACTAGAAATTGAAAGAGATAATACTAATACAATTTTCCTTCACAGCATGCTGATATATAATAAAATGTACTAAATAATCTGAATCTTCGAAGCTAGTGTCCGACCGGGGTAGACCAGACACTGGAAGTAGCTTCTTTTTTGTTCCAGTCCACCGGCCCCCGATTTTTTAAATAACGGTACACAATAATACATGTTTGACACCTAAATCGAGTAAATAGACGTGTATACAATCAAAAAACATAAACCTATTTCGATATAATGATTTTAAGAACATGAAGTCACCATTTAAAAACACCTCTCCACAATTTTTTTGTTATCTAACTTGTCTATTCTACATGCGTGCACTTACCTCCGTTTTTAAATGTAAATTAAAACTCCGCTGATTACTTACGACAGATGCTGCTACGTCTAGGTTGTAAGTAATAAAACATAGTTTTTTTTATAAAATTCGTTGTAGGCTCAAAATCATATAAATATTCTTAATTTATTTAAAAATGATGTCGAGTGGACGGACATTGGTGGAGGCCGGTACACTGGACAGTTTACCTTATCTACCTAAATATACTATGTAGATACAAATGAATAACGATTAATTAGGTTTTGCTTTGATGTTCCACCAAGGAGCCACATTACTCCGTTCCTGAACAGACACAATATTTTAAAAATGAAGTCACGTCGAAAATTGCACCTCGCTTGTCTACTTTTTGGTGTGATTAAGTACAAGTGTCCGTCATACCTACATTCTAAATTGGCATGGGTTCATAGCTATCGGCAGCGCAAGCCTAGACGCTGTGCTCAGCAACTGGCTATACCGCAACACAAAACTGCTGCCTTTCGAGGAAGCTTCCGGTATGCGGCGTCAAAGTGTTGGAACAACATTCCTCCACCAATTAGGGACCTGACAAGTAAAAATACTTTTAGAATTAGGCTAAAAACTTTTATTCTTACCTCTCAAATCGAATACAATGCAATTAATGTTGACAAATCTTTTATCTAATTTATTTTAATATTTATAAATAAAATATCAAAATAATACAATTACGATTACCAAAATAATAATTATATAATAATAATCATCATCATCATCATTTCAGCCAAAAGACTTCCACTGCTGGACATAGGCCTCCCCCAAGCATCGACGACCGGTCCTGCGCTTTCCGCATCCAGCGCATTTTCCTTTTTATTCTTATGCCTTATATATACATTTTCAATATTGTTTTAATATATTTTTTTTAAAGAACTATTATTTATTTAAACACATTTTTTTACCCTAGACCGATACATGTACTTAGTTATTATTATCTATAAACACAGTTCCTTCGTCCGTGTGTCACTGCAGGGTGCCAACTGAAAATCAGCGCTGGATGTTCCACGCCAGCACATGCTGAGTTGGTGACCCTTTTGGCATGGGCATGCCCGGCAGCAACTTCATATTTTATTTACCTATTAACTTTAGTATTTTTATTAATGTTATTGTTGTGCTGTCCTGTGTTCTGTGCTAAATAAAAGTTTTTCTTTCTTTCTTTCTTTCTTTCTTAGGGACTTGCCTATACCCATTTGCTTGACTAGCTATAAAATAAAAAGCAATAACTTCTTGTCTCTTTATTCATGGGTAGAAAATGAATTAATTAATAGGGTCTGGAATGGCCCCTTTTTACCTAGTTAATATTTATGACGGTACTTTTATGCACGAGATACTTATCAGTGACACAGGTATGAGGTAGTTAGCATGCACTAAAGTTCAGAATTAAACTTAACTTACCTTTCACGATATATGCATACCTACTTACCTACTAATACTGATGTAGGAATATTTAAAGGTATCTATTCGATAGTTATCCTCATCAGTGTTGGTTTTCAGGACACACGAAAAGTTGCATTGTGTACCCGTGATATCTAAGTATACTTATATACACAGACACTTGTATCTTCTTCTGTCGTGTCGATATGAGCTACATGATCATAATAGCTCATGTCGTGGTGTAAAGATTAGCCAGTCAGCTGGTTCACACAGTTGCAGGGACACTTCTATACTAATATTATAAAGAGGAAAGATTTGTTTGTTTGTCTGTTTTTTTGTAATCGCTAAACCCTGAAACTACTGGAACGATTTAAACATTAAAAAGCTACTTTATACACAAGTAACATATAGGCTATATTTTATTTCAGAACGCGGGCGAAGCCGCGGGCGGAGCTAGTCATTTATAGTGTGAAATTCGCTTTTTGCATAGGAAAAACCGAAACCTACATACCTAGTAGGTACGGTGCCAAATACTGGGAGTCATAAATAGACCTAACGCTATCAGGCTAAGTTATCATGATTATCAGTTATTAAAAGATCCGTTGTTTGGTCAGGCCAGTGTGTTGAGAAGATTACTCAGACATTATTAGGCCTAACCGCCTATCTTATACGTGGGTAGGTGAGCATACTGCATACTCCGAATGTTATCAACGGACATGTGTATACAATTCGGAGTTATCTAATGAATTTTGATTAGATGGATACCAATTAAGAAACATTTAAAAATAATAGGGGATATCTCAACGAGGTAGGTAGCTATTATTGTTTAAAAGATCCTAAGGATCGTAAGCCCACACGCCGGTGGGTAATAAAACACCCATCAAGAAAAAAATGTTTACTTAATCCGCCATAAAATACTCATTTAATCTGTCCACCTGCGAGATTGGCACCTTCCTTATCAGAACACATTCTAGAGGCGCGGGCGGCCCGCGGCGGCGGTGTCGCGCTCATGTTATTAGCATTTTAAGGCTTTGTCCACGACATTCCTCGGCGTGGCTTTCATTAAGAGAGGTTGAATCGACGGCGGCTCCATTCACCGGTTATCTGATGGGATCTTTGTATATTTATTGGGGCATCAAAGCGAGGGCTCAGGGCCGCAGAGCGAGGCGGTGTAGCTCGGTAGCGCTCTTAAATTCAACAATTTAATACCTCTCATAAAGCGGCCAGTAACCGCCGAGCCGCTACCAATAATTTCTCTTATTGTCCCGATAAATTAGCTTAATTAGGGTGTAAAAAACGCGGCGGGCGTGGAATCTAGTACGGCCGCGGTGGGTGGGCCGCAGCTCCCGCTCCCGACGCACTCGCTCACATAATTAGTCGCCGACGACCACTCGTTCCTACCTGCGCCCGGCACCCGGCTCCCGGCACCCGGCCTGGCCACCAGGCCTCGCAGTCTCGCACTTAGAGAGGATTGCGTAAAGTAGAGGGTTGCCAAGCTAACTCTGCGGAAAGATTTCCTTGTAACACCTATCCTGTACAAGGTATAGTTACTTAGGTACCTATGGTTTTATCATAGCTAATGTAATGCCATGATTATTTATTCCTTTCGGTTGCACCAAGAACAGCAGGATTCAGTTACGTAGTTGTCTCTCCCACCTAATCAATCTTGTACCTAGACCTAGTAGGTAGACCGTAGTCTCTTTGTGGAATTCATAAGGCCTGTTATTTCTTTTGCCTATAGTAACATCGATAGGTGGCGATAGGGGTGTTCACGTGAAACATTGCACGTATGCACATAACATAACATCTAGCCTGTATTCCTGCAGAGGTGTTTAGTACACCCACATTTCGCCAGTTACGTTCAGTCCCACGTAATAGGGGCCGAGCCTACTGCCATTAACTGGCCACAAATCCAGACTCCGGGCTGCTACTCTTCTCCTTCTATCGTGTCGACATGAGCTACTAATAATAATAGCTCATGCCGTAGGAAAATTATTAGCCAGTCAGCAGGTTGGTAGAGGGGCTGACTGCCCAGGGTGCGCCGGGTGATCAATTAAATATCGTCACTCGTGGGGCTCTGTGTATGAGGGCTGCTAGGTAGGTAGGTAGGCTTTAGCTGTTAAAGTGTCAATCTTAGATATTTAATCCCTAAAGTCCGTTATAAAAATGCAATTATTACCTATTAAGAAAAAATAACAATTTCCAAGGTACCTATCCTAATAAATTTTCTTGTAACTTAATTTGTTTTCTGTGTTTGTTACATAGGTTTATTAGTTAAGTAAGTACCTAACTATTTGGTTAAAATCAATATGATCTAAGTGCACACCCAATCCCCTAGTCTGAGTTTAGTTGAATACCTATCGTATTAGGCTCAGATTTTAATTACGAACGAGAAACGCATATATAGCATATAGCAGGGGAAACGTGAAGCTAATGATTAAGTATATTACATTGGGAAAAATCTGGTAACTAAGCCAGTACATACGTAATTGTGCCGTGCAGCCTTGTAGGTAAGACTGGTAGTAGACATAGTATTCGCATGTCAGTAGGTAGAGCGAGTACAATAATATCTAGATATGGCTCTTAAAGGTCAAGGCTCGAACGCCTTGAGCTCGAGTGTTCAGTGATATCGCCGAGGCCCAGCTATGTGCAGTACATAGCTGCCGCTGCGGTCGTGTGTAATTTTTATAGCTTCCATAACTCGCCAGCATTCCCGCTGGGACCTAATGTCATTAGATAATGCGGCAATGCGCTATCAATCAAACTCGTCGCGCACATAAATATCTCACTAGCAGCGCCAGTAAAACGAGCCGGCGACGCTCGCAGCACACCACTATCTACCATAGATAACGTGATTTAGGCGCAACACTATCTCCTTATCGCCTACCTATGTACTGCACTGGTTTTATTACTGACAAATTGTATAAATTATGAGAACTAGGTGTCAAATGTAACGGCCATAAACAATGGTGAAATGATCGCCGAACGAGGCCAAGAGAACGTTCTGGTATTCTTTATGCTCAATAAAGATACCCGTGGTATTTTAATGCATGTTTTTTTTATAGACAGTGTGAAAATAAAGCCTGCTTTGGTTTAAGTACGCTGTAATCTGAAATCAACGGCTGCCACACAATAAGTACGTTTGTCAAATAAATTAACCAAAACTATTTGGTATTTTCAACTAATTAAGTATTTTGATAAACTCTGTGCCTATTTAAGTTGTAGTTAATAAATTAATTAACTCTGCAGTTATAATAATTAATTAGACATACAGTTAAAATAAATACGATTTAAAATTACTGTCAACTACAATGTTTGCATTTAAGATAAGATTCTCTTATCACTACCAAGAGCTTTAACTGCATTAAGTTCAAGGAAACGGGTTACTGACGTAAGGAACTAAGTATCATCATCCTCCGAGCCTTTTGCCAATTACATTGGGTTCGGCTTCCAATCCAGTCAGATTCGGCTGAACATCAGTGTTTAACACGTAGCGACTGTCATCAGACCCCCGCAACCCAGTTACTGGGTAATACTGACATTCGGAGGTTAGATCAGTTGTCAGACTTTCAGGCTTCTGACTAGCCGTAATGACTGCCACAGATATTCGTATGACAACCGGGACCGACAGTTTAACGTGCTCTCCGAGGCTCGGAGGGGTCTCGATGTGTAATGAAACGGTCACCCATCCAAAGACTGACCGCAGCAAGTGTAGCTTGACCTTGAAGCTCGTACAGTCCGCACAGTCGTTGCTTCGCTACCTTGAACTATACAAGTCCCTAATTGGAAACGATGCCAGTTATTTACTCGCAAACAGTCACCTATCAAGTTGGCAAACTGTAGAGTACCTACCTACCTACTCCTATAGCAACATTGTTGTAAGACGAATGATGAGGTTCCGGAAAACTAAATTCACCCTGTATGGTGGTTTCGTAATAAAATAAGAAGACACTAATGTAGACTGATTTGAATCCTTTCGCGGAAATAGAAGCAGTTTTTGTTTTACGCCAAGATTGTCAGGTGAAACATATTGCGTCGTCATTTAATAAAGATGAGTCCAGAGCACCGAGTTATAATTCCTCAATGGTCCAGAGACGGGATTTGTTTCAATCTTTCGTTTTTTGCGCTGATTCTTGTTCGCGGCTGTAACAAATTGTGTCGCAATGATAGTTTTTTTAGTCAGTTGGTATTAGTTGATTAATTGATTCCTGTACCTACCTACCTATATTTAAGACCGAAGTAGAGATAAAAAGATGTTAGTATCTAGAAAAATATATTTAAAAAAACTGGCGTACTGAGCCAGGAGTCGCAGGTTCGAATCCTGCTCGTGAGCGATTTTTTCTTTCCACAATTTATATCTTTAGAATTCGCTACGCATGCGTAAAATGCGTTAAAATAATAAAATAAAAATATATTAGTAAATTTGTGAAATATTTGTTATTACCTAAGAAGGTATTTTCAGTAGGTAATCTTAATTTTTCCAGTATTCAACAATCCTAGCAATTACGTACGAACCTCTATATTATATTATTTAATAATATTCATATTAATTTATTTATGAATAATGTCACAATTTTTTTTTGATCATTCCTAATTGTAAACTACTTTTTCAAATTATGCATAACCACAAGTTTTGTATACCTAAATTAATTTTCGCTCATAATTATACATTAATACTGTTTGTACAAATCAAATCAATTTATTTGCGAAATATGGGTAAAATTACATTTGATGATAAAAATAAAAATTACATTTAGTATCACCATATTCAAACTTACGGCATGCAAATTTACACATACATTATAAAAGTCAAAATAAGAAAAATAAAATGTCAATTATACAATATTACATTACTATGTCCAAGTTCAGTACCAAAAAATGTCAATTATACAATGTCACATAGTTAATAAATCCAAATCAAGTATATTTCTAACATTTCATATCATAATTTGTCATTTACATATTCGGTGACGCTGTAGTACCCCTTCATTAAAAGAATGTTTTTAATTTTATTTTTAAACATATTCGTACTTTCAATATCATGTATCATTCTAGGTAAATGGTTATAAACTCGAGGGGCCATACAAAATACACTTTTGTTTAGAAGAGCTGTTCTGTTTGGTGGAAAAGTTATTTGATAGTTTTGTCTTCTAGAAGACAGCTTCTCAAAAAGTTGTATATTCTACAAAGTACAATTTCTTATGTATTATTTTGTGGACAACAGTACTGGTTGCGTGATTACATAAGATTTAATAACTTCTTAGGTTTTCGCGATCACTACACATTATAATAAAACAAAGTTTAACCGGATTAAATCGCGTATTAGATTTGTACCTATGATATTTTTTGTTGTTTGTATTATGCATTATTGCGCAATTGTTTGTTGACCTGAAGAATTTTTTTTTTAAATTAATCATTTCAAATTACACGTCAATCGTTTTATAAATCAATACCTACTTAATATCATAGAATAGAATCATAATAAGTAGGAATCATTATACGTAATCATTATGCCCACCACACGAATGGAAATTCGAATAGCAATCAGTCTGTTTTTTCCAACAGCGTATTATGCTCACTGTCACCATCGAGACTTCCATTACAATATTGCAAAAAGGTGTGGGTTACACTTTTAACTTTCTCGTTATGCATAACTTCTATAGTGTTAAAGTGTCAACACATTCGGTAACCACTTAATTATTTTTCACTCTAATGTAAGCAGACAGACGTTTTGCTTCTGTGTATTTTTGCGCAAAAAAGAGAACACAGTAGTCCTGCTCCAAACAACGCATAGTAGGGAACAAATGGAACTGTGTTGAATACTTATATTGCATTCATGACTACATGTATTGTTTCCATCAAGTGCTCGTAGTTATTGTCAATCTCTCAAGCTAACGGAGAAGACAAAGATGGTTAGCGAGCCAAATTAACAAGAGTAGTAGAGCTCCTTTGTGAAAGAGCTCGTCCGGGGAAGTACTACCACCGTGCCTACTTCTCCGCCAAATAGTGATGCTTGCATTGCTGTGTTTCGGTCTGAAGGGTACGGGTGCCGGTGAAATTACAATCACATGAGACTTTCCATCTTCATGTCTCAGTTTGGCGAACCGACTTGCGGTACCATTTAGGCAACAGCCTAGGTGGTATTGCAGTTGTCATGGGCAAAGGTAACCGCTTAACATCAGGTGGGCCTTTAGCTCGTTTCGCCATCATATACTATAAAAAAAAAAAAAAAAAAAAAGAGAACAGTCATCATAATTTTTGTAATACCTATAATTTATGTAATCTGAAATGCAGATATCTAAGCAGCTTCAAGAGTCCATAGTTAGTTATAGTCAGTAAAATCGGAGAACTTGGGTGATATTTTTGTTTTATCTCCTATGATAATTATTAGGCATTATGAAATGGACTTTCTGCCGGACTATTTTGCATCGCTACTGTGGCAGGTGCGGGCAGCCGACGATGCTCCACACACATGGCGGTGAATCAACCATCGATATCACTCATTGGTTACTGCTCAATGATGCTAGATGCGAGATAGTGGGCCGTGGGACGGGTGCTTAGTATTCATGACGTTTAGGAGAGACGTTAATGTTTGTTACTGCTCATTACTTACCACCTAGTTGTCATGGTTGATCAAGTTCAAGTTCAAAGTTCAAGTTCAAAGCATTTATTTGCAACTAAGTGTACAATTTTAGTTCTTATATATGTAAAATACATTATGAGGCACTTAAAACTTAGCGGCCTTCTACAGGCGTAGCAAATTTGAGGGCTTTATTAGTAAGTTATGTCAGTTAATTAATATTAGTAAATTATTATCGATTATATATTTAATTAATATTTAAATAAGATAATTTAATTAGTTATTTAATATTAGTGTATTTATTAATTTATTATTAATTAGTTAATTAGGTATCTAGTTTAAATTAGTAAGGTATAGTAATACAGTTCTAGTATCTTATAATAATATTAAATCTTGGTAGATCGCCGTATTAATTATTTTTATTTCGTTTTATATAATAAGTATGTTCTACTTATGTATGTGTATGTATGTGTTTGTTTCAGTTTTCATTTAGTATTTGTAGATTGGCATACTTAGGAATTCTTCAACTGAGTAAAAACATTTTAGGATAAGAAATGATTTTAGTTTTCTATAGAATGTTATCACTCTTGCAGTTTATAAATAAAGAAAGATTATTTGGAAAAATCTGTAACAATTATTAATTAATAATTGTATAGACTAAATTCAGGAATAAAATGACAGTTCCTCTATAACAAAGACAAAACTAACGGTGAACTGAAGCTTTTCTGACAAGCTTCAAGTTCTTTATGTTCAGTCATGTAATTTAATCACTAATAGGATTAAAATCAATTCACCTCGCACTACCCATGAGTAGCCTGCAGAACCAACAGTTAATTTATTGGTTTATTTATTGGTACATTTGTTGCACGTTTCCAAAGTAGCGGTTTAAAAGTTTAAATATATCTGCCAGGCCGCTATTAAACGTGTCGCTGAAGGAATGCTATAAACGGTGCACAGTTAAAGACTGCTCGCTTAAAGCGCTGTAAATCTTGTATTAGTGTCTCCGTTTGTTCCAATATAAAACTGAACTCACTCTGGGAATAAAAGAGAAAAGAGTGCATCACATGCAAGATTGAATTTACAAGAAATTTGTATTAATCGACCGACGGTAATTAATTGTTTAAATTTGAAATCTAGTTTTATAATTATACCTACTTTTACATTAATTTTTATTTATAGCCATCATAAATTACATTATAAAACAAAAACAAAGTGGGGTTAGTTACATCATTACGTTAACTCAAGAACGGCTGGACCGATTTTAGTGAAATTTGGCATACAGATAGAAGAGAAGAGTAACATTTTTCAACTACAATCAATTGTAATTTTTGTTCGTTAAAATCAGTGTTAATTTGTACTGTATATTACTAGTCGTGGAAACCTGTAACTAGCTGTTTATTAATTTTACATAGCTGTTGATTTTCCACATTTTAAATAACTAAATAAATATTTTCTTTCTTTCTAAAACTTCAGGTTTTGTATGGAAATATCATTGTAAATGATAATAGTAGTAGTTAGTTGTAGCTACCTACTGATTGTAACAAAAGACACATTTTCTGGATGTACATATTGCATGTAGCCCAGCCCAGCAGAGTGCCACGCTGCGCGTTTGTGTCTTTTGTTCGCGAAAGCTGCATGGCACTGAGTCGAAGACTGTTGCTGTAAGCGTCGCGTCTACTTTACTTAACTTTGTATTAAGGCCACATTTAAAATGGAAGTTAGGGTATTTCGGATAATTTTGTCAATTTTATCCAAAAGTTGGGTATGCTTCCATAGATGGGAAGAGCGTAAAATATACGTGAATTTTGGGCCAAAACAGCAGTAACGGATAATAGTCATGGCCGAATGCATGTTAATTTTGAGAAGTCGTTCCGAAATGTCACTGAAATTTTGAATTTTTTCCTCTATAAAAGATGAAAAAGAATCCTCTAAAATCGGGGACCCCAGGAGGCGTAGAGAACTTTTTTCCGTTATACTGATATCTGGGGCTATTGTATTGAATTGTTGAAATGTATGTAAGTTGTGAGTCAATGTTGTCGGATATGAAAATTTCGCATTTAGATGAGTTGAGATCTAGGCCTATGGTATGAAATTGCTCTTTTAAAAATTTAAGATCCTGTAAAACAGTATTTACATCGCCTCCTAGAGTTCCGTCATCATGATACCAAACATTAAATTTGGAATTTAGTTGTCTAATAATTGGATGAATAGCTAAACTACGGATATCTATAACATTGCCAAAGGTAACTATAAATTTTCGGTATTTCTTTTTTAGCTTCTGCCAACAAAGTGTCCCTGTTTACAGAATTGAAGGCGTTTTTAATCAAAAATCCAATTTCTTTTGATTTTCCCCATAACATTCTTTCCAGGATTTATTCCTTACTAGCAACCTTATCATTTAGTTCAATAATATAAGTTGATCTTTTATTGCCAAAAATAATGGGTTCATTAAAACAAATGTTAACGTTTCTCTTGAAATATTTTGCATGCCATGTAAATGGTAACTGTGCTGAACTAATATTTTAGCTAGATCAATTTGTACCCACATTTATGCAAATAAATTAATTTCATTTCATATCATTTTCATTCCTGGCCGGACCAAAACCTTTTACAAAAATCTAAAAACGCAGGTTTTGTTTTCTCCAAAATCGAGGTCACGACTCCTTTGACCACTATTCTCTATACTATACGAGATATGACCCTCCAGCAGTATTTCCAAAACTTATCCTGGTGTGGACTTTTTGTAGAACAATACAGTTTAACATTACATAATTTTCACAGAAGGTTGATGGATTGCATTTGCATGGCATGATAAAATGACAAGAAATAGGGGAGCGGGGGGCTTGTTGTAACAGTTTTTTGGAAAAAACATTGTGAAAGGAAAACTACGAAGTATTTCTTGATTGTAAAATCATGTCTTGCAAGATTAACTATCTGTCTAGCTTTTCATAAAATTATATTAGGAAAATTGTTAATAGTATTTAAACAGAGGGTATTTTTTTTTTAAATGTCGCTTGTTACTACTTACCCCGTATTCGGGGCTAGTTGTAACAGCATTGGGGCATGTAGTAATAATAAAAACCGTTACGTATTTGCTCAAGTTATAAATACCTTCGCTTTTCCAGTAGTTTTTAACTTACTATCTGGTTTTCCTTACTCATTTTCTATTTATATATTTATTTATTAAATTTATGCATACACAGAGAAATAATAATAAAATACAAAGAAATGAATAGTACAAAAGCACTGCTTTTTCTGTTCATATTCCTTCTCTATCGCTTCTTTTTCCGGTTTATCAGTTAAAACACAGCATTTTATTTTACATTGAAAGGGGTTAGTCGGTTTCCGTGCTGGAGCTTTTGGAAAATGCTTAATTTTGGAAGGTGAAAAATCTAGTTTGCTTTGGAGTCATGAAGGGCCAGGAGTTGATTCACAAGCATGTGCATTTGTGCAATCACTGGTGCTGAATTAGTTGACAGAAACATCAATTTATAGACTCAGCACAAAATTGTGGAGAAAGTTGTAACATATTACAACTTGCCCCAATATTTTGTTACAACTTGCCCCATGGAGTATTTTTTTTTTTACTTAAATTTAGATATATAAAAAACAACATAGTTTGAATCAAAATCTCATCTACCGCTACATAATTAAAGAAATGGTCTAGAATTTTAAATAAAAATAATAACAAAAAGCTACTCAAACGGAGCCAAAAAACAAAAAATTACGATTACGTTTTTTTCCAATACCTGTTAAAAACGAAGCGCGTGCACATGACCACTCCATGTGCCGTCCGGTGGGACGCTGGCAGTGCCCATATAATAGAGCGCGTTATGAAGGATAAATTAAGTCGACAATACTATAAATAAACGTTGGTTTACTAGGCAAAAATTGAGTGTTACTTCTTGCCCCTGCTACAACTAGCCCCCCGCTCCCCTACATTAAAATTTTCTTAGTATTTACGAAAATTTAAGGACAATTTAACAAATAAACAAACAAATATCAAAACTTTCGCATTTACTACATTAGTAGATATGATTAACCTATGCTGTTTCATCTTGAGTGCAGTTATACTTATTTTTTTACTTATAGGAATGTATCCTTTGAGTAAAATTTGCTAATATCAAAATTGTAGGTATTTTTTCTCCATTCTCTCACTCATAATATTTGGGGGAAAATAACGCACGTGCTGGGAAATGCGGGGAACCTATTACAAAGCAACGAATTAATTCGGAGTGTCCTCAAACTAATGAACCGCGTCGAATGACTTCCACGCCAACTGGAACATCTAATTGATTCAATGAGGTGAGTACGAGCCTTTGGAGACCATTTTCTTTTTCCGAGTGAACCCTCTACGACCGCTACGTGCCTTTATAAAAGTATTGTTAAGTGTTTATATCGATTGGCGACTTTGATTGGATTACTCCCTCGTCACCCTCTGTTCTCTTCGCAGATGTCATAAAAAGAGAATAAAAAGTCAGAAGCAAAGTCAAAAATCGTTTATTCAAAGTAAACTAAATTCAATTAGTTATTTTTGGACGTCAAACATTAAGACAACCCCCAAAGCGCCCGCCCCGCACGAGATAATGCTATAGGTAGGATGAGCAACAGGATTCCTCTGGATATTATGCTTTGTAGGCAATTGCCATAGGATCCACATGACAGGCGAGATATCTTACTTATGTCGGTTCACCCACGGTCACCAGGTACCAGGTACTCCGTAGCGATTTACGATATATACGTGGGACACTCAGAAAGTTTTGCGAAACTAAAAAAAATTGTTCTATACGTACATATATTTTTATCAAATCTTTTCAAAGTACTTTCCACCAGCCTCTATACAAAGATTCATGCGCCTAAACCAGTTTTCAAAACACTTTTTCCAGTCCGCCGCAGACACCTCGTTTACAGCCTGCTCGAACGCAGCCAGCGCATCTTCCGGCGACGAAAATTGTATCCCTTTGAGCTGATTTTTTATTTTTGGGAATAAAAAGAAGTCACACGGTGCTAGATCAGGGCTGTAAGGAGGGTGACCCAGGAGTTTGACTGGCGTGCTGTCCAGGAAGTCCCTCGTTTTGAGTGCGGTGTGCGCAGGTGCATTGTCGTGGTGGAGCAGTAGCCCGCGGAGCCCTGTGTTTGGTCGCTTGTTGCTTATAACAGAGAAAACTTCTGGCAAACATTTGGTAGTATACCATTCGGCATTAATGCTTCTTTGATCCCGTACGGGAATTGATACCAAGTGGCCAGTCAAATTAAAAAAGCTAGCGATCAAAATCTTACCCCCGCTTCTAGATCGCTTCACTTTGGTAGGCGTTGGCTATTTTTGAAACACCCAAACAGTCGACTGGCGCTTGGTTTCTGGGTCGTATTGATAAATCCAGGACTCATCACCTGTAACGATGTCGTAAACACGCCGAGACGAGCCTGCTTCAAATTTGTTAAGCATATCACGGCACCATTCCACCCGGGCCTGCTTCTGAGCATCGGTGAGGTTGTGCGGCACCCAGCGTGATACTATCCTCCTCACGCGAAGATGGCTGTGTAGAATCTCGTGAACGCTTCCCGATCCAATCTTCAATATGTGTTGAATCTCCCGATATGTAATTCGCCTATTGTCTTGGATTAAATTTTTCACTGCTAGCACGTTTTCTTCGGTAACAGCCGTCAAAGGGCGACCGCTTCTTTCGTCATCCCCCAAAGTTGGTCGACCGCGCTTGAATTCGTTATACCAACGATACACGGTTGCCTTGGAAGGGCCTTCATCCATGAATGCCATTTGAAGTCTATCGTACGATTCATCCGGTTTCAGGCGACACTTGAAATCGTATAAAATCATAGCTCTAAAATGTTCCCGGCGCAGATCCATATTTCAGTGAGACACAATACTTTGAATTAACTCGCAAAAAATGTGGAGGGAAATTTTGAAATTGGAACTTACTTATTTTTACTTATAAATAATCATATTTTCGAAAAACATTATAACTGGCCAGTCTCCCATATATAAAAACTTTTTTTCGCAATACTTTCTGAGGGGCCTGGTATAATAAATAACCTTTGTTCATCTGTGAGCAAAAATGCCGCCGGGCACAAAATTGTAGGAAAACGCGTAGTTCCATTCAAACGTGTACAGTCGAATGCACTTTCTGTTTGTCTTTGATAGCGGCAACATTTCGTAAGCAGCAAGGGCGGTTTTCGTAATTGAAGTGTTACCACTAATGTGAGTTCATCTGTACCTACCCACAATTTTTATTAAATTTTATTTTACATAATAACTTCTTAGGTTTTCGCGATCACTATACATTATAATAAAACAAAGTTTAACCGGATTAAATCGCGTATATTATTTAAATTGGATTCCCTGACGTTTCGAAAACTTTGCAGCATTTCGTGGTCGCAGGTAGACTAAGATGACAAGCGTCTTTACAAATATTTCTAAAAAAAATATTTTAATCTACCGTACAATATTATTATTATTTTATTTTACATTTAAATGAATTATTATTATAGGTACTGCACAAACGCATCTAGATCGCAATAACGCAACCACACGTAATTTGTGGCTGCGACAACGTAATATCAGGCAGCTGAACGAGACCGTTCACACACAACCACTGTCTGGCGTCATTGTTGCCGCTGTAGTATGGTTGTGGTGTGGTTTGTCTGAAAATACCCTGATAAACTGGTCAAGTTTTCAAATTAGCTCTACTGCACAGAGGCGAACAGTTCTGTAGTTTAGCTCAACCTTAACTTTGTAGACCACTAGATCAGACCATCGCGTTAACTCCACAACAGAAGCAGCACAATACACGTAAACTTTGCGCTTTCTCCAAAATGACTTATCGGAACAAATAATGATCCGTGCGCGACCATTGTTCTGGGAAGCAAGTACTATACACACGCAGCTACGTAGCTAGGTAGGCAGCGCGGCGGGGCGTGGCGCGGCGAGATCAGACGAGCGGCGCCCCGCCCCCCGCCCTGCACCCCGCGCGCTGCCGACAAAGGCTCCGCATCGCCAGCGACACGCGGACAAAGACAGCCGTCGGACATACCGATACCACAATGTTAATGGACGCTGTCGCCTTCACTACGTCACTGATGAGCAAGCGATGCGCACCACCGACGACCTTCACAGCTTATAGGGCACTGGAACAAGACAAAATTTTAATGTTTATGATATTAGAAAATATTATGTAGGTATCTGCTACGTTCTGCTACGCGCTGCTACGGCGGTCGTAGCGATTTATTGCCTTAATAAAAACATGCTCACTTGGACATTATTTTAATATTATTATGCAAATAGCTGAAACAAAATTAATTGTAATGATACTTTAATTTAATTATAGTCTATTAAAAAGTTTATTATGTACATTAATCAGCGCTCATCATAAAATTTGGAGGCTTCGTGTGTGGAGCCTCTACATGTATGAAATATTATTGTGGGTACTACATACATCATGATGTATAAGTAATATGTATAGTAACGTCTACATGAATAGACAATAATACTAGTAGTATTATTATCTATTTTATAGTAACGTCTACATGAATAGACAATAATACTAGTAGTATTATTATCTATTTTATAGTAACGTCTACATGAATAGACAATAATACTAGTAGTATTATTATCTATTTTATAGTAACGTCTACATGAATAGACAATAATACTAGTAGTATTATTATCTATTTTATAGTAACGTCTACATGAATAGACAATAATACTAGTAGTATTATTATCTATTTTATAGTAACGTCTACATGAATAGACAATAATACTAGTAGTATTATTATCTATTTTATAGTAACGTCTACATGAATAGACAATAATACTAGTAGTATTATTATCTATTTTATAGTAACGTCTACATGAATAGACAATAATACTAGTAGTATTATTATCTATTTTATAGTAACGTCTACATGAATAGACAATAATACTAGTAGTATTATTATCTATTTTATAGTAACGTCTACATGAATAGACAATAATACTAGTAGTATTATTATCTATTTTATAGTAACGTCTACATGAATAGACAATAATACTAGTAGTATTATTATCTATTTTATAGTAACGTCTACATGAATAGACAATAATACTAGTAGTATTATTATCTATTTTATAGTAACGTCTACATGAATAGACAATAATACTAGTAGTATTATTATCTATTTTATAGTAACGTCTACATGAATAGACAATAATACTAGTAGTATTATTATCTATTTTATAGTAACGTCTACATGAATAGACAATAATACTAGTAGTATTATTATCTATTTTATGCCTGCACTGTGTGTAAGCGTAATGCTTGTAGCAGCTACCTACTTAGTTATAGCTACTGTGTTTTAGATAAAATGTCAAGTTGTAATTTATTGAAGCTTTCCTATAAGCATGCTGGGAGAAGCTGAATGTTTTGAGTTTGCTCATAGCAGATGCATTTCTAATGTAGATATTCTGAAGACACTTAAACAATCCAAACGAGTTAGCTCGCAGCTTTTCAATAGTGTCTTTTCAGTATTCCGTAGCTAAAGGGTGCCAAACGGAACCCTATTACTTTCGCTACGCTGCGCCGTCCATCCGTCCGTCCGTCACAGGGCTGTATCTTTTGAACGGTAAATGATAGCAGATTGAAATTTTCTCAGAATGTGTGTTGCTATGACTCCTATCACGACAAATACTAAAAGTAAAAAAGTATAAAACCGAAGGGGGATAAAACACAAGAAACCTCGAAAAATATGCATTTTTTTCAACGTTTTTGTTCCTGCTCTATCTCCAAAACGGTAATACATACCAGCGTCAAACTTGGTTTGATTATAGTGCATTCTATGTACCTAGATTAGCAACAAATAATAAAAATGGAGTAAACATAAACCTTGCGTAAGAAGTAGATGCAAAAATTCATATTTCGCTCACGATGCGTTGATGTCTTTTGATGAACCCTCGTAATTTTTTTTTTTACTTAGTATAGGATGGCGAAACGAACTAAAGAATTATTCTCAAAATCATCACTGAGAAATTCCCACCCATTTTGATGCTAAGCGGTTACATTTATAACAACTGCAATACCACCTAGGCTATTGCCTTAATGGTATAGCGCAAGTCGGTTCGCCAAACTGAGACATGAAGATGGAAAGTCTCATGTGATTGTAATTTCACCGGCACCCGTACCCTTCAGACCGAAAAACAGCAATGCAAGCATCACAAGTTTTTTATTGTTTTTTTTTTTTTTTCGGCCGGAATTCGCAGAAAAACGATCCAATGAGCAGATCATCTAGATAGGTGAAGCTAAAATAAACTGATTTATTGAAGCTGGTTAAAAAAATGCTCAACCTAAGTCAATAAAATTTATATGGGACCACCGCACGGGCTTCCTATACCAAATAAAAAAACAACCATGTAAATCGGCCCACAAATCTCGGAGTAATCGGTGTACATACCTACATGAAAATAAAAAATAAAAAAAAACCTGCCGAATACATAACCTCCTCCTTTTTTTGAAGTCGGTTAAAAATGAAATTCAAAAGTGTTGGGCTTAAAAAACAGTAAAAACCGACTTCAATGAAGTCGGTTAAAAATAATAAAAAAAATTGTGTGAAACAGTTTAGGAAGTAGCACAGATAATATAATACTATAGTAGTCGGTCGGTCGTTGTGGCGATGTTTGGGGGAGGCCTATGTCCAGCAGTGGACGTCTTTCGGCTGAAATGATGATGATGATGATGATAGTAGTAGGTTCCTTTGATTCGGTTTGATTTAAGAAAAAGTTGGCACCGACTTCCTAAACTGTTTAGCACATCATCCATTGAAGAGTTCTTCTTTATCTCAGAATATCTTCATCAGATCTTCACCAAATGTTACTTTATGAATGCAAATGCTTGATTTGTTGATATTAAAATACCAAAATCGCTATATATATGTATGCCTATAATATTTGAGGATATCCCTCAATTCCACATGGATCCCATTATCAGAACTAGATTTTGATAAAAATGGGACCAATCTGGAAGAATAACTTTTAAAAAAATTAAAAAGTCAAATTGGTTGATAAATGACGGAGTTTTGAGGAAACAAACATTAAAAATAAACAAATACAATCGAATTGAGAACCTCCTCCTTTTTTGAAGTCGGTTAAAAATAAAGATAGCACATGCTGCCAGGTCACAGCCATCACAGTCGATATTACCTATGATTATCTTGACACACAACATGCGATACATTCAATATTGTAATATTGTTGTACGCTTGGTGCTGCAGTGACAGAGCAACCGGCTGCTCCGTTACGAGTGCCGGGTTCGATTCCCGCGGGGAACAAATATTTTACAGGTGATAGTTGTAGGTCTAGGTACAGTCGACTGCATGACAGTGGTAACACTTGAATTCGAAAACCGCCCTAACTGCTTACGAAATAAAGATGCTGCTAATGTCAAAGTGTTACCACCGACGTGCGGTCGACCGTACATGTGATTTCCGCTGTAAACGCAGTCCAACCCGCAGTAGGCCAGGTGGGACAGTAATGGACAGATTTTTCAAACGCAGTCTTTCATAATAAATACAATTATCTACAGTGTGGGACTGCGTTAACAAAATAAATAAGTATGACTGTACTTAAATATCAATAAGATTTAAGAAATCTCATCATATTCTTTATAGCTATAATTCTGACAAGTTTATTATCTGGCTACACCCAAAGTGACAAGCAGTGAATATAAACGAAGGAACGCGGGTAATTAATGCGTATGCTAATACCTGATATTAAACTTGGAGCACGGGCATTTACATAATTTTATGACCAAAAAATTATAATAATATAATGAAGTGGTCATAACGTGTCATTTTTGGGATATTTGTACAAGCCGTTAAGAGAACAAAACCTACGATACACGAGTAGAGTCCGTTCCCGTCGGCGGCGGCGGGCGAGGCGCGGCCTCTACATCATACACATTCAAAGGACCGCTCACTATTACAATATAACTTATTTATAAGTAAGTGGGCAAATTAATAAAATTTATAGGTAAGTAGGTAAATTACGTAAAAAATAAGTAAAGAAAAAAACCAGTAAATATTATATAACGATAGGTATATTATTATAAGGAAGGATTCTTTGTACAAGAATACTATTTCTGCATGTAGGTATAAGGAAAAAAAACAAATATTTTCATATTATAACTGTGTTCATTTTATGTAACGACAAGACACTGGTTCCTGCATCACAGGTATTTGGTACAGGAGTCAGCGCATTCTACATTAAGTGTAGGTACCTATATGCATTTATCTCAATCATCTCAATAAACGATTATTATTATTTATTACTAAACCATCTCATCTAACATTTAAAAAAACTGCTAAGGAAACGTGCCACTGGTTTATAGCGGTTTTTAACTAAGATTCGGAAAGAGCCAGATTTAACACTTAAAGACGAGTATAAACATTTAAATTTAATTATACTAGTTTGACTGCTTCACAAAAGAATCTTAAAAATACTTCAGTTAAAGTTTGAGGAAATCATTGTTGCTCTACCAAGCTTAGCGAAGTAAGTACACAGATAATACCAATGACTTACACGCTACCACAAAGTAAGTTTCTTTAGTTTGTGATGCTAGTGCTACACTCCGCCAGCTAAACCACACCTGCCCATCGTGTAATGAGAAATGATGAGTGGTCATTATGTTACTATGTTTTTCATGTAACACTGATGGCCTACAAGCGCACAAACACACACGCTGTCGGCACTACTTCAAAGCGCACGCAACAATCAGCGTTTACACATAACCATTACAATGAACACTTAGCGCTAAGTACTCACTAAACTAGCCATTTGTAGCCCAGACTCAATCTCATGTTCCCGGTAGTCGCGTGTGATAACCCACCGATGCATTACTTACTTGTATAATTCAATGCTTGTTACTCTGTGCACTCGCGTGCTGGCGTCGTGTAGCCAAAGCCAATAATAGCAAGAAACATCGAGAAAAGAAAAAGTTTATTGAAGGAAATTTTCTTGTTTTATCCTTTTGTATTATCATAACAATCGGCTAATATTTGACGGCCTCTTTGTTCTACCCACAGAAAAAAGTTTCTACTGATCACAATTGAGGGCGCCGCCGCCGCCGCCGCCGCCGTGAGCTCCTGACGATTCGATAACATAGTTGGAATCCAGTTGGCTGATTCTCAGTAGCGACGTGAAGTTTGAAATTAGGTTCGGTAAAATAAATATAGATGGTATAAAATGAGATATAATAGCACTCATATTAGCCATCAACATTATCTGAAATGTTATTGAACTCCAGAACGTTCCACGGGTCGCTTTAGTGGGTAGTGGGGCGTTTCACACCACGCTTAGTTCGCACCGCGGTGTGAATCGCCCAAGTACTCTTTTTGAATGGGCTGTTTCGGACCGCGGTGTGAATCGACCAAGACCTTTTTTATAATGGGCTGATTCGGACCGCGGTGTGAAACACCCCAGTACTCTTTTACCATTGGCCGTTTCGGACCACTATCAAAAGTTAAAACAATCTAATGTATTTCTGGTTTTTGTACAGACGAGAAAAAAATGGTTACTAAAAATATTAAACTGTTCTAATGAAATACTTTAAAAGATTATAGATTATAATACAAAACTAAACTTCTTGAAACAGTTAATGTTATTATGTATAGGTATAATTTTTTATAAATTTTTTATTGTGTATCTACTTATTTATATTATGTTTTGCTTCATATTCTTGTCTGAATTCATATTTATATTACTATTAATTAGTGGAAATTTTAATTTACTCACATATCAGTAATAATTAAAAATCAAAATTTGTGTACTTGATCATATAATTTATACTTATAACTAATTGTTAAAAATCAGAGGTTGCGTGTATATAACACATTATTACTTTTAACTAGTAATTATTCGTTACCAATTAAGAAAAATATACCTTATATCTAGCTAATTATTTTGATAATCACAGGTTAAATAAACAGTTACATTTTTTGCTGTTTTGTAATTAAAAATCACAGATAAATGACATATGTTAAACAGTATTATTTAATAATCAGTGTACAATAAAAATTACATAAATCAACAACAATTAAAAACTTTGTACTTTCAAACTCTACATTTTATGCCTATTATTATATTGTTAGGAATCGTTGGAATAAAATGGCAACACTGCGCTATGACACCCCACCAAAGTCAGCCATATTGATAGTCGGCCGTTGGAGCGGGTAGCGCAAACGCACACTTTACTACGTGTTGTTGAACAAGACGGATCGTATAACCCGACATGACTTGTCCTTTTATTTTGTAATATTATCGATGTTATGTAATAATTTACTAATATTTGACCTAAAAAAACTGCTCTCATGGTTGGTTTTGAGAGTCTTGTTGACTATTATTGAACACACACCCAACCCCTGATAAGCTGACATTAGTTTTAACTGTAAAACTATGGTCACTTCTATCCAATTCAATTCCATAAACGTGCCTGTTGCTACTAATATTATTATTAATTATATTATTTATTATAATTATTAGTCTGCTACTTAAGTATTGTGTGCCATTTTGTATCTGCTTTATTATAATTATCAGTAAAAATAAGAAATAATTTACACATAATAATATGTTATTTTGATTTGTATTATTCAATATCAACATAATAAATATAATATATTATATATATTTATATTATCTTATTATTAACTAATTACATACAAATAAATAAATATTTTTGTAATTTTATTGGGGAAACATCACAACATTTATAAAGTATTAAATTTAGATATATAATAATCCAAAACAGTTTCAACTAATTAATAGTAATATAAATGTGATTATGTAGAAAAACAATAATATGTAACCTTATTCTTAGTTTATACTAAAACTCTTAAGAGGTTATACACACCATTATGAACAACTTTTACAAAGGGATCAACCATGAAATCGCTAAAAAAATCAGCTAATCCTAACATTTTGTCAATTTGTGTGAACATAAATGTAGGAATCGGCTAATAATTTTTTCGCGAATTCAGGGTAGGTCCATAGTAAAAGTAATTCATAATGATGAGGACAATGACCCTTAAGAGGTTTAGTATAATCTTTTGAATTACATGATATGTATTTTATTAGAACAGATTAATATGTTTCACTAACCGTTTTCCTACTCGTCTGTACAATAAACATTCGAAACATACTAGATTTTTAAAAATTCTGATAGTGGTCCGAAACGGCCAATGGTAAAAGAGTACTGGGGTGTTTCACACCGCGGTCCGAATCAGCCCATTATAAAAAAGGTCTTGGTCGATACACACCGCGGTCCGAAACAGCCCATTCAAAAAGAGTACTTGGGCGATTCACACCGCGGTGCGAACCAAGCGTGGTGTGAAACGCCCCACTACCCGCTTCAGTAAATACACGCTTGGTGTTAGTTCTAGGCTATGGACTTGATATAACATACGCATAGGTAGGTAAACAACTGCTCACTTTACTTATCGGCTAATACAGTAAAGCCACTAACTGTTATAACGAAGTTTTCCTTTACGAAAACGTTTAAATAGAGACCACGAATCGTTGCCTCATTAAGTGCATACAGTTCGACGAACAATTCTCAGGTAATCTCTTGGGAACAATTCCCGCGAGTGAACAATAAAGAGGGAAGGTAATTGTCGCCGAGGGAGGCTCACAATGAGCTGTTTGTATGATAATAACAGCCGAAACTCGCGGGTTCATCCGCCGCGCGCCGCGACGCGCAGACATCGCGCAGTGAGCCGAGCGCGCGATCGAGCCGCGATTTAGATCACATTACCAAGTATTTTAATGAACAGTAATTAGTCATAGGTGGAATGTTTAGTTGCGCAACTGCAGCCCCCCCCCCCCCCCACCGCACAAACACGAAACTAGAGGAAATCACATAATTCAACACAAACAGAAGGAATTTTATCAAAAATTTTAATGACCTGATTTTACAACACTATAATTAGATACAAATTTGAAATAAAACATTGCCACATATTTCAAGCTATTTTGGGTAATTGTTGACGCAAACAATGCTGAGGTCCAACTAACTTCATGAAATTACAAAACTAATTATAACGTGTTACGTAAACTGAAAGTTAGTAAAACCCCTAACAAATAAGTAGTTAGTTTCTTAAAAACTTGCTTTGTGAAGTCAAAAAACTAATTAGTAACTAGGTAATTAATAGTATTATTTTGTCAGTAAGACAATAGTTATGGTTTTTGAAAAGGAAGAAGTTATGACAGAGTGCATTATTTTGATAGGTGGGGAAAAGGTGGAACAAGTAAAAATGTTTGTATACCTGGGTTCCATGTTTAAGAGAGATGGCAAGCATTTGAAGGACATTGAAAGGAGAGTGAGTGCTGGTAATCAGGAGAATGGGGCACTACACAACTTCATGAACAGCCGCAAAGTGTCGGAAAAGGCACGGCTGGATGTTCATGGGAGAGTGTTAGTGCCTACACTTATGTATGGTAGTAAAAGTTGGGTATGGCAGAAGGAACATGAAAGCAGAATAAAAACAGTAGAAATGAGAGCAGTATGTGTGGTGTAACTTTGAGAGATAAAGTAAGGAATTACGTGATAAGCGAGCGTTGTGGAGTAAAAGAAGATGTAGTGACAAAGATTGAGAAAGGTATGTTAAGATGGTTTGGACATATAGAGAGGATGACGAGAGGAGATTGATGAAACTAGTATACGAAGCGAGTGTGGATAAATGAGTAAGAAGGGGACGACCTCGCCGAACGTATCGCAATCAAATCGCGGACGTTCTCAAAAATGCCAGGTTAAGAGTTCTCTAAACCGACGAGCATGCATGACGAGGTTAATGGACGTAGATGAAGCGAAAGAGGTGTGTCAGGATCGTAGCAGGTGGAAATCCATAGTCTCTGCCTACTCCAATCAATGGGAAGAGGCGTTATAATATGTATGTACGTATGTATGTAAAAACTAATTAAGTGCTTACTTTTCATCGTAAAATATAGATTTAAATCTACTCACACGAGGGACGCTGACTACGTGCAACTTTCCTTCACGTCATCCCCTTCTTGTTAATAAGAAAGTTAAGCATTTCAAGTGGAGGATCTGAAGTGAGGCTCATATTAAAAACGCACCAAGTAGGCAGGTGTATAATTAACATGGCTCTTCAAACTCTTCAGTTAATGTTACACTCCATTAGCGAAGTTCGAACTCTCCCTGGATACACGAGAGTGTTACACATCTACACATACGATATTTTCATCTATACACATCTACACATATGATATGTTCATCTATGTAAGTATTTGCTAGTAGGAGTTTTCCCGCGGTCGGGTCGTGTGATCACGGTATACACATTTCTAATTTAAACTCGGCTGACTTACATTGTTAGTAGGGTTGAAGTACAAACGATTGAACTTTTCAACAGTAGCTTAGCGTAGATCAGATAATACGTAAGTATATCTCGTAGGATAATCGGACTGGGATTTTTTCAATGATCCTATTAATAGCTTGTATGATAACGAAAATCTGTCTTAGATTCCAAATATCCGGTCCTTGCAATCGTCCTAGGATTGTTGCAAAAATTCGATTATCCTACGACATTTTATATACTTACGATTTACGAGTAGCACTAACTATGAAACCAGTGTTATTTACGAGTAGCACTAACTATGAAACCAGTGTTATTTACGAGTAGCACTAACTATGAAACCAGTGTTATTTACGAGTAGCACTAACTATGAAACCAGTGTTATTTACGAGTAGCACTAACTATGAAACCAGTGTTATTTACGAGTAGCACTAACTATGAAACCAGTGTTATTTACGAGTAGCACTAACTATGAAACCAGTGTTATTTTTTTTTTTGATGCAATTTTTACTCTGCACACAAAATTCGGGTAGGTACAGTTAAAACCAAAAGTCGATTAAAAAGAAACTTCAAAATCAAAATTCTCAGGAAACAATGGTTTGTCTAAATAAATAATAATAGTATCATCTTAGGTTTTCGCGATCACTACACATTATGATAAAACAAATTTTAACCGGATTAAATCGCGTATATTATCCTGACGTTTGGAAAGCTTTACAGCATTTCGTAACCACCACCTACCTACCTACGTGGTCTACCTGCGACCACGAAATGCTGTAAAGCTTTCGAAACACACATAACATCATAACATAACATCACGCCTGTATTTCCCCGAAGGGCAGGCAGAGGCAGAGGAGTAGGCAGAGGTGTAATAGTACACCCACATTTCGCCAGTTATGTTATAGTCCCATGTAATAGGGGCTAGGGGCTTTCTAAACGTCAGGATAATATACGCGATTTAATCCGGTTAAACTTTGTTTTATTATATTAATAGTATCGTTTGTTTGAAATAAACATAGCTATCGTTGTTTATTAACAATAATTAAAACAAAACGTTAACTCTTGAGAAAAATGATTTTAAAACTGTCAAATTAATTTAATCCAGTGAATTTATTATTTCAAAGTGGTTTCTGGTACCATCAAGCTTAATTGTATGTAGATGGCAAGGCCTATTATTGTCCACCAAGAAACAAAAGGTCGATACTTAGGTATATGCAGTGTATAAGGCGGATAATATAATTATGCAATATTGTTATTATTGTTCGCAGCGACGTTTGTATGGGCAGTGTCCGCATGTGTCCAGTGACGTCACTCAGCTGCTGCGGGCGCCGCGTGGTCTGCGCGCGCCGGAACCGGAACTCTATTGTTTTTAAATGGAGCGACAGCAGCCGCCCTGCGCGTTACCCCATAGTTGATAAAGAAAGTCAATTCCTTGCAATATATATCACATGAGACGTTCCATCTTCATGTCTCAGTTTGGCGAACCGACTTGCGGTACCATTTAGGCAACAGCCTAGGTGGTATTACAGTTGTTATGGGTAAAGGTAACCGCTTAACATCAGGTGGGCCTTTAAATCGTTTCGCCATCCTACACTATAAAAAAAAATGTATGTGATAGTCAACTTTCTCACCCATAAGCTGTCGAAACTCAATTTTATATTTGAAACTAGCGGTTTTTGAAGCTGTTCGGTGTTACTTAGGTACCGCAGTGGTAAATTTCGTACAGATTCCTAATTCCTTAGGAGTGGTCCTTCTGCTTGGTCCAGCCCCGCACCGCGCCGCGCCGCCAGCCAGCGTGTCGCGACGTGCCACACTCGCGACATCAGCCACCTGCCCGGCCAGCAACCGCCGCACATCGCGAACCCGTTCGATGACACACTTTGTAGGTACTTACTTCCTAACACGCCAGTTATGAGTGTTCGACATATTTTCAAAATTCATTCCGTGCAATCCATCGACATCTTACTCGGCGCGTCTCAAAATTTCGAAAACCGCTAATTTAATTTTCATGAGTTCCGCGCGCGCCTTTGTGCGGCAACTGTCTCAACTGTCAGCACAACAGGCATAGTCAATTTGCAGCGGGTGAGTGCTGACTGGAGTGACTGGTGACTAGCGAGGTAGTGACGTATCGTAGTACGTATCTAGTACGTATCATAGGTATTTTCGTCACGGACTGCACGCGGCAGCGACAGATTTTTATCCGCGAAGTTTTGTCTAATGAACACTTGTCAGAGCTTTGTGTCGCAACAGCGGCCATCGGATGGTTAATGATGACAACCGCGCCGACAGCTGAGCCTCTAACTAAGCGTGCAGCGATGGTGTGTAGGTCGTCACTAGCGGTGGGCTCCACGGCCGCGGCGGCTCTGAACACGCCGCTTGTGTCGGACACGGCAGCACGCGCTACTTTTTGCTCGTTCCAAATCTTCGGGCAGTGTAGTGTTAGGTGTGTTCGCAGTCTGCCCGTATTAGCATACAATAGCGGCCGACAGCTGGCCCTTAGTTATCAGATCAGTAGCGGCGTGACCGGCGCGACCGGCCGCGGCACATGTATTAATTTACGATTGAACCGAGTTCACTTATTGAAGCTTATTTATTATACGAGTTACTAATAAATAACTTTAATAACGGCTCACGGATAACAAATCAAGACTAACTGCATTACCGAACCTAACTGCGGCTGCGTACGTATGTTACGGCAGTTTAGTTATTTATTGTTTGCCTAAACGTCTAGCTGTTTAGTTGGAGTAAATTATGGGTATCTAATTATTTATAAGTAGGTATGTACACACGGCTACACATCAAGCTGTACATTTCCAGTATAAGCTGACCTCGCATTGTATAGGTTTTCCTTACAACGCGAGGTCAGCCTATACTGGTTTTGTACAGCTTGATGTGTAGCCGTGTGTACTAGGTATACTTACTCCGTACCTACAAATAGAGAAGATATAAGGTATGCTTTTATACTTAGGTACAAAAGGTAGGTACCGAAAGGTGAGGTAAGGTACCTACCTTGGTTAGGTGGTAGGTGGTTAGTTAGGTTCTATAAGCTTAGGTTGGTTTTCATAATTTTTCTTTCTTTTTCTTTCTGTACATTTTTATCAATTAAAGCTAGGCATGTATAACTTTCGTGCTATTCGCTCGCGTGCTCCTGTTAATCAATAAACGCTTTCCAAAATCAATTTTACTTATCTAGTGGCTAAATCTGTGTCTGTTAGTAATAGTAATGATACGATATTGATAGTAATCGTGAGTGGCCTCATATCTGCACGCAGCTGATCGCGCGGCGAGTGCGGGGGTGCGGGGGGGCTCGGCTTGCGGCAGCGATCAGTTTTTGTGCGTCTCGCCTCGCGCTACTGGCGAATCCATGAATATATGAATTTCTATAACGTTTAACGTCACCCTTCGATCCACGATGTCACTCAAGTGTCTGACAATTTTGCCAGTTTGCGTTTTCAATTGTAGGATACCATTATGTTAACTTCCAGTTTACCCTCATTACGATAACGTTATACATATGCTTACAATTGAATATAATACAAGTTGTGACAAGTATGTACATCGCATAACACATACCTAGGTAGTATCGGCTAGTATCATAGTGATCGTGTCAGTGTCAGTCACCGTGCTGGCTGCAGGTAGTCCCGGCGGCCGCAGTGGGGCGCGACGCCGACGCTCCGCGGCTCGCGTGAGTTCCCGTCGCCCGCCAATGATTATGAAGTATGAACGGATCAATTTCACAGCCACCGCTCAAAGCTGCCGCCCACACCCTGCCCCGCACCCCACACCCCACGTTACATACAGAATATAACACTGCCAGCACTTCCTCACCACAGACTAAATACTTACATAACACGAGCACGCAGCATTATCCAGCTGGTTCAATTTATATGATACAAAAAGTCAGACTGTGGCAAAATATGCGCGGAAGGCACTGTAGACGTATAATAGCAGGTATCGTTTCACTGATCGACGTGGCATTTAATATTCCCCTCCTGCTGTATTATGGCAAGTTGGAGCGCAGGTTCGAGGTTACTTCACTCAATTTGCGCCGTTAGCGGCGCGGCCTCAATTTTTCACAGTTATCGAACAATTTCCCGGAGTCCCGCGAAACGATGCTAAATAAGAGTCGTTCGAGAGTTCAATTTTCTTTTTTCCTCTTTGTACTTTTTTTACTGAAGTTGTTTGAATCGAGTCACAATGGACGCCTCAAAATTAGATTCCAGCTTTCCTTCCTTTTGATCGTTTTGAACTTTTGATGGTGTGAGATATTGGTTAGAATGTTGGCATGGCAGGCAGGCGCTTTCTATGACAAGCGGCACTCGTCAGCCTCGAGGCATGTAAATAAGATATCCAGCGTGCGGTGGACCGGTCTGCAATTCCCCTAACTAATGACCCGCGTATATGGTGTTTATGCGAGCAACATCGCTAACAAGGCAACGCGACATGCTGTTATGACTGGCTCTCCTCAGCAGCGCCTAGTAGGGCACGACGTGGCCGCGCCGGCATCATCGGTTACGTGGCTTATGGTAATGGCCGCCGCGTGCAGTGCACAGCTAGCCTTCCGTCGGCTTTGATTATAATGCTGGTGTGGTGAGACATACCTACTCGCGAGACTTGTCACGATAGATAGATAGATAGAATATTCTTTACACACATTAACATTATTAAACTTTGGACTAACATGTAAAATAAGGGTACATTGGCGGTCTTATCGCTAATCGCGATATCTTCCAGACAACCTTTGGATGGACAACGAAGACGTGAAAAATAGATGGGGGCAGTATATGTATAATGGCGGGCGATAGCTTCGCTCACTGAGGTAGACATATGCGATAAATGTATCACTGAACTGAAAAGAGAGATACGTATATTTAGGATTAAAAGATACATGTCACTCATTTGTATCAGTAGTTCATTTCGTTCAGTAGGTTAGAGTTAGTTCTCGCTTTGCTGTTGATTTAGCTCGGTGTTCACAGTTCACTTATCTTCTTATCCGTAGTTCAGTAGGTAAGACAGTATTAATTAAATTGATAAAAATACTAAACGAATCATAAACATTTAGTTGTCGTCCATGTTTCTCTAACTAATTTATGTAGTTTGTAATTACAAAAAAAGCTTAATTTATTGTGTTTCCTATGAAAGTAGAGTACCTACATAAATGATATACCGAGGTACTAAAATAATTTTACGCCTGGTTAAGTAGTTAGGGTATCCATTTTGGGAACCAATTCTGAGAGAGTACATACGAAAAAAAAAAATACAAATAAATACAAATACAAATATTTTTATTTGTTAAACTTGGACTAGATTACATGGAAGGATTTGAAAAAAAAAAAGAAGTTTTTATTGCATACATGAGGTGAGGTCAGCGAGTCGTCGCCATCGTGACTCGTGAATCTCGTGATACGAAGATACGTTCGGATACACTGATACGATTTAGATGCGGCTGAACGAGAGATTGATAGATTCATAGCAAGTGAACTAGTCCACTTTTGTCTTTCGCTCGCGAACTACCCATGTCTACACTGAGGTGCCTTCGGAGTGAATCATCAATCTGAAAAGAGTAATCCACGTATAATAGTTTAGCTAAGACGGTACAACAACGACTCTTCCGGCTGCTGGTACTTTAATTAAACGTGCATAAATTACTTTGTGCTCGTAAATCAATCGGCGGCGGTCGGCGGCGGCACGCGGCGCGGCGCGGGACGCAGCGGCTATTATTACGCGCCCTGCTCAATGGACACGACGGACCGACAGACTACTTCAAACACGCGTTGCTGGGATTCTAGTGCGCGGCTCTGCACGATCATTGTGGTGGTACATGCCGCGTACAAGATGACGCTCCTCAGTGATGGATGTACGTGCACCCGGCGACAACATGGCAATATGGCGCGAATCACAATCACACTGTTGAATCTGTCGATTGATTTTCCTATTTAAGACTGTCCTAATTACCATCTGTGTAATGAATATCTTACGCTCATGTTAATCAGACCTCAAATAAGGTATTCCTATGTGAATAATGTGAGCCTAGGTACTAAGATTTTATACTTACATTACTTCATTGCGCCCGTCGGATTTCATCTAATATTAGGCCTAAGGCTAAAACTCCTTCATTATAAATCAGTCATTACTCTGGTACTGCCTTTGAGGATTGGAGCTTGATGTCGATACTTCAAATGCTCATAATGAGCTAAATTCTAATTACATAAATTAAAATCCCACAGTCGACGTTTACGAGCCTCCCGGGAGCCGACGGGATGTCCCGAACACGGCCGGAAACCATCCCGTGAACTCGCCACTGGGAATCAAAATGACAAACCCAAGTATTTTTTCATCGTTGAGCAAATACATAGCGATGTGTGATTCTGATGTTTCCAAATACTAAGGACCGGTTTGTGAAACGATTTGATCAATCCGTCATGTTTTATGGAAACCCTAACAATCGTCAAACAAGCCGTAGTTAATATAAAAATAGATAAAGGTCATGAAATAGATAAAGGCCATGAAATCTGATCACATCTATCAAGCCCTGTCAATGTTTAGCCAGGATCGGCTGTTTTCGCACTCCATAGTGTTTATCGGCTGCTGATGAAACCTCGTCACGTCATGATCTAAATCTATATCAATGCTGCAGTCTATCAAAGTCACCTATTTTAGATACAAATAGAATTTGGCAAATTATTGATACCTCTACGATGTTAGCACACATGCGTGCATTAATATCAACTAATGTCATCTGGTGGATACTTCACCCAGTAGATTGTTATCAGCACCGGCCAGCGGTGGAACAGGCTCCGAGTCCTGACACCGGCGATCATTGATGCTCACCGCGTAGTAAAATCGACATTAGACCCAAGAAAGTTTAATGTATCAACAACATCTTGTTAAATACCTATATAAAAGGTTTTATGAGTTTTATGCCCTATTATGGGTTAGAATTAAATAACAGGTTAGAAATACTCAACTGGTTGTCCTAGAATATCCAACGGGGCTAAGTAGTAAAAAACCATTTATAACGATTAAATAGCAGCTTGTTAACATGGTGGCTCACAGTAGCAAGTATCGTGTACTTACAAACGAATTGAATGTGTGTAAGTAATGTCCGCAGCGACAATAACACGCGCAGTACAATGAGGTGTGTCGAGCGCGTGACGCCAGCAGCGCCATACATCACAGAGGAAGACGGGCCGCGATTAAGTAGACGTGTGTCGTCCTCGACGAGCCGTTACAGTATTAGTTGCCAACACGGCACCACTGCACCTACCCGCCACTGACATATTGATGAACTGCGCACTTCATTTACAATAATGCATTGCCAATTATTTATAGATCCACATCTCGCATGCACTCTTCCGATAAGCAGTACGCTAGTACGTCGCCGGCTCTTCTGTACAACTAACTTTGCCGTTCCCAGAACGACTTTGAAATAAAATTGATATGAGTAAAAGCTTCCAATAAACTAGATAGAACAAAGCTCGCCTCTCGGGGCAACGAACTGTGATTTCAGTTTGTGACAGATTTATCGAGGGACTAACTGATGCTAACTGCTAGCGAGGCGGTACTATGTTATACCTTTCGCGGAACTCTACAGCCTCAGAGCTCAGAGAGACCGGTCGTTGTATATAGGGTGATATCGGATAGGTAGATGTTCCGACGGAATTCGACACTAGAACAGTGTCTCGTCGGTTTTATATACATGGCGAATGAGTGACTAACGATATATTATAAGATAGCGCGGTGGTGACAGGCGATGTGTTCCTGGAACGGAGGCCGGCCGCGATCGACAAACGATTTTAATTTGTAAATGCGACGGTTCCCACGCGACGCGAGCAGCCGACCCGCTAATTGTAACCCACGAATTATGAATGCAGCTGCGGCCATCTACATGCTCTCGTGGAGAATTTTTCAGTAGTAAATGGATGTTTGGAGAGCGGAGCGCGCGGCCCGCGGGCTGGCCGCGCGCCAACAATGCCATCGTGCGGCGGCGCCCTGCGGCACTACGTCACGTGACAGCACACGCTAACCGTTTCAAATATTCACCGTTTCAATTAGAAATTTGCCAAACAGCCGAATAACAACGTTAATTGAGAGCATTCGTCGGATGCCATTTCCGACATTCCGCTATCGACTGTAACGCTTTAAACTCGCGCGTGGATTAGTCGGTATTAGCTCGTTTGTAGTTTAATTTGTAACGTAAAGAGTATAATAGGAACTCGGCGAGAAAGGGATGCGCACCCGAGAGGATGATGAATGACAACAAAGGCGCGCGATTGTCTCCGCACCGAGGCGAGGGCGCTCCCGTCGCGCATCATCAAAGCAAATATGCGGATCGTCGGAGGCTCGCTGTCGCCGCGAAAAAACTAATAAAAGGCAATATTACACGCGCAAATATATCGCTCGAGACGAGTGAGGGTCGCTGCGACCCCTCTTCCCCCCGCCCCGCCCCCGTGCCCCGCCGGCGAGCCACGCATGTCACGCGGAACCCGCGTACCACTTTGATGCTTCACTGAATTTCAGCAGCCGCTTAACTGTCTATATACCTAAATGTAGGCATACCTTTGCCTCAACATCCATTAGTCTTGAGCTTTTTAATAGCCTGTACATTCGGACGAACATTCACTGGCATTACACTCGCAGTTCCGCCGGTACAATTTCACACATGGAGGGTGATTCGCACTCGAGTGAGTCAATAAGCGCATTCCACTTGCACCGAGCCGAATTAAAAATCAAATAATGTTGTGTATAGCGAATTAGGAGAGAAACACCCGCCGACTGCGCGATTAGGGTTGAGCGATTAATTTAATATTGCGATATAGTTAGTTTATAATATAATATAACATAATTTTACAATAATAGGTACCTATTTGTTATGGCTAAATAAATGTACAAGTTGTCTATTATTTTATTTAAACAACATTTTCTAAATGCGTATGAATGATTTATTTATACCTACTTACATTAGATGGAAAGATAATTATGATCTATCAGCTAGCAATGAAATAAATGTAAGCATTCCAAGAATGCGCAGTTGGAATGTATTATCTGTAAGCAAAGTATTGGCAACCAGATAAAATGTAACAGTTATCTATATCTATATTTATAAGGCGAGCAGTACTTACATGTAAGTATCTAACATCAAAACAAAGCAGGTAGCTACGTAATGAAAAGGCGGTTTGGGTCGCAGCCCTAATTCTAGCTGAACAAGTGCAAGGGTCGTCGGGCCGGTGCGCGGAGATATGTCCGCGCGGCTAATGAAAAGTTTAATAACGGCGAGCACGTGTGCGCCCTACTCGCCCCACTCGCCCCACTCACCCTCTCCACGTTATCTCTCAATGCACAATTTATTGAGAGTAATTTCGCATGTCATAAAACCGAATTAATATTGTCCCGCGTCCCGGGGAGCGGCTCGTGCTCGCCCCATCGTCTCCGACTATTTGTCAAGTGGGCCGATGTATGTCCGGGTTGCGACCTGCCCCCGCTGCCGGCTGCTGCTATTGTCCACGGCTCCTGCTAATTCATTCGCGACGGCTCAACACGTGGACACTCGCTCTTATGCTACACAAAGCGATTACTTGCCAATAATACGGAATTACAGAAAATGCGTGACATATCTAATGAATAATTTAAATGCCAGAGATTACTTGTGTGTGTGCAACTTACAATATGAAATAATAAGTCGATATAATTTATTGGTTTTTTAACTTGCTGTCAGTGCTGATTTAATAAAATTATAGCTTACAATTTTCCTGAGATCATTAGAACCACAGGAACCACCTTTTTGCTGCCTGTGAAAGAAATCATAACTTTTTAATTTCCGCTAATTTGTAGCACCATCCCTACATTATGCTTGTAATTGAGCATCGCTGATGTGACATTATTAGGCAGTGAGCAGCGAGAATAAGACCGCCCGTGTGTACACGCCTCGCCGAACAGAGAGCACTGTGTAGCTGAGTGTCACTTAACGAACACTTTCTAAAGGAGATGGGACACTGTGTCGCTAGATGGAACATGCAGCCGCGGCGTAGCTGGCTCAGCGCGCGTGAGATGGAGCGCGACCCACCGATTGTATTAATGAAAAGCGTCTTGAGGACATTATCGAGGCTCAAGTCGACAAGACTCACACTGAGTTTTTGACAACATCTCGGGGGCGTGAGCAGGGGAGTGACAGACGATTACCTATTGTGTTTAACCGCCGACGCCGGTAGGTAACCGGTATTAATCGTGGATTCTAGAGGTGGAGGTGGAGGTTGAAGCAAATGTTCATATTGGTTTATAATTTTATTCGGGCTCTTAATAGGCTGACAACACCTAAAAAATCATACCTCTGCGGTCACTGTCGTTTCGTACAGAACTGAAAGAGAGGCAAAGAGCCGTGGGACGTCGGATACGCCGCTCAACTTGAATGAAAATTAACATTTTTTTTTTTTAATAAAAAACTAAAAGCTTATTTGAAAAACAGAAACAACAAATGTTTAGATTATTGTCTTTCTCAAATGTTTTCTTAATTTTATTTATAATATTTAGTAAATAATAGAGATTGTTTGCTTTAAAGCATGTTTTAAGAGGTTAGTTTACAATTATTTTCTATAGAGAAAACTTCAAGAAAACGTGTTTTGGGCATAATACAGTTTCAGAAAATACGATCAAGATTAACATTTATTTTTTTCACAACCACAAACTGAATAGATACAGCTAAAAATGTTTTTAAAAGAAGCCTATTTGGGGTATTTGGCTGTTGTCAGCGTCTTAAGTATAGTATCAACTTACGAAACATATGAAGAGGAAAAACTCTGGCATCACTGACTGCCAACTAACAGTGGATCTTTTTAGGGTTCCGTACACAAAGGATGCCAACGGGACCTTATTAATATGCCTACTATGTCTGTCTGTCTGTCACAGGATTGTTTTCTAAAGGTGCTGAAACATATGCCTGTAACTTGCACGCTTCCATACCAGTGCCTTGCAAGTGCCAGCTACTTTTATGTGTATACATTAAATGATATGCCTGTAACTGGCAAACAAGTAGCTTACACAACATTTGTTTACTGACATGCAATATGAGGGAGAGGTCGCGGGGGTCAGCAAAAGCGGCTCGTGTCGGCAGCTACAGCAGGCATGCCAGTGTCACCTAAATCCGCCTTCTTCTTCTCTTCTTTTTTGTCTTATTAATTTAGCGACACATTCTATTGTTGGTAACAATATGACGCTATTTAATTCACTTCGAATGCTTTCCGCTGATACAAAAACCAGAAAATGTGCTATCAAGACGTCGTCGGTAGCGTGGCGTACTGGCTCATGGATACTTTTTGCAAGTTACTGGCATGCAAGGAAGCAAATTGTATGCAAGTTTACTTGCAAATGTATTTATAGTATTATATTATTTATATATCACTACTTGCACATTCCGTTAACTAGCATGCCAGCTACTGTTCTATTATACGGGCATGTGTATTCCCGCCTTTGACCTAATAGATTGCCACTTGCCAGTAAAAATTTTCACAAAACATGTTTTCCTATGGCCTCTGTTATGGAAAATACTAAAAGTAATGAAAAGTCTAAACATACAAAACGTCAAACTAGTCTGATTGTAGCGCATACTCTATAGTTAAACAATAGGGTTAAAAATAAGTTAGTACCTATTAGTTTAACTATAGAGTATGCACTACAATCAGACTAGTTTGACGTTTTGTATGTTTAGACATGTGTGTGGCGGTACGGAACCCTTAGTACGTGAGCCCGACTTGGCGGCGTTTATTTATTAGATGTTTATTTATTATTTATTTATATATGCTTTATTGTACACCATAAAAAACATTACATT